>CANTUQ010000031.1:745000-1370000 GCA_947683425.1 Excoecaria cochinchinensis
TTTGTATGAAAGTGGGAGAATAAACTTTTAATATGAATGTGTACATATTATTTATTGTGGCTTATATGCTATCTGGAATACTACTTTAAGCACCTATGCGTTTTCAGATCCGATATGGACCCCTATGTGAAAGTGTGAAATTTCCTTCGGGTATCTGTGCGTTATTGTATCTTAACTCCAATATCAATTAAATACAGAAAGTGTAACATGTAATGCATGTTTTTAATCTGATTAAAAATTATGGAAGTATTTTGATATGTGTACTTGCTATAGTCAAATGCTCAATAAATGAGTATATGGATGCATTCAATTGTATTTATTGAAGATACTTGTATGTTTGGAACTTAGAATACATGTTATGATAAATGTTCTGCCTTCAGGATCCTAGCCTTGATGACTAAGGTAAATATGTCAGGTAAGAAACCTATGTGTATTGCAAATGTATGAGCATGGTATTTTGGTTGTAAGTGAATATGTTAGGTAAATATTGATTGGTAATGTAAGGCTAAGCGAGATAGGAAAAGAAAAGATAAGTTGGGAGAAATGTGTATTATAGATTTTCCGTAGAACTACGTGGTTCTGATTCTCAAACTTTGGGATACATAGGAAGTTTGGAATTTCCATTTAAAGCCCGAACCAAATCCTAATAGATTAATATATGTTTAAGAGTTTTAATAAGTTCTTAATGGGACTAAGAATATATAGATTATGAGATTATTAATAGATGTAAATCTTAAATGCATGTTAAAATGGGAATACTTAGGAGTTAATTTGATAACCAATGATAATATAATTGTTTTTAAGAAGCTAACAGTAGAAAACGTTTAAGCGATATGATGGCATAGTATGGTACTTAAATAATTGTAATATGATTGTATATATGTGATTGTTCTAAATAAAGATAGATTGTGAATTTATAATCAGTCTAATAATGGTTGATCCGAATTGTATATTAAGATTAATATGATTATATATATGTGTTATTTATGCATGTGTTTTGCATCAATAACCACTGTGAGTGGCTGTTCATTATTATGGTTTTTCCCGGTAAGCCTTTGTGCTTAGCACGAGTGTTTATCCGTGCAGGTTGAGAAGATAGAAGTATCGTCCGGGCAGTCCGTAGGAGCTTTGGCCAGTAAGTCTGTAGAAGTTATATAGGAAGTCCATTATTGATTTATGTAATGTAATTCAGTTTTATTCTGTAGTATTTGTTGGGTTGTAATATGATTAGTGTGAATTGTAGTATACAAGAGTTGTATGCTGTCGATAGTATTTTGAGTTACAAAAATTTTATTATTCTGTTTCTGCTTTTGCTTCATTTGTGGTTCCATCTAGTAACATCCTTCCCTCGTCGTCGCACACTGCCTATGTTATTATACGGTGTGCTACGTAAGGGTATGGGGTGTTACATGAAGATTTAGCAATGATCAAAGGAAGTTTCAATAGCAAGAACAAAAAGGATTGGCATGTGTAGACACCGGGTCCTGAGGCAGCCTAGATCAGAGTTACCCAATGATGATAAGACGCCTTTCCACAGGCAAAAAGGTTAAAAGTGATTATTTCCTTGTAAAATTTGCATTTTGGAGTGAAAAATTGAAAAATAATAAAAAATATTTTAAAAATTAGTTTTGAAAAATGGGGGCTTAAAATTACCATTTTTTTAGTTAAATTAGAAAATAAATAAATAAATTTTCGGAGCGTCGTCCCTGTGGTAGCGCGCGGCTGTGCGTCGCGCATGAGGTGACGCTTGTCCGCGACATGCGTGAACTTCCGTGCGCTGTACGCATTCGCGCACAGCGTAGCGTGCGTCGCCGTCGATCTATAGCGACGGGCACGCGTCTGTCCCTTATGGCAGTCGCTAAAAGATCTGATTCTTCCTTTTTCCGTTTTTTTCACCCTAAAACGTGTTTTTTCACCCCAAATGAAGGTTTTTGAGTCCAAATTAAATTCTAAAACATTCTTTTAGATAATTAATTAATAATATCTGATTTTATCATTAAAAATAAAGTGGTTTTTGGGTTAAAATAATATTTTTTCCTGAATAAAAAGAATAAGATGAAAACCGAAAGGAGGGGAATTTTTCTTAGGGTTTTTTTTCTTTTTTTTCTCTTCTTCTTCCTCTCAAACTCTCTTTAATTTTCTAGATTTTTCCCTAACAAAATAAAAAATAGTTCAATTCTTCTTCTTTTTCCAATATAATTTCTTCTAAACATATATTTTGGAAAGAGTTTTGTTGTTTGATTTAATTTTTGAGACAAATACAACAATTATTTGTTCTCAAAATTCTTTTTTTCTTCTTTATTTGTGTTCAATAAAACTTTTTCCATTGATTTTATTTTGAATCTCTTTTTGATGAAAAATTAATTTTGAGACAAACAAAACAATTGTTTGTTATAAAATCTAATTGTTTCATTTGATTTTCTAAAATAAGACTTTTAATCATTTTTTTTCTTGATACAAACAAAGTTATTGTTTGTTCTTGAAATAATTTTTCTTTATTTTAATCAATAAAAATCTTTTTCGTGATCAAAATCATTTCTTTAGGCAAAGAAATCAATTCTTTATTCTTAAAAAAATTTTGATCATTTTTTCATCCTATTTTTTCTTGGAATAAAATTCCAACATTTTCATCATATTACACTCTAATATTGCAAATCATCAAACAAAGAAATTGATCATCATTTTACCTTCATCGAATCCGAAACTCTGAGGGTAAACATTCCGGGCTTGAATCTTTTATTTTCCTTTATTTATTTTGTATATATTTAATTTATTAACATGTATATTTTGATTATTATTCTCATTTATTTATTCTATGTCTTGTAGGTTTATTCCATTTAATGTTTATATTATTATGTTTATATAATATTATTGCCATTATTAGTTTATTATCATTCTCTTTCATTATTTTCATTACTGTTGTTAATATTATCATATTATTTTATTTTTATTCATGTAAATATTGATTGTTTATTATTTTTAGCTTGTGATTAATTTATTTCACTTTATTTTTAACATGTAATTAATAAATTCGTTTTAATTGATATTTTTACCATGTAAATGGTTTACATCATTTGTGAACATATTTAATTAATCATGTGATTCATTTAATTATTTTCATCATTCTCTTATTCATTTTTATCATTCTTTTTATCGTTGTCACATGTTTTATTTATTGTTATTTATTTATTTTAATTGTAATTATTAATCATGTGCATATTTTCATATACTAATTCATTAACACGTTTTATATTATTTCAATCATATCTTTTAATTCATTTGTCATTTATAATGCATTTTTCCCATTTACTTTAGTTAATTAATATTTCAATTTATTTAATCCATTTTTGATGCCATCTCTCTTTACTTTATCTCATTTTATCATTAATTTATTTAATTGATTTAATTACTAACATTATTTCATTTGTATTTTTTTTTTGTCAAAACTTATTTTCTTTACTTGGGCATTTTTTGCGAGCACACGAGGAGATCCAGAAGGCTCATTTGGGTTAGATATTTAATTGCTTTATTTTGTAATATTTCATTTATTTGGCTTTTTCATTTATTTTGCAATGTAATCTTTAATAAAATTGTTTATTTTAGGCACGCTAAAAAGAAAATCACAAAAGCATTTTTATTAATTAATTTGGAATTTTTCCTAAATAGAAATGGGACCAATGTCTCAATTTTCTCTATCCAAAATAAAATCATCACATCAAAATTGTTTTATAATAAATATGCATGCGAGGACCAATGTCCTTATCATTAATGAATATCCCGATTTATGCATGATTTGTATTTTATTTACAATGGGGGTTGTATTCCGCCCCTAGTTTTGTTGTAATATTTTTACATATGCTTTATTTTATTTACGCTTTTATTTATCGCTTCCATTACGTGATTGACATGCGCTTTAATTAATTACATTAAAATGAATGAGAAATGGGATGAAATGATAAATTCAAAACTCGATTATAAAATTAACCAAGGTATGAATAAATGGGAAGTCCCGAACTCACTCTGGTCTTAGGCTCAATGAGGTTAGAGGTCCATCTCAGTGTTTCATTGGGATGGAATCTCCAAAATATCTCTTGTGTCCCACCAAAAGACTTAAATTCACAATCCTAGGCTCCACGGGGTAGAGGGTCATTCCAGTGTTCTATTGGGATGATATCTCCAAGATCCCTTTGGCTTGCCCAAAATGGATATTATGCGCCGTCTTAGGCTCGCTGAGGCTAGACGACCCTTCCCAATGTTCTATTGGGTGGCGACTCCAAGAAACCTCCTTGTTGCCCAAAATAGACGTACTTGTAAATACCTTACAAGTTTTCATGAACCTCCATCCGATCGCCCTAAAAGTAGGCCTTCGGGGCGCCCCGGGGTTCGGCGCGCGTCACAGTGGCGACTCCGCTAGGGACATACTCGAGACTTCACTTCGAAAGTACCTTGGTTAAAATTTATAATTGAGTTTTAATTTAAAAATTTCATCCTTTTTCGAAATTGCATTGCATCGCATTAGAGCCTTAAATCTATGCTAGTTTGGTCCCTCTATCTGCCCCGGTGCGTTCCCGAAGCACGACCCTACGTTCACTCAATGTAGGGAAGTGTTAAGGATAATCACCAGCCCAAGCCTCGTACCATCATAGTATATTAAATGGAGACCCGATCATTCGTTACGCTCGTGATGAGCTAGACTCGTTGGCAGGGACCATGCTTGGGTAGACCTAAAGTAACATCACCTTGACTAAAGATCATGTAATGGAAATAGTTACTTCCCCTAAGTGGTGTGAACCTTAATAGTACGCTTGCTATATGGATCATTATGTATTGGACAAACCCAGATAATTTGATTTGGTCACCTAATCAAAGGCTTTCATGCCCCGATAGGCCCATGTCAACTTATTCGGACTGCCTAAATACATGATAGTCAAAACCCCATACGCATGCACATTAGCTAAGAGAGGTTATGCTACCGGTTTACCACTGAGCACCATGCGCGTCCATCGGGTTCCCTGTTAACCCATGGATCAAGCCCACCTAGGACAGACTGCACGACCTCGTGTGTGGGGGCAATAAGGTTGGAAGGATCTATCTGCTTGCATGTGGTTATGGATGATGCATTGCATATTCATGTCATTCATGCACAAATAAAATTTTTTTATTTCCTCCCTATGTATACATCTTATTCTTTGTATATAATTATTATATGTACATATTATCTTGTGTATAGTTTTTCAAATGTTTCACATGTATCATTGTAATCACTTTCAGTCACTATATACCATTTATTGCACAGCACGATCATGCATTACATATTATTCATACATCATTCTAACTCCTTGATTTTCAGCCATTATAGACCATTTGCTTGGGTGGTTAGGGGATCCCAATAGTTGTCTAAGGAGCGATCAGAGTTCACGTGAGTTGATAAAGTTTTAGCGTTCTTACCAGAGCATCTAAAGGCATTAGAAATGCCTGGCCCTTCACAACAGAATGAAGAGACTCGTGCCCTAATTGCCCAGGAGTTGGATAGAAGGTTCGAGGAGTTTGAAACAAAGATGCTGGCCATGGTCAAAGAAAGGATGGATGCCATGGCACTTGTTCTGCAAGCTCAGCTTATGGCAATAACTCTCAACCAAGGAATGCCAACCACGATTGAGAAGGCTCATACAGCGACAGCTCCAGTACCTCCTTTTTCTTCTGAGATTAGAGGTAAGAGATCACTTGATTCCCCGATTGAGCAAGGACGAAATAGGAAGCCTACTTTAGAACATGGCATTATGTCCGAGGAGGATGAAGACCCTGCGATCATGCGTACTCCAAAAGATGAAAGCTCAGGAGGCCTTGACAATAGTAAGGCAAATGCTAAGGCTGCACAAGTCCCAACCACTAGAACAACTCAGCCCCACCTCACTATCTCGGGTAGGCCATTATCTTGGCATTTCACACGTCTCATCAAGAAAGGGAAGTTACAACCCTTGCCGGCCGGGCCTGCCCCAAGTCAAGGATGCCCTAGAAATAGAGCAGATTGGTACTGTGCGTATCACCAGTATTCGGGGCATAAAACGGACTACTGTCGTACCTTGAAAGATCGCATTCAAGAGCTGATGCCAGGCCCAGAAAAGGAAAAGATTATAGAAGCGCCAACCACGGAAGTAAAACAAAGGCATTTTTCTAATTTTGGCAGATCTTTGTCCTGGGTACTCAAGAGGCTGATAAAGGAAGGGATATTATAGCCATTACCAGCTAGGCCCGCCAGAAGCCAGGGACAGCCCGATCATAAAGGGGATGAGTATTACGCCTTCCACCAGTACACCGGGTATACCACAGATCATTGCAAGGCCTTAAGACATGCCATTCAAGATCTGATTAACTCCAAGCTGATCTCTAACCCAGAAAAGTGAGAGGGAAAGAATAAGATAGACTAAGTGCCTAAGTGGAAAGGCAGGACGGGCCCTAAAGTTGAATATGGACTGTCGACAACAACACCTGTGTCGGCGGGGAGAGGAAGATGATAGTTTAGACTTTCCTTCTTAGTTCTGAACTTTTTTAATAATGTTAATGACATTTTTTAGTGTTATTAATAAATCGAACAATTTCCTTCACTTGTGTGATATTTTTTAACGATTTCATTATGCATGATCATAATCCATTTATATTTGACATTAGCTCGATTGATGCTACTCTGTTTATTCTTGGAACCTCAAAAATCTTGATGGCATCTGACATAACTCCTGAAGAGCGAGAAAAATTTGAGAGAATATTAAAAAAATATGAAAAAGTCTTTGCCTGGACCTACGAAGGTATGCTAGGAATTTATCGGGAAGTGTCAAAGCATGCTATTCCTACATATCCAGATCATAAACTTGTTAAGCATAAATTGAGAAGGCTTAGGCCGGAATGGGCAGATAAAGTAAAAGAGGAGATTCACCAGCAAATCAAAGCCAAATTTCTAGTTGAGGTGCAATATCCAACTTGGTTGGCCAATGTTGTCCCTGTAGCCAAAAAGAATGGCAAGGTAAGGATATGCGTAGATTATCGGGACTTGAATAAGGCTTGTCCGAAAGATAACTTTCCGTTGCCCCATATAAATGTGTTGATAGATAGCGCCGCTACTTGCAAGATGTATAGCTTTGGAGATGGTTATACGGGCTACAATCAAATTCTCAATAAAATAATTGACCGAATTAAGACGGCTTTCATCTAGGAGTGGGGGACGTATGCTTATCGGGTAATGCCTTTTGGCCTAAAAAATGCAAGAGCCACTAATCAGAGGATGGCGACAAAAATCTTAAGGAAAAATCAACCTTTAGTGTGGAATGAAGATTGTCAGAGAGCTTTCGATACTATCAGAGAATACATGCTAAAACCACCGGTGTTGAGACCACCACAGTCAGTCAAACCAATGATTCTGTATTTAGCTATAGAAGATGGTTCTGTAGGCGCCATGGATGCCATGGCACTTGTTCTGCAAGCTCAGCTTATGGCAATAACTCTCAACCAAGGAATGCCGGCCACGATCGAGAAGGCTCATACAACGACAGCTCCAGTACCTCCTTTTCCTTCTGAGATTAGAGGTAAGAGATCACTTGATTCCCCGGTTGTACAAGGACGAAATAGGAAGCCTACTTTAGAACATGGCATTATGTTCGAGGAGGATGAAGACCCTGCGATCATGCGTACTCCAAAAGATGAAAGCTCAGGAGGCCTTGATAATAGTAAGGCAAATGCTAAGGCTGCACAAGTCCTAGCCACTAGAATAACTCAGCCCCACCTCACTATCTCGGGTAGGCCATTATCTTGGCATTTCACCCGTCTCATCAAGAAAGGGAAGTTACAACCCTTGCCGGCCGGGCCTGCCCCAAGTCAAGGATGGCCTAGACATAGAGCAGATTGGTACTGTGCGTATCACCAGTATTTGGGGCATAGAACAGACTACTGTCGTACCTTGAAAGATCGCATTCAAGAGCTAATACCAGGCCCAGAAAAGGAAGAGATTGTAGATGCGCCAACCACGGAAGTAAAGCAAAGGCATTTTTCTAATTTTGGCAGATCTTTGTCCTGGGTCCTCAAGAGGCTGATAAAGGAAGGGATATTATAGCCATTACCAGCTAGGCCCGCCAGAAGGCAGGGATAGCCCAATCATAAAGGGGATGAGTATTGTGTCTTCCACCAGTACACCGGGCATACCACAGATCATTGCAAGGCCTTAAGACATGCCATTCAAGATTTGATTGACTCCAAGCAGATCTCTGACCCAGAAAATCGAGAGGAAAAGAATAAGATAGACTAAGTGCCTAAGTGAAAAGGCAGGACGGGCCCTAAAGTTGATTATGGATCGTCGACAACAACACCTGTGTCGGCGGGGAGAGGAAGATGATAGTTTAGACTTTCCTTCTTAGTTCTGAACTTTTTTAATAATGTTAATGACGATTTTTAGTGTTATTAATAAATCAAACAATTTCCTTCACTTGTGTGATGTTTTTTAACGATTTCATTATGCATGATCATAATCCATTTATATTTGACATTAGCTCGATTGATGCTACTCTGTTTATTCTTGAAACCTCAAAAATCTTGATGGCATCTGACATAACTCCTGAAGAGCGAGAAAAATTTGAGAGAATATTAAAAAATTATGAAAAAGTCTTTGCCTGGACCTACGAAGGTATGCCAGGAATTGATCGGGAAGTGGCAGAGCACGCTATTCCTACATATCCAGATCATAAACTTGTTAAGCAAAAACTGAGAAGGCTTAGGCCGGAATGGGCAGATCAAGTAAAAGAGGAGATTCGCCAGCAAATCAAAGCTAAATTTCTAGTTGAGGTGCAGTATCCAACTTGGTTGGCCAATGTTGTCCCCGTAGCCAAAAAGAATGGCAAGGTAAGGATATGCGTAGATTATCGGGACTTGAATAAGGCTTGTCTGAAAGATAACTTTCCGTTGCCCCATATAGATGTGTTGATAGACAGCGCCGCTACTTGCAAGATGTATAGCTTTGGAGATGGTTATGCGGGCTATAATCAAATTCTCAATAAAATAATTGACCGAATTAAGACGGCTTTCATCACGGAGTGGGGGACGTATGCTTATAGGGTAATGCCTTTTGGCCTAAAAAATGAAGGAGCCACTTATCAGAGGATAGCGATAAAAATCTTAAGGAAAAATCAACCTGTAGTGTGGAACGAAGATTGTCAGAGAGCTTTCGATACTATTAGAGAATACTTGCTGAAACCACCGGTGTTGAGACCACAACAGTCAGTTAAACCAATGATTCTGTATTTAGCTATAGAAGATGGTTCTGTAGGCGCCATGATGGCCCAAGAGGACGAATTCGGAGTGGAATTTGCTATTTACTACCTTAGTAAGAAGTTCCTGGCTTATGAGATTAAGTATGCAGAAGTAGAAAAGATCTGTCTTGCGGTAATTTGGGCCTCTAAGAAGTTGAGACACTACATTCACTCCTACAAGGTACAGGTGGTAGCAAAGCAGAATCCCTAGAGATACTTGCAGGAGGCTCCATCCTTACTTGGAAAAATGGGTAGGTGGTTGTTACTGCTACAAGAGTTTGATATAGAGTACGTTACTCGAAAAAACTATCAAAGGGCGCAGTGGCAAAATTCCTAGCAGAACACCCAATTCAAGGAGACTCATACGAGTTCAACTTTCAAGATGAGGATGTGACAGCCATCGGAGTTCAGGGATGGCAACTGTACTTTGATGGGGCTGCGAACAATAAGGGGGCAGGAGTAGGAGCCATTCTGACCACCCCGGATAATGAGAAACTCCCTTTGGCAAAGAAACTGAGGTTCAAAGCTACCAATAATGAAGCCGAGTATGAAGCATGTACTTTTGGGTCGGAAGCATTAATAGCCTGGGGGCAAAGAAAGTGGAAGTGTTTGGTGATTCATCCCTGGTGATCAATCAAATTCGAGGCGAATGGGCTGTTAAAGAAGAAAGGCTAATGCCGAACATTAAGCACTTGAGAGACCTGAGTAGTCAGTTTGAAGTGTGTACATTCCATTCCGTTCCAAGGGACGAAAATCAGTTGGCCGATGCGCTCGCCACTTTAGTGTCAATGTGGGACAATCCAGAAGGGGTAGTTATGAGGCCGGTTTTGATTTCTAGCTCTGAGAGACCTAGCTTCGAATCTAAATCAATCATGGAAACAGAAGTAGCGGATGGGAAGCCGTGGTATTACGACATTATGAACTATCTAGAAAATACGACTTTTCCAGAGGAAGCTACTGAGAAAGATCAGAGAATGATTCGCAAATTGTCTACCCAGTTCATTTACATAAATGGGATATTATACAAACGGCAGGCTGATGGTATCCAGTTGAGATGTTTGGATGGGAAAGAGGCCAAGACGGTAATGGAAGAAATGCACGCCGGCATATGCGGAGCCCATATGAACGGGCTGACATTGGCAAAGAAGATTATGAGGCAAGGGTTCTTCTGGCTCACCATGGATAATGACTGCTCAAAGTATGTAAAGCAGTGTCAGTTGTGCCAACAGTACGCAGATTTAAGGCACTTGCTTGTCTCAAAATTGCATAATTTGACATCGCTTTGGCCGTTCGCAGCTTGGGGGATTGATATTATTGGGGAAATTCGTCCTACGGCTTCCAATGGACACAGATACATCATCGTCGCAATTGATTATTTTACCAAATGGGTAGAAGCCGAGTCTTTCAAAAAGTTAATGCTAGGGATATGGCGAAATTCATTGAGAAAAATTTGATATGTAGGTACGGCCTCCCACATCATGTAGTATCTGATAACGGGGTCCAGTTTATGACCAAGACGAAGAAATTGTTCCATAAGTATGGTATTGAACATCACAAGTCGTCCCCATACCGCCCTCAAGCTAATGGGGCAGTAGAAGCCGCCAACAAAAGTATTAAGAGGATTCTAGCCAAGATGGTTCAGAATTATAAAGATTGGGCATAAAAGCTGCCTTTTGCACTCTGGGGTTACAGAATGACCACCAAAATATCTACAGGAGCCACACCGTACTGTTTGGTGTATGGAACGAAGGCGGTATTGTCAGTTGAAGTTGAACTCAAATCACTAAGAGTGGTCATGGAAGCTCAGATCCCAGAAGCTGAATGGGCATAACAACGGTTACAGCACTTAAACATTTTGGATGAGAACAGATTGAGAGCCTATTATCACAACTAGATCTACCAAAAGAGGCTCGCCAGGTCCTTTGGAAAGAAAGTCAAGAAGCACCCATTGAAAGAGGGAGACTTGGTATTCAAACAGATGAGACCAGGTGTGCCGGACATAAGGGGAAAGTTCAGACAAACGTGGGAAGGACCATTTGTCCTCAAGAAGCTGTTATCAAAAAGAGCTGTGATTCGGTCAGATAGCGATGGTAAGGAATTCAAAGAACTGATCAATATTGATAGACTCAAAAGGTTCCACGGCTAAAGACAATAAAATCAAAAGAAGAGAATAAAAGCCCCGCGGGTCGAAAATCGAAAAAAGGCGGCCTTGATAAAATTGGGCGCCTCGTCAGGGTGAAAATCGAAAAAAGGCATCCTGGCCAAAAATTAGAGGCATGAGAGAAAATATCCAATCAAGAAAACCTGAGAGGGCTGATTGGTAACAGGAGTTGATGATATCAAGATTTGGCTCTGTGAATGAATGTAGTTTGGCATTTTTGAATTAGTGTTAAATGGTGATCATGAATATTGAAATCATACTGAAACGGGCACAATATTGTGAAATGAAATAAAACTAAATTCATTCATTGATATTATTTCCTAGTTCTATTCTAAAAAGGAACATGTTGCTTAAAATCCATACAAATCTGAACTAGACCTTACTATTGCTCTCACCGGCCGGGTGCCTTAGTGGCCAGGTCCTGTTATCAACTGCGGGGCTAGGTGTCCGTCCTCTATATGCGCTGGTAGAAGTTACAGAACGATTCCCAGAAAAGAGTATAGTAGTTTTCTCTGGTAGTTTAGTCCAAAGATCATGACACTGAGAAGCAAAGGCTGAAGACAAGTGTCACACCCCATTTGCCCCCTAGTAGAATGAGCCTGTCTGTCTGTCTGTATGTGTAAGCATTCGCATGTGTTCAGCATTTCATAAGGGTATTTTAGTAAAATGTATGTTTTTGGGTTTTATTATTATGGGGGTACATACATGGCATTAGTGTGTTTATTAAGTGAGAAATACTTGGGTGTGTGTGTTTATGCCATTGTAGGGTACTTTAATTATAAGTGCATTAGGTGTGTGTGATGTATGTGGAATTTAAGTGTGAGTGGTTAACTCCACCAATAAGAAATGGACACTTACTTAGGGTAAAGAAAAGAAAAAGAAAAAGGAAAGAAAGAAAAGGAATTGGTAGATTCACGTTCTTTCTTCACTGGTCTTCTTCTTTTTCCTTTCCTTTTCCCTAAGGGCTCTTGTGTGTAGATTCAAGATTTTATTGGTGAAGTTAATCTCTCTTGGCATTCCCTAGCTTGGTAAGTGCATATCCTTGTCTTTATCTTGCTGTAATTCTTCATCTTCTTCTTTAGGTTGAGTTTTAATTTAGGGTTGCATGTTGATGTTCATTACTGTGTTTGTGTTCTAGCTGAGGCTCCACGCGATCCCAAAGGCAAAGAGGTTGCTGGGAGCAGTGGGACTAAGTGTTAGAAGCTTAGAATCCAGGTTTGGGAGTGTTTATTTATGAAATTGTGTGATTTTGAATTTACTGTAAAATTCTAGGGTTTATGTTCTTGTAAGTTTGAATGTATATGTTCTTGATTTGATTTGGTTAATTATTGGATGAATTGAGTTGTATAATTGTTGTCTATGTTGTTTGAGATGATTTCTGGAAGGTAAAAATAGGTTTGTATGATTTTAAATCAAATTGGGATTGAATTCTTTGTTCTGAAAATTCTGGAAAATCGAAGTACTGTTGAAGTTCTCTTTGTCGCGTGACTCGCTACGAAAAAAGGCAAGTCATGAGACGTGACCCTCGGAAACGTCGTGACCTGCCTGCTGAGAAGCCAGTTGCGTGACCAGCTGAAGAACAAGCAAGTCACGGGATGTGACCCTCGGTCACGTCGTGCGACCTGCGAAGACGAGGCGTGATCCGCGAAGATCACGCAACGTGATCTGCGAGGGAGTAGCACGTCACGAGACGTGACGTCCAGTCACGCCGTGACCTGCGAGGGCGTTGTGTGATTTGCGAATATCACGCAACGTGATCGGCGAGGAACAAGCAAGTCACATCGCGTGACCCTCGGTGACGTCGCGTGACCTGCCTGTTGGGAAGGCCAGTCACGCCTCGTGACCAGCCAAACTCGCCCGTTTCTCCGTTCAGCTCGTTTTTCTGAAATTTCCTAGTTTTTAACTCAGAAATGAATTTGGTATTTCTTCTGAATGGTCTTTACTGTTGTATGATGCATGTCTTACTGTTTGATGCTTTGATATGCGTGATACCATGATTTTCTGATGAATTATATTCCGTACTCTGAAATGTGATCTGAATGTCGTATAACCTGCTAGAGTCGAGTAAGTGGATAGTTAGGCATGCCTAATAGAGTCTGTTAGCTGCAACCCATAGTTCTGTTTGGACCTCGATCAGGTCCCCGTTTGGTTCCTCGCGAACCCTTTTCTGTATTGGATCTTGTTTAAGGTCCCTTTTGAAAATATCTGTGAAAGTTAAAGTAAGATGGTTTAAACGGTTCGTACCCGTAATGTACTGTCTATAATCGGTTCGTACCCGGAAAGTACTGTCTGTACACTCGTTATCCACTACCTAGAGTCAGCAGGTGTTCTTTGAATGTTTATTTGAGCTGCTCTGATCTGATTTGGCTACAAAAGTATTAACTGGATGAGTATATCGATGTAATGTATATCGGATTATTGCTAAATGATTATGATTATGAAATACTGATTGTATGGCTAATTTACATGAGCATGTTTGTATGGATTATGTTATAGCCTTTGTATTCTGCTATTGTGAATGTGTTATGCCTTGACGACCATTGTGAATGGCCGTCCATAATTTATGTGTGTTTCCCCACTAAGCGTTTTTCGCTTAGCACGGTGTTTTTATCCGTGCAGGTGCGGAAGGCGTTTTGCTTTGAGAGAGTCGCCGTCATCAAGCCAACACAGAAGGGTTTTAGTGTAGGGCTCAGTTTTGTATTAGTGATGATTCTTCTTGTATAGGACTCTCTGTATCAGTTTTGTATCAGCTTCTGCAATTGTAATTATACTTTGGTTATGTAATATTATTTTGTTTCAGCTTGTTGATCAGATCATTATTGTAATAATTTATTATAGTAATGCATGATCAGCTTTTGCTTTTTGCATGTAAAGTTTTTAATTATTCTGTATTTCTGAATGTATGTTATGAATGGATGTATGTTTTGCTTCGCTATTGCGTGGTGATACCTTGACTCATACGGCATCTCACTCCTTATCGGATGGGATCGCCTACGTATGGGAAGGGGGTGTTACAGTTTGTGGTATCAGAGCCTGGTTTAGGCGTTTCTGGGTGTTGTTGTGATTGTTTTGAGTTTCTTAGATGTGTATGTGTCTAGATCTGTGTTGGCTGATACGGTTGTTTCTTGTTTGTTTAGATGGCTTCTAATTCTGTTCGTGGATCACTCGAGGAATCCGCCGAGAGTGTGAATCCTCCAGTTGTGGATCCGTCTGTTTCTGTTACTGTGTCGGCTCAGCATGCTAGGGTCCAGCCCGAGGCCGCAGCCATGCCCTTTGAGGCTATGTTTAGACTGCATCAGGACATGGCTAGGGTTTTGGAGAGAGTGACTGCTCCTAGAGCACCTATGGAGAATCTGAGGAGGGCAGGAGTTGAGGATTTCTATGGTACAGGTTTGAATGAGTCTGAGATGGCAGAGAGATGGTTAGATAAAGTAAAGCGTGCTTTGAGAGAGATTCGGTGTCCTCCTGACCAGCAGGCAGAGTGTGCATTAGTTCTTCTGCAGGGGTCTGCTTTTGAATGGTGGGAATTAGTTTGCAGGCATCCTCAGCTACCGGATCCGATTACCTGGGAGTTCTTTGAGGGTGAGTTCACAAAGAAGTATATTACTCAGACTTATAGAGATTCGAGATGGGCGCAGTTTTTGAGTTTGAAACAGAGGGCCATGTCTGTAGCAGATTATGAGAAAGAGTTCAATAGGTTATCTCGTTATGCCCCACGAGGAGTTATGACTGATGACTTTAGATGCAAGCATTTCAAGGCAGGGTTAAATGAGTCTTTGAAGATTGCTTTGATTTCTCTGATGTGTATACCTGGGGTTAGCTACTATCAGATTGTAGAGGCTGCTGTGAGAGCTGAGTTGTCTGAGACTGTGTTGAGAGAGAGAGCTCAGAGGAGGAGTTCTTCTCGTGGAGGATCTTCTTCGGGTAAGAGATCTAGGAACCCATAGGACGAATTATCTTCTGGTTCAGCTTCTAGAGGCAGAAGACAGGGTTCTGCAGCTGTGTCAGGTTCTGGTAGGGGAGGTAAATCTGATGCCATACCTATTTGTGAGAATTGCAGCAAGGCTCACCGGGGTGAGTGTAGGTGGGTCACTGGGGGATGTTTTAGATGTGGGAGCACTGAGCACCGTGTGGCTAGTTGTCCCCAGTCGATTGAGGATTCAGGACCTCAGGGAGGAGCTAGTAGGGTTGGTTCGAATGCTTCTCAGGCTACCCGAGGTAGAGGCCGAGGTAGAGGTCGAGGTGGACGGCATAGAGATGGAGCTGCTTCTGAGACTGTTGAGCGTCCTCCTCAGGGTGCCGTTAGAGCCTATGCTATGAGAGCCAGAGATGAGCAGGATGCGCCTGATGTTATTGCTGGTAAGTTCTTACTCCATGACACTGAGTTGTATGCTCTAATTGATCCTGGTTCCACACACTCATATTTGTGCACGAATAAAATTGTTGATAAATTGCATTCTGTTGATCAGTTAGATTATGAGATTTGTGTGACCAGTCCATTAGGGCATAGTGTTAGTGTGAGTAGAGTTTTTAGGAGTTGTCCTCTGATTGTTGAGGGAGTTGTGCTTCCAGCGGATTTGATCGAGTTACCCTTCAGAGAGTTTGATCTGATTCTGGGTATGGACTAGTTGGGTAAGCACCGGGCTGTAGTTGATTGCCATAGGAAGACAGTTGTACTTCGGGATAGAAGTCAGTCTCTTGTGTTTCTGAAAGGTTTGGGTGCTAGTTCGTTGAATAATGTGATTTCTGCGATGCAAGCTAAGAGATTCATCAGGAAAGGATGTGAGGCTTTTCTAGCAGTTGTGTTAGATTCTAAGAGGGATCAGGTTCAGATTGAGGACATTCCTGTAGTGTGGGAGTTTAGTGATGTGTTCCCGAGCGAGTTGCCTGGTTTGCCTCCTGAGCGAGAGGTTGAGTTGTCCATTGAGATTATGCCAGGTACTGCACCTATTTCGAGAGCACCTTATCGGATGGCTCCTGTAGAGTTGAGGGAACTTAAATCTCAGCTACAAGAGTTATTGGATAAGGGGTTTATTCGACCTAGCATATCTCCATGGGGAGCTCCAGTGCTGTTTGTCAAGAAGAAAGATGGATCCCTGCGGATGTGTATTGACTACCGGCAGATTAATAAAGTTACAGTGAAGAACAAGTATCCGTTGCCTAGGATTGAGGATTTGTTTGATCAGCTTCGAGGTGCGGGTGTCTTCTCCAAGATAGATCTTCGATCAGGGTACTATCAGTTACGAGTTCAGGATGCAGATGTGGTTAAGACTGCATTTCGGACTAGGTATGGCCACTATGAGTTTCTTGTGATGCCGTTTGGTTTGACAAATGCTCCAGCGGCTTTTATGGATCTGATGAACCGTGTGTTTAGGCCATACTTAGATCGATTTGTAGTAGTGTTCATTGATGATATCTTGGTATATTCCAAGGATGAGAGTGAGCATGAGGAGCATCTCCGATTAGTTCTGCAGATGTTGAGAGAGCATCAGTTGTTTGCTAAGCTTAGCAAGTGTGATTTTTGGCTTCGAGAAGTATCATTCTTGGGTCACATTGTTTCAGCTAGAGGTATTCAGGTAGATCCAGCCAAGATTGAGGCGATAGTTGATTGGAAAGCGCCTCGAAATGTTCAGGAAGTGAGGAGTTTCCTCGGTTTAGCAGGTTACTACCGTCGGTTCGTTAAAGGATTTTCTGTGATTGCTGCTCCTATGACTAGATTATTGAGGAAAGGAGTCAGATTTGAGTGGTCAGACAGGTGTCAGTCTTGTTTTGATTGGTTAAAGCAGTTGCTTGTTGAGGCTCCCATCCTTACTCAACCCATCTCGGGTAAGGAGTTTGTCATTTACAGTGATGCTTCTGGAGTTGGTCTTGGATGTGTGCTGATGCAGGAAGGAAAAGTAGTGGCTTATGCTTCTCGACAGTTGAAGCCACATGAGAGGAACTATCCGACGCATGATTTAGAGTTGGCAGCTGTGATCTTTGCCTTGAAGATTTGGCGTCATTACCTGTATGGGGAAAAGTGTAGGATCTTCTCGGACCACAAGAGTTTGAAGTACTTCCTTTCACAGAAAGAGTTGAACATGAGATAGCGGCGTTGGCTTGAGTTATTTAAGGACTACGACTGCATTGTGGATTACCATCCTGGTAAGGCCAATGTAGTCGCCGATGCTTTGAGTCGGAAGTCAGTTTCAGCTTTGTTCTTGAGGCGATTCAGATGGCGATTTGGTTCAGATGGGGCTTTGCTTGCCCAGTTGCGTGTGAGGCCTACCTTGAGACAGAGAATTGTGGATGCTCAGAGAGATGACCAGAGGCTTCAGCAGATTGTGCATGAGGTTAGATTGGGTAAGCCATCAGAGTTCTCAGTTCAGGATGAGGTACTTATGTTCAGAGATCGCTTGTGTGTGCCAGAATCTGAGGATTTGAGGAGACAGCTCATGAGTGAGGCGCATAGTTCAGTCTTTACTATGCATCCGGGCAGTGAGAAGATGTATAGAGACATGAAGCAATTCTATTGGTGGTCCGGTATGAAGCGTGATATAGTGGATTTTGTTTCCAAGTGCTTGACTTGTCAGCAGGTAAAGGCCAAGCATCAGGTTCCTTCAGGTTTGCTTATGCCTTTATCCATTCCTGAGTGGAAATGGGATGATATCGCCATGGACTTCGTTTCTGGTTTGCCTTTAACTCAGAGGAAGCATGACTCAGTTTGGGTTATTGTGGATCGGCTAACGAAATCAGCTCACTTTCTGCCAGTTAGAGTGGACTACTCCATGGACAGATTGGCCAGTATCTATGTAGATGAGATAGTTTGGTTGCATGGTGTGCCTTTGTCCATAGTATCAGATCGAGATCCGAGGTTTACTTCCAAGTTTTGGAAGGAGTTACAGAGAGCTTTGGGCACTAGGTTGAACTTCAGTACAGCGTTTCATCCTCAGACCGATGGTCAGTCAGAGCGAGTTATTCAGATTCTGGAGGATATGATGAGAGCTTGTGCTTTGGATTTTTCGGGTAGCTGGGACAGATATGTGTCGCTTATGGAGTTTGCCTACAACAACAGTTTTCAATCGAGTATCGGTATGGCACCATATGAGGCTTTGTATGGTCGTCAGTGTAGGACTCCGATTTGTTGGACCGAGCTATCCGAGAGATCTATGATTGGACCAGACTTGGTTAAAGATACTGAAGAGAAAATCAGAGTAGTGCAGCGGAATTTGAAGGCAGCCAAGGATCGACAGAAGTCTTATGCCAATCTGAAAAGAAAAGATGTGCATTTTGAGATCGGGGACAAGGTCTTCCTCAAGGTTTCACCTTGGAGGAAGGTGCTTCGGTTTGGCAAGAAAGGCAAGCTTAGTCCTCGATTCATTGGACCTTATGAGATTTTGGCTAAGGTAGTACCTGTAGCCTACAGATTGGCGTTACCGATGGAGTTAGCAAAGTTGCATGATGTATTCCACGTTTCGATGCTTCGTCGGTATAGATCAGATCCTTCGCATGTTCTGTCAGTTCAGGATATCCAGGTTTAGCCAGACTTCTCTTATGATGAGGAACCGCGAGCTATTCTAGCCCGAGAGGTGAGGCAGTTGAGAAATAAGCAGATTCCGTTGGTTAAAGTGTTATGGATTCATCATGGAGTCGAAGAAGCGACTTGGGAACCAGAGGAGTCAATGAAAGCTCAGTATCCGCAGTTATTCAGTTCAGGTGAGAATTTCGAGGACGAAATTCTTATTAGTAGGGGAGAGTTGTCACACCCCATTTGCCCCCTAGTAAAATGAGCCTGTCTGTCTGTATGTATGTGTAAGCATTCGCATGTGTTTAGCATTTCATAAGGGTATTTTAGTAAAATGTATGTTTTTGGGTTTTATTATTATGGGGGTACATACATGGCATTAGTGTGTTTATTAAGTGAGAAATACTTGGGTGTGTGTGTTTATGCCATTGTAGGGTACTTTAATTATAAGTGCATTAGGTGTGTGTGATGTATGTGGAATTTAAGTGTGAGTGGTTAACTCCACCAATAAGAAATGGACACTTACTTAGGGTAAAGAAAAGAAAAAGAAAAAGGAAAGAAAGAAAAGGAATTGGTAGATTCACGTTCTTTCTTCACTGGTCTTCTTCTTTTTCCTTTCCTTTTCCCTAAGGGCTCTTGTGTGTAGATTCAAGATTTTATTGGTGAAGTTAATCTCTCTTGGCATTCCCTAGCTTGGTAAGTGCATATCCTTGTCTTTATCTTGCTGTAATTCTTCATCTTCTTCTTTAGGTTGAGTTTTAATTTAGGGTTGCATGTTGATGTTCATTACTGTGTTTGTGTTCTAGCTGAGGCTCCACGCGATCCCAAAGGCAAAGAGGTTGCTGGGAGCAGTGGGACTAAGTGTTAGAAGCTTAGAATCCAGGTTTGGGAGTGTTTATTTATGAAATTGTGTGATTTTGAATTTACTGTAAAATTCTAGGGTTTATGTTCTTGTAAGTTTGAATATATATGTTCTTGATTTGATTTGGTTAATTATTGGATGAATTGAGTTGTATAATTATTGTCTATGTTGTTTGAGATGATTTCTGGAAGGTAAAAATAGGTTTGTATGATTTTAAATCAAATTGGGATTGAATTCTTTGTTCTGGAAATTCTGGAAATTCTGGAAAATCGAAGTACTGTTGAAGTTCTCTTTGTCGCGTGACTCGCTACGAAAGAAGGCAAGTCACGAGATGTGACCCTCGGTCACGTCGTGACCTGCCTGCTGAGAAGCCAGTCGCGTGACCAGCTGAAGAACAAGCAAGTCATGGGACGTGACCCTCGGTCACGTCGTGCGACCTGCGAAGACGAGGCGTGATCCGCGAAGATCACGCAACGTGATCTGCGAGGGAGTAGCACGTCACGAGACGTGACGTCCAGTCACGCCGTGACCTGCGAGGGCGTTGCGTGATTTGCGAAGATCACGCAACGTGATCGGCGAGGAACAAGCAAGTCACGTCGCGTGACCTGCCTGTTGGGAAGGCCAGTCATGCCTCGTGACCAGCCAATCTCGCCCGTTTCTCCGTTCAGCTCGTTTTTCTGAAATTTCCTAGTTTTTAACTCAGAAATGAATTTGGTATTTCTTCTGAATGGTCTTTACTGTTGTATGATGCATGTCTTACTGTTTGATACTTTGATATGCGTGATACCATGATTTTCTGATGAATTATATTTCGTACTCTGAAATGTGATCTGAATGTCGCATAACCTTCTAGAGTCGAGTAAGTGGATAGTTAGGCATTCCTAATAGAGTCTGTTAGCTGCAGCCCATAGTTCTGTTTGGACCCCGATCAGGTCCCCGTTTGGTTCCTCGCGAACCCTTTTCTGTATTGGATCTTGTTTAAGGTCCCTTTTGAAAATATATGTGAAAGTTAAAGTAAGATGGTTTAATCGGTTCGTACCCGTAATGTACTGTCTGTAATCGGCTCGTACCCGGAAAGTACTGTCTGTACACTCGTTATCGACTACCTAGAGTCAGCAGGTGTTCTTTGAATGTTTATTTGAGCTGCTCTGATCTGGTTTGGCTACAAAAGTATTAACTGGATGAATATATCGATGTAATGTATATCGGATTATTGCTAAATGATTATGATTATGAAATACTGATTGTATGGCTAATTTACATGAGCATGTTTGTATGGATTATGTTATAGCCTTTGTATTATGCTATTGTGAATGTGTTATGCCTTGACGACCATTGTGAATGGCCGTCCATAATTTATGTGTGTTTCCCCACTAAGCGTTTTTCGCTTAGCACGGTGTTTTTATCCGTGCAGGTGCGGAAAGCGTTTTGCTTTGAGAGAGTCGCCGTCATCAAGCCAACACAGAAGGGTTTTAGTGTAGGGCTCAGTTTTGTATTAGTGATGATTCTTTTGTATAGGACTCTCTGTATCAGTTTTGTATCAGCTTTCGCAATTGTAATTATATTTTAGTTATGTAATATTATTTTGTTTCAGCTTGTTGATCAGATCATTATTGTAATAATTTATTATAGTAATGCATGATCAGCTTTTGCTTTCTGCATGTAAAGTTTTTAATTATTCTGTATTTCTGAATGTATGTTATGAATGGATGTATGTTTTGCTTTGCTATTACGTGGTGATACCTTGACTCATACGGCATCTCACTTCTTATCGGATGGGATCGCCTACGTATGGGAAGGGGGTGTTACAACAAGACCCCGCCTCGAAAGGATAGTGAATGTCTCACTACATCGTTAATCCCTCTGAATTATCAAGCACAATGGGCGGTGATGTAAAAGGTAGCCCCATGAAGCCTTAAGGAACCCGATCCTCATCTGCTACCTCACCCAATCTAGCAACAGATTCATCAGGGGAGGCCATGGAATGCAACTGATGCCTAGGAGAAATACCTCAGAGAATAACTGCTGATTACCCTAGGAAGGGGCTTTGATGGTAGCTTCAACTTTTCTTGCAGCCGTACCTGAAAGGCAAGAGAATCTCAAAAAAAAAAAGGCCGTTAGAGATGAAAACCGTGACTGGCTCTCTAAGCAAAAGTTAGGCCAAAGGGCAGGGTGAAAACCTGGGAACAGGCAGTCTGTCCTTCAAAAAAATGAAATGAATAAAAGGTGCTAGATTGGGTTGGGTCCGGTCCAGGCAAAAAATTAGGCACAGGGTTATGTGAAAATCCATAAAGGGACGCATCTTCCGCTAAGAAAAGCTAATGTGAAAATCCATGAAGGATGCACTACCTTTAAAACAATGACTTTCGAAGCCTGGAGCGATAAGGCGGCATTACTCCGAATGACTTTCCTTTAGGCAGAGCTTGATTTAGAGTCAAGGGGGCAAAATGCTCGTTGACCGGGGGGCAAAGATGCGCACGAGTCAGTTCTCTTTGAAAAGATTATGGGATAAAGTCCGTAAAGCCAAGACAACGCTTTTCTAGATCTTTGGAAGCATCAGACAATGTGGGCAGCCGAGCAGTACCCTCAACGAATCCCTTAACCACCTGGGATGTAACACCCCCATCGCCGTCCCCGTTGGAAGGACGCCGACGGACGCGTTACCCGACGCTCATTCACACAGATATTCACATGCACAGTACGAAAGCATACTTTCATACATAACATACATACGAAATACAGGTTAATTAAAAATTTGACTTAACTTGCAGGCACAGACTGATCATACCTACTTCACCCACGCACTTACATTAAGTAGAAACATACAGATACGTAAGTTTATCACCGTGCAGCAGAAGTTACAGACAGACGATAAAATAGAGGAAATTTTCAATAACAATATTTACATTGCCCAAAATGTTACTTCAGTTTCTTTACATATTATTACATATACATATTCATCAGAATTACAAAATCCAGGCTACAGAAATTACACAAAATACATCACTTCTAACTCCTATGTGGCCGACACTGCAGATGCGCGACTCGAACAGAAGCAAACCTGCCACCTGCACGGGGAAAAGAGCCCGTGCTAAGCGATAACGCTTAGTGGGGAGAGTATACAAAATATATAGACGGCCATTCACAACGGTCGCCAAAGCAAAGCACATACACAACAGCGAAAGCATAAAGTCCTAACAGATAACTATACATGCTTTATACAATAGCCACACATTCAAATGTCCCTAACTGTGGTCATATACTCATATGGTTAACACAACCAATTGTCATGCCAATAACGTAAATACATTCTAATATACATACACTTCAGCAGTCATATTCGGTAATTCAAAATCGCATTCATATACATGTTAATTTATTGTACTACTGTACAAAAATGTAGTGTCAACCTTATATGCCACATCGACTCCAATCACACACATTATATACAAGATCCTTTACAGAGAAGAACAAAGGTACATTATACATGTTAAAATTACATTAAACCTACTCAGAGATTGGTAGGTGCCTTCACATATCCCAAAATCATACTCACACTGATACCACATTCTTATATTCCTAACTGGTTCATATGACCGAGATCTTACACATTCGGATATCACATTTTCATGTTCATATCAGATAAAGCAAACGAAATACCTGCTGACTCAAAATAGTGGATAACGAGTACTGAGAGAGAGACCTCATGAGGAAACACATAGCCCGATCTCTGACCGGGTAACCCTCAGAGGGAACACATAATATAATGTACCATACAGGTACAAGTCAAAAGGCAACATTTCATTGAACAGGACCTTAAACAAGATCCATACACATACACATAATAGGGGTTCGCGAGGAACCATTCGGGGACCTGATCAGGGTCCAAATCGTTCAAAGGGCACTGCAGCTACAAAGACTCTATTAGGCATGCCTAACTATCCACTAGACTGACTCTCGCAGGTCATGCATCATACAAATCATATTTCAAATCACTTAATATATATCATTGTACATAATTAACAATAGGTAAGACTTATGAATAAATTCATAAAGTCAATTATGCCTCATATAATTTACACTTAAGCATAACATAATGATCTTAGAGAGAGATCATCAATATAGATATGCATAATACATTCAGTTATATTAGTATACTTCATAAAATAGTCGAAGAATAAACCTAAAGGTACTATAAGTTCAGAAATTAGGCATTGAAATCACCAAGAAACCTCATTTAGCACAACACATCTGTCGCGCTCGCGATGCCTGTCGCGCTCGCGACAGAGACCATAGTCTCTTGCTGCGTGCGCGCGACAGACTTCGCGATCGCGGGAAGGAGAGAAGAGCCTGGCTCTGTCGCGCTCGCGACGTTGTCGCGATCGCGACAGAGGGCAAGCATGGCTATCGCGGGGTCGCGACAAGTTGCGTGCTCGCGATAGCCCAGGCCAACAAAGTGCTCTGTCGCGATCGCGACAATTGTCGCGCTCGCGACAGAGAGCACACAAGCTATTGCTATCGCGGGCTCGCGGCAGCGTCGCGTGCTCGCGATGGCACAGTATCAGGATCACCGGTCTCTGTCGCGCTCGCGACAGTGTCGCGATCGCGACAGAGTCATGATTCTGAAAATCTACAGAATTCTGCGGGGTCTTTCCTTCCTCAATCGCACCCACAAACACACGAAACATAACCAAATGTCTCTTACCTCATTTCCAGCAAGCCACACATCATTGACAACATGAATACAACATCCATACCAAGAAATACAAATAATTCATGCCACTAACACTATCCCTATACACAAACTATAATATCAATACTAATCGTCATTTAACACTATTAAGTTCAATTGCTCACATTCAAGGCTTCATGCATCATCTAAATCAAAACTATAACCATTAAACTATTCTGAACATCAAAACACCATAATTCCATTTTCGAACATTAATCCTATTTCCAAACTCTAAACAAGGAAGGACTAAGTTTTAGACAGTAACAACGAAGTTCGGATGCACTTCGGAAGCAAAACGTGCCCAAAATACTCAACCTAAAGAAGGGGAAGAAAAGGCAAGTGTCCCAAACCAACTAAGGGTTAAAAATGAGGAAGAAAAGCTTAAAAACGCATTTTTCTGTCGCGAGGTCGCGACACTGTCGCGATCGCGACAGAGGCTCACCCCTAAAGCCAAACGGAACTGCTCAACTAGCCCAACTTGTACTGCCTGAACCGACCTATAAACCTCATTTTTAGGAAAAGTGGTCTTCTTAGCAAATGTTCTCCTACGTCGTAACTTTCAAATGGAATAAGTTTCAGGTCAATTGGACATCTAGAACTCGAGATATGTTCTCCACAACCCATACTGTTCAAACAACCCGACACAACAGGGACACTACATTTGTAATCAATATTTCGATGTCTTAAAGCGAGAATTTGTCTAAGGCTATTTCTACGACTTTTCAAGAAATAGAAGTCATGGTTCTAATGACTCCAGAATCACATGGTTTGGAATTCTAAAACTCTACTTATGACAAAAACACTACACAGGGGTCAAATGAGAACGAAACCGAATTTACCCAATCTTAGACTTCACTTTCAATTCTCACACACCTTCAACTTAAGCCACATCAAGCATTTTTAATACATTTATCCACACCAATACATGCATAAGACTCATATCAAAACACTCAATTCACTTGAAATCATATACCAATGTATATTCATCACTCAAAAAGAATTTAGAGTAAAGACAAATTTAAAATTCAATTAAAGGAAATCAACTCCCAAACCTCTTGTTGCACAATAGTTGTTCTCTTCAAGCTTTAAATCTTCTCTTTTCCTTTACTTTGCTTCTTCCTATCACCAATCACTTGCACAAACAAACCCAAAATATTACTTAATCTATAACCTTAATTCATCCAATTTAAAAGCAAAACAAGAGAAATCAGTCATCTATAATCCTAACTTACCTCTTAGAAGCAACTCAAACTACCCAAGGGAAGAAGAAAGAGCAGAAACGAGTAAAGAAGAAAAAGGAAAGAAGAAGAAGATGAATGGCGTGAGGAGGAAGAGGAGAACGGGAAAGGAAGAAGAAAACCCAAGTGATTTTACAGCTGTCCTCTCTCTCTCTCAACTCATTAAATTCAACTCTATCCACTTGCCAAGTGTCACTCTTTCATAGGATTTGATCCCACAAGAATACCCTACTCCCATACTCTCACCTACACTTAATTCTTTTCCTTTACTCATACCCTACTTCCCTATCTTACACACACATGCTAACATAACTCTTACATCCTTAGTTCCATACCCAAAATCCACTTGATAATTATTTCTTTTATGCAAATATCTCCAAGGTACCATACTCATAAACCACTCAATGAAATCTCTTAGCCATAAACATCCTACTACCATACACTATTAACACACCATAATAATTCCTTTACTAATTTTATTTAATTAATTTCTTAACAACTAAAGTCTTATTATCCATATTACTCATGCATAAGTTACCGAAATACCCTTCACTTACCGACTTGGCTTGCCGATTCCGACTAGGCCCAATTTGGGGTGTTACATGGGATGTGGTCTATTCATTTTTGCATGTCACATGCATGTCATGTGCATTTAGTCTTTTACATGCATAGATATGCACACACATTTCTTGTATATTAATCCTTTGCACGTGTTTCTTATATATAGTTTTGCATATATTTCACACACATTATTCTATACGCACACACAATCTTTTGTATATGTTGTTATGTACATGACTCAGAGGGAAGGGTCCGAATAGACCTCATGAGCAAGGATGATCCAAGGGATGGGTTCAGCTCAAGATTATCGGCCACTGTATCCAGCATAAAATCAGGTGCATATGTGAGGGGGTGGAATGCCCAGAAGGAAAAGTCTATCCGGACACACCATGCTCAGGGTGATTCGGAATCACACAAATCTATAAAAAATAAGATCCTTTGAGAAGCCGAACTATCCACACATAGTCGGAGACAAATCAGACGCAAAAGTGAGCCAAGGTATAGTTTTGACTCTACATCGATGCTCATCCATGCCGAACAATCGGATCAAGATAAAGTCCTCACGAGAATGGAATCTCAATGACCCGCTCCTAAGAAGACATTTAAGAGAGCAAGCCGACTCATACACACCATGTCAGGAGCAGTAAGGTAAGTTTTTCTATCATAAGATATATGCTTGCACACATTTGTACAATAATCAAGATAAAGTCTGTAACACCCCAACTCATACGTGGACGAACCCATCCGCAATGGAGTAGGAGGCCGTACGAGTAGGTGTGTTACCGGACTAAAGCGAGACAAAACATACTAAAAATACGGAAGAATTTAAAACTTGAGGAGTAGATTTGGACATGCATATTTCGCAATTGCGCATACACTAAGCAAAAGCATACAGTTGTGAAAACTTACAAGCATACAATAGAAGTTATTCTCCAAACATCGCTATACAAATATTTACATGGCCCAGAATATTATATAAATCTCTTTACATATTATTACATATACATATTCATCAGAATTACAAAATCCAGGCTACAGAAATTACACAAAATACATCACTTCTAACTCCTATGTGGCCGACTCTGCAGATGCGCGACTCGAACATAAGCAAACCTGCCACCTGCACGGGAAAAAGAACCCGTGCTAAGCGATAACGCTTAGTGGGGAAAACAAACATAATAATATGGACGGCCATTCACAATGGTCGTCAAGGCAAAATACCTTCAAATGGCAATTGCGGATATTCAAAACATATGTCTAAACAGATTTGCATAATAAAGGCATTCATTCGGAAACTCACACATATAGTCATATACATATATTAGGAATGGGCCAAAACAGTCATAACCCAAAACACGACACCAATGTTATCATGCTGAGCCACATACCCAAGAAAACATTCAAAACACCACACATCCGCTGCACAACTCTAATACATAGCATATCATGCTGTAAACACTCCCATAACGGAGACTGAAGGCATAATCACATCACTTCACATTCATATCAAAACCATGCAGGAAGTACGATTACATCATATATACTTACCCTCATAACCGATCTGATTCACATGCTTGTACACAATAACCATGCTTAACTGAAAAGTCATGTTTACCAAATACATATTTACTTTCTGAAGCCCGTAGTTATATTCATAACTGGTTCATATGACCGAGATCTTACACATTCGGATAACACATTTTCATGTTCATATCAGATAAAGCAAACGAAACACCTGCTGACTCAAAATAGTGGATAACGAGTACTGAGAGAGAGACCTCATGAGGAAACACATAGCCCGATCTCTGACCGGGTAACCCTCAGAGGGAACACATAATATAATGTACCATACAGGTACAAGTCGGAAGGCAACATTTCATTGAACAGGACCTTAAACAAGATCCATACACATACACATAATAGGGGTTCGCGAGGAACCATTCGGGGACCTGATCAGGGTCCAAATCGTTCAAAGGGGCGCTGCAGCTACACATACATAGACTCTATTAGGCATGCCTAACTATCCACTAGACTGACTCTCGCAGGTCATGCATCATACAAATCATTGTTCAAATCACATAATTTATATCATTGTACATAATCAACAACAAGTGAGACATATGAATAAGTTCATAAGGTCAATCATGCATCATACAATTTACACTTAAGCATAATATAATAATCTTAGAGAAAGAACATCAGTATAGATATGTATAATACAGTCAATTATAATCACATACTTTATAAAATAGTTAAAGAATAAACCTAGAGGCATCACAAGTTCGGAATTCAAACATTGGAATCACCAAAGAAAACTCATTCAATACAACACATCTGTCGCGCTCACGATACCTGTCGCGCTCGCGACAGAGACCATAGTCTCTTCGCTGTGCACGCGCGACGGACTTCGCGATCGCGAGAAGGAGAGAAGAGCCCGGCTCTGTCGCGCTCGCGACAGTGTCGCGATCGCGACAGAGGACAAGCATTGCTATCGCGGGGTCGCGACAAGTCGCGTGCTCGCGATAGCACAGGCCAACAATGTGCTCTGTCGCGATCGCGACGGTTGTCGCGCTCGCGACAGAGAGCAGACAAGCTATTGCTATCGCGGGCTCGCGACAGCATCGCGCGCTCGCGACAGCACAACATCAAAATCATCAGTCTCTGTCGCGCTCGCGATATGGTCGCGATCGCGACAGAGTCATGATTCCGAAAATCTGCAGAATTTTGCAAGATCTTTCCTTCCTCAAACTCACCCACAATTACACGAAACACATCCAAAGATTTCTTACCTCATCTCTAGCCAGTCACACATTATTGACAACATAATCCAACATTCGTATCAAGTATTTCAGTAAAACACGCCATTAACAATATCCATATACACAATCCATAATAACCACATTATTCGTCAATCATCTCAATCGCACCCACATTAAACGCATTCATTCACATGGTACATCATGTTAAGGTTACTCATGAGACCATCACATAATAACACTCATCAATAAACAACCTTCATGGAGTTATATTTATCATTAATTACTGATATAGCCATTTCATTACCCTAAACATGCATAATAACTGATGGGAAAGGCACGGGATTGATCCGGGTCATCCCTAGACTCAAAAATAAAGAAGAAAAGGCTCAAAACATATTTTTCTGTCGCGAGGTCGCGACCATTGTCGCGCTCGCGACAGAGGCTCGCCTCAGCCACCATAACAGACTGCTTTCTACTATAAACTAATATCGTGAAAACCGACCTCTAAACCTCATTTTTAGGAAAAGTGTTCTTCTTAACAAATGTTCCCCTACGTCTTAGCTTTCAAATGAAACAAGTTTCACATCAATTGGATGTCTACAACTCCAGATATGCACTCCACCACCCATACTGGTCAAACAACCTGACACAACAGGGACACTACATTGGTAATCACTTTTTCGATGTCTTAGAGCAAGAATTTGTCCAATGCTATTTCTGAGACATTTAAAGTAATGGAATTCATGGTTCTAATAGTTCAAGAATCGCATGATTTGGAGTTCTAAAACTCCCAAAACAGTATAATAACCGAAGAAAGGTCCAGTGTATTCTAAATCAGTTTTTCACCTAAAAACCTATTCACATGCACCAATAAGTCATTTGAGTCAACACTCACTACCATCATCACAAATCATCACAACACACTCAAGAAGCTTATATCATACATGAATATATAAAAATTCATATACAGATAAAAGAAAGTTCCCAAACCTCAAATGAAGCTTCAATCTTCTGTTTCAAACCTCCATCTACTCTTTGCCTTTACTTTGTTTTTTTTCTTATCACCAACCACTTGCACAAATGAAAACCAGAAAATTATCCTTAATCCATATCCTAGATCCCACATCAAAAGTAAATCTAGAAGGAAAATAAGATCAAAGCATAAATAACTAAACACTAACCACTTACCTCTTCAATCCTACTTCCCAAGCTCCACTAAATCACTTCCAATTTATTCAAAACCCAAAAGATTGAACAAAGAAAGGGAAGAAAAGGAAAAAGAAATGGAGATCGGGAAGATGAAAGGGCCAAACGTAGACTCCTCTTTTCCTTTCACTTTGTCTTTCTTTTCACACTTAATGTACACCTACCAATGCCACTTGTCCACTTCCTATAAGTCCACATGTCATAATCTTCAATCCCACTTTGACTTGCTCCTACATATACCATACACTAAACACACACAATTAATTCTTGAATAAATATCTTCAATACACCAAACACCACTCATACCATAGCATTTCTTAGCCCACTCACATCCTACTTCCATACACTTCAAGCATACTCTAACAATTCCTTATAAACCACTTGTCATCATCCTACAAACCCAAGTGTCACCATCTTATCCAATCACTTCCTACATACCATACACATGTTCCACTAGATGATTTCTCACTTAACATCTTATTAATTAATTATTTTCTTTGCAATTAAATCCTTATTATCCATACTATTCATGTACAAATTACCGAATTACCCTCACTCATTCCGATCGAGCAAGCATATTCCGACTAGGCCCCGATCGGGGTGTGACAAAGTCCTCATGAAAGAAGAATCTCAAGGACCTGCTCCCAAGAGGGAAAAGAATAAGCCTTTCTCATGCACACCATGCCGGGAGCAAAAAGGTAAGTTTCTCTGTCATAAGATGTATGCTCACACACCTCACACAATCCGGATTCAAATGTATGTATATTGCACACACATGATTCCACACACATGCACAGTGTTTTGTATATGTACATGGCTCAGATGAGGGGTCCGAATAGACCCCATATTTAAAGATGATTCAAGAGATGAATTCAGCCTAACATTGTCAGACTCATGCATGCCGGGCCGAAAGCCACCAGGTAAGTTTCCCTATCATAAGATATACGCTCACATACATCACATAGTAAGTGTATCAAAACCAAATTCAAATGTACAAATTCTCAAACAAATGCAAATATACAAAGAATGCAAACTCTCAAACCAAAACAACAAAAACAACTTCTCAAACCCAAAACAATAGAGGCAAATTCTCAAACAAAACAAGACAAAACAAAAAGAAGAATATATTTTCAAGGCCATAAAAATCCAATATACTGTAAATACATTCAAAATGTAAAGATAAAAAACAAAATAAGGAAAAAACAGAAACAAAAACGAAAACAAAAGAGAAAAATCATTCGCCTGCAGGCAAACAGCACAATTTCCAATCTAATTTTTTCTTTGAGAAAGCTTAAATCTTTTTTTTCGCCCCGGAGGCTCAACACCAAATTCTCTCACCCTCTTGAGAAGTATGCAGGTCTTTTCAACAAGGAGGCTGCATTGGAAATGATAGAGGAATTGATATCTGGCATGTCACAGTCGGTGCAATCAAGAAAATGGGGAACAACTAGCCGTCCTTCAGGGGGCACATATCTGACAATGCCCCCAACAGGTATGTACTGCCACAAGCACTTGCTTTCCCTCTTTTGTAGTAAAAAAGAAGAGGTTCAGGATAAGCACCAATAAAGAAAGCGAAGTCACCATGTCAACCCAAGGATGGGCAACGGTCAGGCACTGGGTTAACCAGATGGTGGTCGGCAAATACATCATTCAGATAATGGTTAATAGGTAGACATTGAAATAGCCGGATGGGGGTTAGCAGATCAGACATTGCACGAGCCGGATGAGGGTTAGCAGATCAGGTAATGCACTAGCCGAATGGGGGTTAGCAGATCAGACATTATACCAGCTGGACGGGGGTTAACAAATCAGACATTGCACTAGCCAGATGAAGGTTAGCAGATCAGACACTGTATGAGCCAAGACGAGGCCAGTAGAATACACGCGATAGAACATATCACAAACAGAGGTTGTAGTCAGAGAGTACTGCATCTCATAGACACCGTACAGGCCGGGACCAGGCTAACGGATCACCATGCGGTAGAATAGATCGCAAATAGAGGTTATAGTCGGAGAGTACTGCATCTCATAGACACCGTCCAGGCCAGAACGAGGCTAGCGGATCACCAGCAGTAGAACAGATCACAAACAGAGGTTGTAGTCAGAGAGTACTGCATCTCACAGACACCGTACAGGCCGGGATGAGGCTAGCGGATCACCAGCGGTAGAACAAATCGCAAACAGAGGTTGTAGTCAGAGAGTACTGCATCTCATAGACACCGTACAGGTTGGGATGAGGCTAACGGATCACCAGCGGTGGAACAGATCGCAAACGAAGGTTGTAGTCAGAGAGTACTGCATCTCACAAACACCGTGCAGGCCGGGATGAGGCTAGCGGATCACCAGTGATAGAACAGATCGCAACAGAGGATGCAGTTAGACAACACTTCACCTCACACCGCGCAGGCTGAGATGAGGCTAGCGGGACAGACCAGCCGCCGTACAAACCGAGATGAGGTTAGCGGGGGACAGTGATAGAACAGATAGCAACAGAGGATGCAGTTAGACAACACTTCACCTCACACCGCTGTGACGCGCGCCGGACCCCGCGGTCGCCCCTCTGATCGCCCGCTTGAGGGCGATCGGGCAATTGAGGATCCGTTGGCAACTTGCAATGAATTTCAAGTGCGTCTATTTTGGGCAACAAGGAGGTTTCATGGAGTCGCCATGTCATACCCCAAAATAGCCCTGGTCGGAATATGCATGCTAAGTCGGGAATGCAAGGGTATTTCGGTAATTTGTGCATGAGAAATTTGGATAATAAGGACTTAATGGTAAATAATTAATTAAGTATGTTATGAAGAGAAGTGTTAGTGTGTGCTTGTGGTATTCGGTTGTAGGGTGTTTCGGTTGTGGCATTGATCTAGTGAAGTGTGAGTTTGGTGCCTTTGCATGAGATATTTATTTAAGGAAAAGATTGGGTGCATGTGAGTGTATGGTGCCTTGGTTTGAAAAGTCTAAGTGGATTTTGTGGTCCAATTAGGAGCTGCCATGTGGCATTGTTAGGTGGGCATTGAAAGAAGAAAAAGAAGAAGTAAGAGGAAGAGAGAGGGAACACAGATTTTAGCATTCCCGTTCTCTCCTCTCACGCTTCCTCTTCCTTTTCTCTTCTCCTTTCTCTGCTTTTCCTTTCATTCTCTTTGGCTTGGAGTGTGTTTTGATTGAAGAGGTAAGATCATGGATTTGTATGGCTTCTTATTCTTCTTCTTCTTCTCCTGCGTTTTATGGGTTTTGAATGGAGTTCTCATGGTTTAATTTTGTGTTCTTGGTTGGGTTTGTTTGCAAGTGGTTGAAGTGAGAAAGAAGGACAAAGGGAAAGATAAGGCGGGCTTCTAAAGAGAGGATTGAAGTTACATTTTCCAGGTTTGGGAGCTTTGATTACTGCATTTGAACATCTGAGTCGTTTTACCCTAATTCTCACTTAGGTTGTAAATGTTGTAAATGTGTTTGCATTGTTTAATTTCTGGAATTTGGTGTGTTTTGGAATGTGTACATGCATGATTTATGTGAGTAGATGTATTAGTAATGCATGATAATGATTGAATTGAAGTTACTGAGTTTGGGTTTTGAACTTAGCATAACTTTTAGGGTTTATGTTCTTGAGGGAAATCAATGTGTCCATGCATGATTTTGGTTGTTTTGATGTTGGATTAAGTTGGTCTTATTTCATTTTTGATGCATGGAAGATCGATTGGAAGGTAAGATGAGTTTGGTAGTGTTTTGAATCAGATTGAAAATGATTTTGTTGAGTTCTTTGAATTCTGGGCATGCTGGGAACAGGAAATCGCGATTCTGGTGGAATTTCCATTTCCAGCGTGTTGTGACTTCCCTGAGAGAGACAAGTCACGAGTCGTGACTCTCAGTCACGGCACATGACTCTGCCTCCCAGTCACGACGCGTGACTTCTCGACGGGCTGGAAGCAGTCACGAGGCGTGACTCCCAGTCGCGAAGCGTGACTGCCCTATATGAGGCAAGTCACGACTCGTGACTTAGAGTCACGGCTCGTGACTCCCTTGCATGTCACGAGGCGTGACTTAGAGTCACATCCCGTGACTCCCTTGTGTGTCACGAGGCGTGACTTAGAGTCACGTCCTGTGACTCCCTTGCGTGTCACGAGGCGTGACACTATATCACGACTCGTGACCCTCCTTTGAGGCCAGTCACGAGTCGTGACATGGCTCGAGACCGACCCCTCTTCAGCCCCATTTTTTCCGAATTAGCCCAGTTTCAGCCAAAATGATTTTTCCTATCTCTTCTGTATGGATTTATACTACTGTATGATTCATGTCATACTTTTATATGCTTATTGTTGTGATTTGTATTGCATGTCATATTTCGAATGCGAAGGAATTATGAAGACAATTATGAAGACTAACTTTCTGATTGTTTTGTCCCTAGCATGTCATATTAAAATGTAAAATATGTTATGCATATCCTTGATCAGATCCTCCTCTAAGAATTATTCTGCCATGCTTAAGAGTTTCTTGTATCATTCCACGATTAAGATTATGCGTTATTAATCATTGGCATAATATGATTCCACATATGTTCCTGACATGCTTTAGTATGTTGAGTAGGGCTAAAATGTGATTGATTGAATTATTGCATGCTTCAGAATATAAATTGTATGCGGTATGATTGATATTATGCTATACCAAATTTATTTGAATACTATGGTTGATATCTGAATGCATTATTATGCTTTAGCCTTTGAACTCAATGTGTTATGCTTAAATGTAATTTGGATTATGCATGATTTATACTTAGTTATTCTCACCTACCGCATGATGAGGATTTTGTATTGATAATCATTGGCATGGTAGTGCTTCCATACCTGATTTTGACATGCTTTAGAACATTGTTTAATGTCAAAGTGTGTTGAGTGTATTATGTTTTGCAATAGGAATTGTATGATGTATGACCGACCTTATGAGCATGTTAATATGTCTATCGTACTCTGGTTTATGCATGATGTATATATATATTTATGCGTTGTACGATTCGAAATGTGAAATGTTTTATGCATAACCTGCGAGAGTCAGTCTAGTGGATAGTTAGGCATGCCTAATAGAGTCCCGTTAGCTGCAGTCCTTTGGATGTTTGGACCCTGATCAGGTCCCCCGTTTGGTTTCTCGCGAACCCTTTATATGTGCGGATCATCGCGATCGTTTTTAATGTGTTTGGATCTTATTTAAGATCCCCCTTCAGTGAAATATTTTTATTGTGATAAAATAAAATAGTTTTCGATTCGTACCCGTAAGGTACCGCCATGCGTCGATTCGTACCCGTAAGGTACCGCCATGCGTACACTCGTTATCCACTATTGTGAGTCAGCAGGTGCCTTGTTGTTTTGTTTTGTTTTGCTTTGAAATAACTATAAGAATGTGATATCCGAATGAGCATGATAATGATTTGGGAAATCAGTTTATAAGTATATGAACGTATATTTGAACCTCGGAATGTATGTCTTTACATTGTAAGCATGATTGGATAGCTAACACTATTATCCGCATTTGTCATGTGTTGTGTTATAAGTTTCAGAATGCTTTGAATGTGATCCGACGAATGTATTCATGTATGTGATTCGAGCATGGTGATGTTATGAATGTGATGTTATGTGATTATGTCTTCGGTCTCCGCTATTAGAGTGTTTTCGGCATGTTATTCTATATATTAGAGTTGCGCAGCGGTAATGTGGTGCTTTGTATGTCGTCCCTTGGATTTTGGCTAGTGTGTGTATGGCATGTCAAAGTATGTTAGATAGCTAGTATTCTTAACATGATAGTTGGGTTCGTTATCATATGGTAATTGTGTCGCTTTGGATTGGGTTGTCAGTTCATGCATGGGTACTTGGTTATGACACTTGCATGTGTAAATCTCATGTGATTTCGCGCGGTAAGGTACTGATATTTGATACCATTGTAGGTTTATGCATGTGATATTGTATGTAGTTCTGCATGATGATACTTGTATCGTGTATTGTATTATGTCTATTTTGGCCTATTCTTGATATAAGCATATGGTTATGGTTATGAGTTTTCGAATTAATGCCTTTCTATGCAAGCCTGATTATATATGTATTCTGAATGTTGCATTTGCCATTGTGAATGTGTTATGCCTTGGCGACCATTGTGAATGGTCGTCCATACTCTTGTGTGTTCTCCCCACTAAGCGTTTATCGCTTAGCACGGATTTCCTTTCCGTGCAGGTGGCAGGTCTGGTTCTGTTCGAGTCGCGCATCTGCAAGGTCGGCCACGTTGAAGTTAGAAGTTTTGTATTTTGTTCAACTTCTGTACTTCAGTTTTCTTTTGTATTTCTGTATTATTGTATATGTAATTATATGTAAGAATCTTGAGATTACTTTTGGGAAATGTAAACGTTAGTATGTTTTTATGTTAAGTTTCCTTTATTTTACCATTCGCTTTATGCTTCCGCTTAGTGCCTGCGTGTGTGTGAGTTATTGCATGATCAGTCTATGCCCGCATGTTAAGTCAAGTTTTTATTTAACCCATATTTCCGTATGTATGTTATGTATGAATGTATGCTTCCGCATTGTGCATGTGTATATCTGTGTGAGTAAGCATCGGGTAGCGCACCCGTCGGCGTCCTTCCAACGGGGGCGGCGATGGGGGTGTTACAGTTAGTGGTATCAGAGCCCAGGTTTGATGATTCTAGGTGTGTTGTTTGTTATGTGTTGAGTCTTTGTATGTGAGTCGGTTTTTTGTCGTGGCCTAATGCAGATGTGTCTTGTTTTGTGTCGTGTCTAGATGGAGTCTGATTCGAGTGAGAATGTGGGCAAGACAACAGAAAGTGTGAACCCAGTTGGTGCTGATCAGAATGTTTTCGAGCGTCCTCCAGTTGAAGATTCCGGTCCAGTTTCTGATAGTAGGGCATTAGTACAAGGATTGATTCGGATTTTGGATAGGCTGACTGCTCCTCTTGCTTCTCAAGAATTTGATCGGCATGTTCCTCAGAAGAGAAAAGGATCGGTTAGTGAAGTGTCAGCGGGGAAAAGGGTTCGAGAGGCATCGATGTGTCAACAATTTCAGAAGCAACATGGGAACAAGTGTAAGAAGAAGTGGGTACCGTCAATATGTCAGCACTGCCAGAAGCGACATCGGGGCCCATGTCGGAAGCTCTTAGGTGCTTGTTTCAGTTGTGGCAGTATGGAACACCGGATTGCTGATTGTCCTAAGAAGATGAGTGAGGGTTTATCTCGGCAAGCTAGAAAGGATGCGGAAGATTTGCTTAGAGCTTCTCGAGCGCCCACAGAGTTAGTAGCGTCTAGCAAGGATACGAAGGAGACAGCAGGTTCTTCTGGTAAGTTGCATTGCGAGCTTTTGTCTAAATAAGTTTTGTTTGTTTGGATTGTTTGGATGTAAGTGCTTAGTGGTGAATTTCGTGGACAAAATTCTTTTAGGAGGGAAGAGTTGTCACACCCCAAAATAGCCCTGGTCGGAATGTGCATGCTAAGTCGGGAATGCAAGGGTATTTCGGTAATTTTTGTATGAGAAATTTGGATAATAAGGTCTTAATGGTAAATAATTAATTAAGTATGTTATGAAGAGAAGTGTTAGTGTGTGCTTGTGGTATTCGGTTGTAGGGTGTTTCGGTTGTGGCATTGATCTAGTGAAGTGTGAGTTTGGTGCTTTGGCATGAGATATTTATTTAAGGAAAAGATTGGGTGCATGTGAGTGTCTGGTGCCTTGGTTTGAAAAGTCTAAGTGGATTTTGTGGTCCAATTAGGAGCTGCCATGTGGCATTGTTAGGTGGGCATTGAAAGAAGAAAAAGAAGAAGTAAGAGGAAGAGAGAGGGAACACAGATTTTAGCATTCCCGTTCTCTCCTCTCACGCTTCCTCTTCCTTTTCTCTTCTCCTTTCTCTGCTTTTCCTTTCGTTCTCTTTGGCTTGGAGTGTGTTTTGATTGAAGAGGTAAGATCATGGATTTGTATGGCTTCTTATTCTTCTTCTTCTTCTCCTGCGTTTTATGGGTTTTGAATGGAGTTCTCATGGTTTAATTTTGTGTTCTTGGTTGGGTTTGTTTGCAAGTGGTTGAAGTGAGAAAGAAGGACAAAGGGAAAGATAAGGCGGGCTTCTAAAGAGAGGATTGAAGTTACATTTTCCAGGTTTGGGAGCTTTGATTACTGCATTTGAACTTCTGAGTCGTTTTGCCCTAATTCTCACTTAGGTTGTAAATGTTGTAAATGTGTTTGCATTGTTTAATTTCTGGAATTTGGTGTGTTTTGGAATGTGTACATGCATGATTTATGTGAGTAGATGTATTAGTAATGCATGATAATGATTGAATTGAAGTTACTGAGTTTGGGTTTTGAACTTAGCGTAACTTTTAGGGTTTATGTTCTTGAGGGAAATGAATGTGCCCATGCATGATTTTGGTTGTTTTGATGTTGGATTAAGTTGGTCTTACTTCATTTTTGATGCATGGAAGATCGATTGGAAGGTAAGATGAGTTTGGTAGTGTTTTGAATCAGATTGAAAATGATTTTGTTGAGTTCTTTGAATTCTGGGCATGCTGGGAACGGGAAATCGCGATTCTGGCGGAATTTCCGTTTCCAGCGTGTCGTGACTTCCCTGAGAGAGACAAGTCACGAGTCATGACTCTCAGTCACGGCACATGACTCTGCCTCCCAGTCACGACGCGTGACTTCTCGACGGGCTGGAAGCAGTCACGAGGCGTGACTCCCAGTCGCGAAGCGTGACTGCCCTATATGAGGCAAGTCACGACTCGTGACTTAGAGTCACGGCTCGTGACTCCCTTGCGTGTCACGAGGCGTGACTTAGAGTCACGTCCCGTGACTCCCTTGCGTGTCACGAGGCGTGACTTAGAGTCACGTCCTGTGACTCCCTTGCGTGTCCCGAGGCGTGACACTATGTCACAACTCGTGACCCTCCTTTGAGGCCAGTCACGAGTCGTGACATGGCTCGAGACCGACCCCTCTTCAGCCCCATTTTTTCCGAATTAGCCCAGTTTCAGCCAAAATGATTTTTCCTATCTCTTCTGTATGGATTTATACTACTGTATGATTCATGTCATACTTTTATATGCTTATTGTTGTGATTTGTATTGCATGTCATATTTCGAATGCGAAGGAATTATAAGATAATTATGAAGACTAACTTTCTGATTGTTTTGTCCCTAGCATGTCATATTAAAATGTAAAATATGTTATGCATATCCTTGATCAGATCCTCCTCTAAGAATTATTCTGCCATGCTTAAGAGTTTCTTGTATCATTCCACGATTAAGATTATGCGTTATTAATCATTGGCATAATATGATTCCACATATGTTCCTGACATGCTTTAGTATGTTGAGTAGGGCTAAAATGTGATTGATTGAATTATTGCATGCTTCAGAATATAAATTGTATGCGGTATGATTGATATTATGCTATGCCAAATTTATTTTAATACTATGGTTGATATCTGAATGCATTATTATGCTTTAGCCTTTGAACTCAATGTGTTATGCTTAAATGTAATTTGGATTATGCATGATTTATACTTAGTTATTCTCACCTACCGCATGATTAGGATTTTGTATTGATAATCATTGGCATGGTAGTGCTTCCATACCTGATTTTGACATGCTTTAGAACATTGTTTAATGTCAAAGTGTGTTGAGTGTATTATGTTTTGCAATAGGAATTGTATGATGTATGACCGACCTTATGAGCATGTTAATATGTCTATCGTACTCTGGTTTATGCATAATGTATATATATATTTATGCGTTGTACGATTGGAAATGTGAAATGTTTTATGCATGACCTACGAGAGTCAGTCTAGTGGATAGTTAGGCATGCCTAATAGAGTCCCGTTAGCTGCAGTCCTTTGGACGTTTGGACCCTGATCAGGTCCCCCGTTTGGTTTCTCGCGAACCCTTTATATGTGCGGATCATCGCGATCATTTTTAATGTGTTTGGATCTTGTTTAAGATCCCCCTTCAGTGAAATATTTTTATTGTGATAAAATAAAATGGTTTTCGATTCGTACCCGTAAGGTACCACCATGCATCGATTCGTACCCGTAAGGTACCGCCATGCGTACACTCGTTATCCACTATTGTGAGTCAGCAGGTGCCTTGTTGTTTTGTTTTGTTTTGCTTTGAAATAACTATAAGAATGTGATATCCGAATGAGCACGATAATGATTTGGGAAATCAGTTTATAAGTATATGAACGTATATTTGAACCTCGGAATGTATGTCTTTACATTGTAAGCATGATTGGATAGCTAACACTATTATCCGCATTTGTCATGTGTTGTGTTATAAGTTTCAGAATGCTTTGAATGTGATCCGACGAATGTATTCATGTATGTGATTCAAGCATGGTGATGTTATGAATGTGATGTTATGTGATTATGTCTTCGGTCTCCGCTATTAGAGTGTTTTCGGCATGTTATTCTATATATTAGAGTTGTGCAGTAGTAATGTGGTGCTTTGTATGTCGTCCCTTGGATTTTGGCTAGTGTGTGTATGGCATGTCAAAGTATGTTAGATAGCTAGTATTCTTAACATGATAGTTGGGTGCGTTATCATATGGTAATTGTGTCGCTTTGGATTGGGTTGTCAGTTCATGCATGGGTACTTGGTTATGACACTTGCATGTGTAAATCTCATGTGACTTCGCGCGGTAAGGTACTGATATTTGATACCATTGTAGGTTTATGCATGTGATATTGTATGTAGTTCTGCATGATGATACTTGTATCGTGTATTGTATTATGTCTGTTTTGGCCTATTCTTGATATAAGCATATGGTTATGTTATGAGTTTTCGAATTAATGCCTTTCTATGCAAGCCTGATTATATATGTATTATGAATGTTGCATTTGCCATTGTGAATGTGTTATGCCTTGGCGACCATTGTGAATGGCCGTCCATACTCTTGTGTGTTCTCCCCACTAAGCGTTTATCGCTTAGCACGGATTTCCTTTCCGTGCAGGTGGCAGGTCTGGTTCTGTTCGAGTCGCGCATCTGCAAGGTCGGCCACGTTGAAGTTAGAAGTTTTGTATTTTGTTCAACTTCTGTACTTCAGTTTTCTTTTGTATTTCTGTATTATTGTATATGTAATTATATGTAAGAATCTTGAGATTACTTTTGGGAAATGTAAACGTTAGTATTTTTTTATGTTAAGTTTCCTTTATTTTACCATTCGCTTTATGCTTCCGCTTAGTGCCTGCGTGTGTGTGAGTTATTGCATGATCAGTCTGTGCCCGCATGTTAAGTCAAGTTTTTATTTAACCCGTATTTCCGTATGTATGTTATGTATGAATGTATGCTTCCGCATTGTGCATGTGTATATCTGTGTGAGTAAGCGTCGGGTAGCGCACCCGTCGGCGTCCTTCCAACGGGGGCTGCGATGGGGGTGTTACAGTTAGTGGTATCAGAGCCCAGGTTTGATGATTCTAGGTGTGTTGTTTGTTATGTGTTGAGTCTTTGTATGTGAGTCGATTTTTTGTCGTGGCCTAATGCAGATGTGTCTTGTTTTGTGTCGTGTCTAGATGGAGTCTGATTCGAGTGAGAATGTGGGCAAGACAACAGAAAGTGTGAACCCAGTTGGTGCTGATCAGAATGTTTTCGAGCGTCCTCCAGTTGAAGATTCCAGTCCAGTTTCTGATAGTAGGGCATTAGTACAAGGATTGATTCGGATTTTGGATAGGCTGACTGCTCCTCTTGCTTCTCAAGAATTTGATCGGCGTGTTCCTCAGAAGTGAAAAGGATCGGTTAGTGAAGTGCCAGCGGGGAAAAGGGTTCGAGAGGCATCGATGTGTCAACAATTTCAGAAGCAACATGGGAACAAGTGTAAGAAGAAGTGGGTACCGTCAATATGTCAGCACTGCCAGAAGCGACATCGGGGCCCATGTCGGAAGCTCTTAGGTGCTTGTTTCAGTTGTGGCAGTATGGAACACCGGATTGCTGATTGTCCTAAGAAGATGAGTGAGGGTTTATCTCGGCAAGCTAGAAAGTATGCGGAAGATTTGCTTAGAGCTTCTCGAGCGCCCACAGAGTTAGTAGCGTCTAGCAAGGATACGAAGGAGACCACAGGTTCTTCTGGTAAGTTGCATTGCGAGCTTTTGTCTAAATAAGTTTTGTTTGTTTGGATTGTTTGGATGTAAGTGCTTAGTGGTGAATTTCGTGGACGAAATTCTTTTAGGAGGGAAGAGTTGTCACACCCCAAAATAGCCCTGGTCGGAATGTGCATGCTAAGTCGGGAATCCAAGTGTATTTCGGTAATTTTTGTATGAGAAATTTGGATAATAAGGTCTTAATGGTAAATAATTAATTAAGTATGTTATGAAGAGAAGTGTTAGTGTGTGCTTGTGGTATTCGGTTGTAGGGTGTTTCGGTTGTGGCATTGATCTAGTGAAGTGTGAGTTTGGTGCTTTGGCATGAGATATTTATTTAAGGAAAAGATTGGGTGCATGTGAGTGTCTGGTGCCTTGGTTTGAAAAGTCTAAGTGGATTTTGTGGTCCAATTAGGAGCTGCCATATGGCATTGTTAGGTGGGCATTGAAAGAAGAAAAAGAAGAAGTAAGAGGAAGAGAGAGGGCACACAGATTTTAGCATTCCCGTTCTCTCCTCTCACGCTTCCTCTTCCTTTTCTCTTCTCCTTTCTCTGCTTTTCCTTTCGTTCTCTTTGGCTTGGAGTGTGTTTTGATTGAAGAGGTAAGATCATGGATTTGTATGGCTTCTTATTCTTCTTCTTCTTCTCCTGCGTTTTATGGGTTTTGAATGGAGTTCTCATGGTTTAATTTTGTGTTCTTGGTTGGGTTTGTTTGCAAGTGGTTGAAGTGAGAAAGAAGGACAAAGGGAAAGATAAGGCGGGCTTCTAAAGAGAGGATTGAAGTTACATTTTCCAGGTTTGGGAGCTTTGATTACTGCATTTGAACTTCTGAGTCGTTTTGCCCTAATTCTCACTTAGGTTGTAAATGTTGTAAATGTGTTTGCATTGTTTAATTTCTGGAATTTGGTGTGTTTTGGAATGTGTACATGCATGATTTATGTGAATAGATGTATTAGTAATGCATGATAATGATTGAATTGAAGTTACTGAGTTTGGGTTTTGAACTTAGCGTAACTTTTAGGGTTTATGTTCTTGAGGGAAATGAATGTGTCCATGCATGATTTTGGTTGTTTTGATGTTGGATTAAGTTGGTCTTACTTCATTTTTGATGCATGGAAGATCGATTGGAAGGTAAGATGAGTTTGGTAGTGTTTTGAATCAGATTGAAACTGATTTTGTTGAGTTCTTTGAATTCTGGGCATGCTGGGAACGGGAAATCGCGATTCTGGTGGAATTTCCGTTTCCAACGTGTCGTGACTTCCCTGAGAGAGACAAGTCACGAGTCGTGACTCTCAGTCACGGCACATGACTCTGCCTCCCAGTCACGACGCGTGACTTTTCGGCGGGCTAGAAGCATTCACGAGGCGAGACTCCCAGTCGCGAAGCGTGACTGCCCTATATGAGGCAAGTCACGACTCGTGACTTAGAGTCACGGCTCGTGACTCCCTTGCATGTCACGAGGCGTGACTTAGAGTCACGTCCCGTGACTCCCTTGCGTGTCACGAGGCGTGACTTAGAGTCACGTCCTGTGACTCCCTTGCGTGTCCCGAGGCGTAACACTATGTCACAACTCGTGACCCTCCTTTGAGGCCAGTCACGAGTCGTGACATGGCTCGAGACCGACCCCTATTCAGCCCCATTTTTTCCGAATTAGCCCAGTTTCAGCCAAAATGATTTTTCCTATCTCTTCTGTATGGATTTATACTATTGTATGATTCATGTCATACTTTTATATGCTTATTGTTGTGATTTATATTGCATGTCATATTTCGAATGCGAAGGAATTATGAAGACAATTATGAAGACTAACTTTCTGATTGTTTTGTCCCTAGCATGTCATATTAAAATGTAAAATATGTAATGCATATCCTTGATCAGATCCTCCTCTAAGAATTATTCTGCCATGCTTAAGAGTTTCTTGTATCATTCCACGATTAAGATTATGCGTTATTAATCATTGGCATAATATGATTCCACATATGTTCCTGACATGCTTTAGTATGTTGAGTAGGGCTAAAATGTGATTGATTGAATTATTGCATGCTTCAAAATATAAATTGTATGCGGTATGATTGATATTATGCTATGCCAAATTTATTTGAATACTATGGTTGATATCTGAATGCATTATTATGCTTTAGCCTTTGAACTCAATGTGTTATGCTTTAATGTAATTTGGATTATGCATGATTTATACTTAGTTATTCTCACCTACCGCATGATTAGGATTTTGTATTGATAATCATTGGCATGGTAGTGCTTCCATACCTGATTTTGACATGCTTTAGAACATTGTTTAATGTCAAAGTGTGTTGAGTGTATTATGTTTTGCAATAGGAATTGTATGATGTATGACCGACCTTATGAGCATGTTAATATGTCTATCGTACTCTGGTTTATGCATGATGTATATATATATTTATGCGTTGTACGATTCGAAATGTGAAATGTTTTATGCATTACCTGCGAGAGTCAGTCTAGTGGATAGTCAGGCATGCCTAATAGAGTCCCGTTAGCTGCAGCCCTTTGGGCGTTTGGACCCTGATCAGGTCCCCCGTTTGGTTCCTCGCGAACCCTTTATATGTGTTGATCATCGCGATCCTTTTTAATGTGTTTGGATCTTGTTTAAGATCCCCCTTCAGTGAAATGTTTTTATTGTGATAAAAGAAAATGGTTTTCGATTCATACCCGTAAGGTACCGCCATGCGTCGATTCGTACCCGTAAGGTACCGCCATGCGTACACTCGTTATCCACTATTGTGAGTCAGCAGGTGCCTTGTTGTTTTGTTTTGTTTTGCTTTGAAATAACTATAAGAATGTGATATCCGAATGAGCACGATAATGATTTGGGAAATCAGTTTATAAGTATATGAACGTATATTTGAACCTCGGAATGTAAGTCTTTACATTGTAAGCATGATTGGATAGCTAACACTATTATCCGCATTTGTCATGTGTTGTGTTATAAGTTTCAGAATGCTTTGAATGTGATCCGACGAATGTATTCATGTATGTGATTCAAGCATGGTGATGTTATGAATGTGATGTTATGTGATTATGTCTTCGGTCTCCGCTATTAGAGTGTTTTCGGCATGTTATTCTATATATTAGAGTTGCGCAGCGGTAATGTGGTGCTTTGTATGTCGTCCCTTGGATTTTGGCTAGTGTGTGTATGGCATGTCAAAGTATGTTAGATAGCTAGTATTCTTAACATGATAGTTGGGTGCGTTATCATATGGTAATTGTGTCGCTTTGGATTGGGTTGTCAGTTCATGCATGGGTACTTGGTTATGACACTTGCATGTGTAAATCTCATGTGACTTCGCGCGGTAAGGTACTGATATTTGATACCATTGTAGGTTTATGCATGTGATATTTTATGTAGTTCTGCATGATGATACTTGTATCGTGTATTGTATTATGTCTGTTTTGGCCTATTCTTGATATAAGCATATGGTTATGGTTATGAGTTTTCGAATTAATGCCTTTCTATGCAAGCCTGATTATATATGTATTCTGAATGTTGCATTTGCCATTTTGAATGTGTTATGCCTTGGCGACCATTGTGAATGGCCGTCCATACTCTTGTGTGTTCTCCCCACTAAGCGTTTATCGCTTAGCACGGATTTCCTTTCCGTGCAGGTGGCAGGTCTGGTTCTGTTCGAGTCGCGCATCTGCAAGGTCGGCCACGTTGAAGTTAGAAGTTTTGTATTTTGTTCAACTTCTGTACTTCAGTTTTCTTTTGTATTTCTGTATTATTGTATATGTAATTATATGTAAGAATCTTGAGATTACTTTTGGGAAATGTAAATGTTAGTATGTTTTTATGTTAAGTTTCCTTTATTTTACCATTCGCTTTATGCTTCCGCTTAGTGCCTGCGTGTGTGTGAGTTATTACATGATCAGTCTGTGCCCGCATGTTAAGTCAAGTTTTTATTTAACCTGTATTTCCGTATGTATGTTATGTATGAATGTATGCTTCCGCATTGTGCATGTGTATATCTGTGTGAGTAAGCGTCGGGTAGCGCACCCGTCGGCGTCCTTCCAACGGGGGCGGCGATGGGGGTGTTACAGTTAGTGGTATCAGAGCCCAGGTTTGATGATTCTAGGTGTGTTGTTTGTTATGTGTTGAGTCTTTGTATGTGAGTCGGTTTTTTGTCGTGGCCTAATGCAGATGTGTCTTGTTTTGTGTCGTGTCTAGATGGAGTCTGATTCGAGTGAGAATGTGGGCAAGACAACAGAAAGTGTGAACCCAGTTGGTGCTGATCAGAATGTTTTCGAGCATCCTCCAGTTGAAGATTTAGGTCCTATTTCTGATAGTAGGGCATTAGTACAAGGATTGATTCGGATTTTGGATAGGCTGACTGCTCCTCTTGCTTCTCAAGAATTTGATCGGCATGTTCCTCAGAAGAGAAAAGGATCGGTTAGTGAAGTGCCAGCGGGGAAAAGGGTTCGAGAGGCATCGATGTGTCAACAATTTCAGAAGCAACATGGGAACAAGTGTAAGAAGAAGTGGGTACCGTCAATATGTCAGCACTGCCAGAAGCGACATCGGGGCCCATGTCGGAAGCTCTTAGGTGCTTGTTTCAGGTGTGGCAGTATGGAACACCGGATTGCTGATTGTCCTAAGAAGATGAGTGAGGGTTTATCTCGGCAAGCTAGAAAGGATGCGGAAGATTTGATTAGAGCTTCTCGAGCGCCCACAGAGTTAGTAGCGTCTAGCAAGGATACGAAGGAGACCGCAGGCTCTTCTGGTAAGTTGCATTGCGAGCTTTTGTCTAAATAAGTTTTGTTTGTTTGGATTGTTTGGATGTAAGTGCTTAGTGGTGAATTTCGTGGACGAAATTCTTTTAGGAGGGAAGAGTTGTCACACCCCAAAATAGCCCTGGTCGGAATGTGCATGCTAAGTCGGGAATGCAAGGGTATTTCGGTAATTTATGCATGAGAAATTTGGATAATAAGGACTTAATGGTAAATAATTAATTAAGTATGTTATGAAGAGAAGTGTTAGTGTGTGCTTGTGGTATTCGGTTGTAGGGTGTTTCGGTTGTGGCATTGATCTAGTGAAGTGTGAGTTTGGTGCTTTAGCATGAGATATTTATTTAAGGAAAAGATTGGGTGCATGTGAGTGTCTGGTGCCTTGGTTTGAAAAGTCTAAGTGGATTTTGTGGTCCAATTAGGAGCTGCCATGTGGCATTGTTAGGTGGGCATTGAAAGAAGAAAAAGAAGAAGTAAGAGGAAGAGAGAGGGAACACAGATTTTAGCATTCCCGTTCTCTCCTCTCACGCTTCCTCTTCCTTTTCTCTTCTCCTTTCTCTGCTTTTCCTTTCGTTCTCTTTGGCTTGGAGTGTGTTTTGATTGAAGAGGTAAGATCATGGATTTGTATGGCTTCTTATTCTTCTTCTTCTTCTCCTGCGTTTTATGGGTTTTGAATGGAGTTCTCATGGTTTAATTTTGTGTTCTTGGTTGGGTTTGTTTGCAAGTGGTTGAAGTGAGAAATAAGGACAAAGGGAAAGATAAGGCGGGCTTCTAAAGAGAGGATTGAAGTTACATTTTCCAGGTTTGGGAGCTTTGATTACTGCATTTGAACTTCTGAGTCGTTTTGCCCTAATTCTCACTTAGGTTGTAAATGTTGTAAATGTGTTTGCATTGTTTAATTTTTGAAATTTGGTGTGTTTTGGAATGTGTACATGCATGATTTATGTGAGTAGATGTATTAGTAATGCATGGTAATGATTGAATTGAAGTTACTGAGTTTGGGTTTTGAACTTAGCGTAACTTTTAGGGTTTATGTTCTTGAGGGAAATGAATGTGTCCATGCATGATTTTGGTTGTTTTGATGTTGGATTAAGTTGGTGTTACTTCATTTTTAATGCATTGAAGATCGATTGGAAGGTAAGATGAGTTTGGTAGTGTTTTGAATCAGATTGAAAATGATTTTCTTGAGTTCTTTGAATTCTGGGCATGCTAGGAACAGGAAATCGCGATTCTGGTGGAATTTTCGTTTCCAGCGTGTCGTGACTTCCCTGAGAGAGACAAGTCACGAGTCGTGACTCTCAGTCACGGCATGTGACTCTACCTCCCAGTCACGACGCATGACTTCTTGGCGGGCTGGAAGCAGTCGCGAGGCGTGACTCGCAGTCGCGAAGCGTGACTGCCCTGTATGAGGCAAGTCACGGCTCGTGACTTAGAGTCACGGCTCGTGACTCCCTTGCGTGTCACGAGGCATGACTCCCTTGCGTGTCACGAGGCGTGACTTAGAGTCACGTCCCGTGACTCCCTTGCATGTCACGAGGCGTGACTTAGAGTCACATCCCGTGACTCCCTTGCGTGTCACGAGGCGTGACACTATGTCATGACTCGTGACCCTCCCTTGAGGCCAGTCACGAGTCGTGACATGGCTCGAGACCGACCCCTCTTCAGCCCCATTTTTTCCGAATTAGCCCAGTTTCAGCCAAAATGATTTTTCCTATCTCTTCTGTATGGATTTATACTACTGTATGATTCATGTCATACTTTTATATGCTTATTGTTGTGATTTGTATTGCATGTCATATTTCGAATGCGAAGGAATTATGAAGATAATTATGAAGACTAACTTTCTGATTGTTTTGTCCCTAGCATGTCATATTAAAATGTAAAATATGTTATGCATATCCTTGATCAGATCCTCCTCTAAGAATTATTCTGCCATGCTTAAGAGTTTCTTGTATCATTCCACGATTAAGATTATGCGTTATTAATCATTGGCATAATATGATTCCACATATGTTCCTGACATGCTTTAGTATGTTGAGTAGGGCTAAAATGTGATTGATTGAATTATTGCATGCTTCAGAATATAAATTGTATGCGGTATGATTGATATTATGCTATGCCAAATTTATTTGAATACTATGGTTGATATCTGAATGCATTATTATGCTTTAGCCTTTGAACTCAATGTGTTATGCTTTAATGTAATTTGGATTATGCATGATTTATACTTAGTTATTCTCACCTACCGCATGATTAGGATTTTGTATTGATAATCATTGGCATGGTAGTGCTTCCATACCTGATTTTGACATGCTTTAGAACATTGTTTAATGTCAAAGTGTGTTGAGTGTATTATGTTTTGCAATAGGAATTGTATGATGTATGACCGACCTTATGAGCATGTTAATATGTCTATCGTACTCTGGTTTATGCATGATGTATATATATATTTATGCATTGTACGATTCGAAATGTGAAATGTTTTATGCATTACCTGCGAGAGTCAGTCTAGTGGATAGTTAGGCATGCCTAATAGAGTCCCGTTAGCTGCAGCCCTTTGGGCGTTTGGACCCTGATCAGGTCCCCCGTTTGGTTCCTCGCGAACCCTTTATATGTGCGGATCATCGCGATCCTTTTTAATGTGTTTGGATCTTGTTTAAGATCCCCCTTCAGTGAAATGTTTTTATTGTGATAAAAGAAAATGGTTTTCGATTCATACCCGTAAGGTACCGCCATGCGTCGATTCGTACCCGTAAGGTACCGCCATGCGTACACTCGTTATCCACTATTGTGAGTCAGCAGGTGCCTTGTTGTTTTGTTTTGTTTTGCTTTGAAATAACTATAAGAATGTGATATCCGAATGAGCACGATAATGATTTGGGAAATCAGTTTATAAGTATATGAACGTATATTTGAACCTCGGAATGTAAGTCTTTACATTGTAAGCATGATTGGATAGCTAACACTATTATCCGCATTTGTCATGTGTTGTGTTATAAGTTTCAGAATGCTTTGAATGTGATCCGACGAATGTATTCATGTATGTGATTCAAGCATGGTGATGTTATGAATGTGATGTTATGTGATTATGTCTTCGGTCTCCGCTATTAGAGTGTTTTCGGCATGTTATTCTATTTATTAGAGTTGCGCAGCGGTAATGTGGTGCTTTGTATGTTGTCCCTTGGATTTTGGCTAGTGTGTGTATGGCATGTCAAAGTATGTTAGATAGCTAGTATTCTTAACATGATAGTTGGGTGCGTTATCATATGGTAATTGTGTCGCTTTGGATTGGGTTGTCAGTTCATGCATGGGTACTTGGTTATGACACTTGCATGTGTAAATCTCATGTGACTTCGCGCGGTTAGGTACTGATATTTGATACCATTGTAGGTTTATGCATGTGATATTGTATGTAGTTCTGCATGATGATACTTGTATCGTGTATTGTATTATGTCTGTTTTGGCCTATTCTTGATATAAGCATATGGTTATGGTTATGAGTTTTCGAATTAATGCCTTTTTATGCAAGCCTGATTATATATGTATTTTGAATATTGCATTTGCCATTGTGAATGTGTTATGCCTTGGCAACCATTGTGAATGGCCGTCCATACTCTTGTGTGTTCTCCCCACTAAGCGTTTATCGCTTAGCACGGATTTCCTTTCCGTGCAGGTGGCAGGTCTGGTTCTGTTCGAGTCGCGCATCTGCAAGGTCGGCCACGTTGAAGTTAGAAGTTTTGTATTTTGTTCAACTTATGTACTTCAGTTTTCTTTTGTATGTCTACATTATTGTATATGTAATTATATGTAAGAATCTTGAGATTACTTTTGGGAAATGTAAACGTTAGTATGTTTTTATGTTAAGTTTCCTTTGTTTTACCATTCGCTTTATGCTTCCGCTTAGTGCCTGCATGTGTGTGAGTTATTGCATGATCAGTCTGTGCCCGCATGTTAAGTCAAGTTTTTATTTAACCCGTATTTCCGTATGTATGTTATGTATGAATGTATGCTTCCGCATTGTGCATGTGTATATCTGTGTGAGTGAGCGTCGGGTAGCGCGCCCGTCGGCGTCCTTCCAACGGGGGCGGTGATGGGGGTGTTACACGCCACCCAATAGAACATTGGGAAGGTTTCTCTCACGTCAGAGAGCCTAAGTCTGCGCTTAGTATCCATTTTGGGCCAACCAAAGGGGTCTTGGAGGGTAAACCTCTCGCCCTAAGGAGCTTAGGATTAACGTTAAAGTCTCGTGACACAAGAGGTGTCTTGGAGGTCATAATTCCAATGAGTGATCGGATAGACCTCTTGCCTCTTTGAGCCCAAAGACCAGAGTTGGGTTCGGGACTTCTCATCTATTTCTACCTTGATTATTTTATGATCAAATTTTAATATTCGTTAATTCGCTCTCTCTCCACACGATGCAATTGGATCAAAGCGCAGTTATTCACATTTGGAAAGCGGTAAATGTACAAATAATGAAATCGATAAATTACAATAACACAAGGAGCGGAATACAACTCCCTTTTATAAATGTGCGATACATACACGAATCGGGGCATTGCTTATTTTGAGGACTTTGGTCCTCGCATGCATCATTATTAAAATGGATATTTTTATAGTGAGGATTTTATTGGATAAAGAATAGGACATTGGGTCCTTGATTTTCTGAAGAATTTAGTTTATTAAATATAAAACGCTCGGCCGATTTTACATTAGCGAGAAATACGACCATTTTGTCATATATAGGAGAAGCAATAAATAAATACGCGAAATACAAAAGAAAGGAGGATAGGAAACTAAACCAAGACGAACTTTCCAAATGCGTGAGAATTCCCTCAAGCTCCACCCAGTCCAAGAAATAGAAGCATATTCTCACAAAAACAAGCCAAAGGGATGTTAATATACTGAAGAAAAGTTATAAATAAATATAAAAATTTGAATGAACAAAAAGGGGAAAAGGAAAAGATTTGAAAACGAGGGACAGAACCCACCGATGGGCTATGCTGGATGAGCGACGGGCGTCGGTTAAGGGGACCAATACGGCCCGTCCCTCACTCGAAGAAAGCCGTCTGTAGGGGGTGACCGACGGGTTATGCGAGGTGACCGACGGGCGTCGGTCACAACAGATGACCCGTCGGTCACCTCTGTCCCAAAAAACAGAAGTTTTCCCAAAATCAAAAAGCAAGTTTTACACAAAACTCGAGAAAAAAAATAACAAGAAACGAAAATATGGGCAAAAGCAAGTATAATATTGAAAATGAGGCTAAAACAAGGACAGAAAAGGGTCCAGAATATTTACCCTCAGAACAACCTTTTTGGTTGAATTCTTTGTTGTTGTATGGCTCCCCGCATGCTCCACGAGAAAACAAGATAAAAATCAAGAATGTGGAAAATAGCTTGTTTCCTTCTTGATTTTTCTAAAAACTGAATTTTTGGAATCAATACCTTAGGAAAACCAATTAAATTTAGTCCCATTTAATGGTTTGATTCTTGAATTAATTAAAGATTTTAGAAATGTGTTTGTTGGAAGAGAGAGAAAACACACACGAATTTTGGCAGAGTTTTCCCACTTCAGAAATTTTTCCAACCCTTTTTATGAGAAAATTCAAAGCTTTTATAAGCCAGGCACGACCGACGGACGTCTTTGGTGGCAACGGGCGTCGGAAGAATCCTACTGACACAAGGATTCGTCCGACGGCCTGCCACTTTGACCGACGGGCGTCGGAAGAATCCTACTGACACAAGGATTCATCCGACGGCCCTGCCAATTTGGCTGACGTGCGTCGGAATAATCCTTCTGATACAAGGATTCATCCGACGGGCCGACCGACGGGTTTGCCGTTTACCGACGGGCTAGCCTTCTTTTGAGAAAAACATGCTTTTTGGACTTTAAAAAAACCCCGGTTTTCTCCCCTTCTGCCTACGAAAGGTAAAAAGACTCGTTTCTCATGGAACATGGGACTAAAGCCTCAAAATCCAAATAGTTTATACAGGCTCAGATACCGATTTCATCATATGGTAATCTCTGATTCGGACCGCTCCGAGACACGGTGCTCACAACCGCGTAGGCCGAGATGAGGCTAGCGGGACAGACCAGCCGCCGTGCAGACCGAGATGAGGTTAGCGGGGGACAACGATATAATAGATCGCAACAGAGGATGCAGTTAGACAACACTTCACCTCACACCGCGTAGGCCGAGATGAGGCTAGCGGGACAGACCAGCCGCCGTACAAACTGAGATGAGGTTAGCGGGGGACAGCGATAGAACAGATCGCAACAGATGATGCAGTTAGACAACACTTCACCTCACGCCGTGCAAGCCGACCAAAGGCGAGCGGGACAATGCGACAGAAAATAATGCAAACGAGCCACAGTCTGTAGCGCTACAGCTCAACGGCAACAAGTCGCAACATTACACACAGCAAAAAGGTAAGGGCTGCCTCAGGTACGCATTTCTTTCCTCTTTCTCTGAATTTTGGCTCATCTAGGCACTAGTGCACTAGTTTCCCCAAAATTGGGGGCAACTATAGACACCGGATCCTGAGGCAACGCAGATCAGAGTTACCCAATGATGATAAGACGCCTTTCCACAAGCAAAAAGTTTAAAAGTGATGATTTCCTTGTAAAATTTTCATTTTGGAGTGAAAAATTGAAAAATAATAAAAAATATTTTAAAAATTAGTTTTGAAAAATGGGGGCTTGAAATTACCATTTTTTAGTTAAAATAGAAAATAAATAAATAAATAAATAAATTTTCGGAGCGTCGGCCGCGCGGCAGTGCCTGTGGCAGCGCGCGCGAACTTCCGCGCGTAGCGTGGCGCGCGTCGCCGTCGCTCTATAGCGACGGGCACGCATCTGTCCCTTATGGCCGTCGCTAAAAGATCTGATTCTTCCGTTTTTCCATTTTTTTCACCCTAAAAACGTGTTTTTTCACCCCAAATGAAGGTTTTTGAGTCCAAATTAAATTCTAAAACATTCTTTTAGATAATTAATTAATAATATCTGATTTTATCATTAAAAATAAAAGGGTTTTTGGGTTAAAATAATTTTTTTCCTGAATAAAAAGAATAAGATGAAAACCTAAAGAGGGGGAATTTTTCTTAGGGTTTTTTTTTCATCTTTTTCTCTTCTTCTTCCTCTCAAACTCTCTCTAATTTTCCAGATTTTTCCCCAACAAAATAAAAAATAGTTCAATTCTTTTTCTTTTTCCAACATAATTTCTTCTAAACATATATTTTGGAAGGAGTTTTGTTGTTTGATTTAATTTTTGAGACAAATACAACAATTATTTGTTCTCAAAATTCTTTTTTTCTTCTTTATTTGTGTTCAGTAAAACTTTTTCCATTGATTTTATTTTGAATCTCTTTTTGATGAAAAATTAATTTTGAGACCAACAAAACAATTGTTTGTTATCAAAATCTAATTGTTTCATTTGATTTTCTAAAATAAGACTTTTAATCATTTTTTTTTTATACAAACAAAGTGATTGTTTGTTCTTGAAATAATTTTTCTTTATTTTAATCAATAAAAATCTTTTTCGTGATCAAAATCATTTATTTAGGCAAAGAAATCAATTCTTTATTCTTAAAGAATTTTTGATCATTTTTTCATCCTATTTTTTCTTGGAATAAAATTCCAACATTTTCATCATATTACACTCTAATATTGCAAATCATCAAACAAAAAAATCGATCATCATTTTACCTTCATTGAATCCAAAACTCTGAGGTAAACATTCCGGGCTTGAATCTTTTATTTTCCTTTATTTATTTTGTATATATTTAATTTATTAACATGTATATTTTCATTATTATTCTCATTTATTTATTCTATGTCTTGTAGGTTTATTCCATTTAATGTTTATATTATTATGTTTATATAATATTATTGCCATTATTAGTTTATTATCATTCTCTTTCATTATTTTCATTACTGTTGTTAATATTATCATATTATTTTATTTTTATTAAATTAAATATTGATTGTTTATTATTTTTAGCATGTGATTAATTTATTTCACTTTATTTTTAACATGTAATTAATAAATTCATTTTAATTGATATTTTTACCATGTAAATGGTTTACATCATTTGTGAACATATTTAATTAATCATGTCATTCATTTAATTATTTTCATCGTTCTCTTATTCATTTTTATCATTCTTTTTATCATTGTCACATGTTTTATTTATTGTTATTTATTTATTTTCATTGTAATTATTAATCATGTGCATATTTTCATATACTAATTCATTAACACGTTTTATATTATTTCAATCATATCTTTTAATTCATTTGTCATTTATAATGCATTTTTCCCATTTACTTTAGTTAATTAATATTTCAATTCATTTAATCCATTTTTTATGCCATCTCTCTTTACTTTATCTCATTTTATCATTAATTTATTTAATTGATTTAATTACTAACATTATTTCATTTGTATTTTGTTTTTTTGTCAAAACTTATTTTCTTTACTTGGGCATTTTTTACGAGCACACGACGAGATCCAGAAGGCTCATTTGGGTTAGATATTTAATTGCTTTATTTTGTAATATTTCATTTATTTGGCTTTTTTATTTATTTTGCCATGTAATCTTTAATAAAATTGTTTATTTTAGGCACGCTAAAAAGAAAATCACAAAAGCATTTTTATTAATTAATTTGGATTTTTTCATAAATAAAAATGGGACCAATATCTCAATTTTCTCTATCCAAAATAAAATCATCACATCAAAATTGTTTTATAATAAATATGCATGCGAGGACCAATGTCCTTATCATTAATGAATATCCCGATTTATGCATGATTTGTATTTTATTTACAATGGGGGTTGTATTCCGCCCCTAGTTTTGTTGTAATATTTTTACATATGCTTTATTTTATTTACGCTTTTATTTATCGCTTCCACTACGTGATTGACATGCGCTTTAATTAATTACATTAAAATGAATGAGAAATGGGATGAAATGATAAATTTAAAACTTGATTATAAAATTAACCAAGGTATGAATAAATGGGAAGTCCCGAACTCACTCTGGTCTTGGGCTCAATGAGGTTAGAGGTCCATTTCAGTGTTTCATTGGGATGGAATCTCCAAAATATCTCTTGTGTCCCACCAAAAGACTTAAATTCACAATCCTAGGCTTCACGGGGTAGAGTGTCATTCCAGTGTTCTATTGGGATTATATCTCCAAGATCCCTTTGGCTTGCCCAAAATGGATATTATGCGCCGTCTTAGGCTCGCTGAGGCTAGATGACCCTTCCCAATGTTCTATTGGGTAGCGACTCCAAGAAACCTCCTTGTTGCCCAAAATAGACGTACTTGTAAATACCTTACAAGTTTTCATGAACCTCCACCCGATCGCCCTAAAAGCGGGCCTTCGGGGTGCCCCGGGGTTCAGCGCGCGTCACAGCATGGCATGTATTCGGTCGCAATAGGCGAAGATGAAAATGCATGGTATAAGTATATTAATTTGTGTGTTAGTGTAACTGTTACATTATACTAAATGTATGATTGTGATTATTAAAAAAAAAAATTTCACTAAATCTGATAAGTGCATTATAGGGTATTTCAATATAGTGTTGAAACATCCGATATCCGTACCATTTACGAGTATAGGGTGTTACAATAAAAGTTTACATTGCATAACAAAATACAATACATAGCTGACATAAGACTCTTACAGACTTATTGGCCTTGACGGATGAGGGATGACCTTTGCAGCACATCTATCTTCAGTACCTACTGTAAGCACCGTGTCCCGGAGCGGTTCGGATCAGAGATTACCCTATGATGAAATCAGTATCCGAGCCTGTATAAATGGTTTGGATTTGGAGGTTTTAGTCCCATGCTCCACGAGAAATGAGTCTTTTTACCTTTCATAGGCAGAGGGGGAGAAAACAGTGAGTTTTCGAGTAAAAAAGGTATATTTTCCTCCACAGATGGCCAGCCCGTCTGTGAGGGCCAGCCCGTCGCTTAGGGTCACAGACAGCCTGTGGTATTTTTCGACGCCCGTCGGGAAGCACCGCCTCTGCCAGAGAGCCGCCTGATTTCCCGGAGCATGCAACCTTTCCGACGCCCGTCGGTGGAAGTGGCAGGGCCGTCGGTCGAATCCTTGTGTCAGAAGGATTCTTTCGACGCTCGCCTCCATACACCGACGCCCGTCGGTCGTGCCTGGCCTATAAAAGCTTCAAATTTTCTCCTAATGAGGGTTCCAAAAATTTTCAAGAGGGGAAACTCTGCCAAATTTCAAGCATATTTTCTCTCTCTTCCAGCAAACACATTCACAAAGGAGTTTCTTTTAATTAGAGGATCAAATCATTAAAAGAAACTAAAAATTAATTAGTTTTCTTTAGATTTTGATTCCAAAGTCAATTTTTCGAGGGGTTTAAGGAGGAAATAATCCATTTTCCTTTCTTGATCTTTCATTTTACTTCTCGTGGAATGCGCGGGGCTCTAATCGACACAAGAATCTCACTTAAGCAATTATCTGAGGGTAAGTATTCCGGACTCATCCTCCATATCATTTCATCTTTATTCCTTATTTTGCTACTATTTTTCTTTATCTTGACTCTTTTCATCTCATTTTGTGATAAAACCACCTTTTTGGTTTTAAGAAGAGTTTTCTTCTTACTATTTTTTCGGAGACAGTGGTGACCGACGGATCATCTTCATCACCGATGCCCATCGGTCACCCCAGTCACAGACGCTCTTCCTCTTGAGTGAGCGACGGATATGTCGGTCAACTGGACTGACGCCCGTCGGTCACCTAAGAAAGGCCGTCGGTGGGTTCTGTCTCCACATTTCCAAATCTTTTCTATCTCTTTCAAGTCCTTTTGGCTTCATTTATGTTAATTCTATTTATATTGACATGTTTTAACTTTCTCTGAGTGTATATTGATTTTCTTGGACCATCCCGAGCTCGAGGGGCATCCACCATATTCGAAGGATTTCGTCCGGTTTAGTTTCCTAACCTTCTTGATCATTTTCTTTATTCGTTTAATCATTAATTGTTTGTATGTACATGAATATACCCTTTTTGTATCTCGTTAAGTATAAAAATCGATAAATGTTTTATATTCAATAAAATGAGGTTTCCATAAAATGTAAGGAACCAATGTCCTATTTTTATCCAATAAAAATCATCACAATAAACACATCCAATTTTAATAATGATGCATGCGAGGACCAAAGTCCTCAAAGTAAACAATACCCCGATTCATGTATGCATCGCACATTTATAAAAGGTAGTTGTATTCCGCTCCTTGTATTATTGTAACTTATGGTTTTCACTATTTACTTGCTCATTTACGGCTTTCCAAATATGAATGAATGCGCCTTCGATTAATTGCATCGTGTGGAGAGAGAGCGAATTAATGATAATTAAAATTTGATCATAAAATAATCGAGGTAGAAATAGATGAGAAATCCCGAACCCAGCTCTGGTCTTTGGGCTCAAAGAGGCTAGAGGTCTACCCTCCAAGACACCTTTTTGTGCCACGAGACTTTAGCGCTATTCCTAGGCTCCTTAGGGCGAGAGGTTTACCTTCCAAGACCCCTCTAGCTGGCCCAAAATGGATACTAAGCGCAGTCTTAGGCTCTCCGAGGCGAGAGTAACTTTCCCAATGTTCTATTGGGTGGCGACTCCATGAAACCTCCTTGTTGCCCAACATAGACACACTTGCGATTTATTGCAAGCTGTAAACGGACCCACAAATGCCCCGATCGCCATCAAGCGGGCGGTCCCATGGGCGGCCGCGGGGATCCGGCGCGCGTCACAGTGGTAACTCCACTGGGGACATTTATGGTTCGAGATTTCAATTTGAAAATACCTCGTTTAACATTTATGATTAAAATTTAATTCATAAATTTGCTTTCTCTCAAATTTGCATTCGCATCTCATTAGAGCCTTAGAATATGCTAGTTTGGTCCCTCTTTTAGCCCTGGTGCGTTCTCGAAGCACGACCCCATTTTCACTCAATTTGGGGAAGTGTTAAGGATAATCACCAGCCCAAGCCACGTACCATAATCGTATATCAAAATGATGACACGATCGGTCATTATGCTCATGATGAGTTAGACCTGTCGGCAGGGATCATGCTTGGGTAGCCTTAAAGAAACATCTCCCTTGTCCAAAGCTCATGTAATGGCCATAGTTACTTCCCACAGGTGATATGAACCCTAATTCCATGATTGCTGTATGGATCCTCATGTATTGGGTGAGTCCAGATGTCTCGCTTGGTAACCTAGCCAAAGGCTTTCATGCCCCGGTAGGGCCATGTCAAAATTTGTGGAACGTCTAAATACATGGCAATCATTATCCATCCGCTTGTACATTAGCATAGGAGTGTCATGCTGCCGGTTTTTTCGCCGTGCACCATGCGTGTCCATTGGGTCCCTCGTTGACCCTTGGGCTAATCCCGCCTAGGAAAGAGACTGCACGACCACGTATGTGGGAGAAATAAGGGTGGAAGGAACTATTTGCTTACTTGTGTATTGTGAATGTTGCATATCACGACCATACATTACACCTGCATTTCATGCATCATATCTAACGCCTTGTCCATGCAGCCATCATAGATCTGCCCAGGTGGACTAGATCACCTACCGGATGACTTATCCGAGTTCTCGCATCTGAGCTGTCAGATAGAGAGGGCCTACCAGAAATTTTATCAGAAATCAGCTGCACTGTATCTGAGATGGCAAACTCGCCTAGAGGGGATGACGCCACTAGGGCCATGATCGCGGAAGAAGTGGGCCGGTGTAGACACCGGGTCCCGAGGCGGTCCAAGATCAGGATTACCCGATGATAAAATAGAAGACCGATTTTCGGCAAGAAATGTGAGAATCGATCGTTCCCTTGTCAAAGATGTGTTTTTCGGAAAATAATTAAAAAAATATATTTGGGGAAATTAAAATTAAGATGGAGTAAAAAAAAATATATATTAATTTTGTGTCAAGATTTAAAATAAATATATATATATATAAAAAAAAAAAAAAAGGTCGCGGAGGCCGCCTGCGCGGCAGGCCGCCCCAGCGCGCAGGGGCGCCTCGCGCGAGGCCCCTGCGCTCGAGGCAGGGGGCCTCGCGCGCAGCCCCTGCGCGCGAGGCGGGGGGTGCCGCGCGCCCCCCTGCGCGCGAGGTAGCTGCCTGTCGCGCGCAGTGCGGGGGCACCACGCGCGCAGCAGGCTGCCTGCCGCGCGCCCTTGCCCTCTCCGCGCGACCTGGTCTTCGCCTGTCCGTTTTTTTTGCTGTTTTCAGTCTAAATTTTTTTCAGCCCGACATTTTCCATTGTTTCACCATTTTGTGATATTTTGGATTAACTAAAAATAAAATATTTTTTGTCTTTTGCCATTTTTGGCCAAGACAAGCTTAAATGAGGATTTTTCCCTCATTTTCAAGGACGGCAATTATTTTTCAAGGGTTTTCTTTTCTTTCCTTTCAAACCTTTTCTCTCCAGCAGAGTTCTTTAGCTTCTCTTTTTCTTCTTTTTTCTCAAGTTTTAACATTGAATTGCTCTTCAAAAATACATAATCTATTTCTTGAGTGATTTGGGCTTGGAAAATTAATTTTCTTTTGCTCAAATCATCCACCAAAATATTTTCATCAAAATATTTTCTTGATTTTATTTCAAAATATTAATTTCTACATTTTCTTCAAGTATTTATCACCACAAATCCGACAAGGAAAATCGATCGGGACACCGTTTCCCCAATCTAAAAATTCTGAGGGTAAACATTCTTGGACTTGTTCTTATTTATTTATTTTTTGCATATTATTTATTATTGTTAATATTATTTTTTGCTATTAATATCTTGTCTATTATTTATTTTTAGCATTCCACTGTGTCAATACCACCATTAATATGTTATTTGTTGGCTTTAAATGGGTTTTCATGTTCATGTGCTAATAATATTATTATTATTTATCGTTATCACTATTTATGCTTGTGTTCATGTTTAGGCTCATGTTATTGTTTGTTATTATCATTTTTTATTATTCATTGTTATCTCACGTAGTTATTATTATGGTTATTCTATTGGCCATCCATACCATTATTTTTGGCATTATTATTACTATTATTATTATTATTATTATTATTATTATTAGTTACTATTGTAATCTTATTAAATGTTAGTATTATTTATGTCATTATCGTTTGATACTATTTGTGCTACTATTATTCATTTATTTATTTATTTATTATTATTATTATTATTATTATTATTATTATTATTATTATTATTATTAGGGTTTTTAATGTTTATATTCACTGTCATCATTATGTGTGCATCATTATTATTATTAGTATTGCTTTTTATTTGTTTTGTTATCATTATTATTATTATTATTATTATTATCATTACTATTAGCATTATATACTGGTGTTCAATATTTATTTTATTTTTATTAGATCAATTTCATTTAGAATCATTACTAATAGTTTTTATCAATTTTTGTATGAGATTTAACTTGAGTCGGGTCATGTGAACGCCCAGCGACTCCCCGGATGGGTCGCAACGCGTGGAGGGTCACTTCAGTTTGGTGAGATCTTTTCGACTCTCTCTTTATGTGTTACATGTTTATTTGTAAATAAATAATTATTTTATTTGTGCACGCGTGCGATAAAAAATCACAAAAATATTTTTATAATTAAATCGGGATTTTCACTAATAAAATTGGGACCAATGTCCCTTATTTTAGCCCAACAATAAAAACATCACATTTAAAACGAAGTGTCAACTTTACTACAAAAATGGGATCACTCATCCCGGTTTTCCAATTCAAACAATCAAAATGACTTTTTTCGAACCTTCTTCAAATTAATACGAAGGAACCAATGTTCCTAGGTTTCGAACAAGTGCGAAGGAACCAATGTTCCTAAAATAATGCCCCGATTTATGCATGTCTTTTATTTTGATCTTGCGTGAGTGTTTAAATTTATGTACATTATTTTCCTTTGGGCCCTTGTAATTAATTTTTGGGGCAACTTTATTTATCTTTTGGGGATTGTATTCCGTCCCCATCTACATCTTTAACCTTCTTTTATTGGGGTTGTATTCCGCCCCGATTTCTCTTGTAATTGTGTGCTTGGGTGTTTACCGCTTTCATTTATCGCTTTATCTGTTGCTTTTATTTTATTGCTCTCGAATGATTGATATGCGCATTTTAATTTGAATGCATCGATCGTATGAGATGAGAGATATAATTTTAAGAAGTTAAGAACCCATTTATATTTAACCAAAGTATGAATAAGAGGGAAGTTCCGGACACCATATCTCTGGTTTAGACCAATAGAGGTGAGAAACCTTTTCCCAATTTCTTGCAAATTGGGTGGCGACTCCAAATACCTCAAAGGTGCCTTTAGGCGTTAATAGGCTAGGTCATTCTCCCCAATGTTCTATTGAGAGGAGCATACCGATGATGTCTCATGGCGCCCATGATCCAAAAGACGCGAACCTCCATACCTCGAATCCTAAAGCGGATTCACGAGAGGGCCCTTGCTGGGTTTTCGGGTTCGTCGCGCGTCACAGCCGGCAATTTGAGGAATTCGAGGGCAGAATGATGAATATGTTGACTGCCTTGGCACAACAGAACGCTCCGCAGAATCCTCCTCCTCCCGTGAGACAGAATGAGCCAGAGGAAGAAAGAGCTGAGAGGTGAGAAGAGCCGGTTCGACCGCCGCCAGTAGAGCTGAGGTCGGTAGCTTCAGGAGAGCAGAGAAGAAGGCCTGTACTGAGGGTTGATGATGATAGGGATGTCGAAGATGACAAGATGAGCATTACATCTGAGAGGGGGAAGGCACCTCAGACTAATGATTTCATTTTAAGAAAGATGGAAGAGAGGTTTGAAGCTATGGCCCGTATGCTGAACAGGGGTCAGGGGATGAACCCAGAGGATAAGGAATTGGAGGGAGAGGACTCGATTCCTTACAACTTCAAGATGCCAGACGTGCCGAAATTTGATGGTACTTCTGACCCGATCGCTCATGTGAAGCAATACTCTCTGGTCATAAAAGGGACCACGCTGTCCAAGAAGCAGAAGGTGGAATACTTTTGTCTGAGTCTGACTGCTCATGCCATCGACTGGTATCATAGTCTCGGCCGTCGCACTAAAGAAGATTGGGATCTGCTCACAGAGGAGTTTTTGAGGCAGTATGACTGCAACACCAGGATGGAGGTGACTCTCAAAGATCTTGAACTGCTCCAGCAGAAGGCAGGGGAATCTTTCCATGATTATCTTACCCGTTGGCAAAACCGAGTAATGGAGATGCGGAGGAAGCCAGACACCCAGGACCAGATCTGTCTTTTTATCAAGAACGCAAGCCCGTACTTGAAGGATGGTTTAAAGATGAAGGGGTTGAAGGACTGGGAGTCTCTCAAGGATATAGCCATTGAAACGGAGGGAGAGTTCTTGACTCGGAAGGCTAACAATGATAATTTTGCGAAGAGAGCTAATACTAGTCAAGGAACCAGTAGGCCAGCTGGTCCCAGTGGTAGCACCAGAAGAACAGTTGAGGTGTCTGCTACTGAAGCAACTACCCAGAGGAAGTTTTTGAACTTAGAAAGACCACTATCTTGGGTCTTGAGAAGGTTAATGAAGGAAGGGAAATTGCAGCCCTTAGCTCCCAGTCCTGCTATGACGCAAGGGAAGCCTGGGCACAAAGATAATGAATTCTTTGTGTTTCATCAACATTCAGGCCATTTAATAGACAAATGTAAAGCGCTGCGGCACTCCATTCAAGACCTGATTGATAGCAAGCAAATTTCTGACCCTGAGAAGAGGTAATCTGAGAAGAAGCCCAGTTATAATACCGTACCACCTCTAGTGTTCATGATCGGATCTAGCTTGCCAGAGTGGTACATGCTATAAGATTTATATGGGAGCGAGAATATTGCTGCTGATTGTTCCGAGGATAGAGAGAAGAAAGCCGTCGTAGCTACCCTTGATTGTTGGTCAAGCAGCGAGAGCGGTGGAGAGGCCGAGGAGGAGGGAGAGATGAACCTTGATTTGTGGAGGTCTGATGAAGACGAAAAAGAGATAGGGGCTGTGACAAGAAGTGGGAGAGTGGTCCCTGAGATTACGAGGGTACCGGAACCAGTGCAGACGCCAGCGAAAAAAGAGCCAAAGGAGAATCAGATTGTTAAGCAGCTAAAGAAGACGGCAGCTCAAATATCCATCTGGGATCTCTTGAGACAGTCCCCTTCTCATAGGCAGAAGGTAGTAGAGGCTTTGGTTGAGGCCATGGTCGCCACCACAATTTCCCCATCAGAGCTTTTAGGCTTAGTTAAGGGAGGATCAGAGGAGAGATTGGTTTTTTCTGACGCTGACCTACCGGTCGAAGACCGCAATCACAACCGACCCCTGTACATCAAAGCACAGATTAACGATAAGCACACTGCTTGTATTATGGTGGACGACGGGTCTTCTATCAATGTGTGCCCTCTGATAGCTCTTCAGGCTTTTGGTTTAAACGAGGATATGCTCAATGGGTCAGATCTGACTATCACAGCCTATGATAATTCGAGGAGGCAAGCCTCAGGAACATTTAAGACCCTGGTCAAGACAGGACCCATTGAGGTGGAAGTAGAATTCATGGTTCTGCCCATTCCAGCTAACTTCTCAGCCCTGCTCGGGAGACCCTGGTTCCACAAATTAGGAGGAGTGTCATCCATGCTGCATCAAATGATAAGATTCCCACATGAAGGGGAGGTGGTGACTATTAGGGCAGCCAGGGAGAATCAGGTTTCAGCGCTTGAAATAGCAAATCAGCCATTCAGTGGCTTCCACGTGTCCATGATAAGAGAAGAGCACGGGTCAGTGGATAACCCAACTGTGGTTAATATGATGAAGAAGATGCATTATCTCCCTGGGGCTGGTTTGGGCAGAAACTCTCAAGGGCTGCAGGCTGCGATTACCACTCGAGGTCAGAAGAACCGTAAAGGTCTGGGGTACAGAGGCGGCTTTGGCAAGAAAAGGGCGGCAGATAAGATCCTACACATTTCAGAGACCTTTGTACCAGTATCCTCAATATGTGCTTATACTGGCAAAGACGAGCCGCAATGGGTGAAGGGGAGGATTGTCCCTGGATTCGAGATCTTTAACAATGTATTTGACTGGCGTGTCGGGTTTATCAAGACCGTTGAGAATTTCTGGGATGAAGAGGTCATGACCCAGTGTATTACTTAGGACAGATGCGAGCCTGAAGAGGTCGTTACCGAGAAGATGTTGGCTGCTAGGCTGAAAGGGAAAGAGAAGATAGCAGAATTAGAACTGAAGATGGGGGATTTGAAGTTTTCCTCAGATATACCTGAAGGGCCTCTGCTGAATCGGGAAGCCAATGAGCAGGCGGCAGCAGCATCGACCTCTGGAGTGGCAGAAGAAGACTCTAGCTTAGACTGTCTTTTTATTCTATAACTTTTTTATGATGTAAATGACAATTATAATATTATTAATAAGGCAAATGATTTCTCTTACTTGTGCGATGTTTCCAATGATTTCAACATACATGAACATGATCATATTCCATCAATTTTTGACATTGATTCCACCGATACAATGCCTTTTAATCTTGGAACCTCAGAAAATCCAAAAGAAATTCTAATAGCATCAAATATAACTCCTGATGAGAGAAAACATTTTGAGAGAATAATAAGAAAACATGAAAAAGTCTTTGCCTGGACTTATGAGGACATGCCAGGGATTGACCGAGACGTGGTAGAACATGCTATCCCGACTTACCCAGATTATAAGCCTGTGAAACAGAAGTTGAGAAGGCTCAGGCCAGAATGGGCAAACAAGGTCAAGGAGAAAATTCGACAGCAGATTGAAGCTAAGTTCCTTGTTGAAGTGCAGTATCCTACATGGTTGGCAAATGTGGTCCCTGTAGCGAAGAAGAACGGAAAGGTCAGGGTGTGTGTGGATTATCGAGATCTAAACAAGGCCTGCCCTAAAGATAATTTTCCACTACCCCACATCGATGTGTTGATAGACAGTGCCGCAAACTGTGCGATGTACAGCTTTAGAGACGGTTACGTGGGCTACAACCAGATCCTGAACAAAATAGCTGACCGGGTTAAGACCACTTTCATCACAGAATGGGGGACCTACGCCTACCGGGTCATGCGTTTTGGCCTGAAGAATGTAGGGGCCACATACCAGAGGATGGCGACCAAGATTCTAAGTGACCTGATCCACAAGGAGGTAGAGGTGTATGTCGATGACATGATGGTCAAATCAGCCACTCGGGAGGGCCACTTCGAAGCTCTAGAGAAGTTCTTCACCAGGATTGATAAGTACAATCTGCGGCTTAACCCCAAGAAGTGCATTTTTGGAGTGACTTCAGGAAAACTATTGGGACATGTCGTCAGCCAGAGGGGAATAGAAATTGAGCCGGACAAGGTGAAGGCCATCAGAGAGATGCCTGTACCGCAAAAAGAGAAGGATGTAAGGAGTTTCCTAGGCAAGCTGCAGTACGTCAGCCGATTTATTGCCAAGCTCACTTCAATATGCAAGCCTATTTTTAAACTACTCAGAAAGAATCAACCTGTGGTCTAGAACAAAGACTGCCAGAAAGCCTTTGACAGCATCAGGGAATATCTATTGAATTCGCCAGTGCTAAGGCCGCCGTAACCGATCAAACCGCTTATCCTGTATCTGGCAGTAAAGGGCAGTTCTGTGGGTGCCATAATGGCTTAAGAGGATGAATTTGGGGTGGAGTTCGCGATTTATTACCTCAGCAAGAAGTTCCTGGCTTATGAGATTAAATATACTGAAGTAGAGAAAATCTGCCTCGCAGTGATTTGGACGTCAAGGAAATTGAGACATTACTTCCACTCATACAAAGTTCAGGCAGTAGCCAAGCAGAATCCGTTAAGGTATTTGCAGGAAGCGCCGTCTTTGCTTGGTAAGATGGGGAGGTGGCTGCTCTTGCTACAGGAGTTTGATATGTAATACATCACTCGCAAAACTATTAAGGGGCGAGCTGTAGCCGAATTTCTCGCTGAGCATCCTATTCAAGGAGACACTCCTGAGTTCACCTTTCCTGATGAGAGCATAATCGCGATTTCTGTCCAAGGATGGCAGTTACACTTCGACGGGGCAGTAAATAACAGAGGGGCCGGAGTTGGAATCATCTTGACAACCCTAGATAATAAGAAACTCCCCCTAGCCAAGAAACTGAGGTACAAAGCAACCAACAATGAAGCCGAATATGAAGCATGCACTTTCGGGTCAGAAGCTTTAGCTGCATTGGGGGCAAAGAATGTAGAAGTCTTTGGTGACTCATCCTTGGTAATTAACCAAATCCGAGGTGAGTGGGTTGTAAAAGAAGAGCGGCCGGTACCCTATGTTGAATATTTGAAAGAGGTATGTGGACAGTTTGAGACTTGCACTTTCCACTTCGTGCCGAGAGATGAGAATCGTCTAGCTGATGCGTTGGCAACCCTAGTGTCAATGTGGGATAACCCTGAAGGAGTAGCTATGAAGCCAGTACTAATTTTGAGTTCTGAGAAGCCCAGCTTTGAGATCAAGCCTATAATGGAAGTGGAAGTGGCGGATGGAAAACCATGGTACTTCGATATCATGAATTACTTGGAAAGCAGTAAGTTCCCAGAGGAAGCTACTAAGAAAGACCAGAGGATGATACGGAAGCTATCTACTCAGTTCATATCCTTAGAAGGGGTGTTGTACAAAAGACAGTCAGACGAAATTCAGCTCAAGTGCTTGAATGAAAAAGAAGCCCGCAAAGTGATGGAGGAGACCCATGCAGGCTTCTGTGGGGCTCACATGAACGGTTTGACCTTGGCTAAGAAGATTATGAGACAAGGCTTCTATTGGCTTACGATAGACAATGACTGCTTGAAATATGTCAAGCAATGCCAGCTGTGCCAACAATACGCAGACTTGAGGCACCTACCAGTATCAGAGCTACACAACCTGACATCACCTTGGCCTTTCGCTGCTTGGGGGATAGATATAGTTGGAGAGATTCGCCCTATGGCATCCAATGGGCACAGATACATCATAGTCGCAATTGACTATTTTACCAAATGGGTAGAGGCGGAATCCTTCAAAAAGATTGACGCAAGGGATATGGCCAAGTTCATAGAGAGGAATCTGATCTGCAGATATGGCCTCCCTCATCACATAGTATCTGACAATGGGGTGCAGTTCATGGGGGAAACCAGGAAGCTCCTCGAGAAGTATGGTGTCGAACATCATAAATCCTCTCCCTACCGACCACAAGCAAATGGAGCAGTAGAGGCCGCTAATAAAAATATGAAGAAGATCCTGTCCAAGATGGTCCAAACCTACAAAGACTGGGCTGAAAAGTTACCCTTCGCCCTGTGGGGATATAGAACAACGGTAAGGACGTCTACAGGCGCTACACCATTTTCCCTGGTATACGGAACGGAAGCAGTATTGCCAGTTGAGATAGAGCTCAAATCACTGAGGGTGGTCATGGAAGCCCAAGTTCCGGAGGCCGAATGGGCATGACAGAGGCTACAGCACTTAAACTTATTAGATGGGAGTAGGCTGAAAGCTTATTATCATAACCAGATCTATCAGAAGAGATTGGCCAGGACTTTCGGAAAAAAGGTGAGAAAGCATCCGCTGACAGAAGGGGACTTGGTGTTCAAGCAGATGAGGCAAGGCATACCAGATATCAGGGGCAAATTTAAACCAACCTAGGAGGGGCCGTATATCCTTAAAAGGATGCTGTCCAAAGGAGCCGCAATCTTGTCGGATAGTGACGGGAACGAATTCAAAGAACCGATCAATGTCGACAGACTCAAAAGGTTCCATGGCTAAAGATCAAAATAAAAAGAAGAGAATAAAATGCCCTGCAGGTCGAAAACCGAAAAAAGGCGGCCGTGCTAAAATTGGGCGCCTCGACAGGATGAAAACCGAAAAAAGGCACCCTGTGCAAAAGTTAGAGGCATGAGAGAAAATGTCCGATCGTGAAAACCCAAGAGGGCCGATTGGTAACAGGAGTTGATGCTGTTAAAATTTGGTTTCATGTATTAACAGCGCGTAAGCGGCTGGATAAACGTCAAAACTGATCATGTATGCGGAAATTATATGGAAATGTACACAATTTCGTGAAATAGAGTGAATATTATTCTTTTCATTTTTGTCATCTTCTAGTTCTGCGTTAAAAAGAAATGTAACACCAAAAGAAATACATATGTAAGCTAAACTAAGTCCTGCTGCTGCTCTCGCCAACCAGATGTTTGAGCCCTCGTGTCCTGTTATCAGATGCTGGACTAAGGATCCACTTCTTGTATTCGCTAGTTGAAGACACAGAATGATTACCGGACCTCAGGATAACAGTCTTCACTGGTAGTTTTCCCCATAGCTCATGATACCTCGAGGCAAACGCAGCCGAAAGAGCTCATCCCCGGAAAGATAAGGGAACCCTCACCACAGCCTGGGTCATCTTGAGCTGACGCGTACATCGAGAAGTGATGCAGAAGGTGGCTCGACGAAGTCCACAGAGGGGAACACACCCCGATGGCCCATCAATGACCACATGAGACAGTGGGAGCCAGGCAGATGTGAAACTGATGTCATCATCTGACAACTCGCCAAATCTGGTAATACCTTCACCAGCAGTGGCACACCTATACAATCGTCAACGCGGAAGAAAATGGCTCGGCAAGTACTGTGGGGTAACACGAGGAGGTGGCTCAGACAGCATCCTCAGTTTCTCTTGCAGCCAGATCTGAAAAAAAGAAAAAAGAAAGGAAAAAGAAAAAAAAAAGAAAAAAAAAAGCCGCTGGAGTAAGTAGGGTTTACTTTAGGCAAAAATAAGGCACAGGATTGTGTGAAAATCCAAAAGGACGCACCTCCCGCTAAGAAAAGCTAGTGTGAAAATCCATAAGGGATGCACTACCTTTAAAATAATGACGTACCTGGAGCAATAAGGGGCTGCCGATAAAAGTTATAGTGGATCCAGAGCTCACAGCGTCCAAGCCGAGAATGGTCTCAGCCAGAATGAGTGGTAAGGGTGATGATCCCAGATGAAAGTCGCTCAGAACTCCGAACAGGCGAGAATCACCTGTCAAACCCCCTGGAGCAACAGTGAGAAAGTTCACCATGCAAAACAGAAATACGATGCTTACCCGGTAGGTGGGGATGTCAGTGAACTGATCCAGAGCCTCGATCAGTGGCCCCAGAGCAAAGGGAGAGCCCGGAGGAATCAGCCGGGCGGCCTCAGAAGAAGGTATGCGAAGAGCCATAGCTATGTCCCGAGTCTGGAGTAGGCCGCAATGGGGGACACAAGGCAGAGCGCTAGGAGGGAACCAGGCTCCAAGAATGGCAGCTAACTCTTCAGGCAAAGGGCACAGTTCCTGGTAGGTGAACCGGAAGACGTGAAACCGGGGGTTCCAGAAGTGGGTCGCCGCCAGAAGGAGGTTCTGATCAACTTTGACCTGACACAGGTATTTTAGCCCAGCCAGAGAGGAAAGGGCGCTTTCTTCCCAAGTGTGTTTGTCATCTAAGAGACGGTGCATCCTTTGGGCTAGAGAGGAAGACATGCTAAGAAAGATGAAAGGCTCAAGATGTTGGAAAATGAAGAGACACAAGAGGAGCAAAATTTTTTAAGAATTTATAGGAAGGTGTCACCGACGGCCTACCCGCCTCTCCTAAGAGACGGCCTGCCCATCGGAAAAGGGTCCACCTGGCAGACGCATACGTCAGCATTGCATTCATCCGCGCATTAACTCGCATTTATTGAGAGACAGACGGCCAGCCCGTCGGTCGCTCCTACAGAATCCTAGCCCGTCGGTAACGAAATTCTATATAAGGGCGAGTGACAGACAGTGTAGCGCCTGCTGTCCCTTTCATTTTCTCTCTCAAACGGTTTTTTTGCGTTTTTGTAGTGTTTTTCAAGCATTTCTTCTTCTTTTTTCGCGATTTCTTCATATTTTCGCATTCTCTACTCACCGGGTGCTTTGATTTTCATTTTTTTCTTCAGTTTTTCTACACTCTTCGCGACTACAAGTAAGTAAATAACTACTTTTTTTAATTAATTCAATTCATTTTTTCTTCATTTCTTCTTCCTTTAACCTTAGGAATGATTAGAATGCCTTAGATGTCTTAAAATTTAGGGAGGATGCTGCCCATTTTCTTTATTTATTTATTTATTCATTTATAATGCAATTAATCTGAATTTTTGCATGATCACATAGGAATAGATTCTTCTATAACTTTGTTGCTTTAGAATTATACTTTCTAAGCGCGTTGTTCTGTGTTGTTGAGCCCTGAGGCCATTATCTTGTGTTGTTGGGGACACACTCTTGCCGGGGTGCGTCCCAATTATGCGCATATATGGTTGCTGAGGCCTAAGGCCTATTTTATGCCTTTTTATGCAGGAGGTTGAGCACACCCTTGCCGGGGTGCTGCCCAAATTTTTATTATTTATTCTAAAATTAAATATTTTTGTGTATAATGCATGCCTTGGGGCCTAGAAAGCCAATTTTTATTCGCTCTAAGTATTTCCATGCCAATTGCATGTTTCTTTTGTCTTCATATGTGCGAGGCATGTTGGGCAACTTCCTTTGACAGGACATTCGCCTTTTTTTTTTTAATTTATTATCAGCTTATTATCTCATTTTCGGGCCACCATTGCCCTGGTAAGGCCTAAATGGGCCTTCACCTTGAAAATAAGTCTAATAATGCTTGTTCTGACAAATTTTTGCTATCTAATTTTTCTCCTTTGCAGGATGCCTCCTAGACGCAGAGCACCGCAAGCCCAGCCCGAGGTCGTAGTTCCGGGTTGGATGGACGATGAGTCAGCTCAGAGATATAGAGCGTTGGCTCAGGTAGAGCTTCAGGCCAGCCGCTTCGTGTCCTGGCCGTTCCTAGAGGCCCTGGGGATGGCCCCAGAGTTTGACATGCTTGTCGAGGGTGCCGGGTGGACAAAGTTCCTTGACCCCTCTTTCCAGACTTTTCCAGAGGCTACTCGCCAGGTCCTAGCCACCCTTCGCTATGGCGATTTTCAGAGGTCAGATACCGAGCCAGGGGTGGTCAAGTTCTGGTTCGATGGCGACCACTATAGTATTACCAGGCAGCGATTCGCACAGACCATGGGGCTCCCTATAGAGGAGGGGGTCGAGATCCCACGACAAGCGGTGAGACGCGCCCATTGGGCGGCCATTGCCCTACCAGGAGTGCTGTATGATCATGATACAGCGAAAAGCACCGTACTGGTGTCTCAAGCACTCTGGTATTTGCACAGAGTGCTATCCAGTTCGTACCTTGGTCGAGCTGGTAATCCAGGGTCGCTTAACACGGCCGAGATCTGGAGCCTCTGGGCTATGGTGGCAGGCTAGCGTCTCAATATTAGCCATGAGATCTTGGCCAACCTGACTAGTGTCGGCAAAGGATTGACACCGGTGGTGATAGTGGGAGGAGTTATCACCCGGTTGCTTTTGAGGTTGGGAGTTGCCCCAGACAGGTTGAGAGGACCCTTGGATGAGGGGATCCATGTGGATGCCGTAGCAGCAGTGCAGATGGGGATGATCTGCCCGATATCAGGGCAGGCAGAGGCCTACAGGGTGCTGTCCATTCACGAGACCCGGCGGATGTTCTCACTTCCACCCTTAGGTCCAGATCCGGACCACCCGGAGCAGGTAGAGCAGCAGCCTCCTCAGCCGGAGCAGCAGCCTCCACTGCCAGAGCCCCAGCCTCATCCTCCACACCCAGAGCCAAAGCCTCAGCCTCCTCAGCCTCAGACTGTACCACCGCCACCACAACAGGAGCACCCCAGGACTCCGTCGGATTTTGACATGGAGTTCACGATGGATGAGCTCTTTGCCGCTTCACCGGCATCGAGAGCACCGACTCCTGTCCCGTCACCGAGTGTCAGGGTGCAGAGGACTATCCACGGGCCCCCCAAGAGATATCATCCTTATTTTCGAGGCGACCCAGGGGCCTCCACCTCCGCAGCACCGCCGCTAGAGCCACCACAGCAGCAGCCAGCACAGCCTGATTTCTCTCAGCTCCTCACTTCCATGTTCACAGCCCTAGAGCAGCAATAGGATGAGAGGGATAGAGCTATACACGAGAGGTTGGACCGCCAGCAGGCTGCTATTCAGGAGCAGTCCCAGTCTATAGAGCGGCTAGCCTAGGAGCAGGCCGGTTACATCGAGCACACTGCACGGGAGCAGGCTCGGGTCATAGAGTCCTTCAGAGATGAGCAGGCTCGGGCCATAGAGGCCTTCAGAGTTGAGCAGGCGAGGCTGATCGAGCAGGTCGCCCAGGGTCAGAGGGAGCTTAGGCAGCAGCTCGCTCATGATTTGAGGACGTCTCAGGACCAGGCGTCTCAGAGGGTTGATATGACCCTACAGATGATCGACGAGTCACTCGACTCTCTGAGATCCCGGGTCCAGATGATAGAGGGGATCCGCCCACCCTTGTCTCAGACCATGAGGGAGTTTAGGAAGCAGACAGAGCAGCGCCTAGAGCAGATGAGGAGGGCCGCCAGCGAGCAGACCATTCAGATGAGCCAGGCATCCAAGAAGTTGGGAGACACAGTATCAGAGACCTTAGGATTCATGAGGACTTGTACCCAGCCTTTCTTGGATGGCTATGCTCAGGTCCAATTCAGGTAGACCCACGATGCTGGGGCGGGACCCTCCACGGCTCCGCCTCCACCTCCGGCACGGCCAGCTCTGCCTCCACCTCCGCCAGGGACAGTGCATATATCGGATGATGAGGATCCCGATAAGCCCTCTGACTACACACCCCTCTGATATTCAGGGAGTCATATTATCTTGTTTTTGCACATTTTCACTTTGTATATACATTGTACGAAAATAGACATTTCTAGTGAAAAACTTATGTTTTCAATTTTACGAATTTATGCAGTCATTTATGATTTATTCATATTACGGATGAATATATGCTTTCACATTTGCTCATATTCCAAAATAAGGAAAACAAAAAATGGTGAAAAATGATGAATAACAACTCAATAAGAAAGAATATAAATGAACATGGCATAGCAGATAAAGCAGAATCATGCCATTGATAAACAGGTTAAAAGATGACCACTCAAACATGAACTGACAAAACCTTTTATCACACAGGTACAGAGAAACATCGATCTGAGCATAGGCATCGATTAAAAGTCCGAACAAGGGCGCCTAACATTCATTGTTGTTTGGAGCGGGGAACCCAGCGAGGTTTCCTCCTCTTCACATCGAGTTTGTAGCCAGAGAGCGCTACATCTCTTCAACCCTGCGCAAGCCGAGATGAGGCCAGCAGAGATCGAAGTTATAGTTAGAGAATACTACTCTTCACCTCGAGATTGTGGTTAGAGAGTACCGCTTCTCACCAATCGAAGATGCAGTTAGAGAAACACTGCTCTTCACAAGATCGAGATTGTAGTCAGAGAGTGCTACATCTCACAGTTCGCGCGGTAGCCAGAGAGTGCTACGTACCTTGCAGATCGGATGGGGGTTAGCAAGGGAACTTCAGATCGAAGATGCAGTTAGAGAAACACTGCTCTTCACATCGAGATTGTAGTCAGAGAGTGCTATATCTCACAGTTCGCGCGGCAGCCAGAGAGTGCTACGCACCTTGCAGATCGGATGGGGGTTAGCAAGGGAACTTCAGATCAAAGATGCAGTTAGAGAAACACTGCTCTTCACATCGAGATTATAGTCAGAGAGTGCTACATCTCACAGTTCGCGCGGCAGCCAGAGAGTGCTACGCACCTTGCAGATCGGATGGGGGTTAGCAAGGGAACTTCAGATCGAAGCTGTGGTTAGAGAAACACCGCTCTTCACATCAGGATTGTGGCTAGAGAATGCTACGTCTCACCAACACCTACAGGTCGAGACGAGACCGATAGGGGTATCTTTGCATCGCCGAACAGACCGAGACGAGGTCTACCCGGTAAAAGGCATGGAAGGTAAGAACCGTCGCAGGTACGCCTTCTTCCTTTCTGTCCTTTCTCTGAGTTTTGGCTTATCTAGGCGCATGTGCACTAGTTTCCCCAAAACTGGGGGCAACTGTAAGCACCGTGTCCCGGAGCGGTCCGGATGAGAGATTACCCTATGATGAAATCAGTATCCGAGCCTGTATAAATGGTTTGGATTTGGAGGTTTTAGTCCCATGCTCCATGAGAAATGAGTCTTTTTACCTTTCATAGGCAGAGGGGAAGAAAACAGGGAGTTTTCGAGTCAAAAAGGTATATTTTCCTCCACAGACGGCCAGCCCATCTGTGAGGGCCAGCCCGTTGCTTAGGGTCACAGACGGCCTGTGGTATTTTCCGATGCCCGTCGGGAAGCACCGCCTCTGCCAGAGCGCCGCCTGATTTTCCGGAGCACGCAACCTTTTCGACGCCCGTCGGTGGAAGTGGCAGGGCCGTCGGTCGAATCCTTGTATCAGAAGGATTCTTCCGACGCCCGTTGGTCGTGCCTGGCCTATAAAAGCTTCGGATTTTCTCCTAAAGAGGGTTCAAAAAATTTTCAAGAGGGGAAACTCTGCCAAATTTCAAGTATATTTTCTCTCTCTTCCAGCAAACACATTCACAAAGGAGTTTCTTTTAATTAGAGGATCAAATCATTAAAAGAAACTAAAAATTAATTAGTTTTCTTTAGATTTTGATTCCAAAGTCAATCTTTCGAGGGGTTTAAGGAGGAAATAATCCATTTTCCTTTCTTGATCTTTCATTTTGCTTCTCGTGGAACGCGCGGGGCTCTAATCGACACAAGTATCTCACTTAAGCAATTATCTGAGGGTAAGTATTCCGGACTCATCCTCCATATCATTTCATCTTTATTCCTTATTTTGCTACTATTTTTCTTTATCTTGACTCTTTTCATCTCATTTTGTGATAAAACCACCTTTTTGGTTTTAAGAAGAGTTTTCTTCTTACTGTTTTTTCGGAGACAGTGGTGACCGACGGGTCATCTTCATCACCGACGCCCGTCGGTCACCCCAGTCACAGACGCTCTTCCTCTTGAGTGAGCGACAGATATGTCGGTCAACTCGACTGACGCCCGTCGGTCACCTAAGAAAGGCCGTCGGTGGGTTCTGTCTCCACATTTCCAAATCTTTTCTATCTCTTTCAAGTCCTTTTGGCTTCATTTATGTTAATTCTATTTATATTGACATCTTTTAACTTTCTATGAGTGTATATTGATTTTCTTGGACCATCTCGAGCTCGAGGGGCATCCACCATATTCGAAGGATTTCGTCCGGTTTAGTTTCCTAACCTTCTTGATCATTTTCTTTATTCGTTTATTCATTAATTGTTTGTATGTACATGAATATACCCTTTTTGTATCTCGTTAAGTATAAAAATTGATAAATGTTTTATATTCAATAAAATGAGGTTTCCATAAAATGTAAGGACCCAATGTCCTATTTTTATCCAATAAAAATCATCACAATAAAAACATCCAATTTTAATGATGATGCATGCGAGGACCAAAGTCCTCAAAGAAAACAATACCTCGATTCGTGTATGCATCGCACATTTATAAAAGGGAGTTATATTCTGCTCCTTGTATTATTGTAACTTATGGTTTTCACTATTTACTTGCTCATTTACGGCTTTCCAAATATGAATGAATGCGCCTTCGATTAATTGTATCGTGTGGAGAGAGAGCGAATTAATGATAGTTCCGCGCCTGTGATCAGACGTGAGACAGTCTATTTCCGCAAAATTATTTTGCGAAAATGGAAAGGCAGAATGTTGTCCATTTTCGCAGAAGAATGTTGCGGAAATGGACAACACACAAGCCATTTCCGCAAAGTAACTTTGCGGAAATGGAATGTGTCAGATGACTGCCATTTCTGCAAAAGATCATTGCGAAAATGGCAGTCTGCCCCCCGCCCCCCCCAACGGTCACTTGCTACCCACCGCCCAACAGCCCCCTTAAATAACCCAACCCTTGTATATAAATTGCCCTCTCCCTCTTCAATTCTAACGTAAAAGAAAATTTGTTATTGTGAAGGTGAAGTGAAGGTGAAGTGAAGTGAAGGTGAAGGTGAAGGTAAAGTGAAGGTGGAGTGAAACTGAAGGTAAGCTATAAGTTTTTAATTGTTAATTTTATTGGTTAAATAAATTTTGTAATATTTATATATATATAATTATTTTGTCAGATAATCAGTTGAATTTGAAAAGTTGGCGTTCAAATATTATAGAGGTAGTGTAAATAATTAGTAAATAGACGTATATATATATTATATATTTGTAAATTTATTAATAATTTTATTTATTTAACAATTTTTTTAGTATATTTGTCGTGAAATTGTAGATTAAACTAGTTCGAAATTTCGGTGACTTGAGAAGAAAAAGGTAAAGTTTTAAATTAATTTAATATAAATGTTGCAAATTAATTGTTGAGGTGCAGTATTTTTTTCGTAATAATATTTAATATTATAATGATAATATTTATTTGTAACAACAATAAATAACATTGAGATATATAATTTTTTGTGAAATTTTTTTGTGTTTGTTAAAAAAATAAGAAATGTAAGTTTTGTCAAATTTTAAGTTTAGTGTAAATAATTAATAAATAGAAATATATATATATATATATATATATATATATAAATGTATTAATGATTTTATTTATTTAACAATATTTTGTAGTATATTTGTTGTGACGTTGTAGATTAAACTAGTCCGAAATATCGGTGACTTGGGAAGAAAAAGGTAAAATTTTAAATTAATTTAATATAAATATTGCAAAATAATTCTTGAGGTGTAGTATTTTTTTTAGTAATAATATTTAATATTTGAATGGTAATATTAGTTTATTACAACAATAAATGACATTGATGAATATAACAATTTGTGAAATTTTATGTGTTTTGCAAAAAAAAAAGAAATGTAAGTTTAGTCAAATTTTAAGTTTAGTGTAAATAATTAATAGATAAACGTATATATATGTAAATGTGTTAATAATTTTATTTATTTAACAATTTTTGTAGTATATTTGTTGTGAAATTGTAGATTGAAATAGTCCAAAATTTCGGTGACTTGGGAAGAAAAATGTAAAATTTTAAAGTAAATTAAATTAAATGTTGCAAATTTATTTTTGATGTGTAGTGTTTATTTTTTGTGTAATAATATTTAATATTAGAATGGTAATATTAGTTTATAACAACAATAAATGACATTGATATATATAACTATTTATTTGTGAAATTTTATGTGTTTGCAAAAAAAAGTAAGAAATGTAAGTTTGGACAAATTTTGAGTTTAGTGAAAATAATTAATAAATAGACGTATATATATGTAAATGTGTTAATAATTTTATTTATTTAACAATTTTTGTAGTATACTTATTGTGAAGTTGTAGATTCAAATTGTCCGAAATTTAGGTGACTTGGAAAAAAAAAGGTAAAATTTTAAATTAATTTAATATAAATTTGGTAAATTTATTCTTGATGTGTAGTGGTTTTCTTTTTGAGTAATAATATATAATATTGGTGTAGTATTATTAATGTGTAAAAAGAATAAATGATATTGATACATATAAATATTTGTGAAATTTTATGTAAGTTTAGTTTAGTTAAATTGAAATGTTAATTTATATATTTGTGTATAAATTCATTAATTTATTTATATTATGTTGGAATATAGGTTTTCGAAAAATGGACCTCTTTCAAAACCAGCAATTTGTAAATCCGATACCAGTCATAGATGACCTGTTAACGTTAAAAGGAAAACATCGTGCAGAAGCGGTGTGGAGCAATAATGTAATTTTCATTTCAGCATTTATTTACTCTCTATTTGCTTTTATGGGGACATGTAGCGACAGCTAGCTATTATAAAAATACACTTGCGTGACAGTTATTTAATATGTATCAAGTTGCCCATGATGTGTTATTTTTGAGGAGAGCTAGTATGGGAGCTCACTATGCAAATATTGACCCCAGAATTATACCATATCTGAGGCGGGCAGGATTTTATGGTGTGGCGCAGATTGGTATAATGAATATAGATGCAAATCTAATGACAGCACTTGTTGAGAGATGGAGGCCGGAGACGCATACATTTCATCTGGCAGTTGGAGAGGCGACTGTAACACTGCAAGATATTCAGATACTGACTGGTTTACCTATTGAAGGACACCCGGTAACCGGTAATATACAATATAATTGGCAAATTTTATGCAATCAGCTCCTAGGACAAATGCCACCTGATAACTTCAATATAGTGTTTAGTTTTCATAGTGTTTTTATATGATTTTAGGTGTTTAGTTGCGTTTTTGTGTTATGTTTTGTTTCCTTTAGGTTAATTTTACTAATTTTAGTCAAATTGGAATTTTGATGCATTATAGATAGATTTTGATTGATTTTTATGACACTTTGCAGGTGAGGTATTAGTTACATCACGGTCACAATGAATTCCATTGTGACCGTGACATGAAGAGAAGTGGGAGTCAGGAGCTGGCCTAGATGGGTCACGGTCACAATGGATTTCATTGTGACCGTGACATCGTGAACGATTGGGCAGAATGCAAGTAGGAGGTATGTCACGGTGACAATCAATTCCATTGTGACCGTGACATAAAAATCCTCAAGGCAGAATCAAAGAAGCACATACATCACGGTCACAATGAATTTCATTGTGACCGTGACATAGCTAAATCCTGGACAGAAGCAAACTTCGAAGACCTCACGGTGACAATGAATTTCATTGTCACCGTGACCCATTTCCTGTGCGTGAAAAATTTGAAATTCTCGACTGAACACGGTGACAATGAATTTCATTGTCACCGTGACCTATCTGGAACTATAAAAACGAACTTTTCTATTTGGCTAGGGTTCCGATTTTTTTAGTTAGTTTTTGTTATCAGTCTTTGCAGCTGTGAATTTGAGAGATATTCTTCGGTCCTAAACTTCAATTTTCGTTCTTGTTTTTGGTTTTCGATAGTAATTGAGATTAAATTGCTTTAGTTTCATAGTTCAATTTCAAGAGTTCTGTTAGTTCGTTTTTCCAGAATTTTAGTTATTTTCTCCATTGAAGATTCGAAGAAAGAGATCGAAGATCGAGCAATTCAACCGGAATTTTCTCAATGAATTTCAGGGTTTATTCTTTCTTTTACTCTTTTGATTTTGTAATGGATTGTGAGTAGTCGTTTAGTTGTTCGGGGGATCTCTGAATCTCCTATACCTAAGATGTAAATTATGAACATCTATTGAGTTTATGTATGAAAGATTGGTTTATTTTGCTGGTGTTTATTGCTTGTTTATGGATTTTAGTTTTTCAGTTCAATTTCCAATTGTGATAAAAGATTTATTCCATATGTCTATGTTGGTTATTGAATTTATTAATTGGATGCCATGAATGTATTTTATTCTCAGAATTTTCTATCATGTTTGCTGTGGTGTTTAGACTACTCCGGAATGGGAATCTAAATGGACAGGATTTTATGATTTAAGATTTGAGTGATGAGCGAAATAATGAGGTTTTGGGATGTTTGACTCCGGAATGGGAAAGCAAACCGAACCTAGGATTTTAGACCCGTGATTAGGCTAGTTGTATGACTTGCTCCGGAATGGGACGTTATGCGATTAGAATAGCTTGCTCCGGAATGGGACGCTTGGGTTAAGAGGGTTATCCCGATTTCTTTCATATAAGATTCATAGGTTGATTTTATTCATATTTGGGTAAGGGGTGGATGAGTGAACTTGAGCAACGCCTTTATAATTTGATAATTTATTTACTTTTATCTTTGTTAGTTTTACTGTCATCTTAATTTGTTTTTGCTTAATCATTACAGCAGTTGATTAATTTATTAGTTTTAGTTTAGTTAATTTAATCAAATCAATTAATTGGGAATTCTTTAGCATACATTTAATTTTCATAACTTGCGTGTTCAGTCCCTTGGGTACGATAACTCAGAGTCATAATTTTACTCCATTATATTACTTGTCGATTCAGTACACTTGCTGAGGTCGTGTCACCACCCGACAATGTTATAAAAGGGCACTCAATAAAAATGACATGGTTGTCTAATACATTTAATTCCTTACCTGCCGGCGCAACGGAGTACCAAATACAGTGCTTCACTCGGGCATGGATACTGCAGTGTATCGGTGGGTTGCTGTGTCCCTCTCAAGCAAACAATTATATTCATTTGATGTGGCTTCCATTGCTTGAGGATTTAGAGGAAGTTGGTAGTTACAGTTGGGGGTCGGCCACCTTGGCGTGGTTGTATAGAGAGTTATGTCGTGCTACGTGTCCTAATGCTCACGGGATTGGTGGGTATCTACTGCTCTTGCAAATGTGGGTATATATGGGAAAGACTTCCGCAATTTCGGCCCACTTTTACGCAGGGATTTGTGCTGGATCAAACTCGACCTTATGGGTATAGGTAAGTTTGGTTTTTTTACCCTTTTTTTATTATATTGTTGTTTAATGTTTGTAAATGATAAAACATTTAATTATTTACATAAAACTGTATTTATTTGACTAAGTTATTCATTTAAGTAGGTAGTTATTTATGTATTGATCTAAATATTTAATTATATATTAAATGAAATTTTTATTTATTTATTGATATATTTATTTTTTCAATTGAGATATTTTAGTAACACAATAAAATATTTTGTATTAGATGGCGATCTCCTATTAACTTAATTGTTAATAATAGCAAAGATGTCCATGTTTTTCGAGTAGATCTAGACATCCAGCGTGATAATGAGGTAATGAAATTTATATACAATTTGCTTGTATAATAATTTGTATGGATATTTTAGTATATGTCGGTAATTAACGTTTTTTTTTGTAGATGGAGTGGCAGCCGTACAAAGATGTTATGCATCTGTTACCGTCTGTCTGCACGAATGGAGAAGGCATTTAGAGAGTTGTTGTTCCATTGGTATGTTTTCATATAATTGAGTGGCACCACCCTGATCGTTGTCTTCATCAATTTGGAATGAACCAACCCATTCCTATCGAACCAATGATCGACGATAGAGTGCACTCGGTTGATTTGAGAGGAAATTATGACCATGATTGGGAAAGAACTTTTGATAATTTCATTATGGAGTGGAATAATCGCCTCAATCGGGTTGTCACTACTGCATTGCTTAATCATTACAGCAGTTGATTAATTTATTAGTTTTAGTTTAGTTAATTTAATCAAATCAGTTAATTGGGAATTCTTTAGCATACATTTAATTTTCATAACTTGCGTGTTCAGTCCCTTGGGTACGATAACTCAGAGTCATAATTTTACTCCATTATATTACTTGTCGATTCAGTACACTTGCTGAGGTCGTGTCAAGTTTTTGGCGCCGTTGCCGGGGACTGGCGTTGTTTTAAGTCTTGATCATTATTTGTGTGTGTTTTTATTTTTATTTTATTTTATTTTATCTTATTTTTATTTATCCTTTATTCTTTTCAGGTGGTTGTTGAGGGTGTATGAGCAGAAGAAGACAAGAACAAATAGCACCTTACGATCCTGAAATCGAGAGGACTTTACACCAACAATTAAGAGCCAACAGGATTAATAACATGGACGAAAATCCGCTTCCTATTGGTGAAATTCCTCCTGGAAATGAACAAGTGCTGAGGGCACAAAATCAGAATCCGGGGCATAATAGAGAAGAGATCCCTAGGCAGAGGACAATTAGGGACTATGCGGTGCCTAGATGGAATGAAGATAATAGGACAATTGTGCTGCCCAGGGGAGTGCAATTTGAACTTAAACCAGCCACCATCGGTATGGTACAGCGAAATCAGTTTTCGGGTGCAGATGTCGAAGATCCTGCACAACATTTGGACATTTTCTTAGAGATCAGTGATACGGTTCAAATTCCTGGAGTGTCATCTGACGCGGTAAGATTAAAGCTGTTCCCTTTTACATTGATTGGAAAAGCTCGTGAATGGCTGCAAATGCTACCTAGACAGTCAATTAGATCTTGGGAACAGTTGCAAGAAAAATTTTTGATGAGATTCTTCCCTCCCACAAAGACTGCGAACATCAGAAATAGTATATTAGGCTTTAGTCAGATGAGTGAGGAGCCCTTTCATGAAGCCTGGGAAAGGTTTAGAAGACTGTTGAGAAGCTGTCCACACCATGAGATAGCAATTTACCATTTGATGACCACTTTTTATTCTGGGGTTACACCACAGACAAGATCCTTATTAGATGCTTCATCAGGAGGGTCATTTATGAACAGGTTACCAGAGGAAGCTTTTCAATTACTGGATGAAATGGCAGCTAATGATGCTCAATGGTCTAATCCTAGAGCAGTTCCGAGAAGACAAGGGATACATGCTGTGGATGAGGTCTCGATGCTGAAGGCACAGATGGAGTCTATGAGGAAGGAGATGAATAGCTTGAAAGTGCAGAATGTAGCTGCAGTGGGCCAAGAAAATGGATGGTATGAACAGGAGCAAAGTGGGCAAGAAAGTGGAGCAGTGGGTGATGTCAATGCTGTGGGAGATTTCAAAAGAAATGACCCTTACAGCAATACGTATAACCCGGGATGGAGAACTCATCCAAATTTCTCCTGGAAAGATGGAAATCCAAATGCTTCATCCTCTAATCCACAAGTAAGAGCTCCCTTCCACCAAAATATCCATCAAAACCACGGGCAGCCATATCAACCACCATATCCACCTCCTCAGAACCAAGGGCAGCAGTACCACCCACCAGGTTATCAACCCAGGCCACCTGTTCAAGAGAGAAAGCCAAATTTGGAAGACATGTTGGCTACATTCATTAACAGTCAACAGTAGTTTATGAATAACCAACAGCAATTCATGGTAAATCAAGAGTCTAGATGGAAGTCTCAAGAGCAGTGGAACCGGAACCAGGATGCCTCCATAAGAAATTTGGAGACTCAAGTGGGACAGCTTGCAAATTCTATGTCCCAGAGACAACCAGGAACATTTCCTTCAAATGTAGACAGGAATCCAAAAGAGGAGGCTAAGGCAATTACACTGAGGAGTGGTAAGGAAGTGGAACCGAAAGATGATCGAGGTAAAAATCTTTCATTAGAAAAGGAGGAGCCGACACGGACGGTAAGTAACTCCAACTCTAAGTTAGAAGTTGATGAAAATGCTCCTAAAAGTGATAAGGGAAAGAGTATTGTTAATCCTAAGATAGAGGATCTAGATATTAATAAACTGCCATTTCCTGCTATTGCTAGACAGGAAAAGAAAAATGAGCAAAAAGCTAGGTTTCTAGAGATGTTTAAGAAACTGCACATAAACTTACCATTTGCTGAAGCTTTAGCTCATATGCCTAATTATGCTAAATTCATGAAAGAACTCTGTTCTAATAAAAAGCAATTAGAAGGGCATGAAACTGTACAACTAACAGAAAATTGCAGTGCTATTATTATGAACAAGATTCCTGAGAAACTGGAAGATCCAGGTAGCTTTACTCTTCCTTGTGTTATTGGTGAAGATTTTTACGGTAATGCTTTATGTGATCTAGGTGCAAGCATAAACTTAATGCCTTATTCGATATGCAGGAAGCTGAATCTTGGAGAGCTCAGGGAGACAGGAATGCGACTCCAACTAGCAGACAGGTCCGTGAGGAGACCAAAGGGAGTGATTGAGGATCTGCTAGTGAAGGTGGGGAAATTTATTTTTCCAGTGGATTTTGTGGTAATGGAGATGGAAGAAGACCACAAGGTGCCATTGATTGTGGGGAGGCCATTTTTAAATACCGCCAAGGCGTTGATAGACGTTCATGGTCAAACGGTTACCCTAAGGTTTAATGGTGAGGAGTTGGTGGTAGATATGAATAAGGCTCAAAAATACCCATCTGGTGATGTGAAAGAGTCTGTATATTTTATGGATGTAATAGATGATTGTGTGGAGGAAGTGCAAGAAAAAGAATTGAGAGCTGATTTAGAAAATAAGAGTCTATTACATTCAGTGGAGGGAGAAGAATGTGAAGAAGAGATGAGGGGACAAGAGATAGCAAGTGTGGAGATAGAAGACAGCAAGGAGAAAATTGATCCTAAAGAGGGGGATTCAAATTCTGAACTTAAACCTCTTCCCCCTCACTTGAAGTATGTGTTTTTAGATAATGAGAGTAAACCAGTAATCATTTCTTCTTTGTTGTCAGGTGCAGAAGAGACGATGCTGCTAGAGGTGCTGAAAAAGCACAAGGGAGCCATTGGCTGGAAGACCTCAGATTTGAAGGGGATTGACCCAAGCTACTGTACACATAGGATCCCAATGGAAGAGGAGTGCAAGCCGGTAGCTCAGCCTCAACGGCGACTCAATCCAGTCATGCAAGAGGTAGTAAAGAAGGAGGTACTTAAACTCCTAGACTCAGGTATTATCTATCCTATCTCTGACAGTAAGTGGGTGAGTCCTGTGCAATGTGTGCCTAAAAAGGGGGGAATGACGGTGGTAAAGAATGAACTAGATGAGTTAATTCCAACTCGTACAGTTACGGGTTGGAGAGTCTGCATTGATTTTAGGCGGTTAAATAATGCCACTAGGAAGGACCATTTTCCTTTACCTTTTATTGACCAAATGTTAGAAAGGTTAGCGGGTAATAGGTTTTACTGTTTTTTAGATGGGTATTCGGGATATATGCAGATTCCAATAGACCCTGAGGATCAGGAGAAAACGACCTTTACCTGCCCATATGGCACATTTGCATATAGGAGAATGCCTTTTGGGTTATGTAATGCACCGGCTACGTTTCAGCGGTGTATGATGGCCATCTTCCATGATTTTATAGAAAAATTTATGGAAGTATTCATGGATGATTTCACCATATATGGGGCTGATTTTGAGAGCTGTTTACAGCATCTTGATCTAGTACTAGGGAGGTGTGAAAAGACTAACCTGGTATTGAATTGGGAAAAATGTCATTTTATGGTGAGAGAGGGCATAGTGCTGGGACACAAAATTTCAGAGAATGGGATAGAGGTAGATAAGGCCAAAGTTGAAGTAATTGAAAAACTACCACCTCCGACAAATGTTAAGGGCATAAGAAGTTTTTTAGGACATGCAGGATTTTACAGGCGTTTTATTAAAGATTTTTCAAAAATTGCAAAACCCTTGTCTAATTTACTTATGAAAGATGCTCCTTTTGTTTTTGACAGTGCATGTATGTTAGCATTTGAAACTTTAAAGAAACGACTTATTTCAGCTCCGGTGATTATATCTTCGGATTGGAATTTGCCGTTCGAACTAATGTGTGATGCTAGTGACTTTGCAATAGGGGCAGTGCTTGGACAACGAAGAGATAAGATTTTTTATGCCATATATTATGCTAGTCACACTTTGACAGGAGCACAGGTAAATTACACCACCACAGAGAAAGAACTTCTCGCAATAGTATATGCGTTTGAAAAGTTCAGGCCGTATTTGCTGGGTGCAAAAGTGGTGGTGTGGTCGGATCATGCAGCCTTGAGGCATTTATTCGCAAAGAAGGAATCAAAACCAAGGCTGATTCGATGGGTACTTTTGTTGCAGGAATTCGATTTGCAAATTAAGGATAAGAAGGGCGCTGAGAATTTTGTGGCAGATCATTTGTCCCGATTGGAAAATGATCGTATTGAAAAAGGGGAAATTTTAGATTTATTTCCCGATGAGCATATTTGTGCTGTATTTTCCTGTGAAAATTCTGTACCTTGGTTTGCTAATATTGCTAATTTTCTTGCAGGGGGCTTTATGCCAAAGGATTTTTCATGGCAGCAAAAGAAGAAATTGCGTGCGGATGCGAGACACTACATATGGGATGATCCCTACATTTTCAAATTATGCGCTGACCAAGTGTTAAGACGGTGTATCTCAGATGCGAAGACCAGTGCAATCATCACAGCTTGTCACAGTGGAGAAGCTGGTGGACATCATGGGCCGAATAGAACGGTAATGAAAATTCTATCTTCTGGTTTTTATTGGCCAACAATGTTTAAAGATGTCCAATATTATGTGAAAAGTTGTGATAGATGCCAAAGAGTAGGAAATATATCCAAACGTGATGAGATGCCCTTAACGAATGTGCTTGAGGTTGAATTATTCGATGTTTGGGGAATAGATTTCATGGGACCTTTTCCGGTTTCATACGGGTTTGAATACATTCTGGTAGCAGTGGATTATGTTAGTAAATGGGTCGAAGCTGTAGCTACTAGGACTTGTGATGCACGAATTGTGTTAGAATTTTTAAGAAAAAATATTTTTACCCGTTATGGAGCTCCTAGAGCCATTATAAGCGATGGTGGTAAACATTTTGTTAATCACCAATTCAATGCTCTATTAAAGAAATTTGGCGTTAGGCATAAAGTCACAACCCCATATCATGCTCAGGCTAATGGTCAAGTAGAAGTGTCAAATAGGGAATTAAAGGCCATTTTAGAAAAAACGGTAAATTCCTCTAGGAAAGATTGGTACCTTAGGTTAGACGAAGCTCTATGGGCCTATAGGACTGCTTTCAAGACGCCAATAGGGATGTCCCCCTTTAGGCTGGTTTATGGGAAGTCCTGTCATCTTCCGGTGGAATTAGAACATAAAGCCTATTGGGCTACGAAATTTCTAAATTTTGACCTTGAGAATGCAGGAAAGTGCAGGTCTTTGCAGCTGAATGAACTTGAGGAGCACCGATTCTGGGCTTATGATCATGCCACCAAATACAAGGACATCACCAAGAAGCGGCATGATCAGAAGTTAGTTCGGAAGGAAGTTGTGCCTGGGATGCATGTACTTCTTTATGACAGTAGGCTGCGATTATTCCCTAGTAAGTTGAAGTCGAGATGGAAGGGACCATATCAAGTAGTGGCTGTGAACAAGTTTGGAGTGGTAACGCTGAAACACCCGAGGGGTGAGTCAGAATTCAAGGTAAATGGACATCGTGTGAAGCCTTATTTTACATCTTCGTTTGATAATGCTTCCACGATTGTCACTCTTATAGATCCTTGACGGTTTTAAAAGTCCAGCTGCGGACTTGTGAAATGCAGAACTACTTTTTATCTTCATTTATTTGTATCATTGAATGGTAGTTTGTCTAGGAAGTTAATCTTGTTTCATTTTGTAAATTTTAGGTTTAGAAGAGAAATTATGCTTTGTTGGAAAAGATTCAAAACATTTGTATCAAGAGATTTGGAGAAATTGATGAATGTGTGCAAGTGTGCAGGTAGACACGGTCACAATGAAATTCATTGTGACCGTGATCAAATGAGGATGCATTCTGGATTCTGGGTGATGCACATGTCACGGTCACAATGAAATTCATTGTGACCGTGACCATCAGGTAAGTTACATTCTGTTTTGAGGAGTGCACATGTCACGGTGACAATGAATTTCATTGTCACCGTGAGGTAGAGTGAGTGACATTCTGTTTTCAAACTGGGTTATGTCACGGTCACAATGAATTTCATTGTGACCGTGACATATTGCACATTCGATTCTGTTTTCCAATTTGATAATGTCACGGTGACAATGGATTTCATTGTCACCGTGACCCCATGACGGTTCAATTTTGGAATGCAAATTTTTTATGTGTCACGGTCACAATGAAATTCATTGTGACCGTGACTAACTAAAGGAAGTTTTAAAATCCCAGTTTTCTATTTGTTCTTTCTCACTTTCTCACACCTATTTCACTCTCACGAACACGATTTATTTTCTCTGCATTCCGGGTATATCTTTTCTCTTTTTAGACCATCATCCCGAATTATCTACAACAAGTAAGTACAATTCTCTTCCTTCTATTTTAATTTTAAATTTAGTTTGTCTCCTCCTCTCATCCCCTGTTCTTCCTCGTTCCCTATCACTATGTTGTTCTTGGTAGTTTTGTTCCAAAATTCCATGATGTTCTCAATTATTGTGATGAAATCTTGGTGTGAATTTTTTTTTTCTTTCTTACTCCCCTTCTTAATGTTGATCCTTACTCCTGAACGTGATTATATGGGAAGTAGGACATTTAGGGCTTTATTTGTATTTAACGTCGGGTTAATGGTTTTCATCAAATTTGGAATCGACTTGGACTTTTACTGATCTTAACCTGTTGGTTGTGCACTTAATGGTTGTTTATTGCCAATTTGGGGGATTGTTAGTGCCATTAGTTTTCAATTCTAGTACGTTTAAATACATGCTCACCAAATGTTTGATAAAATGTCCCATAGAGTTTATTCCCCAACTTCTGCAAATTTTAACATGTTGACATGCCTAATTCTATATACCTTTATGTGTAACTGGTTTTAAAAGTAGTTATTGCACATTCTAAACCTACTCATGAGTGGATATCAATTTGACAAATCAAACTGAGTTGGGTGATACAGATTCAGTTAGGGGATGCATAAGTTGGGTGAAATGAATTGTTAAATGCTGAGTAAAGTAGTAGCCATGGTTGTTTCAACTTACTTTGTTATTGAAATTGGTTGTTTTCTTTTATGCAGTGGCTCCAAAACGGAAAAGCACAGCATCTGCTTCTAGCTCTGGCAGCCAACCCCCTAGCACGGATTCAGTAGACATTTCAAAGGTGCCAGCATGGGTACTAGCTGCTAAAAAGGTTCCATATGCTCGGTTCACCAAATGCTCGTTCATCCCAACGAGTTATTTGGATTTTGGACTGTTGGAAAAAATCGGAATTAAGAATGAAGTCCAGCAACTTATAGGCAACATTGGCTGGGAGCGGGTATTTATGCTCAACGAGAAAGTTTACCCCACCTTGACGAGGGATTTTGTGTCCACTGTCACGTGTAGACCAGGCCGCAATCTCATCACGGATCCAGGTTCTGTTTCATTCTTCTTGGACTCGATTGAGTATAACCTAACCTTCCATGAATTTTCAGAATATCTTGGATTTCCACATTTGGTTCCGGATTGGTATGAGGATTACACTAAAGATGGCGCGTGGGCAATCATTCGAGATACTGTGACTGCCACGCAGTATGTCTCCGGAAAAACGAAGGCCCATCATCTGAACAGTCACATTTTGCGGATCCTCCACAGATTTTTTTCGTTATCTCTGCTCAGCCATGCCGATTCAGCGGGCCAAGTGAACTTGCCGGAAGCCCTGTTTCTTGCGTGTATGATCCAGGGTGTCCGAATAAATGGAGCCACACATTTCTGGCATAAACTGGAGGAGATGAAATGGAAGTCGAAGAAAGTCACAAAAATTGCACTAGGAGGATTTGTAACCGCCATTGCCAAGCGCGTCCGCCATCCGTTAAAAAAATACAAGTCACTGCCTTCTGTTGCCACCATCGATCAGAAAATGCTCATTAACATGAAGGTACTCGTGAAGGATGTGACAATGGCCGATGGTTTTCGGTTGTCCACTAGGGAGGAGTATTTACATGGAGTTGAGCGAGGTTTGGGCGGTTTACCACATGAGCAGGAGGACGATCCAGAGGCACACGCTCCCTCAGCTCCCGAGCCCCAGCCATTATCTTCAGCACATTATGACGCGCTTATGGAGCGGATGGATAGTATTTCCGCCACCCAGACTGAGCTCCGATCTCAGATGGAGCAAGTGCTTTATGGCATGGCGTCTCTGACGTCCAGATTTGATGCACATTTCCCCCCACCGCCACCACCATCCGATCTATGAGCAGGGAGACCCTTATCTTTTGTTTTGACTTTTGTTTATTTTATTTTTATTTTTCTTTTTGATCTGTAATATTATTACTTGCTGGGGACAGCAAGTTTTTTATGTGGGGGGGTAGGAGACATTAATTTTGCATTATACATGTAATTAACAGTCATTCCATTGATGTATGATGCATGGTTAGTTCTGTTTTAGTTTATTTGCACTTTATTACGGTTGCCTAAATATCCTTATCTTAGTTTAGCTTAACCTCAGTTATTCCTGTTGTGAATGTTTTGAACTTTAATTGGAGAATAGTATATCTTAAAAACTGATCTTGGCATACGAGTAGTTTGAAGTTTTAGAAGCAAATAGAATCTCAATCGGTTATATATCTTGTGATTTCAAATCTTTTATGCACTATAGGCTTGTTTGTAAAAATTTAAAAAAATTCCGGTGCGTAAGAGTTTTTGAGTGAAGGAATGGTAGGATAATTAGAACCTTCCTCATCACCCTTCGAAACATGATAATAACTGAAACAAGTTTAGGACATGATTAAGGCAATTTGTTTTTTTTTTTTTACAGCCATTTTTAAACAGCTTTAGACCTACCTGTTTATATTATTTCCATTGCTAGCCCCGTTGAGCTGATTTAGTATGCTAAAAGCGTACTACGAAATTTTCTTGTTACACTATTATTTTACCATTTAGCCTAAATGCCTTTGCCTACCCGTTTCTAAGAATTGGCCACTCTAGGATTGGGTTGGAATATCATTGAAAGTTGAATAAGAGTATCTATTGTTGAAATAGTGGAAGTGTGAGAAGAATTGTTGAATTTTGTGGGCATTATTTAGTATGATGTTAAACTTTCCCTCATTAGATGGGTATAAGAAATTCTAGACTTTGGGTACCCCAGAAAAAAAGAAAAGAGAAAAAAATAAAAATAAAAATAAAAAAAAAAAAAAAAAAAAGAAAAGAAAAAAAAAATTTGATGATGAAAGTTTGATGAGTTCTGTGGTTTTTATTGGTAAATTTTGATGTATTGAATATAGAAAAATTCAAGTGTGGGGTACATTTGAGTAGAGAAAGATATACTCATAATTACGGAATTGGATTTAAAAGTGAATTAAAAGGGAAATTCATCATTTTGTTGTTGTTGAGTTCAATGCATATTATGTATGGAGAAGTAGACAACATTGGAAATTATGGGTGAATTGAAGGTAGGATCTGGACAATTTTGTTCAGTTTGGTTAGTTGAATTTTAGGTAAAGTGGCAAATTCTTAGTTTGAATTCTTTAACTTTTCTTGTTAGCCAACACCTTAACCTAACATTACAACCCTGGAATAAGTCCTTTTGATTCTATTCTTGGTTTGAGTTGTTTAAGTGGAGATGACTCTTGTGGTTCCGGTGCTAAAGGAGAGGCGTATGATTATCCTGAGTTTTAAGCACGAAACCTATATGCGAATTCATTTGCATATTCAATTTCTTTGCTCAATTACTGGAATGCATTGGTTGTTTTGTTTTGAAATGAGAAATTTGGTTTTGAGCCTAGCACACACACACGTGTGAAATTACTTGATATAAATTGATTTGAGAATTTGTAACTAAGACCCTTCTACTTGGTGCTATGACTGTTGTTAAGTTTTCATATTCTGAGTTAGAGTTTGAAATTTCAGGAATTTGGATAATTCATTTACTCGAGGACGAGCAAAGTCTAAGTGTGGGGTATTTTGATAACTTCAATATAGTGTTTAGTTTTCATAGTGTTTTTATATGATTTTAGGTGTTTAGTTGCGTTTTTGTGTTATGTTTTGTTTCCTTTAGGTTAATTTTACTAATTTTAGTCAAATTGGAATTTTGATGCATTATAGATAGATTTTGATTGATTTTTATGACACTTTGCAGGTGAGGTATTAGTTACATCACGGTCACAATGAATTCCATTGTGACCGTGACATGAAGAGAAGTGGGAGTCAGGAGCTGGCCTAGATGGGTCACGGTCACAATGGATTTCATTGTGACCATGACATCGTGAACGATTGGGCAGAATGCAAGTAGGAGGTATGTCACGGTGACAATCAATTCCATTGTGACCGTGACATAAAAATCCTCAAGGCAGAATCAAAGAAGCACATACATCACGGTCACAATGAATTTCATTGTGACCGTGACATAGCTAAATCCTGGACAGAAGCAAACTTCGAAGACCTCACGGTGACAATGAATTTCATTGTCACCGTGACCCATTTCCTGTGCGTGAAAAATTTGAAATTCTCGACTGAACACGGTGACAATGAATTTCATTGTCACCGTGACCTATCTGGAACTATAAAAACGAACTTTTCTATTTGGCTAGGGTTCCGATTTTTTTAGTTAGTTTTTGTTATCAGTCTTTGCAGCTGTGAATTTGAGAGATATTCTTCGGTCCTAAACTTCAATTTTCGTTCTTGTTTTTGGTTTTCGATAGTAATTGAGATTAAATTGCTTTAGTTTCATAGTTCAATTTCAAGAGTTCTGTTAGTTCGTTTTTCCAGAATTTTAGTTATTTTCTCCATTGAAGATTCGAAGAAAGAGATCGAAGATCGAGCAATTCAACCGGAATTTTCTCAATGAATTTCAGGGTTTATTCTTTCTTTTACTCTTTTGATTTTGTAATGGATTGTGAGTAGTCGTTTAGTTGTTCGGGGGATCTCTGAATCTCCTATACCTAAGATGTAAATTATGAACATCTATTGAGTTTATGTATGAAAGATTGGTTTATTTTGCTGGTGTTTATTGCTTGTTTATGGATTTTAGTTTTTCAGTTCAATTTCCAATTGTGATAAAAGATTTATTCCATATGTCTATGTTGGTTATTGAATTTATTAATTGGATGCCATGAATGTATTTTATTCTCAGAATTTTCTATCATGTTTGCTGTGGTGTTTAGACTACTCCGGAATGGGAATCTAAATGGACAGGATTTTATGATTTAAGATTTGAGTGATGAGCGAAATAATGAGGTTTTGGGATGTTTGACTCCGGAATGGGAAAGCAAACCGAACCTAGGATTTTAGACCCGTGATTAGGCTAGTTGTATGACTTGCTCCGGAATGGGACGTTATGCGATTAGAATAGCTTGCTCCGGAATGGGACGCTTGGGTTAAGAGGGTTATCCCGATTTCTTTCATATAAGATTCATAGGTTGATTTTATTCATATTTGGGTAAGGGGTGGATGAGTGAACTTGAGCAACACCTTTATAATTTGATAATTTATTTACTTTTATCTTTGTTAGTTTTACTGTCATCTTAATTTGTTTTTGCTTAATCATTACAGCAGTTGATTAATTTATTAGTTTTAGTTTAGTTAATTTAATCAAATCAATTAATTGGGAATTCTTTAGCATACATTTAATTTTCATAACTTGCGTGTTCAGTCCCTTGGGTACGATAACTCAGAGTCATAATTTTACTCCATTATATTACTTGTCGATTCAGTACACTTGCTGAGGTCGTGTCACCACCCGACAATGTTATAAAAGGGCACTCAATAAAAATGACATGGTTGTCTAATACATTTAATTCCTTACCTGCCGGCGCAACGGAGTACCAAATACAGTGCTTCACTCGGGCATGGATACTGCAGTGTATCGGTGGGTTGCTGTGTCCCTCTTAAGCAAACAATTATATTCATTTGATGTGGCTTCCATTGCTTGAGGATTTAGAGGAAGTTGGTAGTTACAGTTGGGGGTCGGCCACCTTGGCGTGGTTGTATAGAGAGTTATGTCGTGCTACGTGTCCTAATGCTCACGGGATTGGTGGGTATCTACTGCTCTTGCAAATGTGGGTATATATGGGAAAGACTTCCGCAATTTCGGCCCACTTTTACGCAGGGATTTGTGCTGGATCAAACTCGACCTTATGGGTATAGGTAAGTTTGGTTTTTTTACCCTTTTTTTATTATATTGTTGTTTAATGTTTGTAAATGATAAAACATTTAATTATTTACATAAAACTGTATTTATTTGACTAAGTTATTCATTTAAGTAGGTAGTTATTTATGTATTGATCTAAATATTTAATTATATATTAAATGAAATTTTTATTTATTTATTGATATATTTATTTTTTCAATTGAGATATTTTAGTAACACAATAAAATATTTTGTATTAGATGGCGATCTCCTATTAACTTAATTGTTAATAATAGCAAAGATGTCCATGTTTTTCGAGTAGATCTAGACATCCAGCGTGATAATGAGGTAATGAAATTTATATACAATTTGCTTGTATAATAATTTGTATGGATATTTTAGTATATGTCGGTAATTAACGTTTTTTTTTGTAGATGGAGTGGCAGCCGTACAAAGATGTTATGCATCTGTTACCGTCTGTCTGCACGAATGGAGAAGGCATTTAGAGAGTTGTTGTTCCATTGGTATGTTTTCATATAATTGAGTGGCACCACCCTGATCGTTGTCTTCATCAATTTGGAATGAACCAACCCATTCCTATCGAACCAATGATCGACGATAGAGTGCACTCGGTTGATTTGAGAGGAAATTATGACCATGATTGGGAAAGAACTTTTGATAATTTCATTATGGAGTGGAATAATCGCCTCAATCGGGTTGTCACTACTGCATTGCTGACGGAACCACTGCATATTCGATCGCAATACATGCAGTGGTACTTGTTGAGAACGAGACGATGGATTACACCAGTGGGTGCGGCACTAGGAGCATCGGTATAATTTATTTTTTCGATGTAATCTTTTTTAATATTATAATATTTTTGTACTAACAATTTAACTTATATACATGCAGGCTGATGCTGCTGAACATGTGTACCATCGTGGTGGAGATCGAGTGCATTCTGAAGCCATTCTAGGTGCTGTTAGTGCAATTAAGAGGACATACGTCGACTATCCACGTCAGCCAGTCCCTAATATGGTTCGCTTTCCACAAATGAATGTGCCGTATGAGGATTTTCATCAAACCAGGAGGGCCAGAAGAGGAATGGCTGACAGACGGATAGCGGTACCTTCTATTCCTATTCCGCCGAGGGTTAGCCAAGTCCCTCCACCTATGTCGTGGCCATATAATTTTGAGGATAGTAGCATACCATTCGAAATGCCGTCATTCACTCAGCCGACATTTTATGATACACAAGAGGGTCCATCCAGAGTTTATGACTATGAGGCCGGCCTATCTAGACTTAACGTGGATTTAAATGTCAGTATATCGGAGGCTGGCATAATTCCACCATTTCACATTGATGGAGGTGTGAGTGATACTGCACAACATGACGTTTTTTTGGATGAACTTCTGTCAGATCAACATATGCAAGGTGGAAATTTTAATCAAACATTGCATCCTCGTAGTGGACCAGATGACTTCAACTATCAGGGATATAATCAATTTGGTCATAATTAATATTGCACATTGTATTGTATTATGTATGACATTATATAATTAATTCGGAAAAAAAAATATTTCATTACTGAATTGAGTTATTTTACATCATTATTTGCATTTTACAACTCAATTAAATCTTTGTGACGATGATCCTGAACGAGTAGGGCATGTCTTTTTATTGTGGCCAGCTATGCCACAAATGCTACAATGAGTAACATTACGACGTTCTCTCCTATCCATTTCATTGCGAATTCGTGATGTTTTTGGGCGACCTTTCTTGCGTTTCAGCTCCATGTTAGGGACAACTTTGGGACCATAATAATCAGGCCAATAATCTCTGTGTGCCATTGGTCGGAATTCCCCTTCATAACATTTTAGTGACTGGGCAATGCTATAACATGAATTAATAAATGAAAACATATCGAGATGCTTGTGCATGCATGCGGCAATTGCATGTGAACACGGTATTTTTTTCCCTTGAAACTTACCACATTCACATTCGCGCTTCTCAAGACTGACAATGTACGTGTCAATTTCAGTGTTATCTTCTCGTGCATTGCCTGCTAATACCCTGAACAATTTGTACCGACTATCGTAATTAAGCACTGTATGGTCCCGCGCCCTTATAGCAGATTTATTAATAGCTGCAACACATTTAGGCGTGAATCGCATTCCTTGAGCCATCTTAGTCATGTAGAATCCCCTTCTTTGATCATAAAATTTGACCAAGCGCCCGAAGACATTTTCTACTATGGTAGTGATTGGCATCATTCGTACACCCATTTAGAGCGCTATTTATACTCTCCGCAATATTCATCATTGCATGGCCATAACGACAACCGCCATCACTGGATAATGTCCATAGCTCAACGGGCACATGGAATGCCCAATTGTATGAATCAACATCAAGGTCTTTAATATCATCCATCTGCTTCTTAAACTTCCGTGGTTGATAGGTATTTCCTACAACAGCACATAAAATGAACTAAAAAAAGTTGATCTAAAAATATACATTCTAATAATTAGTACTAAAAAAATGATATACGTACCAGCATTGTACAACAACTTTTTTATTGTGGGATTTCTATGATGGGTGTTGTAATTACTGACGAAATGTCGCAAACATATTCTATGCACAGCACGGGGATACTTCTATCCACTTCTTTCATCACGAAACACTGATGTTATTCTAATATAACGATAAGATATTACAGTAATCCCAATTTTTTGCGTTACATGCCTCCTGATTAAAGTCATAAACCATGCCCAACTTGATTTATTTTCCGACTCTACAATAGCAAAAGCAACTGGAAATAACATTTCGTTCCCATCAACAACGCTCGCAATGAGAAGTGTTTGTTGGAATTTTCCAGTGAGGAATGTTCCGTCAATCAATAACACTAGTTTACAGAAGTGAAACCCATCTATAGCTGGTTTGAAACTCCAAAAAACCCTATGAAATTGCTTTTCCATTGGGTTCTGGGTGTTTTGCAATAAAAACTCATAAACAGTTCCGGGATTATACTGTTGTAAAGCATTTAGAAACCCGGTAGTCTCTCGTATGACTCCACGTAATTCCCAAAGATTGACTCCAGTGCGCCCATCTTCGCATACCACGCCTTATAGTACGACACCTCATAGTGAAATTGCTCTTTTACAACAGCAATAATTACATCAATTTGTAAGGTTGGGTTTTTACTTACCATCCCCCTTATGCAATTGCGAATCATTTGCGATCCCAACTGTCTGTGATCCTTTGACACATTCCCTGCAGATAGGCAAAAATGTGGTCCTTTGAATCTTGTGATCATCCAAAAAGGGCTTCTCTCTTTTTTGGCAGCTCGTAACCTCCACTCACAACCAATCTCAGCCTTAGAGCACCTCAGGACCCAATATTTTGGCTTCGATTCAACGACTCTAAAATCAACATTTCTCTGAATTGAGTATTTTTTCACATATGATTTGACTTCATCCTTACTGTTGAAAAGTAAACCTACAGATAACTCGGACGAACCATCCCAAGTTTCAAAACGATCACCTTCAGGTATATTGACTTCCGATTCATCAAAATCAATTGTTGTGTAGTGTTTCGATGGAAAGTTAAAGATAGCTTCAGTTGCCTCTCCACTGCCATGAACTGAGGCTACAGGACTAACATATTGCGTATCAGATGACTCATGACCATCACCGAAATTGCAGTCATCGCTTTCTGCACTCATATTCATGATTTCAGCCTCTATGTCGTCATTAGATGACAGATAATCATTGTTCAAGGACTCATCTCCGTCCTGATCCATTATGCCAACATCTACTCCAATTTCATTTTCCTCATTCGTAGCGAAGTCATTAAGAGAAAGACCCGCACCTGCCATACTGTCCATTAAATTTCCATTTCGTCGTTCAACGTTCGGCTGTGCATCACTGTGACCCGCATTGGCTCGATGTTGAACTGATTGTCTTTGCCCGGAATCCCTTATTCCTCGATAGGGGTCACCACTTGCTGGTTGCACAAAGTTCTGCTCATCTCTACGACTTTGTGATCTGCTGCCAAATATGGATTTACTTAAAAAATCACCAACCCTTCGACTAATAGACCTCCTGGACTGACTAATTGAAGAATCATGCATCTGGCTGACTGTCCATCTCTGCTGACTCATAGAAGCCTCAGGCACATTGCTAACCGACTGTCTAGGTTGACTCATAGAAGCATCGGGCACATTGCTGATTGACCATCTAGACTGACTCATTGGAGCCTATTGCACATGGCTTATTGACTGTCTATGCCTACTCATACCCGCATCATGCGCATGGCTTGCCCATCGACGTAACGGACCAGGTCCTAAGTTGACATTGCCCCCTCCAATAAGCAATTCACTATCCCGTCGACCAAAAAAATGATTGTGCAGACTAGGACCCACATCATCACCATCATTCTGACAATAATTTATCTCCTCAAAAATTTCGACATCTTGCCTACTGACTGAAGGCCAAGGTTGACTGGGGCCAACTTCAGTTACAAATAATTGTTGCGTTTCATGAATATTTTCCACTTGCTGTACATTATTTCTATTTTCATCACTGGCATCATACGTTGCCCTATTATCTCCGACACCCCCTTCACCCACTATAATTATTAACTCAACCAATGGACTATCATCATGTTGTTTAACATTTTCATAAATCATATCGATGTCACTATTATCTACCAAATCCACGGATGTCCAACTTACTGAACCTCGATTGTACCTTGGACTTCTGTATATAATCCTTTGAATCACATCATTAAGGCCTAAACCCAATTTTACGAATTTTATGTATTAATTCAGCAAGAGTTAGCTTATTTCTAAGTCTAAGTCTCCTTGTAATGGCATTTGGACCCGAAACATCATATTCAAAACCTGCGACCCCATAACTTATTTGACCACTCATGTGCAAGTAAAAGTCAACATATGTTGACATCTTCAAATTATCTGTAACTAATAATACAATAATATTACATTAAATTAATATTTATTTTATCTCCTAATATGATGTATATATGGACTAAATCAATAAGATATGATATTTCAACTAATAATTTATCCCATTTAAATTAATAAAATAACTGCAGTATCAATAATAATATTTTCAAAATTACAAATAATGACGTAAAACAAAAAACTGCAACATTAATTGTACTCTACTAAACATATTATTTTGTGCTTACAATGTAATTGTGTCCCTAACTTTCTAACTATTTTCTCCAATAATTTTTATAACATTTTTTATAAATATTATAACTATTTTGTCATGTTTTATAACATGTTTATTATTACACATTTTAAATTTTAGGTTTCAAATAATTTATTTATACTGTTATGGAAAACGTTTACATTTATTGAAATATAATTATTAACAAAAATTATACAATCTATTGGCAGTTTTTCATTTATCGTTTTACTAATAAGTTTTATAATTTTTTTCTATTTTTTTACCATTACAGTATATAATTATAAAATATCTAATTTCATTTTTTAGAATTAAACATATCAAATCATGGATAACGAATCAACACTTTTATTAAAAAAATACCTTACTCCGAAAAATATAATATATGTGTCTTCTTGGTATCGTAATTCAATTGATATCTGTGATTTATTACATTCAAAATAAATTTTAGATCAGTACTTATACAATACAAGTAAAAATTAAATTGACAAATTAACATAAATTGAAAAAAAAAACTCTTTACTGTTGATAAATTCTTTTCGATCATAACGTAAAAATCAAAATATACTTACATTTAAACGCAGATTTTTTCACTTCATTTCATATCGTACTTCAGTTGATATCTGTGATTTATTAAATTCAAAACAAATTTTTGATAAGTATTTATATAATACAAATAAAAATTAAATTGACAAATTAACATAAATTGAAAAAAAAAAACTCTTTACTATTGATAAATTATTTTCGATCATAACGTAAAAATAAAAATATACTTACATTTAAATGTAGATTTTTTCACTCCACTTACAATATATTTCAAACACTATAAATCTAATTTCACTCGTATGCCTTTCACGACTTCAAAACATAAGGTTTCAATTGCAAACTCACAGGTTCCAAGCTCATATATTTATACTACATTTATATTATTTTTTTCAAGGTCTGTCATAATTGAGCGAAAGAAAAGCAAAAAAAGTTGCCATTTCCGCATATAAGTACTGCGGAAATGGAAGTAAATTATTGTTCAATCCTGTGGGAGTGTCGGGCAACTATTTATTTTCGCAATTACTTCTTGCGGAAATGAAAGTGCCATGAGGGACCCACTTCCATTTCCGCAATTATATTTGCGGAAATGGAATGCAAGTTGTGGGAAATATGAGGGGACCCACTCTCATTTCCGCAAAGAATTTTTGCGGAAATGGTTGAACAGTCATTCCATTTCCGCAAAAATTCTTTGCGGAAATGAGTAAAAAGGTATTCCATTTCCGCAAAGAATCTTTGCGAAAATGGAAAAGATAATTTCCATTTCCGCAAAGAATTTTTGCGAAAATGCAATTCCGCAAAGAATTTTTGCGAAAATGCAAAAGACCCCAGGCCCCCAAATAAGTTTTAATCCACCCCAAATCTCAAAATAAGTTTCTAAAACACATTATTAATAAAAATGTTCCCTAATGGGGCGGGGGGGAGAGGGGGGGGCAGAAAAAAAAAAAAGGGAAAAAATAGGATGAGAGTTAGGGAGCCGCCAGAAAAAGAGAGGGTGACCTGAAGAGCAAAAAATCAAAGAAAAAAGGAGAGAAAAAAAGAGAAGAAAAAAAAAACCAAGCAAAAAACACAGACCCGAAACCAAGGGTGAGGAGAGGAAAAAAGAGGAGGAGAGATCGAGAGCTAAAACCCAGTCCCAGGAAAGCTGAAAGTGTTTGGATTCTCGATTTAGAGGCCACAAATATGAAGGTAACATTCATTAGCCTCTCAAATCCCTTTTATTAATATTAGTTTTATTTTACAGAGTGAATTGCATTTCGTTTTCTTAGTTTTCATTTTTCTACTTTTTTAGATCTCATGGTTTTAGCTGGTAAATAAATCATTCTTGCATTTTTGTGATTATTTCGTTCATAAGTACTTGAAAATCAATGTAAATCATGAAAGCATGACCATTTGTGCATAAGTGAAAATTTTACTATTTATTGTCTTCCTTACTCCTCTGTTTTAGTTTTTTTCATTTTTGATTTTATAACTTCCTGTTTTATGCTTTCATTCTTGTTCATTATTGTTTGACGATTATTTTCTAGATAATTTCAGGTATAATTTAAGCATTTGTATTAATTTCTAGAGATTAAAGTGGAAAAATCCACAACTTGAGAGGGAAGGTGGCGTCCCCTGTTCTAGCTTTGCATGCATAGGAGAACAGTGTCACTATATTCTTTCATTTTGCATTGCATTTCCTCAATTTTGGGCCAATCCACAGTGATTTTTGTCTTTTAGCCATCCTTTCCACGTGATTCATTTAGTTTCATTTCGTTTTCATCATTTATAAGTATTTTGTGGTCTTTCGTTTGATTATTTTATTTTATTTCATTTTATTATTGTCATTTTTATTTAGCTTAATCATTAGTATTCTGTATTAATATATTTTCAAATATTATTATGATTATTATTATTATTTTATATTAATATATTTATTATCATTATTGTCTTTTGTTAAATTCCTGTTTTGCATGATTTTACGTCAACTGTGTAGGTCCTTATTTCTCTCTTTGAGCAATTAGCTACTGTCATATTTTGGGTCATTCCATTTCATTTGCCATTATTTTGGTCACTCTCACTTCTAATGATTCAGATTTGTTTTCAATTTTTTTGCTTATTTAATTTTGCTCATTTTACACAAGTTCCGTTTTATTAGTATTTTTATTTTGTAAATATTTTTTATGTCATAATAATTTATTAAATTTAATTATTATTATTATTATTATTAATTTTGCATGATTTCATTTGAATTGTTGAAGTCACTTTACTGTTGTTTATTGTTTGGTTCATAACAATTTCTTCTTTAATATTGCCACATTGTTTATTAGTTATTTATGTGATAAATTTATTATTAATAGTAAATTTAATATTTAATTTAGTTATCAGGTTATTTGTTTATTGCTTGTTATAATTAATATGAACCTAATTTAAATTAGTGTAATGTTTGTATGCTGAATTTTGGCTTTTTAGAGGTGAAATCTGCGTGTTTTGCGTGACAGAGTAAAAGTACAGGTGTGTTCCGTGAGAAACACAGCTATGTTTTTACACAGCCTGTGCCCCTCTAGTAAAAACACAGCTGTGTTTTTATGCTATTTTCCTCCTTTGCTTTGTTTTATTTTAGCATTGAACCTTTATCTTATTTGATCATTCTTTTTTCTATTAATGCAATTGTTAATCTAGGTTTATATTTAATTAATTCTATTGATTATTTTTATTTGATTATTTATATTTAATTGATTCAATTGATTGTTTATATTTAATTAATTTACTTGATGGATTAATTTCTTTAATTTATTTGATGGAATGTTTAACTGATTATTTATTTGATTAATTTATTCAACTAGTTATTTATTTACGTTATTTTATTTGATAGATTGTTTATTTAATTAGCTTATATAATCATTTATTTGTTTATATTATTATTCAATTTAATTTACCAACATTTTATTTTATTCCTTTTTTATTCGCTTTCAAAATTTGTTTATTTCACTGTTCATCGTTCATGCATTGCATTTTTATTCCTTCATTTTCCTGGATTTATATACTGTGGCCATCTTTGTTCCTTCTTCCTTTATTTTCCATGCATATTTATGTGGGACCAACATATTTTGTCCACACACACACTTTTGTTCATTCATTCTTACATTTGTTTTTTATCCCTTTATTTATTTGATTTACTTACTTGATAGACTTAACTAATATATTTATTAGTTGTCGGTATTTAATTTAATTATATTCATTATTTTATTTTATGTATTTCATTTGATTTGGTACATTATTTTATTTTATTTTATTTTATCTTATTTATTTGATTTGATTTAATTGCTAACCTTAATTTTTTTCTCTTTTTTGGCTACAACACTTGTTCTTCTTATTTGAGCATTACCCATGGACGAAAATGGAGAATCAAGGAATTGGAAGCCTCGTTTTGGTTTGCATATTTAAATTCGGCATTTTTTCCTTTATTTTGATTTATTTGTCACATTTGGATCTTTTTATGTAAAATCGTTTATTTTTATGCACGATCAATTAAAATCATAAAAATATTTTTATTAATAAGTTCGGATTTTTCTAATAAAGTGGACCAATATCCTATTTTATCCAATAAAATCTCACTATCAAATGGAGAACTAATTTTCATAAAATGGGATCACTCATCCCGATTTTTTCAAATAAATGCCTAAAAATAGTTCTCTAATTTTTAAATCAATAAAAAGGAACCAATGTTCCAAAAATTCAATAAATGCCCCGATTTATGTATGTTAGATTTTATTTTTTTAAGGTGTTTATTCATGTTTATTCATTTTGGGGCCCTTGTAATTTAAGTGTTTGGGGCAAATTTTATTCTTGTAATTTATTCATCTATTTATTGCTTACTTTTCAATGTGAATGAAATGTGCTTTATTTTCAATGCATGATCGTGTGAGGAGAGAAGTGGAATTGTGTTTCATTAAAAACCCATTTATAAGACTTAACTTGACTCATTAATAAAAGTAAAGTTCTGAACACCGTCTTTGGTTTAAGACCATCGAGGTTAGAGACCTCTCCCAAGTTTTTGGGTGGCGACTCCAACACACCTCAAGGTGCCTTTAGGTGTCATTAGGCTAGGTGGTTCTCTCCAATGTTCTATTGGGAGGAATACACCTATGATGCCTCATGGCGCCCATGATCGAAAATGACGCGACCCAATCCCTCGAGCCCCAAAAGGCGGGCTCAACAAGGGCCTTGCTGGTTTCGGCGCGCGTCACAGTGGCGACTCCACTGGGGATGATCGAAACTTTGCTTCGAAAGTGAGTTAAGTTAAAATTATAAATGAGTTGTTAATGAAACCAAAATTCCATTTCTTTTTAAAATTGCATTACATTCATTAGAGCTATTAGAATATGTTAGTTGGTCCCCTATTTACCCCGGTGCATTCCTAAAATATGATCCTACTTTCACTCATTGTAGGAAAGTGTTCGGGATAATCACCAGCCCAAGCCTTGTGCTATTAATAGTATATCAAATGGAGACCCGATCGGCCGTTATGCTCGTGATGAGTGAGGCCCATTAGCAGGGACCATGCTTGGGTAGACCTAAAGTAACACCACCCTCGACTAAAGCCCTTATAATGGCAATAGAAACTTCCACTAGGTGATATGTACCTTAACAATGTGCTTGTTATGTGGGCCTTTATATATTAAACAAATTCAAACATAATAATTCGGCACTAATCAAAGGCTTTCATGCCCCGGTGGGGCCATTTTAGTGCGTTTGAAAGGTTCGAATTTATAACGGCCAAATCCATGCGTATGTGCTTTAAATTAAGAGTGTTATGCTGCTGGTTTTTCACCACGCATCATATGCGCCCGTTGGGTTCCCCATTAACCCATGGGTCAAGCCCACCTAGGGAAGAGACCGCACTACCGCGTGTGTGGGAGTAACAAGGTTGGAAGGTGCTATTTGCTTATGTGTGGTTGTCTATGCTGCATAAATACGCTCATGCATCTTTCATGACATTCACGCATCATGATAACAATTTGACTCTTGCAGCCATCATAGACTCGAGTCAGTGGTCTAGGGGTTCAGACGATCGACTGGTAAGGAGAAACTTATTTCTTGAGTCAATAGAACAAGTCTCTCAGTGGGGTTCAGAGTCACTTCTAGATAACATCGGATCCCTGCATTCAGAGTTACCACTAGACATGGCCAATCTGGATGTAAATGCCACCCAAGATATAGACAGGAATGTCCAAAAATTGGAGCATAGATTTGATGAATTTAAACGGAGAATGATGGCTATGATGGGAGACCTAACTGCTGCTCTAGTAGATCAACGACCTGCTACTCTTGCTGGAGGACAAGCCGAACAGGTTCATACCAGGGAGGCACCTCCGGCAGCAATCGTAGAGCCATTTCCAAATGTTGAGCCTGGAAGGTTTGGGGAGCACAGGCCTGAAGAAGACTTCGTAGAGGATGGCCATGGGGAGTCCCTGTCAGTAAAGGCCCGAGCCCCTAATGAGGACGCCGCTTTGAGGAAAATAGAAGAGAAGGTGGAAGCGATGGCCGATTATTGTCTGCCGGAAAGGGGATAAGCCCAAAAGATTGAGATTTGGATGACGAGGAGATGCTTCCTCAAAAGTTTAAGATGCCCGACTTGCCCAAGTTTGACAGCACCTCAGATCCGTCTGCCCATATCAAGCAATACACGCTTATGTTGAAAGGGACGATGCTCAGTAAAAGATAAAAAGTCGAGTATTTCTGCCTCAGTTTGGTTGGGCCCGCCGTTGATTGGTATCATGGTTTGGACCGAAGGGCGAGAGAAGACTGGGATTTGCTAACTGAAGAATTTCTAAGGCAGTATGACTGCAACACTCGGATGGAGGTGACTTTGAAAGATCTAGAGCTCCTTCAGCAGAAGCCTAATGAATCCTTCCATGAGTACCTTACTCGGTAGAGGAGTAGAGTGATGGAAATGAGGCAAAAGCCGGATACCCCTTATCAAATTCAGTTATTTATCCGAAATGCGAGTCCATATCTAAGATATGGACTAAAGATGAAAGGGAGACTGGGGGTCTTTAAAGGACATCGCCATAGAGGCAGAGAGTGAACACCTGGCCAAGAAGGCGAGTGGTGAAAGGTTTGCTGAAAAGAGCTATAATGGTCAGGGGGCAAATGAGTAGGCAGACTCTGGTAGTGGCAACAGGCCTGAAGAGATCGCTGAGGTGTCGGTCGCGGGGGTAAATCGAAGGCGCTTTTTGAATTTGGGTCGACCTCTCTCATGGGTGTTAAAGAGACTGATCAAGGAGGAGAAGTTGCAGCCCCTGTCGCCCAAGCTAGCCAAAACTCAAGGACAGCCAGGGCACAAAAGCGATGAGTATTGCGCTTTCTACCAGCATACGGGGCATATGACAGACCGTTGTACGAGGCTAAGATATGAAATTCAGGACTTGATCGACAGTGGGCAGATCACTGATCCTGAATAGAGGGAAAATAAGAAGAAGTCTGCTTGTGATACTGTGCCACCGCCGGTCTTCATGATTAGTTCAAGCCTGCCTGAATGGTATGTACTGGAAGATTTGTATGATAATGAATACATCACCATCACTCGCCTTGAGGCAGATGAAGAAGTGAATTCTGTAGCGGTGGTAGATTGCTGGACAACTAGCGAGAGTGGGGAAGAAGATGAGGAAGGAAAAAAGGAGAGATTGTAGACACAGGGTCCCGAGTAGCCTTGATCAGGATTACCCAATAATGAAATTAAGTGTGCCGATTTATAGGCAAAAAGAATGAAAGTTGGAAGTGATAATTTCCTTATCGTTTTGATTTGTTAGGAATGAAGAAAAATGTATTTTAGAAATATTTTAAAAATGTTTTAAAAATTTTTTTGGGATAAAAAGTTAGTTTTTAAATTATTGTGTTTTTATAGAATTTTATTTAAAAAAAAAAAAAAAGAAAAAAATATATTTTTTTGCGAGAGTGTCGGGCTGCGGCAGCGCAGGGCGCGCGCCGCAGTGCCCCGACGCGCAGGTGGCCCACGCGCTGGGAGGCGCGTAGCGCTCGCCACGGGCTGGGCGACGCACAACGCCGCGCGCGCTGACGGATTGCCCGTCGTGCGCGCCTGCACGCAGGAAGCCCGTCGGGCGCTCTTACGGGGCACCCCTGTGCGCCCATTTTCGCCCGTTTTCGCTTTTATGGCCTTTTTGGCCATAACTTCTTCATTTTAAATTTTTTTAACTCATTTATTTTTGCATAATTCAATTCAAAAAGCCTTTTATCTTCCAAACCAATAAATTCAGTTGTTTTTTTGTAGTTATGGGAATTAATTTAATTTAATTTCTCAATTAAAAAATCTGAATTTTGAGGGGAATAAAAAGGGTTTTTTAGTGAGAATTGAGGGGGGATTTTTCTTGACGAAAAAATTATTTTCTTCTTCTTTCTTCTTTCAAGAACAAATTCTCTCAATTTCTAAAGGAATTTCCAGCAATTCTTAAGGCAAAAAATAACAATTTTTGTTCTTGAGAATTTTCTTATTTTCAATTGACAATTTTTGCTTTGAGACAAATAAATAAATTATTTGTTCTTGAGTAAAAATTCACTTTCAATATTTTATTTTCTAATTTTATTCCAACAATACAAGACAAGGAATTGGATCTTACCTTCTTTTCATCAAGATAAATTTTGAGTGTAAATATTCTTGGCTCAATTTCTTAGTTTAATTTTTAATTTTATTTTTTTATTTCTAATTAACTAGTTAACATGTAAATTCTTTTAGTCTTATTATTTTCTTCTTATTTCTTATTTTTGTTTTTTATTTTATTAGTTAACTATGTAAATTCTCTTAGAACTATTTTATTATTTTTATTTAATTGTTCATATTATTTTTATTTAATTGTTCATGTTATTCATATTGTTCATATTGTTCACATGTTGTTATCATCATTATTATTATTGTTTTTATTATCATTATTATTATTTTTACCATGTGCTTATGTGATTGTCCATATTGTTATTGGTATTATCATTTACTATGCCTTAACATGTCATGTTTATTTCTTATTGTTCTTGCATGTTTATGTGGTTTATTGATATCCTTGGTTGTTATTATTATTATTATTATTATTATTATTATTATTATTATTATTATTATTATTATTATCTTGTATGATGAATTTTTGTTATTTATATTTTTATACATGCTGAATTTTATGTTTATTTTATTCATGTTTTTATGCATGTTGAGTTTTATCATTATAGTTTTATGCTTGCCTATACATGTTGAATTTTATTATTATTATGTTATACTTTTCATGCATGTTAAATGAGTAATTGGTTAAGTTGCATATTTTTTTATTATGTCATTAAATTAATTGGTCATGCATGATACATTTTTTATTGGCTTTATTTTTATGTCTTTTATATTATGTGTTTAAATTCATTGTTTTTACTAACATTTTTTTATTTATCTTTTTATTCTCAAATGCTTACTTTCCGTGTGTGAGTTTTTTATACCAAGTGGGAGCCCATGAAGAGTTGAAGATCCATTTGGGATTTGATTTGTTAATTTTTATTATTTTCATTTCTTTTACTTTCATTATTTTATTTCTAATATGTAATTTGTAATAAGTTTATTTAATTTTATCTTTATGCACGTTAATTAAAACAATCAAAAAAAAATATTTCTATTTAATTAATTTGGTTTTTCTATATAAAATGGGACCAATGTCCTAGTTTCTTCCATCCAAAATAAATTGTCATTTTAAAATTATTTTCTTTAATTATGCATGAGAGGACCTACGTCCTCATTTTCAATAAATATCCCGATTTATGTATGAATTGTATTTTATTTACAAATAGGTGTTGTATTCCGCCCCTAGTTTTGTTGTAATTTATTTTGCTTTCATTTATTTTATTTATCGCTTTTATTATGTGTTTGACATTAATTAAATTGCATGAAAATTGAATGAGAAATGGGATGAAATACTAAATTCAAAACTCAATTATAAACTTAACCAAAGGTATGAATAAATGGGGAGTCCCGAACCATCTCTGGTCTTTGGGCTCAACAAGGTGAGAGGACCATTTAAATGTTCCATTGGAATGGGACTTCCAAGATACCTCTTGTGTCCCATAAAAAGGCTTTAACTTGCATAGTCCTAGGCTCCACAAGGCGAGAGGACCATCCTAATGTTCTATTAGGATGGGACCTCCAAGACCCCTTTTGGATTGCCCAAAATGGACATAACAGCGTTGTCTTAGGCTCACTGAGACGAGACGAGTTGTCCCAATGTTTTATTGGGTGGCAACTCCATGAAATCTCCTTATTACCCAAAATAGACGCACTTGTAAATACCTTACAAGTTTTATGAACCTCTCTCGATCGTGCTAAAGCGGGCCTTTGGGAAGATTTGAGGGTTCGACGCGCGTCACAGTTGCGACTCCGCTGGGGACTAATAAAAGACTTCCCTTCGACAGTACCTTGGTTAAAATTTATGGTTAAGTTTTAATTTAGAAATTTTATCTCTTTTCGAAATTGCATTGCATCCATGCTAGAGCCTTAGATTATGCTAGTTTGGTCCCTATTTAAACCCCGGTGCATTCCCGAAGCACGACCCTACGTTCACTCAATGTGGGAAAGTGTTAAGGATAATCACCAGCCCAAGCCTCGTACCTTATGGTATATCAAATGGTGACCCAATCGGTCGCTATGCTCGTGATGAGTTAGACCTATTGGCAGGGACCATGCTTGGGTAGCCCTAAAGTATCATTACCTTTGACCAAAGCTCATGTAATGGCAATAGATACTTCCACTAGGTGAAATGTACCATAATACCGTGCTTGCTATATGGGCCATCGTATATTGAACAAGATTAGTTAAATTAAATGGTCTTCATCAAAGGCTTTCATGCCCCGGTAGGCCCATTTTAATTTAATTGAGGTGTTTAAAATACATAATGGCCAAACACTCATACGTGTGTACATTAAAGAGCTGTTATGCTGCCGGTTTTCCACCGTGCACCATATGCGTCTAATGGGTTCCCTGTTAACCCTTAGATAAAGCCCACCTACGAAAGAGACTATGCTACCTCGTGTCTGGGGGCAATAAGGTTGGAAGGATCTATCTGCTTGCATGTGTTTGTTTATGTTGCATCAGCACGACCATGCATTGCATTTCAATCATGCATCATCCTAACGAGATGTATTTTTTTCAGCCATCATAGATTCGCCCGGGTGATTTAGGGGTCCTGACGGTCGGTTGAGAAGGATTCCACTCTTGGGGTTACCAGAGCTAGTGCCGTATCGGAGCACAGATTCTCATTCAGATTGTAGTGAGACTTTCTCTTCAGAATCATCAAGTATGTCTAATCCAGCCAGTGGGTCTGATGCAACCAGGGCAACGATTGTCGAGGAAGTGGGGAGAAAAATGGAAGAGTTTGAGGCAAGAATGATGGCCATGATGGGCAATCTTGCCACTACCATAGCTGGGCAACAAGTTGCTGCTGCTCCTATTAGGGGGCCAGATGAACAAGGGGCTGTTAGGGAGGATCCCCCTACTGTAGTTGACCCACCTGCGGTTGAGCAAAGAGCACCAGCACCTGTTGAGCGCATAGAAGGCCCGAGATCTGAGGTTGACCTCTGGGAGGATGAGCAAGAGGAACAGATGGTGACAAAAGGAAAGTCGCCCAAGCTAGAGGAAGCAATGTGGAGAAAGTTGGAGGAGAAGTTCGAGGCTATGACAAGGATGATGACGGTAGGAAGGGGAATGAACCCGGAGGATCGTGAGTTGGATGGGGATGATTTGGTCCCCCAGAACTTTAAGATGCTTGATATCCCAAAATTTAACGGCACCTCTGACCCTGCTGCACACATCAAGCAGTATTCACTAGTCATGAAGGGGACGACTTTAACAAGGAAGCAGAAGATAGAGTACTTTTGCTTGAGTCTTACAGGGGCTGCCATTAACTGGTACCATGGGCTAGATAGGAGGTCCAAAGAAGACTGGGACTTGTTGACTGAAGAGTTCCTAAAGCAATACGATTGCAGTACCCGGATGGAGGTCACAATGAAGGATCTAGAGTTGTTACAGCAGAAGGCTGGGGAGTCTTTCCATGAATACCTCACTCGATGGAGGAACCGGGTTATGGAGATGAAGCGCAAACCCAATACACCTGATCAGATCCGGTTATTCATTCGGAATGCTAGCTCATATCTGAGAGATGGGCTGAAAATGAAAGGGCTGAAAGATTGGGAGTCCTTGAAGGACATTGCTATAGAGGCAGAAAGAGAATACATGGCCAGAAGGGCAAGCAGTGAGGCTTATGCCAAGAAGGGCTACAACAATCAAGGTGCAACCAAGTCAGCTAGTTCCAGCAGTGGCAACAGAAGTGGGAAGACAGCTGAGGTGTCGGCAACAGGAATGAATCAGAGGTACTTCTCAAATTTGGGTAGGCCTTTGTCATGGGTACTGAAGAGGTTAATGAAGGAGGGGAAGCTACAACCCCTGCCACCTAGGCCAGCTAGGACCCAAGGAGAACCGGGGCATAAAGAGAACGAGTACTATGCCTTTCACCAACATACGGGTCATCTGACAGACAATTGCTTTAGGCTGAGGCACCAGATTCAGGATCTGATTGATAATAAGCAGATCACCGATCCTGAAAAGAGGGAGAGCAAGAAGAAGTCTAATTTCATTGTTGTGCCACCGCCTATCTTCATGATTGGGTCGAGCCTACCCGAATTGTATGTCCTTCAAGATTTGTTTGGAAATGAATACGTCGCTATCACTCGCCCCGAGGCAAGTGAAGAAGGGATCCCTGTGGCGATGATAGACTGTTGGTCCACTAGTGAGAGTGGAGACAAAGATGAAGATGAGAAAGATGGAGAGTTCACGGATCCATGGGATTCGGAGGAGGATGAGAGAGTTGGGGCTGTAACAAGAAGTGGGAGAGTGGTCCCCGAAATTGAGAAGCAGCAGGACTCAGTGCAAGCACCTGTAGAGAAAGAGCCGGAAGAAAATCCCATAGTAAAGTAGCTGAAAAAGACCACGGCTCAGATATGTATTTGGGACCTTCTAAGGCAGTCCCCTTCTCATAGACAGAAGTTAGTCGAGGCTTTGAGTGAGCCCACCGTAGCCACCATAATTTCTCCATCTGAGCTGCTAGATCTCGTCAAGGGGGGATCAGGGAAAAGACTGGTGTTTTCTGACGCAGATTTGCCAACTGAAGGCCGCAATCACAACCGACCATTGTACATCAAGGCTCAAATTAACGGCAAGCACACCGCTTGTGTTATAGTTGATGATGGGTCATCCATAAATGTTTGCCCTCTAGTGGCATTTCAGGCTTTTGGGCTAGACGAGAGTATGTTGAGTAAGTCTGATCTGACCATCACAGCCTACGATAATTCTCAAAGATAGGCATCGGAAACATTCAGAGCTCTAGTTAGGACTGGGCCTATTGAGACGGAGGCAGAGTTTGTGGTCTTGCCTATCCCAGCAAATTTTTTAGCCCTACTACGAAGACCGTGGTTCTATAAATTGGGAGGAGTGTTGTCCACCCTACACCAAATGGTAAAGATACCTCATGAAGGATAGGTGGTGACCATTAAAGCAGCAAGAGAGAACCAAGTGGCTTCCACGTATCAGTGATTGGTAAGGAGCAGGGCTTGGCAGGTAGCCCTCAGGTGATGAACATGATGAAGAGGATGCACTTCCTCCAAGGGGCCGGATTAGGTAAAAATTCGCAGGGGTTGCAAGATGCCATCACAACACAAGGCCAAAAAGATTGAAAGCGTCTGGGCTACAAAGGAGAGCATGGCAGGAAGAAAGTATCAGAGAAGATTCCCCACATTTAAGAGAGTTTTGTTCCCTCATCTTCGGTTTATGCTTATACTGGAGAAGAAGAGCCTCAGTGGGTGGATGGAAAGATCATTCCGGGGTTTGAAATTTTCAATGATATCTTTGACTGGGATGTTGGAGTTATCAAGCCTGCAAAGAACTTCTGGGATGAGGAGGTCATGACTCAGTGCAGTGTTTGGGATAGGGATGGGCCCGAGGAGATTATCACTGATAAGCTGTTAGCTACCAGGTTGAAAGGAAAAGAAAAGATGGTAGAGCCAGAGCTAGGGATTGAAAATTTGAAGATTTCACCGGAGGTAGTTGAAAAGCCTCCACCAAGCCAAGAAGTTAAAGTACAGTCGGCTGCAACATCATCGTCGACAGAAGATGAAAATAATAGTTACTTAGATACTATTTTTATGCCAGAACTTTTTAATGACAATGTTAATGTTTCTGATTACATCAATGAGATGAATAACTTTGCTTACTTGTGTGATGTTTCTGATGATTTCATTTCTCATGATCATAAACATGATGCATTCATTTTTGACATTAACTCAACTAGCACGACTGCATTTAATCTCAGAACTTTGGAGAATCCAAAGGAAATCTTGATAGCATCAGATATAACTCCTGAGGAGAGGCTAAAATTTGAGAGAATATTGAAAAAATATGAAAAAGTCTTTGCCTGGACCTACGAGGACATGACGGGGATTGATCGAGATGTATCCGAACATGCCATTCTAACTTACCCAGAAAGTAAACCGGTCAAGCAAAAGCTCAAAAGACTAAGGCCAGAATGGGCTCAGAAGGTGAAAGAGGAGATCCATAAGCAGATTGAGGCTAAGTTTCTACTGGAGGTTAAATACCCGATGTGCCTGGCTAATGTGGTTCCTGTGGCTAAAAAGGATGGAAAAGTTCGAGTATGTGTGGACTATCGGGACCTGAACAAAGCCTGTCCGAAGGATGATTTTCCTCTGCCTCATATTGATGTGCTGGTAGACAGTACTGCTGCTTGCATAATGTACAGCTTCATGGATGGGTATGCAGGGTACAATCAAATCCTTAACAAGATAGTGGATCGAATTAAGATAGCCTTCATCACCAAATGGGGTACATTTGCTTACCGGGTTATGCCTTTTGGACTAAAGAATGCAGGAGTGACCTATCAGAGGATGGCCACCAGAGTTCTCAATGATTTGATCCACAAGGAGGTGGAGGTGTATGTTGACGACATGATGATCAAGTTAGCTACCAGAGAAGGTCACTTCGAGGCTTTGGAAAAGTTCTTTCAAATGATCAATAAGTATGATCTGCGCCTCAATCCCAAGAAGTGCATTTTTGGAGTTACCTCGGGTAAGCTGTTAGGCCATGTGGTAAGCCAGAGAGGAATTAAAGTAGATCCCGACAAGGTTAGGGCCATCTGAGAGATGCCAGTGCCTCAGAAAGAGAAAGAGGTTAGAAGTTTTCTGGGAAAGCTTCAGTACATCAGCCGGTTTACTGCCAAGTTGGCTTCAGTATGTGAGCCCATCTTTAAGCTTCTTAGGAAGAATCAGCCAGTGGTGTGGAATGATGATTGTCAATTGGCTTTTGATACTATTAAGGATTATCTCTTGAATCCTCCAGTTTTAAGACCACCACGACATGCCAAACCATTAATCCTGTATTTGGCGATAGAAGACAATTAATTGGGTGCCATGATGGCCCAGGAGGATGATTTTGGGGTAGAGTTTGCTGTTTACTATCTTAGCAAGCAATTCCTGACATATGAAGCCAAATATGTTGAAGTAGAAAAGATTTGCTTGGCAGTTATTTGGGCTTCTAAGAAGTTGCGACACTACTTTCTTTCTTTCAGTGTGCAAGCGGTTGCTTAGCATAACCCGCTTAGGTACCTTCAGGAAGCGCCCTCTCTACTAGGAAAAACAGGAAGGTGGTTACTACTGTTACAGGAGTTCGATATCGAATACATCACCAGGAAAACCATTAAGGGAAGGGCTGTAGCCAAGTTCTTGGCTGAGCATCTTATTGAGGGAGACCAATTCGAATACAATTTCCCAGATGAAGATGTCATGGCCATAGCAATACAGGGGTGGCAATTGTTCTTTGATGGGGCAGTTAACAGGTAGGAGCAGGGATTATTCTTACAACCCCGGATGGTGAAAAGCTACCATTAGCTAAAAGTTGAGGTACAAGGCGACCAATAATGAAGCAGAATATGAGGCTTGCATCTTCGGATTGGAAGCATTGCTGGCTCTAGGGGCAAAGACCGCAGAAGTCTTTAGAGATTCTTCATTAGTAATTCATCAGATTAGAGGGGAATGGTCAGTTAAGGAAGAAAGGCTGTTACCTTATGTGGAGCATTTGAGAATGTTGAGTAGCCAGTTCGAGACTTGCACTTTTCACTTCACCCCCAGGGACGAAAATCAATTGGCTGATGCTCTAGTGACACTAGTGTCCATATGGGATAATCCAATAGGGATTACTATGAAACCCGTGCTAATCTCTAGCTCGAAAAAGCCTTGTTTTGAAGCTGAGCAGGTGATGGATGTTGGGGCCACCGATGGAAACCCTTGGTACTACGACATTAAGAATTATTTCAAACGGTTAGTTTTTCCAGAAGAAGCCACCGAGAAAGACCAAAGGATGATTCGAAAGTTGTCCACTCAGTTCATCAGTGTAAGTGGCATTTTGTATAAAAGGCAAGCCGATGGTATCCAGTTAAGATGTTTGGCGGAGAAAGAAGCTGAAAAGGTTATGGAAGAGGTTCATGCCGGAGTCTGTGGAGCTCACATGAATGGCTTAGCCTTAGCGAAGAAGATCATGCGCTAAGGATTCTATTGGCTCACAATGGATACGGATTGTTCAAAATTTGTGAAGCAATGCCAGTTATGCCAGTAATATGCGAATTTAAGGCATGTCCCAGTTTCAGAGCTACATAATTTGACATCTCCATGGCCATTTGCAGCTTGGGGAATAGATATCATAGGCGAGATACGTCCTACAGCGTCTAATGGGCACAAGTTCATCATAGTTGCCATTGATTATTTCACTAAGTGGGTCGAAGCTGAATCTTTCAAGAAGATTGATGCCCGGTATATGGCTAAGTTCATCGAGCGAAATTTGATATGTAGATATGGTCTCCCACACTATATTGTATCTGATAATGGGGTGCAATTCTTAGCAGAAACTAAACAGATGCTTCAGAAGTATGGAATCCAGCATCATAAGTCTTCTCCTTACCGTCCTCAAGCTAACGGTGCGGTTGAAGCGGCGAACAAGAATGTGAAAAGAATACTGGCCAAGATGGTTCAGAGCTATAAAGATTGGGCAGAAAAGCTGCCTTTTGCATTATGGGGTTATAGAACCACAGTCAGAACCTCTACGGGAGCAACACCATTTTCACTGGTATACGGAACCGAAGCAGTTCTGCCGGTTGAAATTGAGCTGAAATCTTTAAGGGTAGTCATGGAAGCCGAGATTCCAGAGACGGAATGGGCACAATAGCGATTGTTGCAGTTGAACCTATTGGATGAAGATAGGTTGAGAGCCTATTATCACAATCAGGTTTATCAGAAGAGACTAGCTCGGTCCTTTGGCAAGAAGGTACGAAAGCACCCATTGAAAGAAGGGGATTTGGTCTTTAAGATGATGAGGCCGGGAGTGCCAGACATACGAGGAAAATTCAGGCCAACCTGGGAAGGCCCATTCATTTTGAAAAAGTTGCTAACAAAGGGAACAATAATCTTGGCAGACAGCGATGGGAAGGAGTTTAAAGATCCGGTCAATGTCGATAGACTAAAAAGGTTCCATGGCTAAAGACCAAAAAATGAAAAGAAGAGAATAAATGCCCCGCAGGTCGAAAACCAAAAAAAGGCGGCCTTACTAAAATTGGGCGCCCTATCAGGGTGAAAACCGAAAAAAGGCATCCTGGGAAAAAATTAAGGGCCAAGAGAAAATATTCAATCGAGAAAATCCGAGAGGGCTGATTGATAACAGGAGTTTGATGCTTACAAGATCTATTCCGAGATTAGGTCTAGTCTTGTGCTTTTGAATTCTTGTTAAATAAGGGTCATGTATGATGAAATCATATAGAAATGTACTCAATTTTGCAATGAATAAAAGAATACAGTTTACATTTTCATTGTTCTTCTAGTTCTACCTTAAAAAAATATATATATATCACTTATTCATCTAGTGATTATTGTTTAATCATTCTGTCGGAAGGTGCCTAAGCAGATATGTGCTATTCACTCTTAGTGGTGGTTTTGATAATAGCCTTCTCTTTAAAAAATAAAAAAATAAAAAATAAATGAAAATAAAAAAAGGATAAAAATCTTGAAAAAAGAGAGGCCGTTAGAGATGAAAACCGTAACTGGCTCTCTAAGCAAAAGTTAGGCCAAGTGGCAGGGTGAAAACCTGGAGACAGGAAGTCTGCCCTACAAAAAAAAAAATTAAAAGCCGCTGGTTTGGGTTGGATCCATTCCAGGCAAAAGTTAGGCAAAGGGTTATGTGAAAATCCCTAAAGGGACGCATTTCCCACAAAGAAAATCTAGTGTGAAAATCCACAAGGGACGCACTACCTTTAAAGCAATGACTTCCGATGCTTGGAGCAATAAGACGGTATACTTCGGATGATCATCCTTCAGTCAGATAATTCAGGATATGAGTCAGAATACTGGGCATATAATCATTGACCGGGGGGCAAAGATGCACACTTGATGTCTCTCTCAGAAAATGTTTTGGGGTCAGAGTCCCTAATGCCAAAATGTCACTCTATCAGATTCTTGGAAGCGTAATGCAGCAGCCAAGCTATATCCTCAGCAGACCATTAACCACCTAGGATAGGGTCAATCTATTTTTGCAAACATTTACATACATTTACATCTCATATACACTTAAATTTTGTATATTTTGCTGTGCACATTACTTTGCGGGAATATCTAAATGAAGATCATCGATTTTCGCACTTTTAGTAGTCTGTAGCAGACGATGCGGTAATCTGCGGATGACACCCTTGCACTTTTGGTAGTCTTGGTAGTGGCTCGGGGCAGTTCTTTTGTGCACTTTTGGTAGTCTTGGTAGCGACTCGGTGCATTCTTTTCGTGCGCTTTTGGTAGTCTTGGTAGCGGCTCGGCGGATCGTCATCTGCGAATGGCACCTGCACTTTTGGTAGTCTTGGTAGTGGCTCAGTGCAGTTCTTTCATGCACTTTTGGTAGTCTTGGTAGCGACTCGGTGCATTTCTTTCGTGCGCTTTTGGTAGTCTTGGTAGCGGCTCGGCGCATCGTCATCTGCGGATGGCACCTGCACTTTTGGTAATCTTGTCAGCGACTCGGTGCAGTCTTCCTGCGTATTGTAGTCTTGTCAGCGACTCAACGCATCGCCGTCTGTTGATGGCACCTGTACGTTTAGTAGTCTTGTCAGTGACTCCGTGCAGCGCACTTTTAGTAGTCTTGTCAGCGACTCAGTGCAACTCAAGAGGATGAATCACAGCACTGTTCCTAAGGGAGCAGCTGGAAGGAGGTAGCCTCAGGTATGCGCTTCTTTTCTTTTCCTGAATTTTGGCTCACCTAAGCACCCACACACTAGCCTCCCCAAAATTGGGGGCAACTGTAGACACTGGGTCCCGAGTAGCCTTGATCAGGATTACCCAATGATGAAATTAAATGTGCCGATTTATAGGGAAAAAGAATGAAAGTTGGAAGTGATAATTTCCTTATCGTTTTGATTTGTTAGGAATGAAAAAAAAACGTATTTTAGAAATATATTAAAAATGTTTTAAAAATTATTTTGGGATAAAAAGTTAGTTTTTAAATTATTGTGTTTTAATAGAATTTTATTTAAAAAAAAAAGATATATTTTTTCGCACGAGTGTCAGGCACGCGTGCGCGCAGCGCCTAGCGCTCGCCGCGCAGTGTGTTCGCGCGCGCTGACAGATTGCCTGTCGCGCGCGCCTGCACACGGGAAGCCCGTCGGGCGCTCCGACGGGGCGCCCCTCGCCCCTGTGCGCCCGTTTTAGCCTGTTTTGGCTTTTATGGCCTTTTTGGCCACAACTTTTTCATTTTAAATGCTTTTTAACTCATTTTTTTTTGTACAATTCAATTCAAAAAGCCTTTTATCTTCCAACCCAATAAATTCAGTTGTTTTTTGTAGTTATGGGTATTAATTTAATTTAATTTCTCAATTAAAAAATCTGAATTTTATGGGGAATAAAAAGGGTTTTTTAGTGAGAATTGAGGGGGGATTTTTCTTGAGGAAAATATTATTTTCTTCTTCTTTCTTCTTTCAAGAACAAATTCTCTCAATTTCTAAAGGAATTTCCAGCAATTCTTAAGGCAAAAAATAACAATTTTTGTTCTTGAGAATTTTCTTATTTTCAATTGACAATTTTTGCTTTGAGACAAATAAATAAATTATTTGTTCTTGAGTAAAAATTCACTTTCAATATTTTAGTTTCTAATTTTATTCCAACAATACAAGACAAGGAATTGGATCTTACCTTCTCTTCATCAAGATAAATTTTGAGGGTAAACATTCTTGGCTCAATTTCTTAGTTTAATTTTTAATTTAATTTTTTTATTTCTAATTAACTAGTTAACATGTAAATTCTTTTAGTCTTATTATTTTCTCCTTATTTCTTGTTTTTGTTTTTTATTTGATTAGTAAATAATGTAAATTCTCTTAGAACTATTTTATTATTTTTATTTAATTGTTCATATTATTTTTATTTAATTGGTCATGTTGTTCATATTGTTCACATGTTGTTATCATCATTATTATTATTGTTTTTATTATCATCATTATTATTTTTACCATGTGCTTATGTGATTGTCCATATTGTTATTGGTATTATCATTTACCATGCCTTAACATGTCATGTTTATTTCTTATTGTTCTTGCATGTTTATGTGGTTTATTCATATCCTTGGTTATTATTATTATTATTATTATTATTATTATTATTATTACTATTATTATTATCTTGTATGATGAATTTTTGTTATTTATATTTTTATACATGCTGAATTTTATGTTTATTTTATTCATGTTTTTATGCATGTTGAGTTTTATCATTATAGTTTTATGCTTGCCTATACATGTTGAATTTTATTATTATTATGTTATACTTTTCATGCATGTTAAATGAGTAATTGGTTAAGTTGCATATTTTTTTATTATGTCATTAAATTAATTGGTCATGCATGATACATTTTTTATTGGCTTTATTTTTATGTCTTTTATATTATGTGTTTAAATTCATTGTTTTTACTAACATTTTTTTATTTGTCTTTTTATTCTCAAATGCTTACTTTCCGTGTGTGAGTTTTTTATGCCAAGTGGGAACCCATGAAGAGTTGAAGATCCATTTGGGATTTGGTTTGTTAATTTTTTATTATTTTTATTTCTTTTACTTTCATTATTTTATTTCTAATATGTAATTTGTAATAAGTTTATTTAATTTTATCTTTATGCACGTTAATTAAAAAAATCATAAAAATATTTCTATTTAATTAATTTGGTTTTTCTAAATAAAATGGGATTAATGTCCTAGTTTCTTCCATCCAAAATAAATTGTCATTTTAAAATTATTTTCTTTAATTATGCATGAGAGGACCTACGTCCTCATTTTTAATAAATATCCCGATTTATGTATGAATTGTATTTTATTTACAAATGGGGATTGTATTCCGCCCCTAGTTTTGTTGTAATTTATTTTGCTTTCATTTATTTTATTTATCGCTTTTATTATGTGTTTGACATGCGCGTTTAATTAAATTGCATGAAAATTGAATGAGAAATGGGATGAAATACTAAATTCAAAACTCAATTATAAACTTAACCAAAGGTAAGAATAAATGGGGAGTCCCGAACCATCTCTGGTCTTTGGGCTCAACGAGGCGGGAGGACCATTTCAATATTCCATTGGAATGGGACTTCCAAGACACCTCTTGTGTCCCATAAAAAGGCTTTAACTTGCATAGTCCTAGGCTCCATGAGGCGAGAGGACCATCCTAATGTTCTATTAGGATGGGACCTCCAAGACCCCTTTTGGCTTGCCCAAAATGGACATAGCAGCGCCGTCTTAGGCTCACTGAGACGAGACAAACTGTCCCAATATTTTATTTGGTGGAGACTAAATGAAATCTCCTTGTTGCCCAAAATAGATGCACTTGTAAATACCTTACAAGTTTTATGAACCTCTCTCGATCGTCCTAAAGCGGGCCTTCGGGAAGATTTGAGGGTTCAGCGCACGTCACAGAGACCTAACCAGGCATTAGAAAGGGTTGATCCTCCGCAACAGATTAAAGAGACCCGCGCTTTAATTGCCTAAGAAATGGATAGAAGGTTCGAGGAGCTCGAAAAAAGGTTGTTAGCCACGATTAAAGAAAGGATGGATGCTATGGTGCTAGTTCTTCAAGCCCAAATTATGGCGAATACCCATAACCAAGTTGGGCCGGCCGCAGCCGAGGAGGCCTGTGCAGAGACGACCGCAGCATTTCCTTTTGCTTCCAAGCTCAAAGGCAAGGAACCCCTTGATTCACCAATTGGGCTGGGATACAGTAAGGGTTCTGCTTCAGAATGTAATATCGTGCCTAAAGAGGGTAGAGATCCGGTGAGGACGCATGTTCTGAAAAATGAAAGCCTGGGTGTCCGCAAAAATAGTGAGGGCAGTGTTAAGAGGACGGAAGTGCCAACCACGAAAACAAATCAAAGGCACTATTCCGATCTCGGCAGACCCTTATCTTGGGTTTTTAAGAGGCTAATGAAAAAAGGGATGTTACGACCAATACCTCCTAAGTCCGCCAGAAACCATGAACAACCCAATTACAGGGCGGATCAATACTGCGCCTTCCATCAACACACTGGACACTTGACAGAATATTGCTGGACCTTGAGGAATAAGATCTAAGACCTCATTGATTCCAAGGAGATCACCGACCCTGAGAGGAGAGAGAAGAGAAAGAAAGCATGATGAGATTTCAAGACACAAACATGGAATTTCGGAAGGTGACTAGGAGAGAAGATTTTCTATTAAATGTGCTTTTCCTTTTATTGTTGAACTTTTCAATTTATGTGTATGCATTACTATTTACATTAATTACATCAATGACTTTTTGCTTATGTTTTCATGATTACATTATACATGATCGCAACCACAAATTATTTGCATTGGATATTAACTTGATGAATACTGCCTTATCCAATCTCGAGATCCCATTAGCATCTGACATTGCTCCTGAAGAGAGGAATGTTTTGAGAGATGAAAAAAAAAGAAGAAAAAAAGAAATAGAAAAAAAACTTTGCCTGGACCTAGAAAGACATTGATAAGGGAATTCTTGGGATAAACACTGCTTCAATACGCCGACATGACGATAATAAAATTCCAAGAATCGTTCTTTTGCTTCTTCAAAATTAAGGACGCATACAATCTAGCCTGACAGACTCGACATCCGATGAAAAAAAAAAGAAAGAAGAAAAAAAAAAGAGGGGGCTTAAACAAATGAAATTCTAGGCCTTCGCAGAAAGTATATCATTAGAACCAAGCCTTAGAATCCATTCCTCTCAGCCATTTGAGTAATTACCACAAAACCAATCAAAATTGACCTTTAACCATCTGGGTCTAAGATGAGTAAGGCATGGGCACTCATAACTAAACTTGGAAAGAGAGCTCATTACCTTTAAAAAAAATAAAAAAAAATGGTACAAAGAAAAACAAAGAGCAAAATCACAGTTTTACCCTAAACCACTTGAGGTTAACTTGCAGCCTAATCTGAGCCATCAAAGGCTACTGCAGAAATTGAGCCACCCAAAATCGATAAAAGAGGGATGGGAGATTGGACATTCAGGTCTCAAAAAAAAAAAAAACCCTCACTCCCTCAGTCAGTTTGTGCCTGGGTCGAGAGAAAGCTTTTGATGCTAAAAGGAAACACTATTAGAAGAAACTGTCTTCCCAGCTGTCAAAGACGAAGGAAAGATCGGTATATTAAGAAAGGTTCCATGGCAAGGGTTAGAAAAAAAGTACAATAAATAATAAGATGCCCTGCGGGTTAAAAACCAGGAAAAAAAAGCAACCTTGCTAAAATTGGGCACCCTGTCAAGGTGAAAATCGAAAGGTATCTTGGGCAAAAATTAGGGGTAAAGAGAAAATATTCAATCATGAAAATCCGAGAGAGCTGATTGATAACAGGAGTTTGATGTTTTAGGATCCATCTCGAGATTAGATAGGGTCTTGTATTTTTGAGACTATTGTCACATGACGATCATGTGTGATGAAATCAAATCGGAACATACTCATTTATGCCATGATGTATTGATATAAACAGAGCACCTTGTCTCGCATACTCGAAATTATTTAAGTTCCAGCATAAAGGTTGCACAACTCTTTTCGGCCTCCTTTTCTATCGTCACCCCGACGTTACAACTGATTTGCCTTAACTGATAATGTAGTATCTTCAAAGAAAGAAAAGAAAGAAAAAAAAAGGAAAAAAAATCGTTAGAGATGAAAACCGTAATTGGCTCTCTAAGCAAAAGTTAGGCCAAAGGGCAGGGTAAAAACCTAAAAAAAGGCAGTCTATCCTAAAAAAAATAGAAAAAAATAAAAAATAAAAATAAAAATTCAAATGAATAAAAGCCGCTGGATTGGGTTGGGTCCATTCCAGGCAAAAATTAGACACAGAGTTGTGTGAAAATCCGAAAAGGACGCATTTCCCGCTAAGAAAAGGTAGTGTGAAAATTCACAAGGGACGCACTACCTTTAATAAATGACCAACAGTGTATGGAGGGATAAGGCAGCCCACATGTTTCCCCTTCGAGCAAATAATGCACAATTCAGGATGCAAGTTAAGGCATTGGGGGCAAATTGCTCTTTGACCGGGGGGCAGAGATGTGCACTGGTCAGTTTCTTTGAAAAGAAGAAAATTATGAGTCAGAATTCTTTTTTGAGCTATGACAACACTCCTCTAGGTCGCTGAGAGGCATCAAACAAGGCGAATGGCCAAGCTGTACCCTCAGCGGACCCCTGACCACTCAAGACTCGGTCTTTTCATTTTCGCATGCATTTTATGTCACGCAGTTCATTTGCAAACATTCGCATATAACTTTTCACCTGCACACACGGTTTCCTGTACATATCCCTATACATATAATTTTGCAGGACAAGTCCAAATAAAGATTGCACGCACAAGAGCAAGTCGAGTGAGTCCAGGACAACTTCATCACAGTGTAGGCATTCACCTGCACCAGGCAATCAAACCAAGATAAAGTTTAACCTTTAAGCCCTCTGAGGAGGCAAACCTGTAAGCCCTCTGAGGAGGCAAACCTTTAAGCCCTCTGAGGAGGCAAACCTGTAAGCCCTCTGAGGAGGCAAACCTTTAAGCCCTCTGAGGAGGCAAACCTCAAAGCTCTCTGAGGAGGCAAATCCTAAAGTCCTCTGAGGAGGCAAAATCTTAAGAGAGATTCAACACAGACACCGAACAATAGGCTAGACACCGTACAGGTCAGATGCCGCAGCAACAAGGGTTAACACGTTGACAAACAGACGGTAACTACCCCAAACAGCTCCATTCAAACTAAGAGGACAGCTGTCTCAGGCACGCGTCTCTCTTTTCTTTCTTTGAGTTTTGGCTAACTTAGGCACCCAGGCACTACGTTCTCCAAAACTGGGGGCAACTGTAGACACCGGGTCCTGAGGCAGCTCAGACCAAGGTTACCTAATGATGATAATATTTATTCAAAAATAGACAGAGAATGAAAGCACTTTGGCTCTTTATGGACTGGGGGTTTCAGCAGGGTTTTTTTAAGCAAACCTTAATAATTTCTAAAAATATATATATATATATATATATATATATATATATATATATATATATATATATATATATATATATATATATATATATATATATATATATATATATATATATATATATATAAAAATATAAAATATAAAAATTAAAATTAAAATTAGGTTAATTTAATTAAATGATATTATAGGATAGTTAATTTAAAGAGAAAATAAACTAGAAGATAAGTATAGAGACTAATTAATTAGAATATATGATAATTAGAAAAATAAGAAAAATTTAAGATAGAGAAGAGGGCATTTAGGGGAACTTACCTAAAAACCTTGGATATAAAAACAAACTAGCCTAGACCTAATGGGGGGGGGGGGGGGGGGGGGGGTGGGGGGCAGAAAAACAAAAAAAAAGTGAAAAAATAGGATGAGAGTTAGGGAGCCGCCAGAAAAAAGAGAGGGTGACCTGAAGAGCAAGAAATCAAAGAAAAAAGGAGAGAAAAAAAGAGAAGAAAAAAAAAACCAAGCAAAAAACACAGACCCGAAACCAAGGGTGAGGGGAGGAAAAAGAGGAGGAGAGATCGAGAGCTAAAACCCAGTTCCAGGAGAGCTGAAAGTATTTGGATTCTCGATCTAGAGGCCACAAATCTGAAGCTAACATTCATCAGCCTCTCAAATCCCTTTTATTAACATTAGTTTTATTTTAAAGGGTGAATTGCATTTCATTTTCTTAGTTTTCATTTTTCTATTTTTTTAGATCTCATGGTTTTAGCTGGTAAATAAATCATTCTTGCATTTTTGTGATTATTTCGTTCATAAGTACTTGAAAATCAATGTAAATCATGAAAGCATGACCATTTGTGCATAAGTGAAAATTTTACTATTCATTGTCTTCCTTACTCATCTGTTTTAGTTTTTTTCATTTTTGATTTCATAACTTCATGTTTTATGCTTTCATTTTTGTTCATTATTGTTTGACGATTATTTTCTAGATGATTTCGGGTATGATTTAAGCATTTGTATTAATTTCTAGAGATTAAAGTGGAAAAATCCACAACTTGAGAGGGAAGGTGGCGTCCCCTGTTCTAGCTTTGCATGCATAGGAGAACAGTGTCACTATATTCTTTCATTTTGCATTGCATTTCCTCAATTTTGGGCCAATCCACAGTGATTTTTGTCTTTTAGCCATCCTTTCCACGTGATTCATTTAGTTTCATTTCGTTTTCATCATTTATAAGTATTTTGTGGTCTTTCGTTTGATTATTTTATTTTATTTCATTTTATTATTGTCATTTTTATTTAGCTTAATCATTCGTATTCTGTATTAATATATTTTCAAATATTATTATGATTATTATTATTATTTTATATTAATATATTTATTATCATTATTGTCTTTTGTTAAATTCCTGTTCTGCATGATTTTACGTCAACTGTGTAGGTCCTTATTTCTCTCTTTGAGCAATTAGCTACTGTCATATTTTGGGTCATTCCATTTCATTTGCCATTATTTTGGTCACTCTCTCTTGTAATGATTCAGATTTGTTTTCAATTTTTTTGCTTATTTAATTTTGCTCATTTTACACAAGTTCCGTTTTATTAGTATTTTTATTTTGTAAATATTTTTTATGTCATAATAATTTATTAAATTTAATTATTATTATTATTATTATTATTATTATTATTATTAATTTTGCATGATTTCATTTGAATTGTTGAAGTCACTTTACTGTTGTTTATTGTTTGGTTCATAACAATTTCTTCTTTAATATTGCCATATTGTTTATTAGTTATTTATGTGATAAATTTATTATTAATAGTAAATTTAATATTTAATTTAGTTATCAGGTTATTTGTTTATTGCTTGTTATAATTAATATGAACCTAATTTAAATTAGTGTAATGTTTGTATGCTGAATTTTGGCTTTTTAGAGGTGAAATCTGCGTGTTTTGCGTGACAGAGTAAAAGCACAGCTGTGTTCCGTGAGAAATACAGCTGTGTTTTTACACAGCCTGCGCCCCTCTAGTAAAAACACAGCTGTGTTTTTATGCTATTTTCCTCCTTTGCTTTGTTTTATTTTAGCATTGAACCTTTATCTTATTTGATCATTCTTTTTTCTATTAATGCAATTGTTAATCTTGGTTTATATTTAATTAATTCTATTGATTATTTTTATTTGATTATTTATATTTAATTGATTCAATTGATTGTTTATATTTAATTAATTTAATTGATGGATTAATTTCTTTAATTTATTTGATGGAATGTTTAACTGATTATTTATTTGATTAATTTATTCAACTAGTTATTTATTTACGTTATTTTATTTGATAGATTGTTTATTTAATTAGCTTATACAATCATTTATTTGTTTATATTATTATTCAATTTAATTTACCAACATTTTATTTTATTCTTTTTTTATTCGCTTTCAAAATTTGTTTATTTCACTGTTCATCGTTCATGCATTGCATTTTTATTCCTTCATTTTCCTGAATTTATATACTGTGGCCATCTTTGTTCCTTCTTCCTTTATTTTCCATGCATATTTATGTGGGACCAACATATTTTGTCTCCACACACACTTTTGTTCATTCATTCTTACATTTGTTTTTTATCCCTTTATTTATTTGATTTACTTACTTGATAGACTTAACTAATATATTTATTAGTTGTAGGTATTTAATTTAATTTTATTCATTATTTTATTTTATGTATTTCATTTGATTTGGTACATTATTTTATTTTATTTTATTTTATCTTATTTATTTGATTTGATTTAATTACTAACCTTAATTTTCTTCTCTTTTTTGGCTACAACACTTGTTCTTCTTATTTGAGCATTACCCATGGACGAAAATGGAGAATCACAGAATTGGGAGCCTCGTTTTGGTTTGCATATTTAAATTCCGCATTTTTTCTTTATTTTGATTTATTTGTCGCATTTGGATCTTTTTATGTAAAATCGTTTATTTTTATGCACGATCAATTAAAATCATAAAAATATTTTTATTAATAAGTTCGGATTTTTCCTAATAAAGTGGACCAATGTCCTATTTTATCCAATAAAATCTCACTATCAAATTGAGAACTAATTTTCATAAAATGGGATCACTCATCTCGATTTTTTCAAATAAATGCCTAAAAATAGTTCTCTAATTTTTAAATCAATAAAAAGGAACAATGTTCCAAAAATTCAATAAATGTCCCGATTTATGTATGTTAGATTTTATTTTTTTAAAGTGTTTATTCATGTTTATTCAATTTGGGGCCCTTGTAATTTAAGTGTTTGGGGCAAATTTTATTCTTGTAATTTATTCATCCATTTATTGCTTAATTTTCAATGTGAATGAAATGTGCTTTATTTTCAATGCATGATCGCGTGAGGAGAGAAGTGGAATTGTGTTTCATTAAAAACCCATTTATAAGACTTAACTTGACTTATTAATAAAAGTAAAGTTCCGAACACTGTCTTTGGTTTAAGACCATCGAGGTTAGAGACCTCTCCCAAGTTTTTGGGTGGCGACTCCAACACACCTCAAGGTGCCTTTAGGTGTCATTAGGATAGGTGGTTCTCCCCAATGTTCTATTGGGAGGAATACACCTATGATGCCTCATGGCGCCCATGATCGAAAATGACGCGACCCAATCCCTCGAGCCCCAAAAGGCGGGCTCAATGAGGGCCTTGCTGGTTTTGGCGCTCACACACGCACAGTAGATTCATACTCACATACAATTATCTTTACATAATATTAAAAGCCATGCTATTCAATTATAAATGTACACAATAGTATCAAAATACATCTCTTGTCTTATTATTAGTTTAGGATACTTAACTTATTTCATAAACCAATTTTAGCATATTATGCATAGATTATAACAATTATTCATTACTATTCCATACATTTGAAAAACTTAATTCCACATTTTGTTTCATAACACAAGTCTTCGTATTCATCAAAGAATTATTCTTGATTAGCAAATCACAAAAGCATTTCTTATAGTATACATTTAAGGTTCATTCATATAAATACGTTTGTTTACTAATTACATAAATAATTATCAGAATATGTATTTGAAGGTAGTACATAAATATACATTTATTTATTAATACTCTCCACGTTATTCACTTAGTATTCTTTTGTTCAATTATTGCCTGCATTTCCAAGGAGATGGATAACGGGTTAAAATGCATAGGTACCTGAGGGTATAATCATATTTATATCTCATACACATAGGGATCCAAACGGGATCCATAAACACATAGGGATCCAAACGGGATCCAAAAACGTATAAGAACCCAAACGGGGTCTAAAACACATAGGCTGCAGCAATAGAAATCCCACAGGCCTTCCTATCTATCAACTACTGGGTCAAAAGCAGGCACTAAGTGATATTTATTCTCAACTTATTATTGTTGTATTATTATCACACACATTACATTTACCAACATTTATAATGATCATATACTCTTACAAACTCATCGTAATTGATTAACATGTAACATTTTCAATACTCAATATTTCAAGCCACATACCTATCTCATAACATTTATTGATAATCAATACTTATATAATAACCACTTTCACACACACATTTCTTTCATGTCATTTCATTCATATTATGTCTGTATTTTTATTAAACAAACCCTAAACAAATAACAAAATATTGTCGTTAATCTACACAATAAATACACGCAGGTATCAAATATAGTCTATAAACATAACACTACATTTTATGTGAACTATAAACATTTCTTTATCCTTTACTCATATGTAAATCCACACATTCTTAATATCCCAAAAAAAAGAAACTCAAATCATGTCAAGTCTACTCATATATGTAATTATTAATATAACCCTATTATTTGTTTCCTCATTATATAAATATTCATCACATCTTATTCAATGCATCATGCCCAATTGTTTTAGCATTATTCACTAATTTTCTAATTAGACATACTCTTAATTACTTCACTAATTAATTATGTTTATAATCTTAATCTTATATAAATGACATTCATATCATGTCCAATATCATAATGTAACATTTTTATCATGCTTAATGTCATAAAGGTAGCATTCATATCATGCTCAATATCATTTAATACATCCATACACTTATAATGCATAATCTAGAATTTATACCATCTTAATAACACATAACATTCATTTTTCATCTAATCTTTGCATATAGAATCCTAATGTATTTGCATTATAATCATTCTTAGATGTTTATACATTGTTTTTAAGTCTTATAGATGTCTTTTCTAACTAATACATCCCTTAAAAATGCATTGAAACACTTTAGGATGAAAAATATTGCAGAAATAATCAAGGTGGGTAGAATTAGGGCTGTCACGAGTCAGCACGGTGGTGCTGAGTTGTGATAGAGGGCAAAGGTGCCGAGTCAGCACATTGGTGCCAAGTCAGGTGCTGACTCAGAGACTACTTTCAACTTGTGTCGCAATTTTGATCCAGTAAATGACATTTTTAGCAAAAATGGTCTCTATATTTTATTCCTCTATGTCTTAACATTCTACTGGTAAAATTTTAGATCATTTAGACCTATGTCCTAGGAGTTATGGCCTTAACATCACAGATTATTCTAAAGTAACTTATAGGGACAAAATTGTGTCAAAACTTTGAAAAAATTACTGGGAATAATAAGGACACAATTGAACATACTCTCCTTATGAACATTATTATCCTAAATGTCTAGTTTCAGTAGAATTTTGATTCATAACATTTGGAGCACTATAAATCTAGAAATGGCCTTAACAATCCAAATTGCTCCCTTGACCCGGCCAGAACAGATACGCTTCTGGTTTGGCAAATTTTGAGGCAATTAGAGCCAAAATTAGCTCATGATCCTTTCTAGGGAATTTGTAGATATAGAGTCATGGTTCAAATGCAACTAGAATCATCCAATTTGGATATTCCTAAACTTATTTATTTCCTAAAACTATCTTAGAGTCAAATGGAACTTTTAACAGAATTTCCCCTATACATTTTATATACCCATATACACACTTTCAAACCAATCAATCAACCATAATTCAATATCAAACATCAATAATAGTCATTTTAGCATCACAACACTTCAAATCACTCAAAAATGATATACAAAGAAGTAAGAGATTTCCCAAACCTCTTAGATGCACCAATTAGCTTCTTTAGTCCACACTTACTTACACCTTCTTCTCTCCCTTAGATTTCTTACTAGAATCCTTCACTCTTTTAACTTGATTCTTGCACTTGAAATCTAAGATTTCCATTTGGGAAGCATGAGCATGAGAGGGAGAGCAGAATTGTAAGGCAATTTGAAGAGGAAAATGGCTACTCTCTTGTCCCCCTAATGGCCGGCCACTTTGGCCACTTTTATATTTCCATCCATTTGTAATTATTCAAAGTTTAACTTGTCAAACTCCTATTGGTCCCTCTTTGATTTTTATGCAAATTCCAATTTACTCCTTTTACTTCTTCTAAATCTTTCATTGACCTCTTAATTATGTTTTATTTATACATAAACATACAAAAGTTACCATTTCATGCATTTAAATCTATAAATATCAAATTACTAGCTTATCCTCAAATATTCAATTAATATAGAGTATGTCCTCAATTACACTTAACATTTTAATTATCCCATTACTAATCTTTGGTCGCCGTTATGCTCTAGACACATGCCAATCCATCTAGGGTGCATTTTGGGTCCTTACAGTTTCTCGGTCCGGCAATTATTTACTAATTCAATAATCCAATTTTCAGTATTATCATAAAATTAATTTTTCTTTACCATATTATTCTAGTCATTAATGCGAGCACGCCCATATTTTCGGATTATTATTTTGAGGTCCGTAGCATCATTTATGATCCGGTCAAACTTGGGCCAAAACTGGTCAAACTGGGCTAGTTTTGGCCTATCAGTCACCATAGAAGGCCATCTTTCACCACAGACTCCTGTCTATTATTGACAGATGCCCATCCCTCATGACATACTGTGATGCATACTGAACCCGGTAGGCCCCAAAAATCCACTTTTACGGAGTTCGAGAGAGGTTTATAAAACTTGTAAGAGATTACAAGGGCCTCTATTTTGGGCAACAAGAGGTGTTTTGGAGTCGCCATCCAATATAATATTGGAAAAGATCATCTAGCCTCATTGAGCCTAAGACAAAGTGTAAGAGTCTATTTTGGGCAATGAGAGATATTTTGGAATTCCCATTCCAATAAAATATTAGAAATGGTTCATCTAATCTCATGAAGCCTAAGATGATACATATTAGTCTATTTTAGACAACGAGAGATATTTTGCAATTCTCATTCCAATAAAACATTGGAAATGGTTCACCTAATCTCACAAAGCCTAAGACGATGCATGTTAGTCTATTTTGGGCAACAGGAGATATTTTGGAATTCCCTTCCTAATAGAACATTGGAAAGGTTCATCCAACCTCGTGAAACCTAAGACTAGAGAGACTTTGGGACTTCACTCTTATTCATACCTTGATTAAAGTTATAAGTGAGTTTTGAAATTAAAATTTCATTCCTTTTCTCATACAGTTTAATGCAAGTTATTAAAGCACAGATCAACCACAAAATAAAAGCGATAAATAAGACAAGATTAAAATAACGTAAGTAAAAAGACATTAATTTACAATAAAACTAGGGGCGGAATACAACCCCTAATATAAATGAACAAAAACAAAAACCACATATAAAATGGGATATTCAATTTGAGAACATTAGTTCACGCATGCATGCTTAAAAGAATAGTATTGAAGATGGCGATTTTATTTAGATGGAAAAACTAGGACATTGGTCAAAATTTATTAAGGGAAAACCTTATTTATTTGTAGAAATCTTTTGTCGCTTTTATGTTAGCAATCACGAGAACAACATTTATGATGAATAGGAATTAAACAAAATAAATTAATGAGAGAAGTAGGGTAGAAGAAATGAACCGAATTGATGTCCTCGAATCACCCAAATTAGTTCCCCTTTTCGGCATCCAATATTCAATAAAAATAAAAAAACTCACAAAAATGCAAATGACATGTTAGTAAAATAAAATATCAGAGGTAAAATGAATAATTGAAATAATGGGAAATATGGAAATGAATTTCCTAAATGCATAAGAACAAAGATTAAAAGAAAGGATGAATAAAAAATAATAAAAAAGAAGCAGGAGACTCAGGGACGGCCAACAGCCAGAGCGACGGCCGTTCCTGGGGCGATCGACGGGCAGAAGAGGCATCCTGCGATGGCCCGTCACTCACTTAAGTGATGGTCATCGATGGGGCCTTCAGCCCGTCTGTCATCTTAGACCTCAAAAAAATGAAAAAATCAACTTAAATCCAATATTTTCACATCTTTAAACCATTTTTCATGCAATATTTTATCAATAGATCGAGTGAAGCGATAAAATAGATTAATTAAAATGAGTTAATTCACGTTTAGTCTAGAATGTTTACCCTTGGAATATTAATCTTTGGAAGGTGAAAGTCGCGTGGAGTTCCCTTGAGTTCTACAAGGATTGGTTAACCAACGAAAACTATTTAAGACAATTTCTTTCACAAAATTGTTCTTTTCAAACGATCTGAAAAGCTTCAGAGAGATAAATCAAGAGAAGGAAATTGATTTTCGCTTTCTCGATTTCACTTTTGTCTTTTGCTATAATTTTGAATCTTAAAAGGATATATCAAGTAGAAAGAATTGATTTCCCTTTCTCGAGTCCTTCCTAGTTCTCTTTGAAAAGTTTTTGAAAGGAAAAAATTTGATATGAAAATTTTGCTTATAAAAATCTCTTGATTTCTTAAGAAATTTTTCCAAGCTCAGAATTGCCAACCCCTTACCTCAATCTTCAGCCTGCTATTTATAAGCTAACTGAAGACAAGATAAAAAAATTCAAATCTTTTAAACTTCAAATTATCCTTAGAGATAGATATCAAATCTATTTTATTTCAAATTAGATTTTAGAATATAAAATCAAATCTGTTTGAATTCGAATCAGATTTTAGAAGATAAAATCAAATCTTTTTGAATTCAAATTTGATTTGGAGATAAAATCAAATTTTTTTGAATTCAAATTATATTTTATAAGATAAAATCAAATCTTTGATATTTATCTTAAGGATAAGCACTAAGAAAATGCAATTTTATCCAGCAAAATGCCACAGGACCTAACCGACCGGCACCCCTTGGCCCACCGACAGGTGTCGGTCATGGGGGTACCCTTGACTTTTGAGTGGTGGGCACCCACGCGAGGGACAAGCACCCTCAAGCATGAGCGACGGGCGCCGCTCGTGCGAGGGTTAGTGTGACGCGCCCGAACCCTGCTCGCGATCCGAGTGACCCTCGGGAGTCCGCTTTTAGGACCCGAGACCGGATAAAGGTTCGTTAAAGTTTGCGAAAGCTGGTCGCTTCGCAATGGATAGGAATATATCCAAATCCATTATTGGCAATCAACTTACAAGAGCGTCTATCGGGTTATCATAAGGCAGGATCATGGAGTCGCCACCCGATAAAATATTAGGAAATAAATCTAACCTTATAAGGCCCAAAACCAGAGAGAGTTCGGGACCTCACTCTTATTCATACCTTTGGTTAATATTATACGAAAGGATTTTTAGGATCAATTATTTTATCCCTTTTCTCACACGAGTTATGCAATAAATTAAAGCGCATTACAATCACATAGGAAAGCAATTAAATAAAGCAGTAAATAAAATATAATTACAATTATCTAAAAATAAATATAAAACCATAAAAAAATGATAAAAATACATACATAAATCGAGCTATTCATTTAGGCGGAAACATTGGTTCCCAATTACTTATTTTATAAAAAGGTTTAGAATTCTCAAATCAATTTAAACCTTTGCTTTGGGGTGAAAACCAGGACATTGGTCTAGTTTTATTAACAAATTTCATTTAGTATAAAACATTTGTGTGGTGGTTCTTTTTAAGCGCGGTCAAAAAATCATTTATTATTACAAACCACAATCGAATAAAATAAAATAATAATAATTACATATTCCGAATGATAAATAAATCCTAATCTACTCATCCCGACCATGCTCCGCCTAACTCCGTGGGCGAGTCACGTGCCACTCGCATCGCGGTAAAGACAGAAAACAATATTGCTTAATAATGAATAAATAAATAATTAAATGAATAAATAAATAAACAAATAAATAATTGAATAAAGTAAATTGAAGAAAATAATTAAAGTTAATAATGGATTAAATTAAATTAAATGATAAATAAATGAATAAATAGATAAATAATTAAATAAATAATTGAATCAAACAAATTGAGAGGATTAATGAATGTAAAACATAATGGCAATTATAATAATCAAATGTAATAAAAATGATAATGCTAATAATAACAATAAACAAACAGGAAATGATAATAATAATAAAAATAATAATGATAACAATAATAACAAAATAATGATAATAATGATAGTAAAAAGTAATAATATTAATAATAATAATAATAATAATAATAATAATAATAATAATAATAATAATAATAATGATTAATAATAACAACAACATAACACAATAACATTAATAATGAATAAATCAAATAATAATAATAATAATGTGAACTAGTTAATTAATTAAATAATAATAATAATAATAAAAATAAAACAACAACAATAATAAATAAATAAATAAATAATAACAATAATTATAATAATAATAAAACAGAAAATTAAATGATAATAATAATAATAATAATAATAATAATAAAATAATTAAAACAGAATATTAATAAATAATAATAATAATAATAATAATAATAATAATAATAATAATAATAATAATAATAATAATATAAAATAGGGGGAAGGGGACTTACTTCACCGGAGCCGCCGTCGGTGGGGGGTGGCCGACATTGCCATCACCGAAAGGGAGATCGGGACGCCGGGAGGCCGTCAGAGCTGGTCACGCGCCGGGAAGAATGGTCACCACGCCGAAAAACGCCACGGAGCGTCGCCGAAGTTCCTCTCCATGCGCCTTGCTGCCGGCGACGGATGGTTGAACGACGGCCATAGGGAGCTTCGTCAGGGTGCGCTAGTGCTTGCGGTGGGGCGCGTGCCGCCTTTGGCGGCGGCGTTTGGCCGGTGGAGCTCCCGCCTTTCTCTCTTTCTTTTTTCTCTTTTCTCTGCTCTGGTGGTCTGCGTTCCGTTGGCCTCTGCTCCTCTTTCTAGTTGTTTCTTCTTTTCCTTTTAATTTCTTTAATTCCTTGATTTTGGTTTCCTCTCACTTGCTCTCTCTTTTATATTTCCTTTCTTTTTTTTTCCTATGCCTTGCACTCTCCTGCTCTCACTTTATTTTTCCTTTTTTTCGTTCTTCAACCCATCCCCTGCTCTCTCTTGTTCTCTCTTTTTCTTATTTTCTCAATCTTCTTCTTCTTTCAATTTTTTTGTTCAGCCAAGAGAGCCCCCCTTTCATCTCCTCATCATATTCTTTTTATACCCTAGAATTAGGGTTAAGGTCATCTAAATAATTCCCTCCATTTTATTATTTTTTATTATTTTTTATTTTTTTTTATTTTAACTAATTTACACACTTTTAATTTACTTAAACTAAACACATATATTAATTAATTAAACCTTACTAATTAAACACTCTATATCTTCCTACCTTCTTAATTTAATTAATCTACTTAAGTTACGACATCTATTTTATCTAATTAAACCCCACATTTATTTTCTTTTTTTTTTTCAACTGTAATTATCCTAAAATATTAACTAATTAATCAACTAATCTTAATTATTAATTTATCTTACAATATCAACTAATTAAATTAACCTAATCTTAATTTTCGATTTATCTAATTAAATTAACCTAGTCCTAATTTTTATTTTTAATTTTACCTACATATTTTATGTATTTATTATTATTTTTTTTAGAGGAATTTATCAAGGACCCAAAATTGCCATTGCCATTTTAAAAAAATCCGACTCCGGACCCGTTGTCTACAGTTGCCCCCAATTTTGGAGAAGTTAGTGCCTAGGCACCTAGTTGAGCCAAAATTCAAAGAAGAAAGACCAAAATTCAGAGAGGAAAAGGAAAAAGAGGTGTAGAGGCACGTACCTGAGGAAACGACGCTCAGAACCGGATGAAGTTGGAGCTATTGCCAACGTGTTAACCCCTGTCATTTTTTTTTGGGCATATAACCTGTGCGATGTCTAGCCCATTGTTCGGTGTTTAACCTCCCTTGTTTCAGCATTTAATCTGTGCGGTGCCTAGCCTCAGCCGGGTCGGTGTTTAACCTGAGTGCAGTGTCTAACCTTCCTCGTTTCGGCATCTAAACTATGCGGTGTCTAGCCTCAGCCGGGTCGGTGTTTAACCTTTTGGAGTTGCCTCTTAAGAGGACTTTGAAGGAGTGACTGCCCCCTGAGAGGTCTTGGGTTGATTTGCCCCCGGAGAGGACTTGGGTTGATTTGCCCTCAGAGTCGCTACCAAGATTCAAAGTGCTTGCACCGAATCGCTACCAAGATTCAAAGTGCAAAAGTTATGAGGTTGCACTGAATCGCTACCAAGATTCAAAGTGCTTGCACCGAATCGCTACCAAGATTCAAAGTGCGGAAGTGTTGAGATATCACCGAGCTATTATCTAAGCTACAAAGTCATTGCACTGAATCGCTACCAAGATTCAAAGTGCAGAAGTGTTGAGATATCACTGAGCTATTATCTAAGCTACAAAGTGATTGCACTGAATCGCTACCAAGATTCAAAGTGCGAAAGTGTTGGAATTACACCGAATCGCTGCCAAGATTCAAGGTGTTTGCACCGAATCGCTACCAAGATTCGAAGCGCGGAAGTTCTAAAATTACACCGAATCGCTACCAAGATTCAAGGTGTTTGCACCGAATCGCTACCAAGATTCAAGGTGCGGAAGTTTTAAAATTACACAAACTCGCTACCAAGATTTAAGGTGTTTGCACCGAATCACTACCAAGATTCAAGGTGCGGAAGTTTTTAAATTACACTGAATCGCTACCAAGATTCAAAGTGTTTGCACCGAATCGCTACCAAGATTCAAAGTGCGGAAGGTTTGAAATTACACCGAATCGCTACCAAGATTCAAGGTGTTTGCACCGAATCGCTGCTAAGATTCAAAGTGTTTGCACCGAATCGCTACCAAGATTCAAAGTGTGGCAGTTTTGAAATTACACCAAATCGCTACCAAGATTCAAGGTGTTTGCACCAAATTGCTACCAAGATTCAAGGTGCGGAAGTTTTGAAATTATACTGAATCGCTACCAAGATTCAAAGTGTTTGCACCGAATCGCTACCAAGATTCAAAGTGTTTGCACCGAATTGCTACCAAGATTCAAAGTGCGGAAGTTTTGAAATTACACCGAATCGCTACCAAGATTCAAGGTGTTTGCACCGAATCGCTACCAAGATTCAAAGTGTTTGCACCGAATCGCTACCAAGATTCATGGTGCGGAAGTTCTGAGGTTGCACTGAATCGCTACCAAGATTCAAAGTGCTCGCACCGAATCGCTACCAAGATTCAAAGTGCGGAAGTTTTGAAATTACACTGAATCGCTGTCAAGATTCAAAGTGTTTGCACCGAATCGCTACCAAGATTCAAGGTGCGGAAGTTTTAAAATTACACCAAATCGCTACCAAGATTTAAGGTGTTTGCACCGAATCGCTACCAAGATTCAAGGTGCAGAAGTGTTGCGCCGAGTTTGCTCCAGACTTACAAAACGCGAGGGTTGCTCTCCCGGGCTACACTGAGTCTGCTCCAGACTTACAAAGTGCGGATGGTGATGCGCCGAGTCTGCTCTAGACTTACAAAACGCGAGGGTTGCTCTCTTGAGCTGCACCGAGTCTGCTTCAGACTTACAAAGTGCGGATGGTGATGCGCCGAGTCTGCTCCAGACTTATAAAACGCGAGGGTTGCTCTCCTGAGCTGCACCGAGTCTGCTCCAGAGTTACAAAGTGCGGATGGTGATGCGCCGAGTTTGCTCCAGACTTACCAAACGCGAGGGTTGCTCTCTTGAGCTGCACCGAGTCTGCTCCAGACTTACAAAGTGCGGATGTTCTGAGGTTGCACTGAATCGATGCCAAGATTTAAAGTGCTCCCACCGAATCGCTACCAAGATTCAAAGTGCGGAAGTTTTGAAATTACACCGAATTACTACCAAGATTCAAGGTGTTTGCACCGAATCGCTACATAGATTCAAGGTGCGGAAGTTTTGAAATTACACTGAATCGCTATCAAGATTCAAAGTGTTTGCACCGAATCGCTACCAAGATTCAAGGTGCGGAAGTTTTAAAATTACACCAAATCGCTACCAAGATTTAAGGTGTTTGCACCGAATCGCTACCAAGATTCAAGGTGCGGAAGTGTTGAGCCGAGTCTACTCCAGACTTACAAAACGCGAGGGTTGCTCTCCCTAGCTGCACCGAGTCTGCTCCAGACTTACAAAGTGCGGATGGTGATGCGCCGAGTCTGCTCCAGACTTACAAAACGCGAGGGTTGCTCTCTTGAGCTGCACCGAGTCTGCTCCAGACCTACAAAGTGCGGATGTTATGAGATTTGCCTCCTCAGAGGACTTGGAAATTCCTTCTTAGAGGACTTAAGGATTCTGCCTCCTCAGATGACTTAGATTTTGCCTTCTCAAGGACTTTGAAAGTTGTGCCTCCTTAGAGGTCTTGGAAATTTGCCTCCAACTTTGAAATGATTGCCCCCTGAGAGGTTTTTGAGATTTGGCCTCCTCAAAGGGCTTGAAAGGATTTGCCTCTTAAGAGGACCTTGAGATTGTGCCTGTTCAGAGGGCTTGAGAAACGTCAACATGTGAAGTCCCGAGGTTGAGATTGATATACATCATCTAGTAGACACAGGGCACTTTGTATGCATGGAATGCATGTAAAAAAGCCATATATGCATGGAATGTATGTGAAAAGCCATGTATGTATGAGATAACACACAAAGTTATGCATGTATGAAATCTAAGAATTATGCATGTATGAAATGACATGCGATGTTATGCATGCGTGAAATTTAATTGTGCAGTGTGTGTACAAATATGATATGCATGCAGAGAATTGTGTACATGACATATATGCCAAAAATGATCATGAATGAGAAATACATGCAAAAGATCAAGCATAAAATATGTGCAAGGGGATTACGAATGCGAAATATATACAAATGATCGTACCTGTGAGGGTAGAGATGCAAAAGATCAAGCATAAAATATATGCAAGGGGATTATGAATATGAAATACATACCAGATATCCTACCTGTGAGGGTAAAGAGTCATTCACCGGCATTGACGTGAAGAATAGGTGGGTGGGAGTCATTATATACATGAAGGCTATGTGAAGAATTGGATGTGTGTGATGTGTGTATGGATAACTATGCATATGAAACAAATGCAGAAAAAAATCACGTATACATGTACAAAATGCGTGCAAATGATGTGCATGTGAGAAGCATGCAAAAGATATGCCCATGAAATGCGCAAAAATAAGTGATTATAAAAAATGAATCTTAGAGAGGCACGTATACGAAAGAATCTATGAAATATGCTCGCTAAAAATTTTATGCCGAAAGACATGCAACAAGAATTATACATGTAAGACTATTTATAAGGATGTCTGCTACAGTTACGTGCAAAAACATTTGTAGAAAACATATGTACAAAGAATATTGATAGAAATAGATGCAAAGTATCACTTTCACGAGTAGCGATAAGAAGTACCCCAAGATTATAACATGAGTGCAACCTATCTGGTATCCCAAACTCAAGTTTTCTATCTGCCTTTGAAAGTACTGAATGAACCACATTCTCAACTGATTGAATCTCAGCAAAAGAATTCAGGAGTCATTCCCAATGAAGGGCAAGAAGATAAGTATGTGGACATCAAGGTTTACTAAACCAACATGTAAATACCAGGCATACCATACAATCTTTGTGTGTATGTGCAAAAGGCCAAAATAGAATTTTTTATCATTTGAAAGCAAATTCTGGATGCAACTTTGGAGACGAGACTCAACTCGAATGCACTAATGCACTCATGGCTTCTCGCTCGAAGCTCAAGAAACACCATATGCCTCTTCCTACGTACCAAACCTTATTAGAAGGTCGTCTTCGCTAATTAGATAAGGCCGAACCAAGAATCAAGAGGTCTTACTTTGGTTGTAACGTTAGGCTTAGGTAATTGGCTATCAAAGGAGGATCAGGTCGCTAGAGAAAAATGGCCACAACGTTAATTCGATGGATGAAAGCACCATTCTCAACCCCAATTGTATACCGTCCAGATATTCTTCAATTTGGATTTGGTAACACTTTAGGTCGTCAAGCTCAATATAATAATTAAGATAAAAAAAAAGATAATTACTGAACTCATCAAGGGAAATTATCCTAAACTCTATTTTTTCTTTTTTTTTTTCTTTTGTTTTTTCTTCTTTTTTTTTGTTTTTTTGTTGTTTTATTTTTATTTTCGCAAGCTCATGTCCCTAATTACACAAAAAAGTTTATCGATGATTTAGACCCCTTTCCCAAAGTATAAGCTCATACCCATCAGGGCAATTTTTGGGCAACTCACAAAATTATCAATCATTAAAATTCTCTTCTCGAAGTTGAGATCTATCCTTATCAAGGTGACTTTTGGGCAACCCACAAAATTATCAATGATTGAGATTCTCTTCTCGAAGTGCAGACCCATCCTTATCAGGGCGACTTTTGAGTAACCCACAGAATTATCAATAATTGAAATTTCCCTTCTCGAAGTGCAGACCAGTCTTTATAAGGGTGATTTTTGATAGCCCAAAAATTGTCAATGATTGAAAACCTTTTCTCGAAGTGTAAATCCATTCTTACTAGGATGACTTTTGACGGCTCAAAGAATTGTCAAAGATTGAAGCTCTTTTCCCCATAGTGTAAACCCATTTTTATTGGGGCGATTTTTGATGGTCCGAAAGAATGTCGTAATGTACATCCATCCTTACTAGAGCGGCCATTATTCTCAGGGGGAGCCAAAATCATTTTAGGCGAAGGGTGAAGTTTTAACATGTGTGACAATAAAACCGGTACGCATTTAGCATACCAAAATAAAGGCTCAACGGGCTAGCAAGCGATTGTAAAATAAAGGTAGGAAATGGTCATTTAAAGAGCTATACAAAGAAACGATGCCTAAATCATTTTCTAGATTTAGCCTTATCCGGGGGTCGCTTTGATGAGTAATCGAAAAGGTTTTAGTGCTCTTAATGAGTTTTCATCCAATCCCCTAATTGCAACTAGTTTTTCAGTTCATTTTCAAAATGGGCCAAATGTGCTTTGAACTTAGAAATGACATGGTATAGTCAAATATTTTCATGCGATCTAGCTCTTAAAGATCAAACATAACTACCCCTCACTTAATTCAAAGTGGAATGAAACACATATTTCTAAAAACTGAGATCAAAGACATTCATAGTTGAGAACTACTTAGGCGGAATCAAACTTCGAATCAAAGGTACCTTAATAAGGTGCAAACATGTCAGCGTTTTTAGGGTACAACTTAACGCAAAAATTTTATTTTATCAAAATTTATATTCACAAAAATCATGTAAGCCAACAATGAAGATTTTTGTTTTTTTTTTTGTTTTGTTTTTTTTTTTTTTTTGCGTAAAACATGTGCAAACTATGTGTTAAAAATCATGTACAAGGAAAGATGTATGCAATGGCGTCATGCATATCAGTAATGTGTGTAAGGAACTATATGTGCAAAACATGTGTAAAAACATATTGTATAAAAATGCATACATGAAATATGTGCAAAGATGTGTGTGTGTAAAATATTAACGGAAAATTATAAGTGAGTGTGAATGTGTGAACAATGCATGACAAATGATGTGCATACATAAATTTACAATGTACATGAAAGCAACATACGGCGATGGCATAAGTACAAAATATGGTATAACATGAGAATGAATATTCAGGATATATGATACATGTACACATGGCCTGATTTAGACATGACAAAAATACGTATGCGACGTAAGATGAGGGTGATCTAGCAAGATAATGTGCACTAATGAGTCGCGAGGAATGGCAAAACTCACATAGATAAGAATGCAAAATATATACAAATTATGCACATGACTTGGGACTCAATATACGAATGACTATGTACTGTGAGTGGAGTATGTGTGCAACACGAGATATGCAATGAAAGTGTCTGCAAGAAATAAATAGCGTTCACAAAGTACGTGTATTTATATGGTATGAGCATGCAAGACATGCATTGATACATACAATGACTAACATGCATGATGAAGAACTTATATGTACATGGCATAACTCATGCATGATATTACATGTTCATGATATGGCATACAATGTAAAAAATGCAAGGTATTTTCTGTGTATAATGACTGACCCAATGCTGTATGCTAATGCAATAGTATGCGCTCCAGCACACAATGTTTATATACATATGCAATGTGAGTATGAGCCTACTGATATGTCACATGATGAGTGCATTCATGTATGATACTATGACACATGATGAGTGCATTCTTTTTATTTTTTATTTATTTATTTATTTATTTTTACATGTTATGGTGCTAGTATATCCACATGTGCCATGATGCATGTCAATATGTACGTTCAATGATATATGTTGTATGTATAGATTATTGCGACAAGCATTGTTATGTACATGCAAAACAAATACATGTTACGTTCATATTTACAAATTATGATACAAGCAATTTTATATACAAAGTGCACAGGTTCTATTATTGTACATGAGAAAAAATGCACATGCCTTTTTTACTATTGTTCATGAAAGAAATAATGCACGAGCGCGAATACACATACAAGAAGAAAATTCCTCCCAACCATTTCTCTCTCACACAGGAGGTCGTGCAGTCTCTTTCCTAGGTGGGCTTGACCCATGGATCAATGGGAAACCCAATGGGTGCGTAAAGCGTGCTGCGAAGCACAAACTCTCATTAATAAAAAGCGCATGCAGGCGAATTTTCGGCTATCGTGTATTTAAACAATCCGAATAAACCCAAACACACCCCTTGGGGTATGAAAATCTTTAAGGAACGAACATCTAAATTTATTTGGATTTGTCCAATACACGATAACCCACTCCACAAGCAACGTATTATGGTGCATGCCCCCTAGGGGAAGTATCTATTGCCATTACATGAGTTGTGGTCAAAGGTAATGATATTTTAGGGTTACCCAAGCATAGTCCCTGCCAACGGGTCTAACTCATCATGAGCATAACGACCTATCGGGTCTCCATTTAATATACCATGATGGTACGAGGCTTAGGCTGGTGATTATCCTTAACACTTCCCTATATTGAATGAAAATAGGGTCGTGCTTCGGGAACGCACCGAGGTTAAGAAAGGGACCAAACTAACATAATTCTAAAACTCTAGCATGATGCAATGCAATTTTTCGAAAAGGGATAAAATTTCTTGATCCTAAACCCATTTACATTAGATTAACCGAAGGTATTTTCGAAGCAAAATCTCATGATATCCCCAGCGGAGTTGCCACTGTGACGCGCCCGAACCCTGCTCGCGATCCGAGTGACCCTCGGGAGTTCGCTTTTAGGACCCGAGACCGGATAGAGGTTCGTTAAAGTTCGTGAAAGCTGGTCGCTTCGCAATGGACAGGAATATATCCAAATCCATTGTTGGCAATCAACTTACGAGAGCATCTATTGGGTTATCATAAGGTAGGATCACGGAGTCGCCACCCGATAAAACATCGGGAAATAAATCTAACCTTATAAGGCCCAAAACCAGAGAGAGTTCGGGACCTCACTCTTATTCATACCTTTGGTTAATATTATGCGAAAGGATTTTTAGGATCAATTATTTTATCCCTTTTCTCACATGAGTTATTCAATAAATTAAAGCGCATTACAATCACATAGGAAAGCAATTAAATAAAGCAGTAAATAAAATATAATTACAATTATCTAAAAATAAACATAAAACCATAAAAGAATGATAAAAATACATACATAAATCGAGCTATTCATTTAGGCGGAAACATTGGTTCCCAATTACTTATTTTATAAAAAGGTTTAGAATTCTCAAATCAACTTAAACCTTTGCTTTGGGGTGAAAACCAGGACATTGGTCTAGTTTTATTAACAAATTTCATTTATTATAAAACATTTGTGTGGTGGTTCTTTTTAAGCGCGGTCGAAAAATCATTTATTATTACAAACCACAATCGAATAAAATAAAATAATAATAATTACATATTCCGAATGATAAATAAATCCTAATCTATTCATCCCGACCATACTCCGCCTAACTCCGTGGGCGAGTCACGTGCCACTAGCATCGCGGTAAAGGCAGAAAACAATATTGGTTAATAATGAATAAATAAATAATTGAATGAATAAATAAATAAACAAATAAATAATTGAATAAAGTAAATTGAAGAAAATAATTAAAGTTAATATACAAAAATGCCACTAAATAATTTTATTCTTACATTTATTTATCATTTGGTCTACAAATTACCATTTAGTTCTTACCATATTATTTTAAAACCAAATTACACTTTAATCTTTATTTTTCCCTTAAATTCTGACTTTGCCCTTTATTTTCACTATAATCACAATTATGCCACTAATTATTCTTAATTTCACTTTTAATTTATTATTAATATACAAATTTAGTCCTTCCGATAATATTTTCATATCAATTTTCATTTTAGTCCCTAGCACAAAATCAAATTACATTATTAATCATTTAATTACACTTTTTTATTTAATAACTCTTATTATATCAATTATACACTAAAATTATTGTTTTACCCCTATCCCTTTTTTTTTCTTTTAATTTAGTCCTCAAACCACTTATTTAAATCATTTATCCACTTATATACTTATATTAGTCAATAATTACTTGGTAAAATTACATTTAGGTCCTCAACTTTTACAAAAATTATGATTATGTCCCCAAATTTTACCTTTTTTACTAAAATACCCTTATTTACACTTATCTTTCATCTAAGTCATTATTTAACTTACAAAATTACATTGTAGTACCTAAATTTCCACTTTTATGCTAAATTACATTTTAATCCCTAAACTTAAAATTCATTACACTATTATCATTTTATCTACACTTTTCACTTAATGATTACTTATTTTCACTTTTGAGTGTAAAATTACCATTTTGCCCCTAAACTTTCTATTTCTTTCAATTTTGTCATATTTTTATTTATTTTCTTATTTATCACTATTTCAATCAATTTAAATGCACTTTACCATAATGTCTCAATCTTATGCATAATTACCATATTGGCCCTAGTATACACCTGGTAGAAATCTACGAATCGAATATGCAGGATGTTGATCCCACAGCTCCACTACACTATAAAATGATCCCAAAAAAACCATTCAATAATGGCACTGCACTACACTAATAACTGAAAATACTAAACACTGCACTGAGATAGACCGTCATTGGCCTATCGATAACGAGTTGCAATGACTCGGACCGTGGTGTGAAATCCCTATGGCTAGTCAATTATATCCTATTTTACTACCAGACTATTACTAAGGGCAAATAATATCAGATTTTCACTTATATCACTTAATATATCAACATATACCATTCGGTCATCAAATGCACTTCACTTTAAAATTTACATATCACTTATAATTCACTTCCATTTCATATATCTATCATTTATATCTTCAATTATGCCGTTGAGTTCATTTAATCATATAATAATCATTTTCAGTTCACTCTTTTTCCATCAATTTCATTCTAATACACTTATTATTCAATTTTAAAATCAATTATATTATTCTTTACTTTAATATATCATAGCCCATAACATTCACTTTAGACATAATGTATGTTGAACATATAAAATATTCAATTAAACAATTAAAATTTCTAATTAATTTATTTTATACTCCATTTCATTTATACATTTATTTTTTAAACATTTCTATTACCAATTTCACAAAATTAACTATAAGATTATCAACATACTCATTCGGCCATCACTTGCACTATACTTTAAAATTTCTCATTTTAAACATTAATCACTTCTATCTCACTTATTAACCCATATTAACACTAAACGTAACATTTTACACAATTTATATCATACATGTCAATATTTTACTTTATACATATTAGATTATCATACCAAATTATTTCAATTAAATTCCATTCATTCCAATTAACTTAATACACACTCTATTATCATTCTAATGTCATTTTATGCCATTGCACTTAATCAATTATCAAACTATACTAAATTACCCTAACCTATTCCATTCGGCCAAGGTGTGTCCATACCATTTCACTAAGTTTTCTTTCTTCTAATCACTCAATTAACTAAATTACATGTTATACATCACTAATACACTTGTTACATGCTTTAAACATCAAAGTGTTTCAAGTATTCCTTAAGAATACCATTCGGCCAAACCTAGGGTTCCTACATCCATTTGTTTTCTTTCCATTTTAATCATTCAAAATCCCATTTTTATCCTTCCTAAACATATCTATCAAATTTATTTTAATTAAACATGCATAGATCACATACATGTAATATGAAAATAACCTAGAATCATACTTTTTCAATGGAAAAAGAAGGATATTCTATCCACTAACCTTATTTTCTTATTCTCCACATCTTAAGCATGCTTTCCATGCCTTAGCTCCTTGAAACACCATCATCTCCTTTATCTTCCTTAAGTGGCCGAATACAATCATCAAAGGAATAATATAAATTTGGTTCCTTTATGCAATATATTTACATAAACATACTCTAAACATCCTAAAGTACCTATTTGAACCTTTAAACCAATTTGAAAACATCAACTTTACATACCTCAATTTGAAATATAAACTTTTCCACTAATTTTTTTCCCAATTCTTCCACCTCAAATGAGCTCTAATCACCACCATCATATTATAGAGAGGCTAAAATTTGCTTATAAGGCTTGGATTTGGGGAGAGATGGAGAGAAAATGGAAGAAAAATGGAGAAGAAAGGAAGAAATTCACTTAAGCTAAAGGAGGAGAGGAAAAGGTCGGCTTTTCTAGGGATTTCTCTAGATAAATATGGTCTTAGGGGGTATTTATAGGGGTAATTTGAACCAAACCAGGTCCAACAAAAGTGGTCGAACCGGTTTAAAATAATTTTCGACTTTTCAGCCAAATTCCACTATTCTATGGTAACTATAAGTTACTTAACTTATTTTCAGTCCCAACTAATTCCATCATTATTATAATATGAAAAATAGTCTCCCTACAAAATTTCAGCTCAATCGGAGTTCATTTGGGGTCCGGTTCACTTAAATCGGTCCGATTCAACACTGTTCGGTTCTGCCGTAATTCACTAATCTATTACTGTCAAAAATTCCTAAAAATTATTTTGAGCCTTTACACAACCCACAATACACAACTTAGAACTCAATCACTATTTTTAAAAAGTCGATCAAATTTCAGTCAACCATGGATAACATTAAACCGAACTAGAGGCTTTCCTTGAGTCTAACTTTTGGGGACCTATTTGACCTCATTTTCACTCCAAATTTTACCACCAGACTCCTCATAACTTGTAATTTTCAATGATCCAATAAAATATTTTTCACTACTGGCTTCTCGGGAGGTCACCATCAGGGGGTTCCCTGACTTGAGCACGTTTAACTTTTCTCCTATACTGTCTTTTAAGGCACAATCATTGATGTTTTCGTATGGTTGGTGCCTCTTGAGAGGGCTTTGGATTGAGTTTGCCTCTTTTGAAGGCTTTGGAGTTTGCCTCTTATGAGGGCTTTGGGATTTGCCTCTTAAGAAGAATTGATGGCCTTTTGAACAGACTTTACTGGATTTGCCTCTTAAGAGGACTTTGCTGGATTTGCCTCTTAAGAGGACTTTACTGAATTTGCCTCTTAAGAGGACCTTGGGATTTGCCTTCTGAAGTATGGGATGGGTGCCCCCTGAAGGACAGTTGCCCCCAAAAAGACTAGAATGATGCCCCTTGAAGTATGGGATCGATGCCCCTAGAAGAACGGTTAGATGAAATCCAATGTGACTAGCGCCAGTTTATCGGCATGCAGAATCACATGGAGATGATGAGCGTGATTAGTTAACGTCTGTTTTTCAACGTGTTAAACCACAGTTGGTGATTGGTTAACGCCAGCTTGTCAGTGTGTTAAACCACCGGGATTTGGAGAATGTGATTGGGTTGGGGTGTGGTTGATAAATGTCAGTTTGTCGACGTGTGAAACAATAGTTGAATTGGTGTGGTTGATAAACGTCAGCTTGTCGACGTGTGACACCACAGTTGAGTTGGTGTGATTGATAAATGTCAGCTTGTTGACGTGTGAAACAACAATTGAGTCGCATGATTGATAAAAGCTAGCTTCTTGACGTGTGAAACCATGGTCAAGATTGATGTGATTGATAAACGTCAGCTTGTCGACGTGTGAAACCACAATTAAGTTGATGTGATTGATAAATGTTAGCTTGTTGACGTGTGAAACCACAATTGAGTCACATGATCGATAAACATCAGCTTGTCGACGTGTGAAACCACGGTTGAGATTGATGTGATTGATAAACGTCAGTTTGTCGACGTGTGAAATCACAGTTAAGTTGATGTGATTGATAAACGGCAGCTTGTCGACGTGTGAAACCACAGTTGAGTCGATATGATTGAAAAACGTCAGCTTGTCGACATGTGAAATCACAGTTGGTGATTGGTTAACGCCAGCTTGTCGGCATGTAAAACCACCTGGATTTGATGACTGTGCCTGTTGAAAGGACTTTGTTGTTGAAGGGTTTTTTTCTTTTTGTGAATTTTTGAAATTATTCATATAAGGAATGTTGCCTGATTGCCCCCAACATGGTGCACACAATTTCAACTCTATGGGGATTTTATCTTGATCTGATTGTCTTCAATTCAACGGTCCAGTCTGATCTCAAAGTTGGTAGGACGCCTGCTCCATAGACGTTCCACTCGGTACGTACATGCAGTCAAATAAATTACGTGCTGAGCATTAAATATGCTTAGTGGTGATTATGAATCTAAAGATTTCCAATTCTATTTATACACGTACACATGCACAAAACACTCTATACTGATTTGCTTTCTTAAGTTCATTTAAATCACTCACTAAAACCTCACTTAGTGCCATTTTACACTATAGTCTTTTATTTGCCCTTATTATTGGCAAATTACAATTTGATGCCTAACTTATTCAATACTTATCATATCACTCTTCCATTTAACTAAATTACCATTTTGCCACTCAATTTCCATTTATTTACGAGTATGCAGTTAAGTAAATTTCCTCATCTTTATTTACTTAATTAGCATACTAATTACCCTTTTGTCCTCAGAGTTTCATTTTAGGCCTCATGTAACTATCACTTTACTCATTTAATCACATGTTTCTATATTTTTCCATTCTCACACTAATGCTATTCTTTTTACACTTCTCTACAATTTTGACAAGTAAATTTACAGTTTAGTCCTCAATTTATCACTTTCATGTCCATTTTACGTATTAGTCCATATTAAGACTTTTACATTGCAATTAACTCATTTAAACATTCATTTTATCATTTTATTCATTTCACTTATCATTTCATGTAAAATTTACCATTTAGTCCTTATTTTATCAATTCCAGGACAAATTACATTTTTTCCCTTCTTTTGACTTTTTTTACGAAATTGTCACTAGTTGACTTAGTTTTAATCTTTAATTCACTTTTTGGCTTACAAATTACATATTAGTCCTCAAATTATCATTTGATTGTCAAATTACATTTTAGTCCCTCAACTTTGGATTCTTTACGAAATGGTCATTTTAATTTCACTTTTCACTTACATGTTTCTTATTAGTGTACTTTTACACATAATTATGGTTTTGCCCCTAAACTTTTATCCAATTACAATATTGCCCTTCATTTAACATTTACTTCTACTTTTGTCGTTTACTTATCACATTTATTCACTTCTTAACTTATAATTTGCCAATTAATCTCACAACTAATTGTTTTCACATTAAATTATGTTTGGTCCTTAAACTTTCTATCTTCTTTTATGTAGGCCATTTTTCATCTAAATTCTTTTTTTCACTATACTTATTAAATTTCCAGGTCATTCTCATCATTATGACCCATTTGACTTATACTTTGGGTAAATTACCATTTTCACCCTAAACTTTTATATTCTTTCATTTAGGTCCTTTTTCGTATAACCACTCATTTTCATGTTACTTTTCACATTTTTAACTCGTTTTACTTTATTTCATTTTACTTTTGACAAAATCGTATCATTTTATAATTCTACTTGTTACACTTAGGCTCTTTTTACATTATGCTTTTATTCATTATACGTTTTACATAGTATGTCATGTTACATTATGGCTTTACATGTTATACTTTGGCATGCTATACTTTTGCATATGATGCTTTTATATATTACACTTTTACATGTTATACTTTTACATATTACATTATGTTATTTTACTTATATCATATTACATTTTATCACTATATCTTATATCATTTTACATTTTATAATTTTACTTTTTGCATTTCAGATCATTTTACAATCATGCCCCTAGTACAATCCCGACAGACAATTTACAAACTGGATATACGGGGATATGGACTCTAGAGATCCACTGCATTGTACTAGGGAATGACCCTGAAGGATCACCCCATCATTTCATGTAACATATGACGTATGATGTGTGACATATAATATAGGGCTATGAGAGACCATCGCAAATCTATCATAGAAAAGCAAGTCGTCATGACTTGTATCGCTGTATGGGGTTCCCTATGGCTAGCCAAACATATCCTGAACTAGATTAAACCGCCAGACCACTAAGGACAAAACTTTCTCAAATTATCTTAACTTTAATTTTCACATTTAAACACTTTCATTTTACATATAACATATAACGTATCACATATCACTTATCAATGCATTTTCATACTTTTAACACTTTCACTTTCGTTTTATGTTTCATTTTCATTTCATTTCACTAGTTACACTTTATATTCATTATTTTGCACATTTCATGAATTATCTCATCATAATTCATCATTTATACGCAATTCATATTATATACTTATTTTTCATAATAAGTATACTTAAGCCTCAATGGCTATAAATTCATTTCAAAGCTTATTTCATTCATTTCATATCATTTCAATGTTTATCATTATTTTCACTTTGAGCATAATTGAATATTATACTCAAAATATTCATATATATTCGATAAATTCCAAATAAATTTATGGACACTTCTTTTCATGTTAAAATTCATTTTAGGTCATTAATCTTCAAATATACTCAAGAGATACCCTAGTGTACACTAGGGTACCATTCGGCCAAGGTGATCACTTTACCTTGCAAATTCTTTTAGTTTCATTTTAGCATTCTAATTATCATTTTAAAAGTTCTTAATCACTTTTCTAAGCTTATACTCAAATAAGCTTACATTTAACATAAATTTATTTAAGTCAATCATTTCATTTCCATGTGTTTCTTTTCTTTAAACTTTCCATTTCACATCTAATTCATTCATTTATTCAATTTTTCACTCATATAACATGTATACCACATCACATATCATATTCCTCTTCTTAACCCCATTCGGCCATCTTAGGGTTTGTAACTAACATTTTATTCATCCTCCAATTATCACTCATTTCACTAAATTCAACCTCAATTTACATGTGTATACCATTTAATTTCATGTAATCAGTATGTATACTACAAATATACCTAAGTATACCAATATGTCTCATTATGGCCAATACTTGCCATTAGTTTTCTTTCACTTTAATCACTCTAATTTGTTTATTTCACTTCCTTAAACTCACTTATCACTTCAATTTCAATTATACATGCTAATCACACATATGCACCATATAAACATAATATAAAACCCTAATTTTCAAATGAAGATTCTTGGATTTTGTAATCACAAACCTCACATCCTTGCTATAGTCTTCATAAGCTCCCTAATCGTTGTCTTTAACTTTTGAAAAGCCATTTCCCCTTGATTTCTCCTCCTTGGCCGAAATTTCAAGGAAGTAAATCATTCATCAATTCTCTTCTTTTATGCAATATAACTTCATAAACATGCTCTAGACATCCTAGAGTACTCATAGAAACTATTAAATCAAATTAAAACACCTAAATTTCCTTACTGTAATGGCCCAAAATAGTTATTTTGGGGAATACTAGTTTTCCAGCCATAAATAGTGACATCGAGGTGAGTAGTACCACCCGGAGTCTAAAAATGTTTTATTGGTCCATTAGAAAGTACGAGTTATACGGAGTCCAATGATATAATTTGGAGTGAAAATGAGGTCAAATGGATCACCAAAAGTAAAAATTAAGAAAAAGTCTCAAGTTCGATTCAAATAGTAATTAGGTTTAACTGAGATTTAACCGGACTTTTAAAACTAGTAAATGACCTCTGAAAAGTTATCTGAAGGCATAGATGGACTTAGAATAATGTGTAGAACATTTTGGTACTGAAAAAGTAATTCTTTGGTAATGTGGAAAAGTTGGTGAATCGGACCGATTCAATTGAACTGGACCAAAAATGGGCCCTTATTGAGATGAGGCCAAGGTCAAATGAGCTATTAAGTGCAAAAAAAAAAAGGAAGCTAAGGATGAAAAGCGAACTGAACCGATTGTAGACACTGGGTCCCGAGAAGCCTTGATCAGGATTACCCGATGATGAAATTTAGCTATACCGGCTTATAGGCAAAAAGATTGGAGTTCAGAAGTGATTTTCCTTGTCTTTTCGGTGAGTAAAAAGGGTATTTTAAAAATATTTTAAAAATATTTTTTTTAAATTATTTTGAAGAAGAAAAAGTGTGTTTTAAGTTGAGGGTATTTTATATAAAAAAAATTAAAAAAAAAAAAAAATAAAAAAAAAGGTGAAAAATTATGAAAAAATGAAGAAAGTAGGAAAAATGGAAAATGGGGGAAAATAATCGCGACGAAAAGGCGACGGCCAAGGGCCGTCGCGAATTTTCGTGCGCTCCGCGCACGGAGCGCGCACTCCGCGCGTCCGACGCCCTAGGCGTCGGGCGCTCCGCGCGAGCGACGCGCAGGGCGTCGCTCGCCTCGCGCACGTCGTGCGCGGAAACTCCGCGCAAATCGCGCGGAGACGTGCGCGAGGCGCGCGGAAATTCGCCGAAATCGCCCCACTTCGCCCATTTCGCCCACTTTTCGACCCCCACTCGATTTTCAACCGTTTTTGGACGGTTTTGGGTGGTTTTTGGGTAGTTTTTGATGGTTAAAAACACTGAGAAAAATTCAGAACAGGGAGAGGACGAACTAGGAACATTTTGGAGAAAAAAAACTGAATTTTGGAGCTTTGAGTTGAGAGAAAAAAATCCATCTTACACACTTGTTTCCAAGAGCTTTTCTTCAAGTTTTCAAGCTATTTTCTAAGGATTTTCACAAGAGAAGACAAGGAATTCAACACTTCTATCTTCAATTCTTCAAAACTGAATTTGAGGGTAATTATTCTTGGCTTTACTCATTAATTCTCTTGTCAATTTCATTTATTTTGGCTTCCAATTAACATATCAAACATGTAAATTCTCTTAGTCTCCATATTCTTCTTCTTATTTTTTTTATCTTCAATTATTCATATAACAAATAAGTTTTTTTAAATTCCATTATCTTTTTTTATGTCAAATTATTCTTTGTTCATGTAATTATGCATGTTTTAGGTTGTAAATACCTTTAATTTCTTAATGCTATATCATGTTTATTATTATGCTTTCTTTTGCATGTATGAATGTTATAGTCATTGTTTTATGCTAGTTATGCATGTCAAGTGGAATTATTCTCATGTTACACATTTATTCATGTCTTAACTATAATAAAATTGATTGTCAATAATCTTCCATGTATGTTAATTACTAAATATTAATAAGTTGCATGTGCCATGATACTTTCTCATCTTATGCATGTTAAATTGCATCTTAATTATTCTATGCATGCTAAATTGCATCTTAACTATTCTATGCATGTTAAATTACATCATGATTATTTTATGAATATTATATTTTCATGGTACATATTATCTTTTTATGTCATATTATTTTGTTGGCTTAATCACTAACATGAATTTCTTTTGTTTTATTTTTGGTTGCACATCATTGTTTTTACTTTCAATTGAGCATCCATGCACGTTGAAGGAGGAGTTGCGGGGTTTGGTATTTTCTTTATACATTTTTAATTCCCATTTTATTTACATTGCCTTGTATATATTCATTAAATAAAATGTTTTCCTATGCGCACCTAAATAAAGATCATAAAAATATTTCTTACTAAATTAATTTAGATTTTTCATAATAAAATGGGACCAATGTCCTAATTTTCATCCCAAATAAAATCATCACATCCAGAATATTTTCTTTCATGGAGCATGCGGGGACCAAAGTCCTCATGATTAATAAATCCCCCGGTTTTATGCATGTTTGCACTTTTAAAAGGGAGTTGTATTCCGCTCCTTGTATTATTGTAATTCATTGCTTTACTTGCTAATTTATGGTTTTCCTAACATGTATAAATGCGCTTTTAGATTAAAATTGCATCGTGTGGAGAGAGAGCGAATTAATGATAATTAAAATTTGATCATAAATTAATCGAGGTAGAAATAGATGAGAAATCCCGGACCCAGCTCTGGTCTTTGGGCTCAAGAGGTTAGAGGTTATCCTTCAAGATACTTCTTGAGTCACGAGGCTTTAGCGCTAATCCTAGGCCTCATGGCTCAATATGGATAAAAAGCGCAGTCTTAGGCTCTCCGAGGCGAGAGAAACTTTCCCAATGTTCTATTGGGTGGCGACTCCATGAAACCTCCGTGTTGCTCAACATAGACGCACTTGCGATTTATCGCAAGATGTCAACGGACCCGCAAATGCCCCGATCGCCCACGTGCGGGCGGTCCGAAAGGGCGGCGCTCGGGATCCGGCGCGCGTCACAGTGGCGACTCCGCTGGGGACGATATGGTTCGAGATTTCAATTTGAAAATACCTCGTTTAACATTTATGGTTCAAATTTAATTCATAAATTCGCTTTATCTCAAAATTGCATATCATCTCATTAGAGCTTTAGATTAAGTTAGTTTGGTCCCTTTTCAAGCCCCGGTGCGTTCCCGAAGCATGACCTCATTTTCACTCAATTTGGGGAAGTGTTAAGGATAATCACCAGCCCAAGCCACGTACCTCAATGGTATATCAAAATGATAACCCGATCGGTCGCTATGCTTGTGATGAGCTAGACCCGTCGGGAGGGATCATGCTTGGGTAGCCTTAAAGTAACATCTCCCTTGTCCAAAGCTCATGTAATGGCAATAGATACTTCCACTAGGTGAAATGTACCGTAATATTATGCTTGCTATATGGGCCATCATATATTAAACGAAACCAATTTAATTAAATGGTCTTCATCAAAGGCTTTCATGCCCCGGTGGGCCCATCTTAGTCAAGTTAAATTGTTTAAATACATGATTGCCAAACACCCATACGTATGTACATTAGATAGGAGCTGTTATGCTGCCGGTTTTTCACCGCGCACCATACGTGTCCATTGGGTTCCCCGTTAACCCATGGATCAAGCCCACCTAGGAAAGAGACTGCACTACCACGTGTGTGGGAGATATAAGGTTGGAAGGATCTATTTGCTTGCATGTGTTTGTCTATGTTGCATCAGCACGAGCATGCATTGCATTTTAATCATGCATCATCTTAACAATTTTTGCATTTCAGCCATCATAGATTCTCCTGGGTGGTCTAGAGGTCCCGACGGACGGTTAAGAAGGACGCCGCTTTTGGGGTTAACTGAGTTAGTGTCAGATCAGAGTTCAGAGTCAATCTCAGAAAATAGTGTGGGGTTTTCTTCCGAATCATCAACAGAAGTAAGCATGGCTAATCCATCAAATGAGTCTGATGCAACCCGGGCAGTAATCGTTGAGGAGGTAGGAAAGAGAATGGAGGAATTTGAAGCCCGAATGATTGCAATGATGGGCAATCTTGCCGCCACTATAGCTGGGCAATAAGCTGCTGCTATTCCTGTCCGAGTACCAGCTGAATAAGAGGTTGTTAGAGAAGAATGTCCTGCTGCGGTTAACCAACCAGTGGTTGACCCACCTATTATTGAGCAAAGAGTACCTGCACCCATTGAGCGCAGAGAGGGCCCCAGGTCTGAAGCTGAATTTGGGGAAGATGAGCATGAGGAGCATGCAGTAGCTAAAGAGAAGTCGCCAAAACTGGATGAGGCAATGTGGAGGAAAATGGAAGAGAGATTTGAGGTCATGGCAAGGATGATGACTGTGGGAAAAGGAATGAACCCGGAAGACCGAGAGCTGGACGGGGATGACCTAATTCCCCAGAATTTTAAGATGCCGGACATTCCCAAATTTGATGGAACCTCTGACCCTGCCGCACACATCAAGCAATACTCGCTGGTCATGAAGGGAACGACCTTAACAAGAAAGCAGAAGATAGAATATTTCTGCTTGAGTCTCACAGGAGCTGCTATTGATTGGTACCATGGGCTTGACAGGAGATCCAAGGAGGACTGGGACTTGTTGACCGAAGAGTTCCTTAAGCAGTACGATTGCAGTACCCGGATGGAGGTCACTTTGAAAGATCTCGAGTTGTTACAGCAGAAGGCTGGGGAGTCCTTCCACGAGTACCTTACTCGGTGGAAAAACCGGGTTATGGAGATGAAACGCAAACCGGACACTTCTGATCAGATCCGGCTATTCATTCGAAATGCCAGTCCTTACTTGAGAGATGGATTGAAAATGAAGGGACTCAAGGATTGGGAGTCTTTGAAGGATATCGCCATAGAAGCAGAAGGAGAATATCTAGCCAGGAGGGCAAATAGTGAGTCCTATGCCAGGAGGGGATACAGCAATCAGGGGACGGCCAAACCAGTAGGTTCAAACAGTGGTAACAGAGTTGGGAAGACTGCCGAGGTGTCTGCAACCGGCGTAAGTCAGAGGTATTTCTCCAACTTGGGTAAGCCTTTATCATGGGTGCTGAAGAGGCTAATAAAAGAAGGAAAACTGCGGCCCCTATCACCTAAACCGGCCAAGGCCCAAGGACAGCCAGGGCACAAGGAGAATGAATACTGCGCATTCCACCAACATACCGGGCATTTGACGGATGAGTGTATAACGCTAAGACATCGGGTCCAAGATCTAATTGACAACAAGCAGATCACCGATCCTGAGCAAAGAGAAAGCAAGAAGAAGTCTGGTTATAACACAGTGCCACCTCCAGTCTTTATGATCGGATCGAGCCTACCAGAATGGTATGTGATGCAAGACCTATATGGAAATGAGTATGTCGCTATTACTCGCCCTGCAGTGGATGAAAAAGGGGTTTCCGTGGCAGCGATAGACTGTTGGTCCACTAGTGAGAGTGGAGATGACGAAGATGAGAAAAATGGAGAGTTTGCGGATCCGTGGGATTCAGAGGAAGAAGAAAGAGTAGAAGCAGTAACAAGAAGTGGGAGGGTCATTCCAGAAGCCGAGAAGCAGCAGGACCCAGCACAAGCAATCGCAGAGAAAGAGCCGGAAGAAAATTCAATAGTGAAGCAACTGAAAAAAGACCACGGCTCAGATATCTATTTGGGACCTCTTGAGACAGTCCCCCTCGCACCGACAGAAGTTAGTCGAAGCATTGAGCGTATCCACCGTAGCAACTACAATCTCTCCATCCGAGCTTTTAGACCTTGTAAAGGGGGGATCCGGGGAGAAGTTGGTTTTTTCTGATGCGGACCTACCAACAGAGGGTCGCAACCACAACCGACCTTTGTACATCAAGGCACAGATCAATGGTAAACACACCGCTTGTGTCATGGTTGATGACGGGTCATCGATAAATGTCTGCCCTTTGGTGGCACTTCAGGCTTTTGGGATGGATGAGAGTATGTTAAGCAAATCTGACCTGACCATCACTGCCTACGACAACTCCAGGAGGCAAGCATCGGGAATTTTCAAAGCTTTGGTAAAGACAGGGCCCATTGAGACAGAAACAGATTTTGTGGTTCTGCCGATCCCAGCAAACTTTTCCGCTCTGCTTGGTAGATCGTGGTTCCACAAGTTAGGGGGAGTACCATCCACATTACACCAGATAATTAAAATACCCCATGAAGGAGAAGTAGTGACCATTAAAGCAGCAAGAGAGAACCAAGTGTCTGCCTTGGAGATCTCTAATCAGCCATTCAGTGGCTTTCATGTATCGATGATCGGAGAAGAGCAAAACCTAGAAGGTAGCCCTCAAGTGGTGAATATGCTGAAGAAGATGCATTTCCTCCCAGGGGCTGGTTTGGGAAAAGAGTCACAAGGGCTGCAGAATGCTATCACTACACGTGGTCAGAAAGATCGAAAGGGGTTGGGCTACAAAGGAGAATATGGTAAGAAGAAAGGGTCAGGGAATATTCCCCATATTTCGGAGAGCTTTGTGCCATCATCATCATTTTGTGCTTACATCGGAGAAGAAGAGCCGCAGTGGGTAGATGGGAAGATTATCCCTGGATTTGAAATTTTCAACGATGTCTTTGATTGGGAGATCGGAGTTATTAAAGCTGTAGAGAACTTTTGGGATGGGGAGATTATGACCCAATGCAGCATATGGGACAGGGATGAGCCTGAAGAGATCGTCACTGATAAGCTGTTAGCCACCAGACTTAAGGGGAAGGAGAAGATAGTGGAACCAGAACCGAAGATTGAAGATCTCAAGATTTCACCAAATCAAGAAGCCAAAGCACAGTCATCTGCAGCATCGGCGTCGACTAAAGTTGATAGTCATTTAGATTCTCTTTTTATACCAGAACTCTTTGAGAACAATGTTAATGTTTCTGATTATGTTAATGAGATGAACAACTTTGCTTACTTGTGTGATGTTTCTGATGATTTCATATCGCATGATCATAAGCATGATGTTCATTTTTGATATTAATTCAACTGGCACAACTGCATTTAATCTCGGAACTTTGGAAAATCCAAAGGAAATTTTGCTAGCATCAGACATAACTCCTGAAGAGAGAATAAAATTTGAGAGAATATTAAAAAAATATGAAAAAGTCTTTGCCTGGACCTATGAGGATATGCCGGGAATAGATCAAGATGTTGCCGAACATGCCATCCCAACTTACCCAGAGTTTAAACCAGTCAAGCAAAAGCTTCGGAGGCTTAGGCCAGAATGGGCACAGAAAGTGAAAGAGGAGATCCATAAGCAGATTGAGGCTAAGTTCCTGATAGAGGTTCAATACCCAACATGGTTAGCTAATGTGGTTCCTGTAGCTAAGAAAGACGGTAAGGTTCGAGTATGCGTCGACTATCGAGACCTGAACAAAGCTTGCCCTAAAGATGATTTTCCACTGCCTCATATTGACGTGCTAGTAGATAGTGCTGCTGCTTGCATGATGTATAGCTTTGTGGATGGATACGCAGGGTACAATCAAATCCTTAACAAGATAGTGGACCGGATCAAGACAGCCTTTATCACCGAGTGGGGGACATATGCCTATCGGGTTATGCCTTTTGGGTTGAAGAATGCAGGAGCAACCTATCAGAGGATGGCGACCAAGGTTCTCAATGACTTAATCCACAAAGAAGTGGAGGTGTACGTCGATGACATGATGATTAAGTCAGCTACCAGAGAAGGCCATTTTGAGGCTTTAGAAAAGTTATTTCAAAGAATTAGCAAGTATGATTTGCGCCTCAATCCCAAGAAGTGCATTTTTGGAGTTACATCAGGAAAGTTGTTAGGACATGTAGTAAGCCAGAGGGGAATCGAGGTAGATCCCGATAAAGTCAAAGCCATAAGAGAGATGCCAGTGCCCCAGAAGGAGAAGGACGTCAGAAGTTTCCTAGGAAAGCTTCAGTACATCAGTCGATTTATTGCCAAGCTAGCTTCAATATGTGAGCCTATTTTCAAGCTTCTTAGGAAGAATCAGCCGGTGCTATGGAACGATGACTGCCAATTGGCCTTTGACACCATTAAGAGGTATTTGTTAAATCCTCCGGTGTTAAGACCACCACGCCATGCCAAACCACTAATCCTGTACCTAGCTGTGGAAGATAACTCAGTGGGTGCTATGATGTCTCAGGAAGATGATTTTGGTATAGAGTTTGCCGTTTACTATCTTAGCAAGAAATTTCTGCCTTACGAAGTCAAATATGTAGAGGTAGAAAAGATTTGTTTAGCAGTTATCTGGGCTTCTAAGAAGTTGCGACACTACTTTCATTCCTTCAAGGTACAAACGGTTGCCAAACATAATCCGCTCAGATACCTCCAAGAAGCACCCTCTCTACTAGGGAAGATGGGAAGATGGTTACTGCTGTTACAGGAATTTGACATTGAGTACGTAACCAGGAAAACCATTAAGGGAAGAGTTGTAGCGGAGTTCTTAGCCGAGCATCCTATTGAGGGAGATCAGTTTGAATACAACTTCCCAGATGAAGATGTCACGGCCATAGCAGTACAAGGGTGGCAATTATTCTTTGATGGAGCAGTCAATAATAAGGGAGCAGGCGTAGGAGTTATTCTTACGACCCCAGATGGTGAAAGGTTACCATTGGCTAAGAAGCTGAGGTATAAGGCTACCAATAATGAAGCAGAATACGAAGCTTGCATCTTTGGATTGGAAGCATTACTTGCTCTGGGGGCAAAGACCGCAGAAGTATTCGGAGATTCCTCCTTGGTAATTCATCAAATTAAAGGAGAGTGGTCAGTCAAGGAAGAAAGGCTGTTGCCTTATATAAAGCACTTGAGAGCGTTGAGCAGCCAATTTGAGATTTGCACTTTTCACTTCATCCCCAGAGACGAAAATCATTTAGCTGATGCTCTAGCAACATTAGTGTCTATGTGGGATAACCCAACAGGAGTTGCGATGAAACCCGTGCTGATTTATAGTTCGGAAAGACCTGGTTTTGAAGCGGAACAGGTGATGGACATTGAGGCCACTGATGGAAATCCATGGTATTATGACATTCAGAATTATTTAGAGAGATCAGTCTTTCCAGAGGAAGCCACTGAGAAGGACCAAAAAATGATCAGGAAGTTATCCACTCAATTCATCAGTGTTAATGGCACTTTATACAAAAGGCAAGCTGATGGTATCCAATTAAGATGTCTAGCAGAGAAAGAAGCTAAAAGAGTTATGGAAGAAGTTCATGCCGGGGTTTGTGGAGCTCACATGAATGGCTTAGCCTTAGCAAAGAAGATCATGCGCCAAGGGTTTTATTGGCTCACAATGGATACAGATTGTTCAAAATTTGTGAAGCAATGCCAGTTATGCCAACAGTACGCGAATTTGAGGCATGTGCCAGTTTCAGAGTTACATAACTTAACATCTCCATGGCCATTTGCAGCATGGGGAATAGACATCATAGGCGAAATCCATCCTACTGCTTCTAATGGGCATAGATTCATCATAGTTGCCATTGACTACTTCACTAAGTGGGTTGAGGCTGAATCTTTCAAGAAGGTTGATGCAAGGGATATGGCTAAATTCATCGAGCGGAATTTGATATGCAGATATGGTCTCCCACATCACATTGTATCTGATAATGGGGTACAATTCCTAGCAGAGACTAAACAGATGCTCCAGAAACATGGGATCCAACATCATAAGTCTTCTCCTTACCGTCCTCAAGCGAATGGTGCAGTTGAAGCGGCGAATAAGAATGTGAAGAGAATTTTAGCCAAGATGGTTCAGAACTACAAGGATTGGGCAGAAAAGCTACCCTTCGCACTTTGGGGTTATAGAACAACAGTCAGAACCTCTACGGGGGCAACACCATTCTCTCTGGTATATGGAACTGAAGCAGTCCTGCCGGTTGAAATTGAGCTGAAATCATTAAGGGTAGTCCTGGAAGCCGAGATTCCGGAGACAGAATGGGCACAACAGCGATTGTTGCAGTTGAATCTATTGGATGAAGATAGGTTGAGAGCCTATTACCACAATCAGGTTTATCAGAAGAGGCTGGCTCGGTCGTTTGGCAAGAAAGTACGAAAGCACCCGTTGAAGGAGGGGGACTTGGTCTTTAAGATGATGAGGCCAGGAGTTCCAGACATACGAGGAAAATTCAGACCAACCTGGGAAGGACCTTTCATTTTGAAAAAGTTGCTAACAAAAGGAGCAGCGATTTTAGCAGACAGCGATGGGAATGAGTTCAAGGACCCGGTCAATGTCGATAGACTTAAAAGGTTCCATGGCTAAAGACCAAAAATAAAAAGAAGAGAATAAAATGCCCTGCAAGTCGAAAACCGAAAAAAGGCGGCTGTGCTAAAATTGGGCGCCTCGACAGGGTGAAAACCGAAAAAAGGCATCTTGTGCAAAAATTAGAGGCATCAGAGAAAATATTTAATCGAGAAAACCCGAGAGGGCCGATTAATAACAGGAGTTTGAGGCTGACAAAATCCACTCCGAGATTAGGTGTAGTCATATGCTTTTGAATTCTTGTCAAATGAAAAATCATGCATGATGAAATCATATAGAAATGTACACAATTTTGCAAGGAATAAAAGAATACATTTTCATTGATCTTTCAGTTCTGTCTCAAAAAGAGTTATATCAATTGTTTATCTAATGATTATTGCTCAGTCCCTTCATTGGATATGTGATATTTGCTCTTAACAGAAGCTTTGGTGGAAAAAATAAAAAATAAAAAATAAAATAAAATAAAAAAAAACAAAGAAGGCCGTTAGAGATGAAAACCGTAACTGGCTCTCTAAGCAAAAGTTAGGCCAAAGGGCAGGGTGAAAACCTGGAAATAGGCAGTCTGCTCTACAAAAAAAAAAAATAAGAAAAAAAAAATAATAAATAAATAAATAAACAAAAGCCGCTGGATTGGTTTGGGTCCATTCCAGGCAAAAGTTAGGCAAAGGGTTATGTGAAAATCCCATAAGGGACGCATTTCCCGCAAAGAAAAGCTAGTGCGAAAATCCACAAGGGACGCACTACCTTTAAAACAATGACATTCAATGCCTGGAGCGATAAGGCGGCATTATTTCAAGATGATCTTCTGTCAGTCAGACAACACGCAACACAGAACATGAAATAGAATCCCAAGTAAATGATCATTGACCAGGGGGCAAGGGATATACACCGGACGTCTCTTTCAAAAAGCTTGTCGACGATCCTCAGGATTCAGGGGGCATGGTACAGTAGACAAGTTATAAGTTCAGCAAACCATGGATCACCTAGGGCGCGATCTATACATTTTTGCAAGCATTTGCATTCCATAACATACACACATGATTTCTTGTATACTCCTATGCATACAATCTTGCAGGAGAAATCGGCGGGAAACACCCACAAAAGCCAAGTGATGACACTAGTCCAAACATCTAAAGGAGCAAAAAAATAAAAAAAAAATATAAATCCACAGCGGTTAGCACGATGGCGGCACTACCCACAAGAGGTTAGCACGACCACGGCACTACCAATTCACAGCGGTTAGCACGATGGCGGCACTACCCACAAGAGGTTAGCACGACCACGGCACTACCAATTCACAGCGGTTAGCACGACCACGGCACTACCAATTCACAGCGGTTAGCACGATGGCGGCACTACCCACAAGAGGTTAGCACGACCACGGCACTACCAATTCACAGCGGTTAGCACGATGGCGGCACTACCCACAAGAGGTTAGCACGACCACGGCACTACCAATTCACAGCGGTTAGCACGATGGCGGCACTACCCACAAGAGGTTAGCACGACCACGGCACTACCAATTCACAGCGGTTAGCACGACCACGGCACTACCAATTCACAGCGGTTAGCACGATGGCGGCACTACCCACAAGAGGTTAGCACGACCACGGCACTACCAATTCACAGCGGTTAGCACGATGGCGGCACTACCCACAAGAGGTTAGCATGACCACGGCATTACCAACTCACAATGGTTAGCACGATGGCGGCACTACCCACAAGAGGTTAGCACGACCACGGCATTACCAACTCACAATGGTTAGCACGATGGCGGCACTACCCACAAGAGGTTAGCACGACCACGGCACTACCAATTCACAGCGGTTAGCACGATGGCGGCATTACCCACAAGAGGTTAGCACGACCACGGCATTACCAACTCACAATGGTTAGCACGATGGCGGCACTACCCACAAGAGGTTAGCACGTCCACGGCATTACCAATTCACAGCGGTTAGCACGATGGCGGCACTACCCACAAGCGGTTAGCACGACCACGGCACTACCTATTCACAGCAGTTAGCACGATGGCGGCACTACCCACAAGAGGTTAGCACGACCACGGCATTACCAGCTACAACCAAAACACGACAGCAGCAGCTATCATCATAACTCCATCAAGCAGGAAGATCGCCGCTTCAGGTACGCGTTTCTTTCCTTTTCCTGAATTTTGGCTCACCTAGGCACCCATGCACTAGTCTCTTCAAAATTGGGGGCAACTGTAGACACTGGGTCCCGAGAAGCCTTGATCAGGATTACCCGATGATGAAATTTAGCTATGCCGGCTTATAGGCAAAAAGATTGGAGTTCAGAAGTGATTTTCCTTGTCTTTTCGGTGAGTAAAAAGGGTATTTTAAAAATATTTTAAAAATATTTTTTTTTAATTATTTTGAAGAAGAAAAAGTGTGTTTTAAGTTGAGGGTATTTTATATAAAAAAATTAAAAAAAAAAAAAAAAAAAAGGTGAAAAATGATGAAAAAATGAAGAAAGTAGGAAAAATGGAAAATGGGGGAAAATAATCGCGACGAAAAGGCGACGGCCAAGGGCCGTCGCGAATTTCCGTGCGCGGAGCGCGCACTCCGCGCGTCCGACGCCCTAGGCGTCGGGCGCTCCGCGCGAGCGACGCGCAGGGCGTCGCTCGCCTCGCGCACGTCATGCGCGGAAACTCCGCGCAAATCGCGCGGAGACGTGCGCGAGGCGCGCGGAAATTCGCCGAAATCGCCCCACTTCGCCCATTTCGCCCACTTTTCGACCCCCACTCGATTTTCAACCGTTTTTGGACGGTTTTGGGTGGTTTTTGGGTAGTTTTTGATGGTTAAAAACACTGAGAAAAATTCAGAACAGGGAGAGGACGAACTAGGAACATTTTGGAGAAAAAAAACTGAATTTTGGAGCTTTGAGTTGAGAGAAAAAAATCCATCTTACACACTTGTTTCCAAGAGCTTTTCTTCAAGTTTTCAAGCTATTTTCTAAGGATTTTCACAAGAGAAGACAAGGAATTCAACACTTCTATCTTCAATTCTTCAAAACTGAATTTGAGGGTAATTATTCTTGGCTTTACTCATTAATTCTCTTGTCAATTTCATTTATTTTGGCTTCCAATTAACATATCAAACATGTAAATTCTCTTAGTCTCCATATTCTTCTTCTTATTTTTTTTATCTTCAATTATTCATATAACAAATAAGTTTTTTTAAATTCCATTATCTTTTTTTATGTCAAATTATCCTTTGTTCATGTAATTATGCATGTTTTAGGTTGTAAATACCTTTAATTTCTTAATGCTATATCATGTTTATTATTATGCTTTCTTTTGCATGTATGAATGTTATAGTCATTGTTTTATGCTAGTTATGCATGTCAAGTGGAATTATTCTCATGTTACACATTTATTCATGTCTTAACTATAATAAAATTGATTATCAATAATCTTCCATGTATGTTAATTACTAAATATTAATAAGTTGCATGTGCCATGATACTTTCTCATCTTATGCATGTTAAATTGCATCTTAATTATTCTATGCATGCTAAATTGCATCTTAACTATTCTATGCATGTTAAATTACATCATGATTATTTTATGAATATTATATTTTCATGGTACATATTATCTTTTTATGTCATATTATTTTGTTGGCTTAATCACTAACATGAATTTCTTTTGTTTTATTTTTGGTTGCACATCATTGTTTTTACTTTCAATTGAGCATCCATGCACGTTGAAGGAGGAGTTGCGGGGTTTGGTATTTTCTTTATACATTTTTAATTCCCATTTTATTTACATTGCCTTGTATATATTCATTAAATAAAATGTTTTCCTATGCGCACCTAAATAAAGATCATAAAAATATTTCTTACTAAATTAATTTAGATTTTTCATAATAAAATGGGACCAATGTCCTAATTTTCATCCCAAATAAAATCATCACATCCAGAATATTTTCTTTCATGGAGCATGCGGGGACCAAAGTCCTCATGATTAATAAATCCCCCGGTTTTATGCATGTTTGCACTTTTAAAAGGGAGTTGTATTCCGCTCCTTGTATTATTGTAATTCATTGCTTTACTTGCTAATTTATGGTTTTCCTAACATGTATAAATGCGCTTTTAGATTAAAATTGCATCGTGTGGAGAGAGAGCGAATTAATGATAATTAAAATTTGATCATAAATTAATCGAGGTAGAAATAGATGAGAAATCCCGGACCCAGCTCTGGTCTTTGGGCTCAAGAGGTTAGAGGTTATCCTTCAAGATACTTCTTGAGTCACGAGGCTTTAGCGCTAATCCTAGGCCTCATGGCTCAATATGGATAAAAAGCGCAGTCTTAGGCTCTCCGAGGCGAGAGAAACTTTCCCAATGTTCTATTGGGTGGCGACTCCATGAAACCTCCGTGTTGCTCAACATAGACGCACTTGCGATTTATCGCAAGATGTCAACGGACCCGCAAATGCCCCGATCGCCCACGTGCGGGCGGTCCGAAAGGGCGGCGCTCGGGATCCGGCGCGCGTCACACCGATCCAACCAGAGAACCGAACTGGTCGGACCAGTTTGATTATAGTTGACTAGTTTGATCAAAGTTTGACCAAGCTCTAAATGGTGTTACAGGGCTCAAAAAAATTATCAGCGATCATGGATTTGCTCTAAATAATGAGGGGAAACAAATGGTGAAGAAAAATAAATTTTACGGTGAGACAAAAAATTGGATTATCGGTCTGGTAAGAAATTACTGGATCAGGAAACGGTTTCCGATTGAGCTAAAATTTTTTATGTAGGCTAATAAATATATTTTATGAATTTTATAAGTAATTTTATGAGGAACTGAGTTTGGAACATGGGAGAAATAAATTAGAGTAAAGAATGGGTTAATTAATGGATATGGGCCTAATTGGTTTGGCCCAATTTATTTGATCCAAGTTCAGCCCATTTAAGGGGCTATAAATACTTGAAAAATCTGCAGATTTGAGAACATTCTCCACTCCTCTCTAGGCCGAATGCCATTTCGCCCGCCAAAACCAAACTTTCCTCCATTTTCTCTTCATCAAACCCACTTAAATTAATTATCCTAAGCAACTTCCATGCCTTTTTTTTCATATGTCTCCATCTCTAGAGTTCAAGGGAAGTGAATATTATGGATGAAAGCAAGGAAAGCAAGCATTGCTCCAAAATTCAAGAGGAGGAAATGATTTCAAGTAGAAAAGATGAAGGAAATGAGGAATGGATATTGAAGAACAAGAATTCAAGGTTAGTGGAAACAATATCTCACACTTTCCATTTGATTTATGCTTGTTTATGTTTATGTTTATGGGTATGTGTATAAAGAATGCATGTGTATTATGAAATAAAATTTAGAATCATGTTATTTAGACTTAATAATGTTGAGGAATATAAAAATTCAATAGGTGGCCGAATATAGACCTAAGTTTTAATATGAAATGTTTTAATGTTTAATGCCCTTTAATTATAGAAATAAGTGAGTTAGCATGTGATATTAATGGAATATAATGTAGATGTGAACAAAAATAAAATTTATGATTTAATTGATGCTTTGGCCGAATGATACTTAAGTTTTAATATGGTCTAATTTAATGATTAATGTAACATAATGTTAGATATGGGATAAATGGCATGAGAAGTGATGAAATAATTGATAAATAAAAAGAAAATAAAATTGGAGATTTAAAATGATATCTTGGATGCATGCATGAATGGAACATACTATGTTATACCTTGGAAATTTAGAAAATATAATGTCATAACATAAATGTAAAATTAAAATTGAGTGTATATTAATTTATTTAGGATCTTTAGAGTTTAATTGAATATATATATATTAGGATCTTTAGAGTTTAATTGAATATATATATATATATATATATATATATATATATATATATATATATATATATATATATATATATATGATAGTTGGTATTGCATTACGGTAAAAAGGAAAAATATAAGATTTTTTTTTTTAATTTAAGTGAATTAATAATGTATTTGTAGATACAAATAAATGACAAATAGCATAGAAGTGAAATTAGTGGGCAAAGATTTAAACGTGGACAAAAGGTATATTTGGCCAAATGGAATAATTAGGTGATTAGTATAACAAATTGATAATTTAATAAATATAATGCATTAGAGTGGGTATAGAATTAAAATTGAGTGTATAGTAGTTTATTGAGAATTTTTAGAAATTATTTAAATATATTTTTGTTGGCAATGTATTATACTGAAAATAAAGAATATAGAATGAATATAATTAGAGTGAAATAACAAAGTATTTGGGTTAGAAATAAATAACTAATGACATAATGTTATTATTATATTTAGTAGAAAAATAAATGTGGATTGATATAATGTATGGACCGAATAGTGTGGAGTGAGAATAATGAAAAAGTAAATAAATAAATAAAGAAGGGAAGTGAGTTTAGTGATTTTAATATGAAGATAATAGGAAGGTGTAAATAAAAAAAATGTATTGCTTATGAATAATTGATGACATGGAATTAGAATTAATAGAAGAAAGTTAAGTGGAGTGGGAAACTGCATGTAGACCAAATGGTATAATAGAGGAATAATAATAATATAAAACGATTATAGCCATGCATAGTTGGAAAATGTATGGAATGTGACATATGGAAGTGTAAAATGTATTATGTATGGATAATGGCTGAGCTTGTAGTGAATATGACATGGCAATGGAAAGATTGGATATAACGAAAAATAGTGAATAATAACTTGCCCTTAGTAGAATCTGATAGTCAAATCTAGTTTAGGATACAATTGGCTAGCCACAGGGATTACACACCGCGGTATGAGTTATGACAACTCTCTTAAGTAGGCCAATGACGGTCTACTAAAATGTTGGAATGTTCAAATGTTGAAATGTAAAGTGAAATGAAATGGAATGTATGGGTAGTCCTTCGAGATTACTTTAAAATGTAGTGGATATGTGGGGTCTACATCCCGTGTATCCGGTTCGGAGATTTTTACCGGATTGATGCTAGGAGCAAAGTAATGAAAATGGATTGAAATGAGTAAACAAGAATTAAGAAGAAGAAAATGAAGTGAAAAAAAAAGAGGGGGTTTAATTGTAAGGATTTTAAAGTATGAAAGATAAAATGGTAAATATGTATAATGTTAGGACAAAAAGGTAGATATGAAGAAATAAGAAGTAAATGGTAAAATAAGTAATAAATGATAAAATAAGGGTTTAAATTGTAATTATGCATAAAAATAAGATGTAGGAACTAAATGGATATTTTCCATGTCCAATAATGAAATAAATATAAAAAAAAGTAAGTAGTGGCAAAATGATAATTTTTTGATAATAAAAGGCGAAACCGTAAATTAGTATAATTACAGAGATTAAATTATAGTTTAACCATATTAGTATTAAAAGAAGGATTAAAATGGTAATTTGAATAAGCATGTACTAATTCATTATATTTAAGAAATTAGATATGTTTGATAAATAATGAAAGTAATGAATTGCAAATAAAGTTAATAGTGACAGTCTAAAAAAAGTATTGGTAAGGAAATTAAAATGTCAGGGATTAAAGAAGTGATAATTTAAATTATAAATATTATAAGCAACTTGTGCATGGAATAAGATTTGTGCATGATGGATAAAATTATACGCATGTAATTAATTGAGGTAACATTAGAAATGGCACCTACTTCTTGTATGGCAGAAACGTTGTGGAAGCGTCTACAAGGATCCCGTTTATTTTTGGTCACTGGCCTGACTTTTATACACATGCAGGATAACAGCAGCTATTTCACAATCTAAAAGCCCCTAAAAGATTAAGACAAAAAACTGTCAGTGGGAACAAGTAGCCTTGCGGCGTATACGTTTTCTCGTCACCAAACACTTAGATCTCCCATCTATTTATAAAGATCCTAAAGGCTAGAGACCTATCTCTAGTATGACTCAGACTCTTTCTGAGATAGGATTTGGTAATCTTAATAAGATTGAATTTCTCAATTCTATCTGGATTGGACCTTTATCCAAATTAGAGTCATGGGCATACCCAAACGATAAACAACATCCTTTTATGTTGTCCATATTAGTTAGTTGCATCTTCATATGCTCCCAACTCTTGGGTAGGGAACGGATAACAGTTTGGACCTACTGCTTGTTAGTCAACTTATGACCAAGTTCACTAAGCTCTCTTATTATTTTCCATCTCTCTTAGATGTTTTCGCATCGAATGATTAGACTTTTCAGATATGTATCAAATTTGATCATTAATTATTGGAACTTAGTCAGAGACACACCTCTAAACTTTTCCCGCAAAGCAATCCACATATCTATTGCATTTTGATACTTGTGGAATTACTTTGCGATGTTATCATCCTTTTGCACTTAGCAAGATGATTCGAGCAGTGGAATTCTTCTTGTCACACCCTGTTTGCCCCCTAGTAGTATGAGCCATGTGCGTGTATGTGCATTGTATGAGTTTTAGCATGCCATAAGGGTATTTTTGGGTATATGCATGTTTTGTGAGTTTTGTTAGTATGAGAGTGCATGTATGGTGTTAGGGTGTGAATTAGTTGGGTTGTGTTTATGTGTGGGTGCTCACACATTTGTAGGGTATTCATTAGTTGGGAGAGTTTTGTGTGTATATGACGCATGTATTTTGGGTGTGAGTGATCAATTCCCACTAATAGGGAAGTGACACCTGTCTAAGGTTAGGAAAAGAAAAAAGAAAAAAAGGAAAGAGAAAAGGGGAAAGGGCGATGGCTGTTCTCATTTCCCGTTTCCCTTCCCCTCACTCTCTTCTTCTTTATTTTCTCTTCCCCTAAGAACCCTAGCTTGGATTCAAAGGGCTGCTAGTGGAAATTGATCATCTCCTTGTGTCTCTTTTGGTGAGTTTTCTGCATTTCCACCTTGTTCTTTCTCTTCTTCATCTTCTTCTTCATATTTTTCTAGGTTTGGGTTTTAATCTAGGGTTCTATTTTTGTGTGTTTTGATGGGTTGTTGTTAGTTGAGCCTCCTCGTGACCCGAAAGGCAAGGAGAAGGCTGGATCTAGTGGAGCTCATTAGATTTGGAGCTAAGGAGAGAAGGTTTGGGAATTTATGCTATTTTGATGTTCTTGTGTTCATTTGTACATGTGTATGAAATCCTGGATTCTTGATTGTGTAAATGGACTCAAATTGGTATGCATGTTATGGGTTATTATTTGTGATAAATAATTATGTGTAAATATGGATTTATTGAAGTAATTGTAAGGTTGGATGAGTTGTGCTGCAATTCCAGGTTTTGTGATTCTTGAGATGTTATTTGTGTAAATTGATAAATTAATGAGAATTGATTGTGGAAATATGTTATATTGTGTTGCTTATGGTGTTTGGGAAGCCCAAATTGAGGTAAGAAGTGATTTGACTTGACTGTGTTTGAGTTGGGTTTGGAATTGAGGGAAGTTTCTGCAGAATTTTTGTGTAAGGGCTGGAATTCACGATCCTGTCGCGAGCGTGACACTGTCGCGAGGTCACGACAGGGCCCGGTGAAAGTAGCCCTCGCACGCATTCGAGCTCTCTACTGAGCCGCGCAGCAACGCTTCTGTCGCGAGCGCGACAGAGAGCTCGTCTGTCGACCTATTTTGGAGCAAGTGTCTGTCGCGAGTGCGCTCTCGGCGCGAGCGCGATGGATCGGCCGGGCAGCTCACTGTCGCGAGCGCGACAGTGAGTTGAATTTTCTCCCTCGCAAGATCGCGAGGATTGCAGTGGTTGCGACCTTGGGCGAGTTCGCCTCTATCGCGAGCGTGACAGTGATCCTAATTCTGCCCTATTTGTTGATTTCGTTTCCTCTTTTAAAATGATTTCAAATGATTTCTTCGTGAGTTTTACCCCTGTATGTTGTATAAAATGCTTATTTATATGTACATTATGATGAATCTCTCATGATAATGATATGCTATAATTTGGAACCTGAAATGTGTTATGCATGACCTGCGAGAGTCAGTTTAGTGGATAGTTAGGCATGCCTAATAGAGTCTTTTAGCTACAGTCTCAGTTCCGTCTGGACCCCGATCAGGTCCCCGTTTGGTTCCTTGCGAACCCCTTATGCGTTTTGAATCTTTTTTAAGGTCCCCTTTGTACAAATGTTTTGAATGCAAGAAAATAAAATGATTTTCGACTCGTACTAGTAAAGTACGCTATGCGTCCGATTCATACCCGTAAGGTACGCTATGCGTTTACTCGTTATCCACTAATGTGAGTCAGCAGGTGTTCTGTTTGCTTTAATTGCTTCGATGTGATTGTACGAATGAAATATCCGAATGAGTATAATGATCGGTTTATATCTATAAGGATGCGGTCCTGTGCTATTGAAAGTATGGCTTCAGCATGCAAGTATGTTATATTATAGAAATCTGCATATGACATTATGGATGTGGATTGCTCTGACGACCATTGTGAATGGCCGTCCATATTACTTGTGTGTTTCCCTACTAAGCGTTTATCGCTTAGCACGGTGTTTTTACCCGTGCAGGTGCGGAAGGTGCTATGATTTGGGAGAGTTGCCGTCAGTCAAGCCAACACATGAGGGATTAGCGTAGGGCTTTTTTTTTGTATCAGTTATAATAATTATTTTTGTAATATAACTCTCTGTATCAATGATTTTGTATAGCTTCCGCATTTGTATATTTCAGTTTATGTAATTATCTTTTGTTTCAGCTAGTGTGATCAAAACATTAATGTAATGGAATTTTTTTATAGTAATGAATGATCATGCATTGCTCCTCTAAAGTTTTAATTTACTCTGTACTTCTGTTTGTATGTTATGGTTGAATGTATGATTTGATTTGTACATGTGTGGTGACACCTTGACTCGTACGGCATCTCACTCCTTATCGGATAGGATCGCCTACGTATGGGTATGGGGTGTTACAGTTTTTGGTATCAGAGCCTAGGTTTAGGCATTTCTGGGTGATGTGCTGCTGTTGTTGTGATGTTGATGTGCATGGTATATGTCTAGGACTGTGTTGGCTGATACGATTGTCCTCTTGTTTGTTTAGATGAATTCCAACTCTGTTCGTGGATCACTTGAGGAGTCCGCCGAGAGTGTGAACCCTCAAGCCGTTGATCCTTCAGTCTCTGTGTCGGCTCAACCTGCTAGGGTCCAGCCCGAAGCTGCAGCCATGCCTTTTGAAGCTATGCTTAAGCTATCACAGGGCATGGCTCGAGTCTTGGAGAGAGTGACAGCCCCTAAGGCCCCGACTGAGAGTTTGAGAAGAGCAGGTGCTAAAGATTTCTATGGCACGGGTTTAGATGAGTCTGAGTTGGCTGAGAGATGGTTAGACAAGGTGAAGTGTGCCTTGAGAGAAGTTCGGTGTCCTCCTGACCAGTAGGCAGAGTGTGTAGTGGCTTTGCTACAAGGGTCAGCTTTTGAATGGTGGGAATTAGTTTGCAGACATCCTCAGTTACAAGATCCAGTCACATGGGACTTCTTCGCAAGGGAGTTTACGAATAAGTATGTGACTCAGACCTATAAGGATGCTAGATGGGCACAGTTTCTGAGTTTGAAGTAGAGGGCTATGTCTATTTCAGAGTTTGAGAAGGAGTTCAACCGGTTGGCGAGATATGCTCCTGAAAGTATTATGATAAATGAGTTCCGAATTAGGCATTTTGAGGCCGGGTTGAATGAGTCCTTGAGAGCTATGTTGATTTCCTTGATGAGCACTCCAGGAGTGAATTATTATCAGATTGTGGAAGCAGCTGTTAGGGCTGAGAGGACTGAAACTGTTCTGAGAGAGAGGGCTCTGAGGAGGAATCCTTCCCGTGGTGGTTCATCTTCCTCATCCTCGGGTAAGAGATCCAGGAACCCACAGGATGAGACCTCAGCTGGTCCGGCTACACGGGGTAGAAGATAGGGTTCTGTAGCGGTGTCAGGTTCTGGTAGAGGCAATTTGGGTATTAGGACTGAGATGCTTCCAGAATGTTCTCATTGTAACAAGCGGCACAGAGGTGAGTGTAGGTGGCTCACTGGTGGGTGTTTCTGTTGTGGGAGCACCAAGCACTTTTTGGCCAATTGTTCGCGATCGTATGAGGCATCTGGAGATCAGAGAGAGGCCAGTAGAGTTGGCTCCAATGCCACGCAATCTACCCGTGGTAGGGGCCGAGGTAGAGGTCGAGGTGGTCGACCTAGAGAGGGTGCTACATCTGAGACAATTGAGCGACAGTTGCCTGTTCCAGCAAGGGCTTATGCTGTGAGAGCCAGAGAGGAGCAAGACGCACCCGATGTGATTGCTAGTAAGTTCCTACTCCATGACACTGAATTGTATGCTCTAATTGATCCTAGTTCCACACACTCATATTTGTGCATGGATAAGATTCTTGATAAGTTGCATGTGGTAGATCAGCTAGATTATGAGATATGTGTGACCAGTCCATTAGGGCATAGTGTCAATGTGAGTAGAGTCTTTAGGAATTGTCCCCTGTTGATTGAGGGAGTTGAGTTTCCAGTAGATCTGATTTGGTTGGCTTTTAGAGAATTTGATCTGATTCTGGGTATGGAATGGTTGGGTGAGCATCGAGCTTTGGTTGACTGTCATAGGAAGACAGTTATGCTTCGGGATAAGAATTGGTCTTCGGTGTTTGTTAAAGGTTTGGGCGCTAGTTCTTTGAACAATGCGATTTTTGCGATGCAAGCTAAGAGATTCATAAGGAAGGGTTGTGAGGCTTTTCTGGCAGTTGTGTTGGATTCTAAGAGGGATCAAGTTAAGATTGAGGACATCCCTGTTGTACGGGAGTTCAGTGATGTGTTCCCAAGTAGTTGCCGGGTTTGCGCCTTGAGAGAGAAGTCGAGTTGTCCATAGAGATTATGCCGGGTACCACTCCCATATCGAAAGCACCTTATCGGATGGCTCCTGTAGAGTTGAGAGAACTCAAAGCTCAACTACAAGAGTTACTGGATAAGGGTTTTATTCGACCCAGCATATCTCCATGGGGAGCTCCGGTTCTATTTGTTAAGGAGAAGGATGGTTCGTTGAGGATGTGCATCGATTATAGGCAAATCAATAAGGTCACAGTGAAGAACAAGTATCCTTTGCCTAGAGTCGAGAACTTGTTTGATCAGCTTCGAGGTGCGGGTGTCTTCTTGAAGATTGACCTTCGCTCAGGGTATTATCAACTTCGAGTTCAGGATGCGAACGTGGTTAAGACTGCATTTCGGACTAGGTATGGCCACTATGAGTTTTTAGTGATGTCGTTTGGTTTGACCAATGCTCCAGCGGCTTTCATGGATTTGATGAACAGAGTGTTTAGGCCATACTTAGACCGTTTTGTAGTGGTGTTTATAGACGACATCTTGGTGCATTCCAAGAATGAGAGTGAGCATGAGGAACATATTCGGTTGGTTTTGCAAGTGTTAAGAGATCATCGGTTGTTTGCCAAGCTTAGTAAGTGTGATTTCTGGCTTCGAGAAGTGTCATTTTTGGGTCATGTTGTTTCGGCCAAGGGTATTCAAGCTGATCCGGCTAAGATTGAGGAGATAGTTGATTGAAAAGTGCCTAGGAACGTTCAGGAAGTGAGGAGTTTTCTTGGTTTGGCGGGTTACTACCGTCGATTTGTTCAGGGTTTTTCTGTCATTGCCGCTCCGATGACAAGGTTGTTGAGGAAAGGAGTCAGATTCGAGTGGTCGGATAAGTGCCAGGCTTGTTTTGATCGGTTGAAGAAGTTGCTAGTAGAGGCTCCTATACTTACTCAACCCATCTCGGGTAAAGAGTTTGTTATGTATAGTGATGCTTCGGGTGTGGGTCTTGGATGTGTCTTGATGCAGGAAAGTAAGGTTGTGGCTTATGCTTCTCGACAGTTGAAACCACATGAGAGGAATTATCCGACACACGATTTGGAATTAGCAGCTGTTATCTTTGCTTTGAAGATTTGGCGCCATTATCTGTATGGGGAGAAATGTAGGATCTTTACGGACCATAAGAGTTTGAAGTATCTCCTCATGCAGAAGGAATTGAATATGAGTGTTGAACATTTTCTATATATGCTTATTGACCGCAAGTATACGGTGTACCGCAATAGTACTTAAGATGTCGATCCCACAAGGAACGTTTTTTACACACTATTACTAATCAATTTTAATCTTGTTTACAATGATTAATTAATGGTAAAGTTGATTTTAATCTAATCTAACATGTAAACTAAATATACCTAGTTAATGATAGTTAAAAGAAGATAAAATAAATCATGAAGAATTAAAGACAATGAACTTGATTCCATCAATTTGATTAACATCTTTCATCTTTTTATGCAAGCCAAGTTAGAATCAATTTTTAACTTACTCTCTCGACATGAATTAAAATGCCTAAAACATACAATTAAAATTCTAACTCACAATTTTCATTAATGAATTAGAGGTTTCTAATTATATATTTTAAGAATAAACACTAACCTATAGCAATTATCTCAATATACCGATTTCTCAAAATATACCTTGATAATGAAACTCTATTAGATGTCAGATAAAGTAAACTCTCGAATTACTTTACTTATAAAGATTAAACAAAATATACTAATAGAGAATCTACATTAAAAGACCATAAAAGTAGATGAAAATAGAAAGAATTATAACATGCAAATTCATTAAAATGATATTCATAAAAATATTGGAGAAGAATTAAAAATAAGAGAATAAGATAGAAGCCTTTCAACCCTTTTCTCAATCTCTTGAAATAGATTTTCTTCTCCTTGATCTTCTTCTTCAAAACATAAAGACTACCCTAAGAAAATAAAACTAAAGAAAATACAGAAAATTACATAACTAAAATTTCATATTATTCTATATTGTCTCATCTAAAAAACTACAGTTAACTACATATTTATAGATGTTGATTTGAGAGATGTGTCTCCTGAAAATGTCCCTTGAGAATAGTTGCAACTTTTGGTGAAAGAAAATGGCTTTTCAAGTGACATTTGGCTGAAAACTGTCCAACGGTCGCCTCTGTCGCTCTCGCAATGGTGTCGCGATCGCGACAGAACACACTGCACCATTTTCTTCTTTCTTTCTTTCTCTCGGTTTTCTCTTCCTTCTCTGGCCAGTCATGAGACGCTACTCCCCATCACGTGGCGTGACTCTTCGTGTGTGGCGTGACTGGCGCTCACGTCTCGCCGCCTCTCCCTTCTCTTCTCTTTTCCTTTCTTTCCTGGCCTCTCTGTGTCGTCACGTCGCGTTACCTCTGCTCACGTCACGTGACTCTTCTCTCTCAGCTTCTTCTCTTCTTTTCCTCCTTCCTCTTCGTTCTTCTTCTCCAGTCACGTCACGTTACTTCAACTCACATCGCGTGACCGCTTGTGTGAGACGTGACCTGCTCCTCTCTCGTGATCCTCTCCTTCCATTAGCTTCTTCGCTTCATTTTTCACCTAAAAACACCAATAAACACAATAAACACTCAACTAATATAAATAAACATAAACTAACATATCATATCAAATTTACACACAATTTCATGATTAATTACATAAACTCATACAAAATAAATACTAAATTATACCTCAATTAAACTCCTATCAAATTCCCCCACACTTGAACCTTGCTTGTCCCCAAGCAAGAGAAAAGAAATAAGCAAATTTAATAGCCAGTAAACATCATTACAAAATACTGTTCATTTAACATATGTAATAGAATTGAAAAGAACCAAATATCTTATACACTCAGAAAAAGATCAGTAAGTCAAAATTTTAAAGTATGCATCCGAAATTCAACAAATTACTTAAATTTACTAATTCCAACATAAAGAGTATGAAGTCTATCAAAACTAAACATGACTTAAAAGAAAGAAAATTAACCATAAAGTTAAAATTCTTAAGCAACTAGCTGCACTTAGGACAATTTGAGCTCACTTACCCTTAATCCAATCTCATGGCATTTTTAGACTTTGCTTGTTTTTCTTTTCTTTTGATTTTTCTTTTTATTTTCTAGCAAGAGAAAGTTATATGGGTACGTTTTACGCTCCATCCCATATTTTTGCAATTTTGATATATATCTTGCTTTCTTTTTCTTTTTATGACTTGAGTGGGTGCATTTTATGCTCCATCCCACTTTTTTTTATTTTTTCTTTTATTTTTAGTCCTCATCCATTATTGAAAAGAAAAAAGGTAAGTATTATGGCTATAGTTTCCTTAAGCAACTAAAAACTGAAAATTTTTAACTAAATGAGCAAATTCTAACTTTAAAAACATGTTTAGTAAAGAGACTAAATAATCTATAATGTTGAAATAAGTAAAAGAAAATAACTTGAAAAACTGCAAAAAAAAATTGAAAAACTGATAAAAATGAGCATAGAGGATAATTGACTTAACAAACCTATATAATATACCAAATAAATAATGCCTCATAATAAAGCTTACTTAAAAGCCTAATTGAAATATAAAAACACATAACAATCATGCAAATAACATATACACAACATATACATAAACATATAAAACAATAATCAAACAAACTAACTCACTCCCCCACACTTAGAACCAACATTGTCCTCAATGTGTAGGAATAACACACAAAAACAAGTAAAAGAAACAAATAAAATGAAGCAAAAGAAAAACTCCCCTATCATGGTGAAGGTGGAGGCGATGGAACAACAAAACCAGCTTGTATTATGAAATGATCAAATTTATACTCCAACCTCCTTTGACGTCGCTCAATGGAAGAAAGTTGTTCTTGCATATCAGATAACATCATTAGAATGTTATGGCTAGATGAGCCAACCTCAGGAGCAGCAGCCACATCGGCTGGAATATCGGGCATCACTTCATCTTCATTTGCCTCCTCATCACCACCTTCTTCTTCTTGTGCCTCTACTTGTGTCTCAGAAGTTCTAGCAATATCCCTCCAATATGATCGAGCACGAGGTGGAATTTCCTGAAAATTATTACCAACAACTTCTCCACGAACTAACACATTCTTATTAAAATAAAGGCAAGGAAAAACTCGATAATAGGCATCTAAATCCACATTTAAACTCCTTGCAATACTATAAATAACATGCCCATCAGTTAAAGGTGAATCATGCTTATTAACACATTGCAACAATTGACTAACTATCCAAAAAGGCCAACATACATCCTTAAGTCTATGCATACACCACATCAAAAATAACTCATTATATGTAACTCTATTGAATTCAGACCTATTAAAAACTAAAGAAGCTAAAACCCTATGCAAAATCCAATATCTCAAATCTTTAATAAACATGGATTTAGCATCCCTAGCCCTATAAGGTGTTTGCAAATCAGTTAAAAACGTCCAAAATTCATGTGGCTTAAAAGATTTAGGTGGATCAGTTAAACTAGTTTGAGAAAATCTAAACATCCTATTCATCATAAAATAGGTCAAAGTATAAGGTTTACTAGCCATCCTAAAATCTAACCAATTTTCATTATTGTCATTCTTTTTCAATGTGGTGTAAAATTCTAAAACTAAATCAGGACGAACGTCTTCATGCATAGATGCAAATTTCATCAAGCCACATAATCTTAACATGTCATTAACTACATCTAACATGCCAATTTGAATAAGCAGGAATCAGGAAAATACTTACATTGCATGAAATGCCTACCACGGAGGGTTAAATACCTACTGCCTTCATCTACAGAAAATATAGGAAACAACGCACTATAATGAGCAGCAATATTCACCTCCTCAGTTTCCTGCTCTTCTTGTTCAATTCGGGAAACAGATGGGTTCTTTGTTCTCACCATATTTGAATGTGTTTGGTAAACAGAGAATGAAAACTATAAGGAAGTAATTCTGAAGACAATGGAAGAAATTAACAAGAACAAATACATGAAAGGAAAACTGAAAAGATAAAAGAAAAAGGAATGTAAACAGAGAAGAAATTACAAACGGAATGTGATTGAGTTATGCATAGATGCAACCGAAATCAAGTGTGTTTGGGGAAAGAAGAAATGAAAAAGAAAAATGAACAAAGAAAAATGAAAAGAAATTGACTGGAATGTAAAACTAAAAAAAAACGAAAGGAAAACAGAGGATGGAAGGTTGAAGAAGAAGGAACAAAGAAGATAAAATGGCTATGGAAGGTTTTTTACTCATGACCGGTGTGAGGGAAAGAAAACTAACAGGTGAAACGAAGTAGAAAACGAATAAAATGAAAAATCACGACGTTAGGGTTTTAAATTTAAGTTCCCGCTTTTAATTCTTCTTTTTCTGTGTTTTAAGGCTTAAATGGTAAAATTAAGTTAATTTAATTTAAATTTAATCATAAAAATTAGAAGAAAAAGAAAACAAAACCAAATTAATAAATAAAATAATAAAATAAAAGAAAAATTTAAAATTTACCTGAGTTACCCAAATTCTGCTCATCGCACGTCACGAGTCATGAGACAACGTCACGACTCGTGATGCTCTTACTTACCTAAGCGAAGTCCATTAAGCGAAGTCCATCACGTCGCGTGAAATAACATCACGAGAAGCACGCCCTGGAAAAATCGCTTGTTGTCGCGATCGCGATACTTGCCACGATCGCGACAGAATACAACGTCTGCAAAATTATTTTATTTTTTATATTTTTTTTAATTTATTTATTTCGTTATTTTGTTATTTTTTTCATATAATTGAACAACTCTAATCTTACTAAATTAGCTGTAAAATAAAAACCAATGTGTTAGTAGCATGAAAATCTAGAATACAAAAAATAATAAGTAAAACTATATAAACTAATCTAAAACAAAGTACAATGAATTTAAAAAGAAAATATAACTAAGTAACCTAAATAAAAGAACTAGATAAATCATGGCTTAATGTGCTCCCTAGGATTCTCCTCAGTATTACTTGGAAGACATCCTAAATTTCTAGAAGATAAAGAGCTAGCAAGTTGGCCTAATTGAACCTCAAGATTATGAATAGTAGCAGCATGATTTTTAGCAATTTGATCAAATTTTTCTTCAAGTTTCTTTTGACTTTCATCTTGAGAATGCATCTTACAATTAATTTCTTCAATGAACTTATCAATTTTAATCTCAAAGGCTCCAAACCTATCTTGTGGTTGTTGGTATCCTACACCTCTATTTTGGTTGTTAACATTATTATTCCCCCATGAAAGGTTAGGATGGTTTCTCCAACCAGAATTATAGGTGTTAGAATAAGGATTTCCACGACCTTGGCTTTGAAGAAAATTAACTTGTTCTTCCTTATTAACCATGCCTAAATTGCAATTATCACTCTTATGTCCTTGTTGACCATAAACATTGCATGCATTTAATGAATTACCACCCATACTTAGACTATTAACTCTATGATTCAATGCTTCAATTTGGGCTTGTAATGCAACCATAGAATCTACTGAATGTATCCCCCTAGCATTAGAATTATTATACTCCCTTACTCTTTCAGGAGGCCACATACAGTTGTTCATTGCCATCTCTTCCAATAGCTCATATGCTGCATCAATTGTTTTTCTCATCAAGGATCCACCAGCTGCAGCATCTATTGTCCATCTTGTAGTTGGATTAACTCCATTATAGAAGGTTTGCATCAAGAGCTCTCTTGGAAGGTTGTGGTGTGGACACATCCTTTGCAATTCCTTGAATCTTTCCCAAGCCTCATATAATGATTCATTATCATTTTGAATAAATGTAGTAATATCCTTTATGATTTTTACAGTTTTGGCCAATGGAAAATATTTTGATAAAAATGCTTGGGCCAATTGGTCCCAAGTAGTTATAGATCCCCTTATCAATGAATTCAACCAAGCCTTTGCTTTATCTTTCAAAGTGAATGGAAAAAGCCTAAGCTTGATTGCATCAGCCAAAACCCCTTTGATCTTAAAGGTATCACATATTTCAAGAAAGTTGGCCAAATGAGCAGTTGGATCCTCATTTGCCAAACCATAGAATTGAATACTATTTTGAATCATTTGTAACAATGAAGGCTTAATTTCAAATTGATTTGCATTTACCGTTGGTCTTACCACTCCTTGTTGAGCACCACTCAAAGCAGGTGTGGCAAAGTCCATCAATCTTGGCGGATTTTCTTCAGCCATGATAATTGGTCTCTTATCCTTGTTCTTCTTTCTATTTGACTTCTGGTTACTTGACAAGAATCTTTCAATTTTAGGATTTAAAGGCTCTAGCTCTTCTTGTGAACTTCTTGTACTAGGCATGAACTTCTAAATCCTGTAAAACAAAAACAAAACACAAAGTTAAATTAAACACACACAAATTAAAACAAAACAAAATATTGTAATCCAAAATCATAAATCGATTTTCATAATGGCAAACAACCGTTCCCCGGCAACGGCGCCAAAAACTTGTTGAGCATTTTCTATATATGCTTATTGACCGCAAGTATACGGTGTACCACAATAGTACTTAAGATGTCGATCCCACAAGGAACATTTTTTACACACTATTACTAATCAATTTTAATCTTGTTTACAATGATTAATTAATGGTAAAGTTGATTTTAATCTAATCTAACATGTAAACTAAATATACCTAGTTAATGATAGTCAAAAGAAGATAAAATAAATCATGAAGAATTAAAGACAATGAACTCGATTCCATCAATTTGATTAACATCTTTCATCTTTTTATGCAAGCCAAGTTAGAATCAATTTTTAACTCACTCTCTCGACATGAATTAAAATGCCTAAAACATACAATTAAAATTCTAACTCACAATTTTCATTAATGAATTAGAGGTTTCTAATTATATATTTTAAAAATAAACACTAACCTATAGCAATTATCTCAATATACCGATTTCTCAAAATATACCTTGATAATGAAACTCTATTAGATGTCAGATAAAGTAAACTCTCGAATTACTTTACTTATAAAGATTAAACAAAATATACTAATAGAGAATCTACATTAAAAGACCATAAAAGTAGATGAAAATAGAAAGAATTATAACATGCAAATTCATTAAAATGATATTCATAAAAATATTGGAGAAGAATTAAAAATAAGAGAATAAGATAGAAGCCTTTCAACCCTTTTCTCAATCTCTTGAAATAGATTTTCTTCTCCTTGATCTTCTTCTTCAAAACATAAAGACTACCCTAAGAAAATAAAACTAAAGAAAATACAGAAAATTACATAACAAAAATTTCATATTATTCTATATTGTCTCATCTAAAAAACTACAGTTAACTAAATATTTATAGATGTTGATTTGAGAGATGTGTCTCTTGAAAATGTCCCTTGAGAATAGTTGCAACTTTTGGTGAAAGAAAATTGCTTTTCAAGTGACTTTTGGCTGAAAACTGTCCAACGGTCGCCTCTGTCGCGCTCGCAACGGTGTCGCGATCGATACAGAACATGCTGCACCATTTTCTTCTTTCTTTCTTTCTCTCGGTTTTCTCTTCCTTCTTTGGCCAGTCACGAGACGCTACTCCCAATCACGTGGCGTGACTCTTCGTGTGTGGCGTGACTGGCGCTCACGTCTCGCCGCCTCTCCCCTTTCTCTTCTCTTTTCCTTTCTTTCCTGGCCTCTCTGTGTCGTCATGTCGCGTTACCTCTGCTCATGTCGCGTCACTCTTCTCTCTCAGCTTCTTCTCTTCTCTTCCTCCTTCCTCTTCGTTCTTCTTCTCCAGTCATGTCACGTTACTTCAACTCACATCGCGTGACCGCTTGTGTGAGACGTGACCTGCTCCTCTCTCTTGATCCTCTCCTTCCATTAGTTTCTTCGCTTTATTTTTCACCTAAAAACACCAATAAACACAATAAACACTCAACTAATACAAATAAACATAGACTAACATATCACATCAAATTTACACACAATTTTATGATTAATTACATAAACTCATACAAAATAAATACTAAATTATACCTCAATTAAACTCCTATCAATGAGGCAGTGTCGTTGGCATGAGTTGTTTAAGGACTACGACTGCATAGTTGATTACCATCCGGGTAAGGCCAATGTAGTCGCTGATGCTTTGAGTCAGAAGTCGATATCAGCCTTGCTTTTGAGACGGTTTAGATGGAGGTTTGATATAGATGGGGCTTTGGTTGCTCAGTTGCGAGTGAAGCCTACCTTGAAACAGAGGATTGTGGATGCTCAGAGGGTTGATGCGAGGCTACAGCGGATTATGCAAGAGGTCGGATCAAGCAAGCAGTCAGATTTCTCGGTTCTGGATGGGGTGCTTATGTATAGAGATCGCTTGTGTGTGCTTGAGAATGAGGAGTTGAGGAAGCAACTGTTGAGTGAAGCGCATAGTACGGTTTTTACTATGCATCCAGGCAGTGAGAAAATTTATCGGGATATGAAGCAGTTTTATTGGTGGTCTGGTATGAAGAGAGATATTATGGATTTTGTGTCCAAGTGGTTGACTTGTCAGCAGGTAAAGGCCGAGCATCAAGTTCCTTCAGGATTGCTTATGCCTTTATCCATTCTCGAGTGGAAATGGGATGATATTGCCATGGACTTTGTATCTGGTTTACCTTTGACTCAAAAGAAACATGACTCAGTTTGGGTAATAGTGGATTGGCTTACAAAATCAGCTCATTTCTTGCCAGTAAGAGTAAATTATCCGATGGATAGGCTGGCCAGTATCTATATGGATGAGGTAGTCAGGTTGCATGGTGTGCCGTTATCTATAGTATCAGATCGGGATCCGAGGTTCACTTCGAAGTTTTGGAAGGAATTGCAAAGGGCTTTGGGTACCAAGTTGAATTTCAGCACGGCATTCCATCCTTAGGCAGATGGTCAGTCAGAGCGGGTCATTCAGATTCTAGAAGACATGTTGAGGGCTTGTGTTTTGGAGTTTTCGAGTAGTTGGGACAGATATGTGTCGCTTTTGGAGTTTACCTACAATAATAGTTATCAGTCGAGCATAGGTATGTCACCGTATGAGGCTTTGTATGGTTGGTAGTGTAGGACTCCAGTTTATTGGACCGAGCTATCCGAGCGTTCAGTTATTGGGCCAGAGTTGGTTAGGGATACTGAGTAGAAGATTAGAGTTGTTCAGCGGAATTTAAAAGCGGCTAAGGATCGACAAAAGTCTTATGCCAACTTGAAGAGGAAAGATGTGAAGTTTGAGGTCGGGGACAAGGTTTTCCTTAAAGTTTCGCCTTGGAGGAAAGTGCTTCTGTTTGGAAAGAAAGGCAAGCTTAGTCCTCGCTTCATTGGTCCTTATGAGATTTTGGCTAAGGTTGGTCCGGTAGCCTATAGATTGGCTTTACCTATGGAGTTGGCAAAGTTGCATGATGTGTTCCATGTTTCGATGCTTCATCGATATAGATCAGATCCTTCACATGTTTTGTCAGTTCAGGATGTGCAAGTGCAACCAGATTTTTCTTATGATGAGGAACCAAGAGTCATCCTAGCTCGAGAAGTGAGGCAATTGAGGAGTAAGCGAATCCCATTGTTAAAAGTGTTATGGAACCATCATGGAGTCAAGGAAGCGACTTGGAAACCAGAGGAGTCGATGAGAGCTCAGTATCCGCATTTATTCAGTGCAGGTGAGAATTTCGAGGACGAAATTCTTGTTAGTAGGGGAGAGTTGTCACACCCCGTTTGCCCCCTAGTAGTATGAGCCATGTGTGTGTATGTGCATTGTATGAGTTTTAACATGCCATAAGGGTATTTTTGGATATACGCATGTTTTGTGAGTTTTGTTAGTATGAGAGTGCATGTATGGTGATAGGGTGTGAATTAGTTGGGTTGTGTTTGTGTGTGGGTGCTCACACATTTGTAGGGTATTCATTAGTTGGAAGAGTTTTGTGTGTATATGACGCATGTATTTTGGGTGTGAGTGATCAATTCCCACTAACAGGGAAGTGACACCTGTCTAGGGTTAGGAAAAGAAAAAAGAAAAAAAGGAAAGAGAAAAGGGGAAAGCGGGGTGGCTGTCCTCATTTCCCGTTTCCCTTCCCCTCACTCTCTTCTTCTTCCTTTTCTCTTCCCCTAAGAACCCTAGCTTGGATTTAAAGGGCTGCTAGTGGAAATTGATCATCTCCTTGTGTATCTTTTGGTGAGTTTTATGCATTTCCACCTTGTTCTTCCTCTTCTTCATCTTCTTCTTCATATTTTTCTTGGTTTGGGTTTTAATCTAGGGTTCTATTTTTGTGTGTTTTGATGGGTTCTTGTTAGTTGAGCCTCCCCGTGACCCGAAAGGCAAGGAGAAGGCTGGATCTAGTGGAGCTCATTATATTTGGAGCTAAGGAGAGAAGGTTTGGGAATTTATTCTATTTTGATGTTCTTGTGTTCATTTGTACATGTGTATGAAATCCTGGATTCTTGATTGTGTAAATGGACTCAAATTGGTATGCTTGTTATGGGTTATTAGTTGTGATAAACAATTATGTGTAAATATGGATTTATTGAAGTAATTGCAAGGTTGGATGAGTTACGCTGCAATTCCAGGTTTTGTGATTCTCGAGATGTTATTTGTGTAAATTGATAAATTGATGAGAATTGATTGTGGAAATATGTTATATTGTGTTGCTTATGGTGTTTGGGAAGCCCAAATTGAGGTAAGAAGTGATTTGACTTGAATGTGTTTGAGTTGGGTTTGGAATTGAGGGAAGTTTCTGCAGAATTTTTGTGTAAGGGCTGGAATTCACGATCCTGTCGCGACCGCGACACTATCGCGAGGTCGTGACAGAGCCCGGTGAAAGTAGCCCTCGCACGCATTCGAGCTCTCTGTTGAGCCGCGCAGCATTGCTTCTGTCGCGAGCGCGACGCATGTCGAGAGCATGACAGAGAGCTCGTCTGACGACCTATTTTGGAGCAAGTCTCTGTCGCGAGCACGATGGATCGGTCGGGCAGCTCACTGTCGCAAGCGCGACGCTTATCGCGAGCGCGACAGTGAGTTGAATTTGCTGCCTTGCGAGATCGCGAGGATTGCCATGGTCGCGACCTGGGGCGAGTTTGCCTCTGTCACAAGCGCGACAATTTTCGCGATCGCGACAGTGATCCTAATTCTGCCCTATTTGTTGATTTCGTTTCCTCTTCTAAAATGAATTTCAAATGATATCTTCGTGAGTTTTAACCCTGTATGTTGTATAAAATGCTTATTTATATGTACATTATGATGAATCTCTCATGATAATGATATGCTACAATTTAGAACCTGAAATGTGTTATGCATGACCTGCGAGAGTCAGTTTAGTGGATAGTTAGGCATGCCTAATAGAGTCTTTTAGCTGCAGTCTCAGTTCCGTCTGGACCCTGATCAGGTCCCCGTTTGGTTCCTCGCGACCCCCTTATGCTTTTCAAATCTTGTTTAAGGTCCCCTTTGTACAAATGTTTTGAATGCGAGAAAATAAAATGATTTTCGACTCGTACTCGTAAAGTACGCTATGCGTCTGATTCGTACCCGTAAGGTACGCCATGCATTTACTCGTTATCCACTAATGTGAGTCAGCAGGTGTTCTGTTTGCTTTAATTGGTTCGATGTGATTATACGAATGAAATATCCGAATGAGTATAATGATCGGTTTATATCTATAAGGATGCGGTCATGTGCTATTGAAAGTATGGCTTCAACATGCAAGTATGTTATATTATAGAAATCTGCATATGACATTATGGACGTAGGTTGCTCTGACAACCATTGTGAATAGCCATCCATATTACTTGTGTGTTTCCCCACTAAGCGTTTATCGCTTAGCACGGTGTTTTTACCCGTGCAGGTGCGGAAGGTACTATGATTTGGGAGAGTCGCCATCAGTCAAGCCAACACATAAGGGATTAGCGTAGGGCTTATTTTTGTATCAGTTATGATAATTCTTTTTGTAATAGAACTCTCTGTATCAATGATTTTGTATAGCTTCCGCATTTGTATATTTCAGTTTATGTAATTATCTTTTGTTTCAGCTAGCATGATCAGAACATTAAAGTAATGGAATTTTATTATAGTAACGAATGATCATGCATTGCTCCTCTAAAGTTTTAATTTACTCTGTACTTCTGTTTGTATGTTATGGTTGAATGTATGATTTGATTTGTACATGTGTGGTGACACCTTGACTCGTACGACATCTCACTCCTTATCGGATGGGATCGCCTACGTATGGGTAGGTGGTGTTACACTTCTTTTTCCATGCCAATAGGCATCTCAATCCTTCTTATGCTAGGCTATAGTGCCATCCTTACGTTCAACCATAACCGAACTTGAGGGTGGTTTAAGAGCCTCTTGCTCTTCAAGCACATACTGGATATTTGTATTCCAGATTTCATAATTGCCAACATTCATCTTAATATCTTTATTAAGTTCGACAATAATTGACTTGGAAGCAGTATCCATTAAGAACCTCTGATCTCAACTATAACAATATTGCACATATTTAAGGGAGATAAGGCAATACATGCAATTTTCTATGCATCTGAAATAATAACCTAGTAAAATATTCTATTAGGCTCAAATTCGAAAAGGCTACTTATAATATCCAATTACCCTCTAAGTCCTAATGTCCAACTTTACAAGTTAAAATTTCATACATAGTAAATCTAAATTATTGGATTATTAAGTTCTCAAACTTATGAGGTGATTTTTTTTAAATCTCTATTTAATAAACATGCAGTCATTTTACTCATAAAATATTGAAAGGCAATAAACAATTAAAATAAACACATTTATTATAAAGTTAAATGCCGAGAATAATAAATAAACGGATTTATTTAACCAATAAAGAAAATCCAATAATCCTAAAATAAGACATTCATGTCAAATATCAATAGGAAACATAAATCCTATTTAACTCAAATTGACACTTATGTCAACTATTCCTGAAGTCCAGATTTCATAAAATCTTTTTAACTATTAGGATTATTTCTTTGACCGATTTCATCAATTCATCACGCAACTCATAAGTCCATTAATGAAGCCATGGACGATGCACACTCCGTCCATTTCACAATAGCATCACAAATTTTTAGTGTTACTTCTTAACACTTCCTTTTTCGCAACTCGAACCAAAATTCCATTTCCATACTCAGACCACCAATCCAAATGCTCTCTTGCATTTTTTCTCACACATGTACATTATGATGCACTATTGCATCAATATCATCAGCTCAAATCCTTCTTTGCATTCTCATGTTAATTATTGATTGCACTATTGCATTTCTCAAAGCAACCTATGCGTAATTTAAGGAAGATTTAGTGTCGTTATTTAATATTTCTATAACATATTACATAAAAATTTATACACTCATATATAAATACATATAATTGAAACACATTTCAATCAATAAGTAAGGACAGAACTTAAAAAATTTTGCAAAATATTTTTAAAAAATGTTCGAAAGCAAAAAAACACATTTTCTACATCTTTTAATAATATTTTTAATAATTTTAAAAATAAAAATTTATTTTATGGTCATCAAAAAATTTTGAAAAAATGACCAAAAAATCTAAAATAATTTTGAAATCAATTTGCAAAAAATTAGAGCCGATTTGGTGGCTGGAAGACAGCGCACGCGCCCACACGCGCCTCCTGAGGAAGAATAGACGTGCCTCATGCGCATCTCCATCCGTCTACACGTGGAAACACCACATAGTACCACGTGTCGACGTCATACCATGTGTCGCAACCCTATTGGTCCACCTGGCGAACACGTGGCATCACGTGACACGTCAGACACTTGGCATTGTCCCATTTGGCCACATGTTAGTGACATGGCATGATCTTAGTCATCCCCTCATTAGGCCACGTGTCAGTATTTCAGACACGTCACTGCCACGTGGCATGGCCGTTGCCATCCATATGGCGTGATGTCATTGGTTCACGTGTCAGCAGTGATGCAATACTATTGACATGTGGACTTGCGCATGTGGGACACCACCCACGCTTATGCACCCAATATATGGTGGCGCGTACGATACGTGCACCTTCTTCCTGGTGGATTTCGGTGTTCGAGTTTCAGTCGATGGGGGATTTTTGGGGTCTGTGATTTCAATGGTGAGGTCAAAAATTAAAAATCCCAACTTCTAGTTAGCTGTTTTAAACATTCATGTTTGTCCCCTCGAATCGTAGTGTACACATACACAATTTTAGAGCCGTAATATATACACATATATATTATTCACAAAAAAATAAATTTTTGTTGTGTTTCATGCATCCTAAATCTAATAATTTTACACATAAAATTTTAGATCAATTTTAGCCATATTCCAGGATGCAAAAACGATGGCTCTGATACCAATGATGGATAAAATTATATGCATATAATTAATTGAGGTAACATTAGAAATGGTACCAACCTCTTATAGCGCAGAAATGTTGTGGAAGCGTCTACAAGAATCCCATTTGTTTTTTGTCACTGGCCTGACTTTTATCCACATGCGGGATAACAGCAGCTATTCCAGAATCTAAAAGCCCCTGAAAGATTAAGACAAAAAACTGTGAGTGGGAATGAGTAGCCTTGTGGCGTATATGTTTTCTCGTTACCAAATATTGAGATCTCCCATCTATTTATAGAGATCCTAAATGCTAGAAACCTATCTCTAGTATGACTCAGACTTTTTCTGAGATAAGATTTAGTAATTTTAATCAGATTGAATTTCTCAATTCTATCTGAATTGAACCTTTATCCAAATTAGCGTTATTGGCGTACCCAAACTCTATTAGTGCATATGGACAAAATGTGTGGGTCTAGAGATTTTAAAATATTAGGTTTGCAAATTAATAAGGTAATGTATAAAATACTAAAGTGATAAATTATTTAAATAATCAATAATAAGACTAGTAAATAATTATAGAAATTATTAAGTAAAGAATATATATATATGTATATATATAGGCAATTAAATCCAAATTCACAAATAAAGTAACTTTATAGGTGGAGGAAATGATAATGTAATTACATGAAATAATGCCTGCATGCAAACGTGGGAACCGATACTTTTAATAGTGTATATGCAAATTTAGTAAGGTAATATTAATCATTAGCATGGTTATTAATGTAGTGTTAATGTTAATGATAATAATTGTAATGTTAATGACAATAGGAGAGAAAGTAATGTGATTAATAATAATAGTATTATACATAAGGAAATGTAAATAATAGTAATATTAATAAATAAATGAAAATGTTATAGAAATATTAATGAATTAATAAATTGATAAAAAGGGTTACATGATTGTATTAGTGATAGGGCCATGCAGATGTGGAAGAACATAGGAGTGTTAGTAACATAGTGGGGTGACACAAACCCAAGACCAAAGGATTTAAATTAAGAAATTAAATAGGTATGACCGTAAAATAAAATACTAATGTTAATAGTGTCAATAATAATGTAAATTGAAATATTAAAAGTTGATAATAGAATAATGTTATTTATTAGGATGGTAATATTGATGAAATTGGTAAGAAAACACAAGTATGTGGGAAATTAGAAACAATGGGATGAAAATAATATACATAAATTTAAGTTAGGAAGTGGACAAAAACGTGAGGACCTGATGAATTCAAAATGTACACATGAAAAAAAAAATTAGTATAAAAATTAAAAATGCACAAAAGTAAATTCGTGCTAAGTAATAATGTAGTTAATGTATAAAACTAATAAAAGCTAACATATTGACTTATTTTATAATAAGAGTGTTAAAGTTAACATAATAATGATTATAATGGTAATGATAAATATTTACGATGATAATAGTGTTACTGGATTAGGGGTATAATGTAAATTAGTTACAGTAAAGAATATAGTAATGATAATAAATTAAAATAGAAATAATTCAAGGGTATTGAAAATGATTAATATCTACATAGTATAGGAGATAAGTATGCATATGCGTGTTTGCATGTATTAGCATAAGTATGGAAAGTATGGGATATGTATCCACCACTGGACATTTTTAATGCTCAACACATTGTCTTGTAACTGCGTGCAGGTTATGAGAAGTATGAAACTTAAAGTGGCAAAGAGTGACTGATAGCTGGGACGATAGCATAGATATGGCATGTATATGATCGATGGACCAGGATTGAAATCTATTTGTACGAATCTTTTAAGTTCATATATGTATAGTGTAAGGTATATGAACAGATATATAGATGAATTGTTTATTTTAATGTGATTGAATATTGGAAATGTTAGAGAAAAAAAAATTACCATACTATCTTGAGTAATGCTATTAGCGACCATTCCATAATATGTTATCTATTAACGTACGTATAGTACTGTGTTATAAGGGTGTTACACTTACCTCCATTTTGAGACATAACCTTTGATCCTTTCTTTTCCTCACTTTTAACCCATCAAATGGATACTAGAGGTTGCTATAATCTTATAGAGGGGCTTAATTACACTTAAAATGTTTGAATTTAGAGAGAAATTAAGCAAAGATTGAAGAAAAATGGAGAAAGGAGGAAGCGAGAATCATTCGGCCAACTAAGGGAAGGAGAAGAGTAGAAGAGATAAGGATCACTCAACCAATTCTCTATCATTTAAGTCCTTTTATAGTTGCCCAAAATGGTCCAACCTATAAAGCCCAATTAGCCATTTTAAGCCCATTTGACATTTTTCTATGATTTTCTCATTTCCCAACTCCAAATTATTTCAAAATTTCAGCCCAATCGGAGTGTAACAGCCCGATACCCCCGTTGGAAGGATACCAGAGCACCACGACAAAACACAATGATAACATATACATACATACATGCGCATAAGCGGAAGCATACGAAAAACAAAAGAAATAACTTAATACATAACAAAAATTACATTATCCAAAAGTAGTTACATAAGATTCTTACATATGAAGCAAAATGCATATACTATAAAAAATATTCTATACAGAAGCAAAACCAAAATTACAGGAGCTAAATACAAAAAGAAACTCTAACTCCTAGTGGCCAACCCTACAGATGCGCAACTCAAACAGAACCAAAATCCTACCACCTACACGGGAAAAGAACCCATGCTAAGCGATAACGCTTAGTGGGGAGGAACAAAGACAAAGAGCACTATACCATAACATCATACAAAATACATATATATATAAGCAACCACAAATTGAATTCTCTAAATAACAAAAGACAAAGATACAAAAAACATAATCACTAAATTCAAGTAACTATCATAACAGCAATATTCATAATTCCAATGCACTAACTGAAGTCACTCATAAAGACACAATACTTCACTGAGCAAAATCAACACCTCATATAATAGCCTGAATTTCACAGATGGTGGATACGGGAACACTAGACTACAGGGGATACTGCGAACAGTATCAATAGTGAGAGACCGGAGCCTCAATCACACACTACACTGAGTTTTGTCAAAAGTAAGGGAGACCGAAGTCTCAAAACATTTTATCACTCACTAAGAATGACCATCTCGGAGGTCGGCCGAAAGACCCAAACGGGGCCATCATAGGCAGCTGCACTCATATATCCCTTTATAAGCATGCTTATCTATCCACTACTATGACACTTCAGGCTCAACTCACTCACTCTTAATGTTCATCACTAGACAATGGCAAAAATAGGTATTCAAACACTAGCATATCATTAATTATTTACACAACTCTAGAACATCAATATACACTTGTATAAAATACAAAACATAACTTATACTGTACAGGAAAGCCTTACAAAGAGAGAGAAGAAAACATTTCAGGCAAAATGGAACAGGCAGGAGGAGGCTTCCTATTGCGATTACAACTTGCGTCGCGCTCGCGACAGTAGCCGCAACGCTACTGGCTAGAGGCGGGGCTGTCGAGACTCATGTCGCGATGCACAACTCGCGACAATAGAAAAGTGGGCTGGCACGAGTCGTGTTATGGTGCATGACTCGTGCTGGCCACCACTGCTTGGGCACGAATCGTGCCAAGATGCATGACTCATGCACAAGCCTAGCTGCCGAGCGGTGCACGCTACGCTGAGCGGAGCTCTTCTCCCGAGTGGGCGATCAGCCGAGCGACTACTCTTCACGACTCGTGAAGGGCTTAACATGTCGTGAAGAGTCTCATTCCGATTGGCCTGCGAGAAGCTGGAATCAAGCAGCTTTGTCGCGATCGTGACAGAGTCGCGTTGCCCAGTTCCTCACCATAAAAAAAAAATCAAACTTTCAAACTTTCAAACACAAAAATTAGACATACCCAACCACTCAATCAAGCATAACCACTTAACTCATTACTGAAAAGCCTTCAAAACATGCTCATAATCATGTATAAACATAATTTACACAACGATAACATGCAAAAACTTAAGATTAACACAATCAAACATAATCCCAGAAATTCATTCAAACCCATACTCATTCACTTCAAAACCCACATTCAAACCATCACAACACTAGCATTTACATCCATATTCACTACCTTACTAGCACATGCATTTATACACACAAAACACTCTAATTTCTAGAATTTAAACAACACAAACCACACACTCAATCCAAGATGAGAATTTGGGCAATCAACTCACAACTACACATAATCAGAAAATAACTCCCAAACCTATCTAAAGAAGCTTCAATCCGTCCACTTCAAGATCCCACTTTCTCTTTTCCTTTGCTCATCCTTCTTTCCTCTGATTCTTGCATATAACCTAGCCAAAATACACACTTAAATCAATCCATACACTCACTCTTCCAAAACAAGAAAACAAAGAAGAAGAAGAGACCCAAATCAAAACCCAAGCACTTACCTCTTCAAAACCCAGCTCAAAACTCAGAAATCCTACTCAAAGATTGAAGCACCAACTCATGAAAATATGAAGAGCAGTAAAAATGAAAAGAAAGAGGAGAGAGGAACGGGAATTGAGCAAGCCAAGAGGGAAAATACAGCTTCCACGGGAAGCTAATCCCCTTTTCTGCCCCTCCCTTCCCTCTCTCTTCCTTTTGCATTAAATGCCCAACCACCAAGTCCACATGGCAAGCTCCCATTGAACCAAAGAGTCAACAAACTTGACTTTGCACTTTACTCCCAAAACTTATCTCTTCCCTTAGGACTTTAATTAATTCTTTAATTAGGTCCTTAATTATCCAAATTCCCACATGCACAATTACCAAAAATACCCTTAATTTCCTGACTTAACATGCAAATTCCGACTAGGCCCTTTTTTGGTTGTTACAAGGAGTCCATTTCAGGTTCGGTCCGATCAAAAACATTTTGGTGTTCTCAAAAAATTCTCTTTCCACTACCAAAAATTTCTACACATCATTTAGAGTCAATCTGGTAATTCTCATCAATTTTGGACACCATTTGCTATTTTTAAAGACTTGGTCTAACCTCCGGTCAAATCGAGTACTATTCAAACCGAAATCGTATCTTTTTCCTTACTTCCTAAGATCAATTCCTCATAAAAATGACTCTATAATTCTTATTATATATTCATTAGACTCTAATAATATTTTGGGGTCAATCGAAAATCATTTCTCGGTCCGATAATTAATTACCAGTCCGATAACCTAATTTTTTAGTGTCACCAAAAATTAATTTTTTTTTCTTTACCATATGATTCTACTCATCAATATGAGTACGTTCATATTTTCAACTTATTTTTCTGAGGTCCGTAGCATCCTCTACGGTCTGGTCAAACTCCCAATCAATGTAATCACTATTTGGGCTGAAACCGCTATTTTTTCTTATTTTCCACTTTTAGAGGCCTATTTGACCTCGATTTCAATTTATGTTTTAACCTCAAACTCACTGTGACTTATATTCTCTAATAGTGCAATTTTTACACAAAAGAGGAAATCATAATTTTTGGGCAAGAAATGGGGAAAAGAGGCAGAAATCGTATATCCCAAAGGAAAGAAAAAAAAAATTAAATTACAATTCAAGAATGAAATTAAATTTTAAATTACCTAAAATGACTTGGCTTGCTAATGAAGATCGAAGAAAAGATTCAAAGAAAATTTTAATTTGAAGAACAGAGGAGCACAGGAGAGAAGAATTGGAGTGCAGCGCTATAAAAATTGAAGACACCGTGTTTTAAAGGGTCTGGAACAAAAGCACAACTGTGATTTTGAAGAAAGCATAGCTGTGTTTTTATTCAGTGTGCTATATTGGCATTTTTCAAAAGAAAGCACAGCTATACTTTTCAAAACACGGGTGTGTTTTCATAATCGACCTTAAAAATTTGCTCACCACCGTCTAAAACGCTACTATCTCACTTTACACAATTTGTTGCATAATTGAAATTCCCATTAATTCTCAACTGTCAGTTACCAAATAATAAAACAAACTAAAACCAAAAATTAAAAACCAATAAATTAAACATTAAAATAATAAATTAACATTTTAACACACCAAAAAATTTAAATCCTAAAAAAAATAATTCAAAAATAAACAACTATAAATTAAAACACAAAAACACAAATAAATGACATAAAATTATTGAGAAGGGGTTAGGAAAAAGTTCTGGTTTATTGAGTCCTAACTCGACTCATGTTACTCTCGGATAGACGGCCTTGTGAACCAAATAATGGTCCCTTCAGTTTCTGCTGCTCATTTTCCCCCATCAGTAAGAGAAATAAATCAAAAACCACCAAAGCAGGAAATTCCATGTCTTCGATGAAGTATGACTCCACCTTGGGTTCACTGAAAATGAACTCCACCGGCTCTTCTAGGCTAAATAAATTCTTCAAATAGACTGAATCCAGTGCTTCCATTTGAGAATTAAACAATTCTTATTCCTTTGATGTAAAATCCTCCACAAGAGATTCGAACTCACTTTCCAAACAAATACCAAACTTGTCTTCAAAAATGAATTGCTCCTCTTTTTCTTCATGCAACCCAACCTCAAGATAACTCAAATGTTCTGTAAGTTCCTCAGGTGCATTACTCAACTCTCCATTGATACCACCATCTCCTTGATTATCCATAGAGACAATCAAAAACTCATGCTTGGACTCCAAATTTTGGATCCCCAATTCTTGATTCCTCAATAAATTCTCTTGAGATTTGATCTTCTCTTGAAAATGAATTGTATTCTTCCACTCTTCCTTCTCCGTTTGAAATTGCTTCTTTCGACTCTCTATGTAGTCTAGAAGGACTTTGATTTTGGAAGAGTTAGACTTTTGTATTTCCCATGGAGAATAAGTATCTTCAAAGCATGGTGAATAAGAAACTGCTGAAGGTGCATGCAATTGTCATAATTCTTGCATCTCCCTCATTAGATCACTCATTTATGCTCTCAATAGGGCCAACTCATAATCTTGAACATTATCCCATATCATTTTGAAAATAATTCTAAACCTTCCTGCAAAGATAAACACCAAATCAAAATAAAGAAAAAAATAAAAATCTCAGACTAACTCAACTAAATATAATTAACAAACAACACCAATTATCCCCAGCAATGGTGCCAAAAACTTAATCAGTGTCCGGCAAGTGTACCGAATGGACAAGTAATATGGACTCACGAATATCGAACCTAAAGGAAAATGGATTATTAAGCTAAATATCTATGGTTGAGTGGAATTAATCTAAGATGTCCCCAAGTTGTTTGGTGGGAAGTCTAAACTAAGCAAGAAATTAAAATTGTAAACTAACAATTAAAATATAAAAATGTTCATCAAGAAATCAAACAAAGGTGAATTGAATTGCTTAGGAAATTCTATCCTTATAAATTGCAATTGGACATAGGTAAAACAATATAAACATGTGATTCTGGACAACCCATCTAAACCCAAGCCTACCAAATTTGGACTCATTTATTCTAATCAATAAACCTACAAAATCTGGACTTAATTCATTTGATTAGTTCCAGTTCGAGTTACTAAATCCTAAGTCTGAGATAACCTAGACTCAGCTACCTCAAACCCATCTATTCGTCACTATTCTGAACCTAATAAAAGCAATAGACATAAACCTAACCTACCGTTTCGGACTCAGTTTGATAAATAAATGCAGATCTTAAAAGAACAGAGCATTTACACATACAATAATTTTTAGATTTAGCTCTAATCATCATCATAAATATAACGCCCAAATACCCCTTAAAAGGATATAGGAGTGTTATGGACACTAACTCTTTCAAATCATTAACAATAATTACCCAAACTAATTAAAGGTGAACTTAAAGCATCACATATCAAAAATTATCATTAATATTAGCTAATTAAAGTTTACATTTAAAAATACAAAATTTATAATATACAATTTTTTATATGCAAAAGAGAACATCATCTATACAATGCAAAAGTTTAAACCTAACTAGAAGACTTCAAAACTCCTCCTAGTGGCCGGTAGATGTTCCTCACAAAACTTGAGCTTCCAAGCTATGAACCTACATGGGAGGTAAACATCCATGCTGAGCTATGGCTCAGTGGGGATACAAACAGAACAAAGTCTACTATAGGAAATCATAATTTATCATATAATAATGTCACATGCTATAACAATAAGTAATATATTCACTAATATATTTTCCATGTCACTAACCCCGTTACATCTCAACCATACAATAAACTGTGAATTTGTTATAATATCATAGCAAATACTACATATAGCACAGAGCTATAGTCAATCAATAAAATAATAACCTTAATATAGCCTGAATTAATACAGTGGTGGATAACGGGAACACTGGATACCAATTAGGTACCAATCACTAAATAATGGGGAAAAACAGTATTATCACTGGAGATATGCAAATCTCAAATCACTAAATACCATACGGTATTAACACTGGATACCACAAGGGTACTGATATTGGCAACTGCAAACACTAACCCTTATAGGCATGCCTACCTATCCATGACTCATTTACAGGCTAGACAATTAATTCACTTAACATTCATATAGCACATTAAGCATACAAAATCTCATCAAGCATATGATTCATGTACTCACTAATGTTATCCCATTATACCTTATTATACATGGTCAATCATAATCCAAAGCAATATTACACACAAATAAGGACAAACAAATTGCTTTCATGACTTTCAGCTATGTCGCGCTCGTGACAGACCACACGTACACTTTCTGTTCGCTCGCAACAAGCTCGCACACGTGATAGAACATCAAAAGCACTTTTGTTACGCTTGCGATAGAACACGGTCTAACAATCCCTTGCCTACGGAGCACTCTGTCATGCTGACGACCCTTGTCACGCTTGCCACAAAGCCTAAACTCTAAGTTCAAACTCCAACATTCAAAAGTCTTAAGCACATACTTTTCACATACCCTCCTATAATCACATGCATAACTTCTATCATCAATTACGCACCAATTTCAACCAAAATCGCCTTCAAAACAAGAAATCATATACAATTAACTGTCTCATACATAACTTGTAATAACTTATAACCAACATGCAATTAGTTAAAATTCCATAAAACTTCAAATTCACCATAAAACGTCTATTTAATAAGTTAATGCAACTCATCAATAACAACCCATATTCAATTAAACAACTAAAAGAGCTGTTGAACTCTTTTAAGGTCTATAATTTCCCCCCGATCTAAACATGTAAACATCTATTCAAAATTCAATAAAAATCCCAAACCTTGAATGCTAACTCCTTCAATCTTTATAACTCAAGTAACCTTCTCTTTCCCCTTTGCTCTTCTACTGGATTCTCCAACTTCAAACCAACATATACTTGAATGAGATGAAGAACTAAAAATAATGGAAAAGATGAAAAAAAACCAAACTTACCTAGGATAGAGATAGCTGGCCGGTCAAATGAAGAGCAGCCGATAAAAAAAAAAAAAATAGATATTCAGATTTTTTTTCTTTAGCATCTAGTTCTTCTCCTTCTTTATTTCTTCAAAATATTTTCTTTCGTCGGGAGTTTATTTCAAACAAAGGAAAATCAATTTCCTTTGTTTTATATCACCTCGCTAAAATATTTCCTCAAGTTTTTCCTTATTTAAACTTGGATTTCTTCTTGAATATTTTTTGTTTTTTACAACCGAAATTCGACAAGGGAACGGACCAAAACACCGTTTTTTCTCATATCTACAATCTTTGAGGGTAAACACTTTGGACCCATTTATTTTTGTATATCGTTTATTGTTGTTAATATTACTATTTTCATGTAATTATCATTTATAATTTGTTTCTAGCATTTTTTAGTTGATTATTATTGTTGACATGTTAGGTGGTTTTCAATTTCCTTTTTTTGTTGTTCTAATTTTGCCACTGTTGTCGTCCATCTTCTTCTCATTATTATTATTATTATTATTATTATTATTATTATTATTATTATTATTATTATTATTATTATTATTATTATTATTATTATTATTATCTCATGGTGTTAATATTATTAGTATTATTATTCCATGTACATTTTACATTATCATTATTTGTCATTATGATTTTGTTTGTGTTATTATTATTATTATTATTATTATTATTATTATTATTATTATTATTATTATTATTATTATTATCATTATTATTATTTTATTGTTGCTATCATGTAATGGTTATTTATTGTTATCACTATAATCTTGTTGTTGTCATAATTTTGTCATTATTCCTCTTTTGGCATGACTTGTTTTAGTTCTTTTTGCATATAAATTATTTGTATATTAAATTAATATGTCTTATATTTATTTTCCATTCGTTTGACTAATTGTTTAGAGTTATTACTAATAGTTCTTTTATGTCATTTTATGTCTGAGATTTATTTTGAGTTGCATTATGTGGGCATTCCTGTGACCTCCCAGATGGGTCACCACGCGTAGGAGACCGCATCGTTTGGTGAGACCTTTCCTATTCCCTCCTTTTTGTTGTGTTTGCTTATAAAATAAATATTTTATTTATGCACGCGTGAGATAAAAAGTCACCAAAATATTTTTGTAATTAAATTGGAATTTTCACTAATAAAATTGGGACCAATGTCCCTCATTTTAGCCAAGCAATGTAAAATGACACAATAAAACGAAGAGTTAAATTTTCTCCGAAAATGGGATCACTCATCCCGATTTTTCAAACTAGCAATCGAATAACTCTTCGAACCCTCTTTAATAATCGTGAAAGAACCAATGTTCCTAAACCCTCAAATAAGCATGAAGGGACCAATGTTCATGAACCAAACGAATGTCCCGATTTATATATGTCTTTCTTATGTGTGATTTTGTTTGATTGTTTTAAATTTCTGATCATGTACTCTTGGGCCCTTGTAATTAATTTTTGGGGCAACGTCATTCTCCATTTGTGATTGTATTCCGTCCCAACTTATATTTTTAATCTTCTTTTATTGGGGTTGTATTCCACCCCTATCTTCTATGTAATTGTGTGCTTGGCGTGTTTATTTGCTTTCTTTCATTACTTTATTTACTGCTTTATTTATAGCTTTTCTTTACTTTCTTTAAGTGATTGCAATGCGCTCTAATTAAATGCATCGATCATGTGAGACGAGAGATAGAATTTTAGGGAGTTAAACACTCATTTATAATTAACCAAAGCATAAATAAGAGTGAAGTTCCGAACACCAATCTTTGGTCTAGACCAATAAGAGGTTAGAGACCTTTCCCAATTTCTTGTAAATTAGGTGGTGACTCCAAAATACCTCAAAGGTGCCTAAAGGTGAAATAGGGCTAGATGTTCCTTTCCAATATTCTATTGGGAAGGAAGCATCCAAGATGTCTTGTGGTGCCCATGATCGAAAGACGTGAACCATTCCCTCGAATCCTAAAAGCGGATTCAGTGAGGGCCCTTGCTGGGTTCGGCGCGTGTCACAGTGGTGACTCCACTGGGGATCTTATTTGTGACTTTGCTCTCAAAGTATTTTGGTTAAAATGTATAATTGATTTTTTAAAACTTAAAATTCTATCTCTTTTCGAAAATTGCATTGCATCATTTTAGGGTTTTAGAACTATGTTAGTTGGTCCCCTATCTACCTCAGTGTATTCCCGAAGCATGACCTTACTTTCACTCATTGTAGAGAAGTGTTAGGGATAATCACCAGCCCAAGCCTCGTGCCATTAATGGTATATCAAATGGAGACCCGATCCGTCGTCACGCTCGTGATGAGCTAGACCATTGGCAGGGACCATGCTTAGGTAGACCTAAAGTATCACCATGTTGACCAAAGCCCATGTAATGACAAATAGAAACTTCCACTAGGTGATATGCTCCTTAATACAATGCTTGTGATGTGGGCCATCACGTATTAAACTAAATCAAGCAAATTAAGTGGTTCTTTATCAAGGCTTTCATGCCTTGATAAGCCCACCTTAACTTGATTGAATTGTTCAAATACGTAATGGCCAAAACTCATATGTATATACATTAGATAAGAGTGTTATGCTGTCGATTTTCCACCGTGCACCATACGTGTCCGATGGGTTCCCTATTAACCCTCGGATGAAGCCCACCTAGGAAAGAGACCGCACGACCTCGTGTGTGGGAGTGTGATAAGGTTGGAAAGATCTATCTGCTTGCATGTGGTTGTGGATACTGCATAGCACGCTTGTGCATCGCATGTCAATAAAATAAATACATGTATATATAAATAATAATATATTTTATCTCATGCTATGTGTGTATGTATCTTTCTGTCTTCATGCTATTTTTCACATGTACATATCATCCTACGTATAATCTCATGCTATGTGTGTATATACCTTTCTGTATGCATGCTATTTTTTTTTCACATGTGCATATCATCCTGCGTATAATCTCATGCTGTGTGCGTATATATCTTTTCGTCTGCATATTATTTTTTCACGTGTACATATCATACTGCGTGTAATTTCTTCCATGCATCCCATCGTATTGTGGTAATCCATGGATCTCGCACTCATCAAAGAACATTTGCATGGCACGATCATGCATTGTACGTGTCATCCATGCATCATTCTAACAATTTAAGCTTTTTAGCCATCATAGATTCATCCAAGTGGACTAGAGGTTTTGACAATCGACTAGTGAGGACAGACTCGCCCTTTGGATTGCTAGAATTAATGCCTGTTTGGGATTTTGAGTCACTCTCAACGACTAGTGAATCATCTTTGATGGCAGAACTACCATGAGAGACCGGAGCTTTAACTTCCCAAGACCTTGCTAAGAAACTAGAGGATTTTAAAAGGAGGATATTGGTCATAATGGAAAATATCGCTGCTCAAATGGCACCAAATGCCAGGCAACCACTTGTGGCCCCTGCTATTGAACAAGTTGAATTGCCTATTATGGAAGAGGCTCGTGCCTTAATGGCCCAAGAGATGGATAGAAGGTTCGAGGAGCTTTAAAAGAGGTTGTTGGCCACAATTAAGGAAAGGATGGATACCATGGCGCTAGTTCTTCAAGCTCAACTCATGGCAACTACCCGAGCACCCCTCAATAAGACTATTACTAGCCCCGCAAGTCTAGGAGTTGGTAGCAGCGGTACAAGAAGGACAGGGAAAGTACCAATGGCTGAAATAGCTCAAAGGCACTATTCTGATCTGGGCAAACCTTTGTCATGGGGTTTTCGAGAAGCTATTGATGGGGGGAATATTGCAACCATTGCCAGGTAGGCCCGCCGGAACCCAAGGACATCTCGATCACAAGGCGGATCAGTATTGTGCCTTCCACCAGCACACTTGGGATACCACAGATGATTGCAAGACCTTGAGGTGTCGTGTTCAAGACCTCATTGATAGCAAGCAAATCTCTGACCCTGAGAAGAGAGAGAAGAAGAAGAAGATGAGCTATAATGCAGTTCCCCTGCCATGAGTTTGATCAGTTCTGGCAAGATGAGTACGCTGCTGCCACTCGTCAGGAGAGTGAAAAGGAAGACTATGTTTTTTTAGATGCTTTATTTCGTTTTAATTGAAGAACTCCTTATGACAGTTTAGTTATTTTAATATGATGGACAATTTTTGCTTATTCGTATGGTGTTTCTATTAATTTCATTTCTTATGATCACGATGCATCCATTCATTTTTGACATTAACCTAATTAATACAACTCCATCTGATCTCAGAACTTTGGAAATCAAAATAAAATCTTGATAGCATCTGATATAACTCTTGAAGAGAGGATAATTTTGAGAGACAAAAAAAGGAGCCTTTACCTGGACCTAGGATGACATGCCGAAAATCAACAAGGACATTCTCAAGACCATGCTACTTCCACGTGCCAACATGACGAAAAGCAGAATTTTGAAAGCCATTCCTTTGCATCCACAACATCTGGGATGCATATGGTGCTGCCAAATAAAATCAAACTTCAAGAGCTACACCAGGAGTTAGACGAATAAAACTCAAGACCTTCACGAGAAATATACAACTCATTGGAACCAAACCTTATGACCCCTTTCTTCCTAACCATTTGAAATGTGTACTCCAAAACCAATTAAGAATGACCTTTAACCATCTGGAACCCTTATACATTTTTACCTTTTAGCAAAACAAAAAAAAAAAATAAAATAAAAAAAAAACAAAAAAAAGAGAAACAAAAAGAGAGAAAAAAAAAAAGAAGAGAGAAAAACATACGTGCGAAAAAAAAAACGAAAAAAAAGAAAAAGAAAAAAAGAGAGAAAAAAGGAAAAAAAACACATAAAAAAAAAAACAAAACAAAAACCACAACCTTGCCCTAAACCACCTGAGCCTAACCTGTAACCCAATCCCAACCACTAAGGCCTAACTTGTGACCCTCAGCCAATCCCAACCATTAAAAGCCACTTTAGAAACTGTACCATCAAAGTCGACAAAAGCCAAGTGTGAGATTTCACATTCAAGCCCCGAATAAAGAACCCATCGTCACAACCAGTTCGCACAAGGGCCGAAGATAAGACTTTAATACAAAAAAAGAACCACTCTCCGAAGGAGCAGCTTTCCCGACTAACGAAGATGGAAGCAAATTCAATCAACACCGACAAACTGAAGGAGGGTCCATGGCAGAGGCTAAATAAAGAATAAAAAAAAGAGAGAAAATATTCAATCAAGAAAACCCGCGAGGGCTGATTGATAACAGGAGTTTGATGCTCTCAAGATCTATCCCGAGATTAGATGAGGTCTCATATTTTTCGAGTTAATGCCAAATAATGATCATGCGTTATGAAATCAGATTGAAATATATGCATTTATGCAAAGATGTATTGGTGTGACCAGAGCAGTTAATCTCGCATACTCCAAGTTATCTGGTTTCGGCATAGAATCAGCGCATTGGTACTATCTACCCTCCGACGGTCTGTCCACTCGAGCACTTCAGCCGACTCACCTTGCTATCCACTGTGAGGCCGATTCTATAGCATCTTTAAGATAAGAACTAAGCTCATACAACCATAATCTGAGACATAAGCATATTCCGACCGTACCTAGAAGATCTCTCGCAACAACTCCAACTTCTCTCACAAAAAAAAGGCCGTTAGAGATGAAAACCGTGAATGGCGCTCTAAGCAAAAGTTAGGCCAAAGGGTAGGGTGAAAACCTGGGAACAGGCAGTCTGTCCTACAAAAAATGAAATAAATAAAAGCCACTGGATTGGGTTGGGTCCACTTTAGGCAAAAACTAAGGCACAGCGTTATGTGAAAATCCGAAAAGGACGCATTTCCCGCTAAGAAAAGCTAGTGTGAAAATCCACAAGGGATGCACTACCTTCAAAGAATGACTACAGGTATCAGAAGAGAACCTCGAGATCCCCAAAGGCATGAAATTCAAAATCAATTCCAGAGGGCACCAATCCTACTGCAAATTACGACCAAATCGGCTATCGCCTCTGAATCCACTTAGACGAATCCTTGTCTTGCATTACTGCATATATATGCATCTCACGTGCATGCTCACAACTTTTCCTGCATATTTTGCTTTCTAAGTCTTGCAGAAAGAGAGAATCAATGCCAATGCCAATAAAAGGGCAAGCGACAACACCAGTCAAAACACCAATCAAACCAACTAACCGAAGACCTCTCAGGGGGCGATCAACCGAAGACTTCTCAGGGAGCAGCCAACTAACCGAAGACCTCTCAGGGGGCAATCAACCGAAGACTTCTCAGGGAACAGCCAACTAACTGAAGACCTCTCAGGGGGTAGCCAACCATTAGAAGACCTCTCAGGGGGCGCGCGTCGCCTGCCTCCACACGCGGGCATTTTTGCCCTGTGCCTTGCTGCCCCATGCCGTCGCTTTCGCCTATCATTTTTTTTCCAGTCTGTTTTTGGTCTCATATTTTAATGATAATTTTGGGTAATAAAAATTAAAAGAGTTTTTGTCATTTCCCATTTTGGGACAAAGACAGTAAATCAAATAGGGTTTGAGATTCATTTTCAAGGGAGCCGCATTTTTACAAAGAAAAACAAACTTGGTTTTTTCTCTCAACAAAAGGAAGAGCAGCCGATCAAAAAACAAAAAAACATAGATATTCAGATTTTTTTTCTTTAGCATCTAGTTCTTCTCCTTCTTTATTTCTTCAAAATATTTTCTTTTCGTCGGGAGTTTATTTCAAACAAAGGAAAATCAATTTCCTTTGTTTTATATCACCCCGCTAAAATATTTCCTCAAGTTTTTCCTTATTTAAACTTGAATTTTTTCTTGAATATTTTCTGTTTTTATCACCGAAATTCGACAAGGGAACGGACCAAAACACCGTTTTTTCTCATATCTACAATCTCTGAGGGTAAACACTTTGGACCCATTTATTTTTGTATATCGTTTATTGTTGTTAATATTATTATTTTCATGTTGTTATCATTTATAATTTGTTTCTAGCATTTTTGAGGTGATTATTATTGTTGACATGTTAGGTGGTTTTCAAATTCCTTTTTTTGTTGCTCTAATTTTGCCACTGTTGCCGTCCATCTTCTTCTCATTGTTGTTGTTGTTGTTATTATTATTATTATTATTATTATTATTATTATTATTATTATTATTATTATTATTATTATTATTATTATTATTATTATTATTATTATCTCATGGTGTTAATATTATTAGTATTATTATTCCATGTACATTTTACATTATCATTATTTGTCATTATGATTTTGTTTGTGTTATTATTATTATTATTATTATTATTATTATTATTATTATTATTCTATTATTGTTATTGTTATTATTATTATTATTATTATTATTATTATTATTATTATCATTATTATTATTATCATTATTATTATTTTATTGTTGCTTTCATGTCATGGTTATTTATTGTAATCACTATAATCTTGTTGTTGTCATGATTTTGTCATTATTCCTATTTTAGCTGACTTGTTTTAATTCTTTTTGCATATAAATTATTTGTATATTAAATTAATATGTCTTATATTTATTTTGCATTCGTTTGACTAATTGTTTAGAATTATTACTAATATTTCTTTTATGTCATTTTATGTCTGAGATTTATTTTGAGTTGTATTATGTGGGCATTCCTGTGATCTCCCGGATGGGTCACCACGCGTAGGAGACCGCGTCGTTTGGTGAGACCTTTCCTATTCCCTCCTTTTTGTTGTGTTTGCTTGTAAAATAAAAATTTTATTTATGCACGCGTGAGATAAAAAGTCACGAAAATATTTCTGTAATGAAATTGGAATTTTCACTAAAATTGGGACCAATGTCCCTCATTTTAGCCAAGCAATGTAAAATGATACAATAAAATGAAGAGTTAAATTTTCTCCAAAAATAGGATAACTCATCCCGGTTTTTCAAACTAGCAATCGAATAACTCTTCGAACCCTCTTTAAATAATCGCGAAGGAACCAATGTTCTTAAACCCTCAAATAAGCATGAAGGGACCAATGTTCCTGAACCAAACGAATGTCCCGATTTATGTATGTCTTTCTTATGTGTGATTTTGTTTGATTGTTTTAAATTTATGTTCATGTACTCTTGGGCCCTTGTAATTAATTTTTGGGGCAACGTCATTCTCCATTTGGGATTGTATTCCGTCCCAACTTATATTTTTAATCTTCTTTTATTGGGGTTGTATTCTGCCCCTATCTTCTATGTAATTGTGCGCTTGGCGTGTTTATTTGCTTTCTTTCATTACTTTATTTACCGCTTTATTTATAGCTTTCCTTTACTTTCTTTAAGTGATTGCAATGCGCTCTAATTAAATGCATCTATCGTGTGAGACGAGATATAGAATTTTAGGGAGTTAAACACTCATTTATATTTAACCAAAGCATAAATAAGAGTGAAGTTCCAAACACCAATCTTTGGTCTAGACAAATAAGAGGTTAGAGACCTTTCCCAATTTCTTGTAAAATGGGTGGCGACTCCAAAATACCTCAAAGGTGCCATGGGGCTAGATGTTCCTTTCCAATGTTCTATTGGGAAGGAAGCATCCAAGATGTCTCATGGCGCTCATGATCGAAAGACGCGAACCAGTCCCTCGAATCCTAAAAGCGAATTCAGCGATGGCCCTTGCTGGGTTCAGCGCGCGTCACAGTCAGCCACATAGGAGTAGAGTTTGTTTTATTTTATACTCCTCTTGTATTCTTTTTGTATATCATTTTGGTTATGTAATTATGTAATTCTTTTTGGGTACAGTGACATTGATGTAATTTTTGGATATTGTATAAAATTATATTTTGTTTATATATGTTTTATTTTTATTGTATGCTTCAGTTCTAATGGATGTACGTATGTTGTGCCGTGAGTGGCGGGGTAGCACTTCGGTATCCTTCCAACGGGGGTATCGGGGTGTTACATTTAATCTAAATTAATTAAAAAAAACTTAAATTAAAATTAAATCTAGCCTAAGAACAATATTTATGATGAGAAAAATAAACCTAAAAGAAAAATAAAAGTCTACTATTTTCTATCTAAATCTCCTACTCTAACTCTGCTCCTTTGGAAGATGAAACAGCGCTGATTTTATAGTCTGCAAAAAAGTATAGATGTGTTGTGAAAAACACAACTATGTTCTTGAATAAAATGCGTAGGGTTAGATGTATCACCCCAATACCCCTTGGGAGGATATCGGAGTAGCTACACACACATATACACATACAATACTATCATATACTATAGCGGAATATCATACTTATAAGCGGAAAAGAAACATCATTGCAACAAAACATCCTTCTAGTATACAACTTTAAATATACATATACAAATTATAGTTCTTTATATTACAAATTAACGCAGCCTTACATAAATTACATAACCTAAATTACATAACCCTACAACCTATATAGAAAAATACTCGTTCTAAGCGATAACGCTTAGTGGGGATATAAATAAGCAGATAGACTTCTAATGAAATCACAATGATCACACAATGTACATATCATAAATAATCATGCTTAACACACACTATCATTCTTTAGCATATAACTCTTTATGCATATAACGTCTAATTCCTTCATTTAATCATATACATATATATATTGAACATATCAACATGTCTTTATCATAAACAATTATCTCAACATATACATAATCCCTAGCTTAGTGCACATCATAAACTATAAGTGATAATACATCGCTGCTTCTATTACATTTTCAATACATATATATACATATCACTACATCTATTGCTCAAAGATAATTGCTCAATAGAATAGCCAGAATTCACATCGATTGTGGATATGGGCACTCTAGATACTGATAAACAGTACCAAACATCTAGAGACCTAACTCAAACATCTGAATACCCTAAGGTATCAAACATCTGGACACAAATGGTGCCACTCTGGCAGCTGCACTCTAACCTTTTATAAGCATGCTTATCTATCCACTATTATGAATCCTTCAGGCTTAACATATACACTCTACTTGTATAGGTATACTTTACATTTACTCAAGTGTTTAATCAGATCATCATACATTAAACTCAATTCATTTATTAACTAAACAAACCATGAACATCCATATATATTCAGATATCATCCATGACAAGCAGCATCAATTTAACATGCTCACAATATGTACTACGCCCTAATTCTAATTGTAACAGCCCGGCTTTTATACCCTCCCTCGGGAGCCTCCATCCTGGACGCCCCGGAACTGTTACTCACAGAACTTTACACCCCATTGTGCCTTTCGTGAGATTCGAACCAAGGACCTGGGGATAAGTACCTTGATTCATGGGATCCGCATTGTGCATGTGTATATTTGTATATGTGAGCGTCGTGTAGCACGTCCGTCGGCGTCCTTCCAACGGGGACGGCGATGGGGGTGTTACACTAATTACACACTCAACATACCAATTTACCACGCATATGATTCATATAATCATTATGTTATCACATTTAAACCTTACTATGCATGGTGATACATAGTCCAATGCAATATTACACACAAACAAAGACAAATGACTTGTACTTATAACTCTGAACAATGTCGTGCTCGCAACAGAACCCTAAGCGTACTATTGTCGCACTCGCGATAGAATGGCAAAATAGCTTCTGTCGTGCTGATGACGGAGCTCGTGCTCGCGACAAAGCACAGCAAGCCAAACCTCACCCATGGAGTATTTTGTCGTGCTCGCGACCCTTGTCGCGCTCATGACAAAACCTGAACTTTGTGCTCAAACTCCAAACTATACAACTCTCACGCATATACTTCACACAAACTTTCCTAATATCACATGCATTACTCTCATACATGTAACTTTCTCTACATATCTTGTAACTAACATATAATTAACATGTAAATAATCAACTTTATACAACTTTAAGTTGTCAAGGAAAGCACATGCAACTCATCACTAATAATCACATGCACTTTTAACAACTAAAAGAGCTGTTGAACTATATCAAAGCCCACTAAATCCCAACAAATCAAACATGCATCTAACAAGAATTAACACACGATCCCAAACCTCAAAAATAGCTTGATCAACTTTCTCTTTGTAAGCACCGTGTCCCGGAGCGGTCCGGGTCAGAGGTTGCCCTATGATGAAATCAGTGTCCAAGCCTGTATGGGATGTTGGATTTAGAGGTTTTAGCCCCGCGTTCCATGAGAAGTGAGGTTTTTATCATTCCTGGGCCGAAGGAGAGGAAAACAGAGGTTTTTTTCGAGTCAAAGGGCTTTTTGTCCTCCACAGACGGCCAGCCCGTCTGTCAAGCCGGCCCGTCGCTCCGAGTCACCGACGGCTCTAGGTATTTTCCGACGTCCGTCGAAAAATTACCGCCCCTGTCAGAATGCCGCCTGCTTTCCCGGAGCACGCAACCCTTCCGACGCCCGTCGGTGGATGTGGCAGGGCCGTCGGACAAATCCTTGTGTCAGAAGGATTCTTCCGACGCCCGCCTCTATACACCGACGCCCGTCGGTCGTGTTTGGCTATAAAAGCTCCGGATTTTCATTTGAAAAGGGTTGGAAAAATTTTCAGAAGAGGAAACTCTGCCCAATTTCAAGCACATTTTCTCTCTCTTCCAAAAACACTTTTTCTAAAGAAATCTATTGAATCAAGGATCAAATCAATCAAAGGGAACTAAAAGCTAATTAGTTTTCTTTAGATTTTGACTCCAAAATCGATTTTCTGAGGGATTGAAGGTGAAATATCTCATTTTCTCTCTTTAATCTTTCATCTTTGCTTCTCGTGGAACGCGCGGGGCTCTAACCGACACAAGAATCTCATCTGAAGCGATTATCTGAGGGTAAATATTTCGGATTATTTCTCCATATTTATTTCTCATTTTGTGGAATTTTTGAATATCTATCATTATTTTCTTTTGTCTTGACTCTCTTATCTCTTTTTGGGATAAAATTCTTTTTTGACTTTGAAAAGGTTTTTTTCTCTCCCTCTCCATTCTATTTTTTTCGGAGACAGAGGTGACCGACGGGTCATTTTATCACCGATACCCGTCGGTCACCCACCTACAGACGCCCCTCCTTGAGTGACAAACGGGCATATCGGATACCCGAACCGTCGTCCGTCGGTCAAACAAGGAAGGCCGTCGGTGGGTTCTGTCTCCCTCCTTTTAAAACCGTTTTTTATCTCTTCCAAGTCTCCTTGACTCCTTATGTGTTAATTTTATGAATATTAACCTCTCTTAACTTTCTGTGAGTGTATATCGGTCCTCCTGGATTATCCCGAGCTTGAGCAGCTATCTACCATGTTTGGAGGATCTCGTCCGGTTTAGTTTCCTAATCCTCTTGTTTCATTTCTTTTATTGATTATCTTATGTATATGGATGTACTCCTTTCATATCCCGTTGATGTATAAAAATGACTCAATGGTTTTATATTTAATAAAATGAGGTTTACACAAAATAAGGGTCCAATTCCCTATTTCCATCCAAAAAAGATCATCACAAATAAAAATCCCCAATTTTAATAACGATGCATATGAGGACCAAAGTCCTCAAAATAAGCAATATCCCGATTTATGCATGCTTCGCACATTTATAAAAGGGAGTTGTATTCCGCTCCTTGTATTTATTGTAATCTATTGCTTTCATTATTTACTTGATCATTTACGGCTTTCCGAATGTGAATAAATGTGCCTTTTAATCAACTGCATAGTGTGGAGAGAGAGTGAATTAATGACATTAAAATTTGATCATAAACTAATTGAGATAGAAATAGATGAGAAATCCCGGACCCAGCTCTGGTCTTTGGGCTCGAGAGGTTAGAGGTTATCCTCCAAAATACTTCTTGGGTCACGAGGCTTTAGCGCTAATCCTAGGCTCTTTAGGGTGAGAAGTTCACCTTCCATGATCCCTCTGGCTGGCCCAAAATGGATACCAAGCGCAGTCTTAGGCTCTCCGAGGCGAGAGTAACTTTCCCTATGTCCTATTGGGTGGCGACTCCATGATACCTCCTTGTTGCCCAACATAGACGCACTTGCGATTTATTGCAAGCTGTCAACGGACCCGCAAATGCCCCGATCGCCCACGTGCGGGCGGTCCGAAAGGGCGGCGCTTGGGATCCGGCGCGCGTCACAGTGGCGACTCCGCTGGGGACGTTTATGGTTCGAGATTTCAATTCGAAAATACCTCTTTTAACATTTATGATTAAAATTTAATTCATAAATTCACTTTCACTCAAAATTGCATTCGCATATCATTAGAGCCTTAGAATACGCTAGTTTGGTCCCTCTTTTAGCCCCGGTGCATTCCTGAAGCACCTCCTCATTTTCACTCAATTTGGGGAAGTGTTAAGGATAATCACCAGCCCAAGCCACGTACCTTAATGGTATATTAAAATGGTGACCCGATCGGTTGTTACGCTTGTGATGAGCTAGACCCGTCGGCAGGGATCATGCTTGGGTAGCCTCAAAGAAACATCTCCCTTGTCCAAAGCTCATGTAATGGCTGTAGTTACTTTCCACAGGTGAAATGAACCTTAATCTCATGCTTGCTGTATGGATCCTCATGTATTGGATGAGTCCAAATGTCTCGCTTGGTAACCTAGCCAAAGGCTATCATGCCCCGGTAGGGCCATGTCGAAATTTATGGAGCATCCGAATACGTGACGATCATTGTCCATCCGCTTGTACATTAGCATAGGAGTGTTATGCTGCCGGTTTTCCGCCGCGCACCATATGCGTCCATCGGGTCCCTCGTTGACCCTTGGGCTAATCCCACCTAGGAAAGAGACTGCACGGCCACGTGTGTGGGAGAAATAAGGGTGGAAGGACCTACTTGCCTGCTTGTGCTCTGTAAGTGTTGCATATCACGATCATGCATTATACCTGCATTTCATGCATCATTCTAACTTTTATCCCTGCAGCCATCATAGATCTGCCCAGGTGGACTAGATCACCAACCTGGCGACTGATCCGAGTTCTTACTCCTGAGCTGTCAGATAGAGAGGGCCTACCGAAGATCTTATCAGAAATCAGTGGTACAGTATCTCAGATGGCAAACTCGCCTAGGGGGGAAGACACCACCAGGGCCATGATTGCGGAAGAAGTGGGCCGCCGTTTTGAGGAATTCGAGGGCAGGATGATGAATATGTTGACCGCCTTGGCACAGCAGAACACTCCATAGAATCCTCCTCCTCCTCCAGTGAGACAGAATGAGCCTGAGGAAGAAAGGGTTGAAAGGCGAGAAGAGCCCGTTAGGCCGCCGCCGGTAGAGTTAAGATCAATGGCCTCGGGAGAGTTGAGAAGAAGGCCAGTGTTGAGAATTGATGACGATAGAGATATCGAGGATGATAGGTTGAGCATGGCATCTGAGAAGGGGAAGGCACCTCAAGCGGATGACTTTATTTTAAAGAAGATGGAAGAGAGGTTCGAGGCTATGGCTCGTATGATAGGCAGAGCTCATGGGATGAATCCGGAGGATAGGGAGTTGGACGGAGAGGACCCGATCCCTTATAACTTCAAAATGCCGGATGTGCCGAAGTTTGATGGTACTTCTGACCCCACCGCACATGTGAAGCAATATTCTCTGGTCATGAAGGGGACCACATTGTCCAAGAAGCAGAAAGTGGAATACTTTTGTCTGAGTCTGACCTCTCATGCCATAGACTGGTATCATGGCTTGGACCGTCGCACTAAAGAAGATTGGGATCTGCTCACTGAGGAGTTTCTGAAGCAGTATGACTGTAATACCAGAATGGAGGTGACTTTGAAAGATCTTGAGCTACTTCAGCAGAAAATCGGGGAATCTTTCCATGAGTATCTTATCCGATGGCGGAATCGAGTAATGGAGATGCGCCGAAAGCCTGACACCCAGGATCAGATTCGTCTTTTCATTAAGAACGCGAGCCCGTACTTGAAGGAGGGATTGAGGATGAAGGGGTTGAAGGACTGGGAGTCTCTCAAAGATATAGCCATCGAAGCAAAGGGAGATTTCTTAACCCAGAAAGGTAACAATGACAATTTCGCCAAAAGGGCTAACCCCGGTCAAGGAACCAGCAGGCCGACGGGTCCCAGTAATAGCACTAGAAGAATGGGTGAAGTGTCTGCTACTGAGGTAACCACCCAGAGGAAGTTTTCGAACTTGGGAAGACCATTATCCTGGGTCCTGAGGAGGTTGATGAAGGAGGGAAAATTGCGCCCTCTGACTCCTAGGCCAGCTTTGACACAAGGGAAACCAGGACATAAGGATAACGAATTATGTGCATTCCACTAGCACTCAGGCCATATCACTGATAAATGCAAGGCGCTCCGGCACTCCATCCAAGACTTGATTGATAGCAAGCAGATCTCTGACCCTGAGAAGAAGCCCGGTTACAATGCCGTACCACCACCCGTGTTTATGATCCAATCTAACCTGCCAGAGTGGTACGTGCTACAAGATCTATATGGAAGTGAGAAGTCCGCTGCTGATGATTCCGAGGGTAGAAAGGAGAAAGCAGTTATGGTGACCCTTGATTGCTGGTCTAGTAGTGAAAGCGGTGGAGAAGCCGAGGATGAAGAAGGGTTGAACCTTGATTTGTGGGGCTCCGATGGAGACGAAGGAGAGATAAGCGTTGTGACGAGGAGTGGAAGGGTGATCCCCGAGATTACGAAGCTACCTGAGCCGGTACAGCCATCAGCAGAGAAAGAGCCAGAGGAGGGGCAGATTGTTAGGCAGTTGAAGAAGACCGTGGCTCAGATATCCATTTGGGATCTGTTGAGGCAATCCCCCTCTCATAGGCAGAAGGTAGTAGAAGCTTTGGTTGAGGCCACAGTCGCCACCACTATTTCCCCGTCGGAACTTTTGGGTTTAATTAAGGGAGGATCCGAGGAGAGATTGGTCTTTTCTGACGCCGACCTACCTGTTGAAGGACGCAACCACAACCGACCCTTGTACATTAAAGCGTAGATTAATGATAAGCACACTGCTTGCGTTATGGTGGACGACGGGTCTTCTATCAATGTGTGCCCTTTGATAGCTTTGCAAGCTTTTGGTTTAAGCGAGGATATGCTCAGCGGATCAGATCTGACTATCACAGCCTACGATAACTCGAGGAGGCAAGCCTCAGGAACCTTCAAGACTTTGGTCAAGACAGGACCTATCGAAGTGGAGGTTGAATTTGTAGTTCTGCCCATCCCTGCTAACTTCTCAGCTTTGCTTGGGAGACCCTGGTTTCATAAATTAGGGGGAGTGCCATCCACACTGCATCAGATGATAAAGTTCCCACACGAAGGGGAGGTGGTGACTATCAAGGCGGCCAGGGAAAACCAGGTCTCAGCGTTGGAAATTGCCAATCAGCCATTCAGTGGCTTCCACGTGTCTATGATAAGGGAGGAGTACGGGTCAGTGGATAGCCCAGCTGTGGTTAATATGATGAAGAAGATGCATTATCTTCCCGGGGCTGGATTGGACAGAAACTCCCAAGGATTGCAGACCGCAATCACCACTCGAGGGCAGAAGAACCGGAAAGGCCTGGGGTATAGAGGTAGCTTCGGCAAGAAGAGGGTGGCAGACAAGATCCCCCACATTTCAGAGAGCTTTGTGCCAGCATCCTCAGTTTGTGCGTATACTGGTGAAGATGAGCTGCAATGGGTAGAGGGGAAGATTGTCCCTGGCTTCGAGATTTTTAATGATGTGTATGACTGGCATGTCGGGTTCGTCAAGACTGCTGAAGACTTCTGGGATGAGGAAGTCATGACTCAGGGTATCACTTGGGACAAGTGCGAGCTTGAGGAGGTCGTTACTGAAAAGAAGGTAACTGCCAGGCTAAAAGGGAAGGAGAAGATAGCAGAGTTAGGGCTGAAAGTTGAAGATTTGAGGATTTCCCCCGACGTGCCTGAAGGGTCTTTGCTAAATCAGAAAGTTAGTGAGCAAGCTGCAACAGCATCAACTTCGGGAGCGGCAGAAGAAGACTCTAGCCTAGATTGTCTTTTTATTCCAGAACTCTTTTATGATGTAAATGATAACTATAATATTATTAATAAGATAAACAATTTCACTTATTTGTGCGATGTTTCTAATGATTTCAACATGCATGAACATGATCATATTCCATCAATATTTGACATTGACTCCACTGGCACAACGCCTTTTAATCTTGGAACCTCGGAAAATTCGAGAGAAATTCTAATAGCATCAAACATAACTCCTGAGGAGAGAAAAAAATTTGAGAGAATAATAAGAAAACATGAAAAAGTCTTTGCCTGGACCTACGAGGACATGCCGGGGATTAACCGAGACGTGGCGGAGCATGCCATCCCGACTTACCCAGATTGCAAGCCTGTGAAGCAGAAGTTGAGAAGGCTAAGACCAAAATGGGCTGACAAGGTTAAGGAGGAAATTCGACAGCAGATTGAAGCCAAGTTCCTCGTGGAAGTCCAGTATCCTACATGGCTGGCAAATGTGGTCCCTGTAGCAAAGAAGAACAGAAAGGTCAGGGTGTGTGTGGATTATCGAGATCTTAACAAAGCCTGCCCCTAAAGATGATTTTCCATTACCCCATATTGATGTATTGATAGACAGTGCCGCCAATTGCGCGATGTACAGCTTTGGGGACGGTTATGTGGGCTACAACCAGATCTTGAACAAGATAGCTGACCGGGTTAAAACTGCTTTTATCACAGAGTGGGGCACCTATACCTATCGGGTCATGCCTTTCGGCCTGAAGAATGCAGGTGCCACATACCAGAGGATGGCGACCAAGATCTTAAGTGACCTGATTCATAAAGAAGTGGAGGTGTATGTCGATGACATGATGGTCAAATCAGCCACCCGAGAGGGACACTTTGAAGCTCTAGAGAAGTTCTTCACCAGGATCGATAAGTATAATCTGCGACTTAACCCCAAGAAGTGCATTTTCGGAGTGACTTCAGGAAAGCTGTTGGGACATGTCGTCAGCCAGAGGGGGATAGAAATTGACCCAGACAAGGTGAAAGCTATCAGAGAGATGCCTGTGCCACAAAAAGAGAAGGATGTAAGGAGTTTCCTGGGCAAGCTGCAGTATGTTAGCCGGTTTATTGCCAAGCTCACTTCGATATGCGAACCTATTTTCAAGCTGCTTAGAAAGAATCAGCCCGTAGTCTGGAACGAAGACTGCCAAAGAGCCTTTGATAATATCAGGGAATATTTGTTAAATCCGCCAGTGCTAAGGCCTCTGCAACCTATCAAACCGCTTATTCTGTACCTGGCAGTAGAAGACGGTTCAGTGGGCGCCATGATGGCTCAAGAGGATGAATTTGGGGTGGAGTTTGCGATTTACTACCTCAGTAAGAAGTTCTTGCCTTATGAAATAAAATATGCTGAAGTGGAGAAGATCTGCCTCGCAGTGATTTGGGCATCAAAGAAGCTGAGACATTACTTCCACTCATACAAAGTTCAGGCAGTAGCCAAGCAAAATCCGTTAAGATATTTGCAGGAGGCACCGTCTTTGCTTGGAAAGATGGGGAGGTGGCTGCTCTTGCTACAAGAGTTTGATGTGCAATACATCACCCGCAAGACTATTAAGGGGCGAGCTGTAGCCGAATTTCTTGCTGAACATCCTATCCAAGGGGACACCCCCGAGTTTACCTTTCCTGACGAGAGCATAGGCACGATTTCTGTCCAGGGATGGCAGTTGCACTTTAACGGGGCAGTGAATAACAAAGGAGCCGGAGTCGGGATCATCTTGACAACCCCAGATAATGAAAAACTTCCTCTTGCTAAGAAGCTGAGATACAAAGCAACCAACAATAAAGCTGAATACGAAGCGTGCACCTTCGGGTTAGAAGCTCTAGCTGTTTTGGGGGCAAGGAACATAGAAGTCTTTGGTGACTCGTCCTTGGTAATAAACCAGATCCGAGGAGAATGGGCTGTAAAAGAAGAACGACTGGTCCCCTATGTTCAATATCTGAAAGGGATGTGTGAGCAGTTTGAGACTTGCACTTTCCACTTTGTGCCCAGAGATGAGAACCGTCTGGCTGATGCGTTGGCAACCTTAGTGTCAATGTGGGATAACCCTGAAGGAGTGGCCATGAAGCCGGTGCTAATTTCGAGCTCTGATAAGCCTAGTTTTGAAACCGAGCCTGTAATGGAAGTAGAGGCGTCAGATAGGAAGCCATGGTACTTTGATATCATGAATTACTTGGAAAACAATAAATTTCCAGAGGAAGCCACTGAAAATGACCAGAGGATGATACGTAAGTTATCTACTCAGTTCATATCCTTAGAAGGGGTGTTGTACAAAAGACGGTCAGATGGGATCCAGCTTAGGTGCTTGAATGAAAGAGAAGCTCGCAAGATAATGGAAGAAACCCATGCAGGTGTCTGTGGGGCCCACATGAATGGTTTGACCTTGGCCAAGAAGATCATGAGACAAGGCTTTTATTGGCTTACGATAGACACTGATTGCTTGAAGTATGTCAAACAATGTCAGTTGTGCCAACAGTACGCAGACCTGAGACACCTACCGGTATCAGAACTACATAACCTGACATCACCTTGGTCGTTTGCTGCTTGGGGGATAGATATCATTGGAGAGATTCGCCCTACGGCGTCCAATGGGCATAGATACATCATAGTCGCGATCGACTATTTCACCAAATGGGTCGAGGCAGAATCCTTCAAGAAAATTGACGCAAGGGACATGGCCAAGTTCATAGAGAGGAATTTGATCTGCAGATATGGCCTCCCTCATCACATAGTGTCTGATAATGGGGTGCAGTTCATGGGAGAAACCAGAAAACTTCTCGAGAAATATGGTGTTGAGCATCATAAATCCTCTCCCTACCGACTGCAAGCGAATGGAGCAGTAGAAGCCGCCAATAAGAATGTGAAGAAGATCCTGTCCAAGATGGTCCAAACCTACAAGGACTGGGCTGAAAAGTTACCCTTTGCCCTGTGGGGATACAGAATGACGGTAAGATCATCTACAGGCGCTACACCATTTTCCCTGGTATACGGAACAGAAGCAGTATTGCCAGTAGAGATAGAACTTAAATCACTAAGGGTGGTTATGGAGGCCCAAATCCCGGAAGCCGAATGGGCGCAGCAGAGGTTACACCACTTGAACTTACTGGATGAGAGTAGGCTGAAAGCTTATTATCATAATCAGGTTTACCAGAAGAGATTGGCGAGAACTTTCGGAAAGAAAGTGAGGAAGCATCCGCTAAAAGAAGGGGACTTGGTGTTCAAACAGATGAGGCCAGGGATTCCAGACATCAGGGGGAAATTCAGACCTACCTGGGAAGGGCCGTATATCCTTAAGAAGCTGCTGTCCAAAGGAGCTGTAATCTTATCAGATAGCGATGGGAACGAATTCAACGAGCCGATCAATGTCGACAGACTCAAAAGGTTCCACGGCTATAGACTAAAATAAAAAGAAGAGAATAAAATGCCCCGCAAGTCGAAAACCGAAAAAAGACGGCTATGCTAAAATTGGGCGCCTCGACAGAGTGAAAACCGAAAAAGGCATCTTGTGCAAAAATTAGAGGCGTGAGAGAAAATGTCCGATCGTGAAAACCCGAGAGGGCCAATTGGTAATAGGAGTTGATGCTGTTAAAATTTGGTTTCATGTATTGACAGCGCGTAAGCAGCTGAGTAAATGCCAAAACTGATCATGTATGCTGAAATTATATGGAAATATACACAAAACTCGTGAAATAAGATGAATATTATTCTTTTCACTCTTGTCATTCTCTAGTTCTGCATTAAAAAGAAATGTAGCACTAAAAGAAATACACATATAGGCTAAGCTAAGTCCTGCTGCTGCTCTCGCCGATCAGATGCTTGAGCCCTCGGGTCCTGTTATCAGAGGCTGGACTAAGGATCCACTTCTTGTACTCGCTAGTCGAAGATGCAGAATGATTGCCAAACCTCGGGATAACAGTCTTCACGGGCAACCTACCCCACAGCTCATGATATCGAGAAGCAAATGCGGCCGAGAGATCTCCTCCTCGGAAGGACAGGGGAACCCTCACTATATCCTGGGTCATCCCGAGCTGTCGTGTACATCGAGAGGTGATGCAGAAGGTGGCCTGATGGAGGCCGCAGAGGGGAACACAACCCGATGGCCCATCGATGACTGCATGAGACAGCGGGAGCCAGGCGGACGTGAAGCTGATATCGTCGTCCGACAGCTCGCCAAACCTGGTAATGCCTTCACCAGCGGTGATACACCCGTACAGTTATTGACGAGGCATGAAGTGGCTCGGCGAGTACTGGGGGGTAACGCGAGGGGGTGGTTCAGACAGCATCTTTAGTTTTTCCTGTAGCCAGAAAAAAAAAATAAAAAATAAAAAAAAAAAGCTGCTGGGGTAAGTAGGGTTTACTTCAGGCAAAAATAAGGCACAGGGTTGTGTGAAAATCCGAAAGGACGCACCTCCCGCTAAGAAAAGCTAGTGTGAAAATCCATGAGGGACGCACTACCTTTAAAATAATGACGTACCTGGAGTAATAAGGGGCTGCCGGCAAAGGTTGTAGTGGATCCAGAGCTCACAGCGTCCAAACCCAGGATAGTTTCAGCCAGGACAAGCGGTAGGGGTGACAGTCCCAGATGAAAGTCGCTCAGGACTCCGAACAGACGAGAGTCACCTGTCAAACCTCCTGGAACAACAGTAAGGAAGTTCACCATGCAGAATAAGAATGTGATGCTTACCCGATATGTGGGGATGTCAATGAACCGATCCAGAGCCTCGATCAGTGGCCCCAAAGAAAAGGAAGAGCCCGGGGAAATCAGCCGGATGGCCTCGGAGGAAGATATGCCCAGAGCCAGGGCTACGTCCCGGGTCTGGAATAGGCCACAGCGGGGGACGCAAGGCAGAGCGCTAGGAGGGAACCGTGCTCCCAGAATGGAAGCTAACTCTTCAGGCAAAGGGCACAGTTCCTGATAGGTGAACTGGAAAACATGAAACCGGGGGTTCCAGAAGTGGGTCGCCGCCAAGAGGAGGTTCTGGTCGATTTTCACCCGGCACAGATATTTCACCCCAGACAAAGAAGAGAGGGCGCCTTCTCCCCAAGTGTGTTTGTCATCTAAGATATGGTGCATCCTTTGGGCAAGAGGAGAAGACATTTTGAGAAAGATGAAGGACTCAAAATGTGGGAAAATGAAGAGACAAAAATTTTGCAAGATTTTATAGCCAAGCGTCACCGACGGCCTGACTGCCTCCCCACAGAGACGGCTTGACCGTCTCCCCACAGAGACGGCCTGACCATCGGTATAGATCCACCTGGCAGATGCATACATCAGCATTGCATTCATCACGCGCATTAACTCGCATTTATTGCATGACAGACGGCCAGCCCGTCGGTAGCTTGTACAGACGCCCTGCCCGTCGGTCAGGAATTTCTATATAAGGGCGAGTGACAGACGGTTTAAACATTGCTGTCCCTTTCATTTCTTCTCCCAAACCGTTTTCTTTGCGTTTTTTTTTTGCATTTTTTCAAGCATTTCTTCATATTTTTTCGCGATTTCTTCATATTTTCGCGTTTTCTACTCATCGGGAACTTTGATATTCATATTTTCTCCAGTTTCTACACTTCCTGCAACTACAAGTAAGTAAATAACTACTTTTTTTTTAATTTTATGCAATTTATCTCTCCATTTCTCTTCCTTTTGACTTTAGGATGCCTTAAATGCCTTAGGAATTTAGGGAGAATGCTGCCCAATTTTCTGTATTATTATTTTTGTAATTAAATCTGAACTTTTTGCATCATCACATAGAAGTAGAATTTTTCCATAATCTTGGTGCTTTAGAATTGCATTTCTTTTAGCGCACCATTCTGCGCATGTTTTGCTTTTGCGGCCTGAGGCCATTATTTTGTATTGTTGGGGCACACTCTTGCCGGGGTGCGTCCCATTTACATGCGTACATTATTGTTGAGGCCTGAGGCCTGTTTTTTTTTGCCTTTTGTGCAGGAGGTTGGGCATATCCCTGCCGGGATGCTGCCCAAATTTTTATTATTTATTCTAGAATTGAATATTTTTCATGTATAATGCATGCCCCGGGACCTAGAAAGCCCATTCTTATTCACTTTAATTATTTCTATGATGATTGCGTGTTTGCTTGTGCCATGATGCGTGCGAGGCACTTTAAGCTATTTCCTTAGACAGGATGTTTGCTCTTTTCATTTTTTTATCATTTCTTTATCTTGTTTGGGGCAGCTATTGCCCCGGTGAGGCCTAAATCGGCCTTCACCTCGAAAATAAGTTTAAAAATGTTTGTTTTGCCAAATTTCCGATATTTAATCTCTTCCCTTTTGCAGGATGCCTCCCAGACGTAGAGCACCGCAGGCCCAGCCCGAGCTTGTGGCTCCGGATTGGATGGATGATGAGTCGGCTCAGAGGTATAAGGCGCTGGCTCAGGTAGAGTTTCAGGCCAGCCGTTTTGTATCTCGCCCATTGCTAGAGGCCCTAGGATTGGCCCCAGAGTTCGATCTACTTGCCGAGGGTGCTGGGTGGACGGAGTTTCTTGAGCCCTCCTTCCAGACATTTCCAGAGGCTACCCGCCAGGTCTTGGCCACTCTCCGCTATGCTGGCTTTCAGAGTGTAGATACCGACCCGGGGGTGATTCAGTTTTGGTTTGATGGCGACCATTTTAGTATCACCAGGCAGAGGTTTACTCAGGCCATGGGGCTCCCTAGAGAGGAGGGGGTCGAGATCCCGCGGCGAGCGGTGAGACGTGCCCATTGGGCGGCCATTGCCATACCAGGAGTGCTGTACGATCACGATACAGCGAAGAGCACCGTACTGGTGTCTCAGGCACTCCGGTATTTGCACAGAGTGCTTTCCAGTTCGTACCTCGGTCGAGCTAGTAATCCAGGGTCGCTTAACGCGGCCGAGATCTGGAGCCTCTGGGCTATGGTGGCAGGCCAGCGTCTCAACATTAGCCACGAGATCTTGGCCAACTTGACCAGAGTCAGCAGAGGGATGATGCCGGTGGTGATGGTAGGAGGAGTCATCACCCGTTTACTTTTGAGACTGGGGGTTAACCCCGAGAGGTTGAGAGGACCCTTGCCGGAGGGGATCCATATAGACGCCACGGCGGCAGTGCAGATGGGGATGATCGCCTCGATATCTGGCCAGGCAGAGGCCTACACGGTATTGACCATCCATGAGACCCGACAGATGTTCAACCTTCCACCCTTGGGGGCAGATCCTGATCACCCGGAGCACCAGGAGGAGCAGCCTCCACAGCCCGAGCCTCAGCCACAGCCCCAGCCTCAGCCGGAGCATCAGCCTCCTCAGCCTCCTCAACCGCAGACGGTGCCTCCACCACAGCAGCAGGAGCCACCTAGGACCCCCTCGGACTTCGACTTTGAGATCACGATGGACGACCTCTTTGCTGCTTCACCGGCATCCAGAGCGCCGACTGCAGTCCCATCACCGAGCGCCAGGGTACAGAGGTCTATCCACGGGCCCTCCGAGAGATACCATCCGTACTCCCGAGGCGACCCAGGGGCATCCACCTCTTCGGCACCACCACCAGAGCCAGCACCGCAGCAGCCTGTGCAGCCAGACTTCTCTCAGCTCCTCACCTCCATATTTACAGCCTTAGAGTGGCGGCAGGATGAGAGGGACAGGGCTATCCATGAGAGGTTGGATCGCCAGCAGGCTGCCATTCAGGAGCAGTCCCAGTCGGTGGAGCGTTTAGCTCGGGAGCAGGCGGGTTACATTGAGCATACGACGAGGGAGCAGGCTCGGGCCATGGATGCCTTTAGGGATGAGCAGACTCGGGTCCTGGAGGCTTTTAGAGGGGAGCAGATGAGGATGATTGAGCAGATTGCTCAGGGGCAGAGGGAGTTGAGGCAGCAACTCACTCATGATTTGGGGACGTCACAGGACCAGGCGTCTCAGTATGACCCTACAGATGATTGATGAGTCACTTGACTCTCTGAGATCCCGCGTCCAGGCGATGGAGGGGATTCTCCCCCCTCTTTCTCAGACTATGAGGGAGTTTAGGAAGCAGACGGAGCAGAGACTGGAGCAGAGGAGAAGGGCCGCCAGCGAGCAGACCATTCAGTTGAGCCAAGCCTTCAGGAAGTTGGGAGACAAGGTTTCTGAGACCTTAGGGTTTATGAGTACCTGCACCCAGCCCTCTTTGGATGGCTACGCTCAGATCCATTTTAGGCGGGCCCATGATCACGAGGCAGGACCCTCCACAGCTCCGCCACCACCTCCGACATGTCCACCTCCTCCAGGGACCGTGCATATATCGGATGACGAGGATCCCGATGAGCCCTCGGACTACACACCTCTCTGATCTTCAGGGAGTTATTTTTGTATCTTTTGTATATTTATATTTTCTATATGCACTGAACAAAAATGACATTTCTAGTGGAAAACTTTTGCTTTATTATTGCATGATTATTTGATTGTTAATTGCTCAATCACATCACAAAAAGTGTATGTTCTCATATTTATTTATATGTCGATAAAAATGACGATATAACAACAAAAAGAAAAAACAACAAAAAATGATAATCAATAACATCTCAATAAGAAGAATGAATAAAAGATGAAACATGGCATAGCAAATAAAGCAAAATCACGCCATCAATAGACAGGTCAAAAGATGACCACTCAAACGCGAACTAACAAAATCTTTTATCACACAGGTACAGAGAAATACCAATCCGGACATGGATATCGATTAAAAAGACCTCTTTTTGGAATGAGGAACCCAGCGGGGTTTCCTCATCTCACCAGATCGAGACTGTAGCCAAAGCATGCTGCATCTCACCAGATCGAGGTCGTAGCCAAAGCATGCTGCATCTCACCAGATCGAGGTCGTAGCCAAAGCATGCTACATCTCACCAGATTGAGGTCATAGCCAAAGCATGCTGCATCTCACCAGATCGAGGTCGTAGCCAAAGCATGTTGCATCTCACCAGATCGAGACTGTAGCCAAAGCATGCTGCATCTCACCAGATCGAGGTCGTAGCCAAAGCATGCTGCATCTCACCAGATCGAGACTGTAGCCAAAGCATGCTGCATCTCACCAGATCGAGGTCGTAGCCAAAGCATGCTGCATCTCACAGATCGAGGCTGTGGTCAAAGCATACCGCATCTCACCAGATCGAGGTCGTGGCCAAAGCCTGCTGTACCTCACCAAACACCCGCAGGTCGAGATAAGACCGATGAGAGTATTTTCGCATCGCCGAGCGGATCGAGACGAGATCCACCCGGCCAAAGGCACAGAGGGTGAAAAGCCGTCGCAGGTACGCTTCCTTTCTGACCTTTCTCTGAGTTTTGGCTTATCTAGGCGCTTGTGCACTAGTTTCCCCAAAACTGGGGGCAACTGTAAGCACCGTGTCCCGGAGGGGTCCGGATCAGAGGTTGCCCTGTGATGAAATCAGTGTCCAAGCCTGTATGGGAGGTTGGATTTAGAGGTTTTAGCCCCGCGTTCCATGAGAAGTGAGGTTTTTATCATTCCTGGGCCGAACGAGAGGAAAACAGAGGTTTATTTCGAGTCAAAGGGCTTTTTGTCCTCCACAGACAGCCAGCCCGTCTGTCAAGCCGGCCCGTCGCTCCGAGTCACCGACGGCTCTAGGTATTTTCCGACGCCCGTAGGAAAATCACCGCCCCTGTCAGAATGCCGCCTGGTTTCTCGGAGCACGCAACCCTTCCGACGCCCGTCGGTGGATGTGGCAGGGCCGTCGGACGAATCCTTGTGTCAGAAGGATTCTTCCGATGCCCGCCTCTATACACCGACGCCCGTCGGTCGTGTTTGGCTATAAAAGCTCCGGATTTTCATTTGAAAAGGGTTGGAAAAATTTTCAGAAGAGGAAACTCTGCCCAATTTCAAGCACATTTTCTCTCTCTTCCAAAAACACTTTTTCTAAAGAAATCTATTGAATCAAGGATCAAATCAATCAAAGGGAACTAAAAGCTAATTAGTTTTCTTTAGATTTTGACTCCAAAATCGATTTTCTGAGGGATTGAAGGTGAAATATCTCATTTTCTCTCTTTAATCTTTCATCTTTGCTTCTCGTGGAACGCGCGGGGCTCTAACCGACACAAGAATCTCACCTGAAGCGATTATCTAAGGGTAAATATTCCGGATTATTTCTCCATATTTATTTCTCATTTTGTGGAATTTTTGAATATCTATCATTATTTTATTTTGTCTTGACTCTCTTATCTCTTTTTGGGATAAAATTCTTTTTTGACTTTGAAAAGGTTTTTTTCTCTCCCTCTCCATTCTGTTTTTTTCGGAGACAGAGGTGACCGACGGGTCATTTTATCACCGACGCCCGTCGGTCACCCACCTACAGACGCCCCTCCTTGAGTGACAAACGGGCATATCGGATACCCGAACCGACGCCCGTCGGTCAAATAAGGAAGGCCGTCGGTGGGTTCTGTCTCCCTCCTTTTAAAACCGTTTTTTATCTCTTCCAAGTCTCCTTGACTCCTTATGTGTTAATTTTATGTATATTAACCTCTCTTAACTTTCTGTGAGTGTATATCGGTCCTCCTGGATTATCCCGAGCTTGAGCGGCTATCTACCATGTTTGGAGGATCTCGTCCGGTTTAGTTTCCTAATCCTCTTGTTTCATTTCTTTTATTGATTATCTTATTTATATGGATGTACTCCTTTCATATCTCGTTGATGTATAAAAATGACTCAATGGTTTTATATTTAATAAAATGAGGTTTACACAAAACAAGGGTCCAATGCCCTATTTCCATCCAAAAAAGATCATCACAAATAAAAATCCCCAATTTTAATAACGATGCATGTGAGGACCAAAGTCCTCAAAATAAGCAATATCCCGATTTATGCATGCTTCGCACATTTATAAAAGGGAGTTGTATTCCGCTCCTTGTATTTATTGTAATCTATTGCTTTCATTATTTACTTGATCATTTACGGCTTTCCGAATGTGAATAAATGCGCCTTTTAATCAACTGCATAGTGTGGAGAGAGAGCAAATTAATGACATTAAAATTTGATCATAAACTAATTGAGGTAGAAATAGATGAGAAATCTCGGACCCAGCTCTGGTCTTTGGGCTCGAGAGGTTAGAGGTTATCCTCCAAAATACTTCTTGGGTCACGAGGCTTTAGCGCTAATCCTAGGCTCTTTAGGGTGAGAAGTTCACCTTCCATGATCCCTCTGGCTGGCCCAAAATGGATACCAAGCGCAGTCTTAGGCTCTCCGAGGCGAGAGTAACTTTCCCAATGTCCTATTGGGTGGCGACTCCATGATACCTCCTTGTTGCCCAACATAGACGCACTTGCGATTTATTGCAAGCTGTCAACGGACCCGCAAATGCCCCGATCGCCCACGTGCGGGCGGTCCGAAAGGGCGGCGCTCGGGATCCGGCGCGCGTCACACTCTTCTTGCTCAAACCTCGTCTTTACCCTAGTCTCTTCTCTTGTCCAAAGCTTCTTGCACCAATCTAACAGACATACACTTAATCCAATAATCAAACAACTCAAAACCATATCAAAATAACAAAGAAGAAGAAGAAAGAGATATCCAACTTCCATTCACTCTTACCTTTCACTTTCTCACTTAACACTTCAAACCAATCCAAACTCTAAGCTTATATCTTTAGGTGATCAAACGAAAGAGAATAAGAAACAAGAAAGAATGATGAAGAGAAATGAAGAACAAAAGAGAGAATTGAAGGGAAAACCAGACCAACTAGCAGAATTAAGGCCACCAACCTCCACTAACTCTCCTTATATTGCATGTGGCTGTTGAGGTGGCACTCTCACCTCAAGCCACATGTTAAGCTCTTGTAAATTTTCCACTAAATCCATGGCCAATTACTATAAAGTCCCACTTTCAAATTCTTTCTTTTAATAACTTATATTTCTTTCAATTACGTCCTCTTTTACTCATAAACTCATAATTATTTAGCAATTAGCACTACAATTCCTACTAGAGTACTCTTTGCGTCATTACATTAGGCATGTCCATCGCGTGTGCAAATTGACAAAAACTACGTGACACAGCTGTGTTTTTGCAAAAAACAGCTGTGCTTTTAGCGCTAAAGTACACTGCCTTATTCGCATGCGCCTCTCGCTGCATAACACAGCTGTGTTTTTGCGAGAAACATAGTTGTGTTCTTGGTTGTTCTCGATAGCATTGGAAGCTGAATAACACAGTTGTGCTCTTTGAAAGCACAGTTGTGCTTTAGAAAAAAATCTGCCATCTTCACCAATTTCTCCTAAAATCAGCACCGCACCTCCAAATTAGCTCCGAATTGAAATAAAATGCCTAAAACATCCCAAAACTTATTAAAAATTATAAAAACATAATAAACTAATAGAATAACAAACACTAAACTAATAAAGATTAAAATTAATAAACAAAACACAGAATTACACCAAGAAATAACCCAAAATATATATATAATTGCAACTTATCAGTGTCGATCATGCATAAAATATACTTATCATGCATAATTATATGAATTCCATATAATTCTTAAGCAATTTAATGTGAATATATTATAACATTAAATTCCCGATTTAAACATTAATAATCATTTAATCTTGTTCTTAATACTATAAATAAACTATCAACATACATGCATATACGTTACACATACTCATGAACACTTAATTCATATACATATATAAAATCACTTCATTATACCATTAATTCATAAAATCGTTTACTAATTATATTTATTTAATTAAGATTTTTATCATTAAAATTATCATTTTATTTCTTAATTTGTAATCTTGATATGTAATTGCTGTCATTCTACTTAAATTTTTGTCTTATTCTCAAATTCCCTATCTCATTCTTAATTAACAACTTGTTACTTAAATTTACCAATTTACCCTTTTTTATTCCCATTTCCTTACTTATTTATCATTTTACTCCTTTTATTCTTGTTTCTTACTTAGTTATCCTTTAATTCTTTAACTCACACTCTTGTTTCATATTTATCCTTTTTATCCTTAAATTACCATTTTGCTCCTAGAAGTATCCAGTAGAAATTTTTGAATCGGATATGCGGGACGTGGTCCATGACAGGAAGTGACCCTAAAGAATCACTTACTCTAAAGCCATGAAAAGCCATGTGTCCATGTAAAAGCCATGATAACATATACCTATGTATACCTATGTATGGTAGACCACCATTAGTCTACCACGTGAGTCGCCATAACTTGCTACTACAGTATACTATGGTGTCCCTATGGCTAGCCAACTATATCCTGATCTAGTGATTTACTACCAATATACTAAGGGCAAACTTAATTATTTTTCATTTTCTTGCTTACATAACATGTTCTTTTCTATTTATGACATATTTCATGTTATCACACATAATGAACATTTTCCCAAATTGTATCTTTAATCCATATGTATATATATCATCCTTTTCATATAATATTTCAATATTACTTGTTTTTACATATTCCTTGTATTTCCATGCACTACAAGAAAAATAGCAAATAGCAACAAAAATTAGCAACCGAATTTATCAATTTTTCGTTGCTAATCAAAATTAGCAACCGAAAATAGCAACGGAATAATCGGTTGCAATTTTGATGGTAGCTAAATTTAGCAACGAAAATAGTTTTCCGTTGCTAAATTTAGCAACGGAATCATTTTTCGTTGTTAAATTTAGCAACAAAATAATTTTCCATTGCTAAATATAGCAATCGTAAATTATTATCATTGATGTTGGTAGGAACCGCATTAGAAAATTTTAACAACCGAAGATGATTCCGTTGCTAAGAATAGCAACATAAATCAATTTTCGTTGCTAAAATTAGCAACGAAAATTGATTTCTGCTGCTATTTTTAGCAACGAAATTATTATTCCGTTGCTATATTTAGCAACGAAAATGGTATTCTGTTGCTAAATATAGCAACGGAAGTAATATTCCATTGCTATTTGCAATAGTGGAAAAGATATTTTATTTAAATAAATATAATTCAAATCCTGTATATACTGAAAATATATGCTGATCTATAATATAATTTAATATAAAAATTATAATACACAATAATTGAAATCCTGAAAATATATTATATTATTATAAAATAAAAATCCATGAAAACCATCACAAAAGTAAATTCATTCTAAATAACATTGTAAAGTAGAAATTAATGAAAACGATTACAAAAACAACATAAATTCAGTACAAATAACGAAATATTACAAATTTATGCTACATAGGTGGAGGTGAAGGAGGACGATCTGGCTGTTGAGCACCCTTTGTTTCCAAATCTTCTACCTGATTATTTAATTGAACTCCCTCAGCAAACTCAAGATTAATGAAACCATCTGGCATTAATCGCCTATACATCCAAGATCTATCAACATTACTCATGCTTGCGTAACTGTTATGCAAATAAAATAATTTCGTTATGAGATTTATGGTTTATCAATGCATACGTGTATGCGAATACATGTATATTATAGATGAAATATTTGGCTATTTTAATCATATAGCATACACTGCCTACTAATTATCAACCAATCAATATAAATGCAATCAGCCACGTTGTATTAAGTTTAAAATAGTAGCATTGAAAGTTTGTTATTATATATGGTTGATTCGCATTTCAATAAAAGATATGCATAGTCCAAATTACATTTAAACATAACACATTGAGTTCAAAGACTAAAGCATAATATCAATCAAAGCTCATACAAGTCATATTCAGAAGCATGCAATAATTCCCTTAATCACATTTTAGCAATACCCATCAAATTAAAGCATGTCAGGAACACATGTGGAGTCATATTATGCTAATGATCAAAAACGCATAATCTAAATCATGAAATGATACTATATATTTCTAAGCATGGCAGATTATTTTTAGAGAAGAATTCAATCAAAGATATGCATAACATATTGCTAATCATAACTGAAATAGGCTAACCAATCAGATGAGCAAAATAAGATAGCACACAATAGAGGAAAAAGCCATAAAAGCATTTGAAAGTCATTTAATAATAAAACTAGTCACGGTGAACAAAGCAACATAGAAAAGCCATACAGGAGCATATAACAGTATGACATAAATTATACAGCAGTGAAGACCCATACAGAAGAATTAGGAAATTCATTTTGGTTAAAACTGGGCGAAATCGGAAAAAGGAGCTGAAGAGGGGTCGGTCACGAGTCGTGTCACGACTCGTGACTGACCTCAAAGGGGTCACGAGACGTGACCTAGTGTCACACCTCGTGACCTCCTAGAGAGTCACGGGACGTGACTCTATGTCACGCCTAGCCTCACAAGAGTCACGCCGTGACTCTAAGTCACGAGACGTGACCTTCCCCTCACAGAGAGAGGCAGTCACGCTTCGCGACTGGAGTCACGCCTTGCCCTTCACATAAGTCACGTCGTGACTCTAAGTCACGAGACGTGACTTGCCTCTCGCAAGGCAGTCACGCTTCACGACATCATCCAGCCCACCGAGAAGTCACGCGTTGTGACTGGGAGACAGGGTCACGTGGCGTGACTGGAAGTCACGTCTCGTGGCTTGTCTCTCTCAGGGAAGTCACAACACACTGGGAATGGAAAATTCCACAGAAATGCGATTTTCCATTCCCAGCTACCCAGAATTCAACGAAACTCGATAAAACCATTTTCAGTCTAATTCAAAACCCTACCCAACTCATCTTACCTTTCAATCGATCATCCAAACATCAAACTGACATAAAACCAGCTTAATCCATCAATTAAAACAATCAAAACCATGCATAACCACATTTAATCCATTTAAGAACGTAAACCCTAAAAGTTACAGTAACACTACAAGAAAAATAGGGTTTCCCGACGGAAATTCCCGACGGAAAATAAGGAATTTCCGTCGGGAAACCAAATTGCCGACGGAAATTCATTCCGTCGGCAATTTAATCGTAGGCAAATTTCCCGACGGAAAAAATTCCGTCGGAAAATTTACCGACGGAAATTAAATTTCCGTCGGTAAAATTACCGATGGAAAAAAAAATTCCGTCGGTAAATTTACCGACGGAATTTTTTTCCGTCGGGAATTACCGACGAAAATTTAATTTCCGTCGGTAATTACCGACGAAAAATCAATTTCCGTCGGTAAAATTACCGACGAAAATTGATTTTCCGTCGGGAAATTTTACAAATTAAAAAAATAATAATAATAACAATACAATTAACATAAATAAATAATAATAATAACAATACAAATTATAAATAAATAATAATAATAATAACAATACAAATTATAAATAAATAATAATAATAACAATACAATTAACATAAATAATAATAATAACAATACAAATTATAAATAAATAATAATAATAACAATACAATTAACATAAATAATAATAATAATAATAATAATAATAATACAAATTATAAATAAATAATAATAATAATAATACAAATTATAAATAAATAATAATAATAACAATACAAATTAACATAATAATAATAACATGTTGAATAATAATAATAATAATATGTTGAATAATAATAATAACTAAAATTAACACTAATTAACAATAATAATCATAATATGAAAAATTCTATTAATAAATTTAATAACAATAAAGTTTTAAGAAATATAAATTTAAACAATAATTAAAATTTACCAATATTCATCTAACATAAATAAAATAATAATAATATTAATAATAATAATAATTCTTATTATACCCAATTAACAATAATAATAATAATAATAATAATAATAATAATAATAATAATAAATAAAAGAGAGAGGCAGATCTGTACCTGGCACCGAAGGAGGAGGAGAGGTGGTCGGCGGTGGTCGGCGGCGACTGGGCAGAGGGCAGAAACGGGGAGAGGAGAGGGAGGAGAGAGAAAGAGAGAGAGAGAGAGAGAGAAAGAGAGAAGGGAAGGAGGAGCGGGAAAAGAGGGAGGGAGGGGAGGGAGGGGAGGCCGATCGGCGCCGGAGGGAGGGGGAGGGGCGGTGGTCGGCGGCGACTGGGCAGAGGGCAGAAACAGGGAGAGGAGAGGGAGGAGAGAGAAAGAGAGAGAGAGAGAGAGAGAGAAAGAGAGAAGGGAAGGAGGAGCGGGAAAAGAGGGAGGGAGGGGAGGGAGGGTGCGCCGATCGGCGCCGGAGGGAGGGGGAGGGGCGGTGGTCGGCGGCGGCTGGGCAGAGGGAGGAGAGACGGGGCGAGGAGAGGGAGAAGAGAGAAAGAGAGAGAAGAGAGAGAGAGAGAGAAAAAAGAGAGGGAAATGAATTTAAATTAACTTTAGCGACGGAAAGCATCTTCCGTCGCTAAAAAAAGGGAGGGAAATGAAAATTAATTTAACTTTAGCGACGGAAAGCATCTTCCGTCGCTAAAAAAAGGGAGGGAAATGAAATTTAATTTAACTTTAGCGACGGAAAGCATATTCCGTCGCTAAAAAGAGAGGGAAATTATTTTTTTTATCTTTAACGATGGAAACCATATTCCGTCGCTAAAAATAGCGACGGATTATTCAAACCGTCGCTAATTTTAGCGACGGTTTTTTTACTCCGTCGCTAAAAATACAATTAAGTTTTTTTTTTATTATTTTCAGCGACGGAAACTAATTTCCGTCGCTATTTTTAGCGACGGTTTATAAAAACCGTCGCAAATATCGGTCGGCAATTTTGGTGGGAAAACTTGGCGCCATTTTTAGCGACGGATTTTATTTTCCGTCGCTATTTACCGACGGAAATTGAATTCCGTCGCTAATTAGCGACGGAATTTAATTTCCGTCGCTAATTAGCGACGGACAATAAAATCCGTCGCTATTTAGCGATGGAGTATTTTGTCACTTTCTTGTAGTGTAAGTTCAAAACCTAAACTCAGAACTTCAAATTCAATCCTTAACATGCATTACTAACACATCTACTCACGTAATCATGCATATACACATTCCATAACACATCAATTTCCAGAAATTAGACCACGCAAACACAATTATAAGCCTAGTGAAAAATAGGGCAGAGACAATCAACTGAGATTGAAGAACAGAGAAGTTCCAAACGTTGCATGCATTCAAACACTCCCAAACATTGCATGCAATCAAAACACTCCCAAACCTGGAAATGACGATCCAAAATCACGCTTCTAGATCAATCCTCAATCCTTTCCTTGCCTTTACTTTGCTTCTTCTTAACATCAAACACTTGCACAAAGAAGAATCCACAGTTACTCTTCAAACCCTAACTCAACCAAAAACCATGAGAAGAAGAACAACAACAACACGCAGGAAACAGAAATTCCAACTCACCTCTTCAAACAAAGCATAATCCAAGCCAAACACAACTCCAAGCCAAATGACAAAGAAAGGAAAAGCAAAGAAAGGAGAAGAGAAGAAGAAGGGAGGGCGTGAGAGGAGGGGACGGGAAAGCCAAACCAAAAATCTATGTTCCCTCTTCTCTCTTCCTCTTACTTCTTCTTTTTCTTCTTTCAATGCCCACCTAACAAGCCACTTGGCAACACTCAATTGGACCCCAAACTCCACTAAAACTATTCCAAATCCATTAATGCTCTTTAGTCCTTAGACAAATAACACTTCACTCACTTATACATTTCTTCTTTACAAACTTAAATATCTTTTCAATTAGGTCCTTAACACTCCAAATTTCTCAAGCATAAATTACTGAAATACCCTTCCAATCCCGACTTAGCATGCACAATCCGACCAGGGCCATTTTGGGATGTGACACCTTCAGCTAAGTATTCAATGTCCAGAAAGAAATCCCTCATACCTTTCTTCAAACCCCACCCACATTAACAAACCAAAATAGCTCTTCCTAGCTGAAATCTGTAATTAAATCAAATGACAAATCATTATGTTGATAAAATTTGGTAGAAATTTAGGTTTTCCACAAACTTCTTAACAGTTAAAATTCTAAGAAAAATTCAGTAAGAAATATCAAATGAAGTCAAAGATCCAAGTTAGTAAATAGAAAAAAATATGTAAAATCAAAGTGAAGGACGCAGTTAAAGGAAGATGAAAACAAGCAAATCATGTAAAAATCAAAATCAAAGAGGAAATTTAGAAATGATGATTAAATACTTAAAGAAAAGACATTACCCATTGACGAGTTCTGCGAGAAAGTGGAGAAAGTGGGGGGAGCAGCGGTTGGGGGTTAGATCGAGTGGGGGAGAAGCGGCGGCGTGGGAGATCGGTGGCTGAGGCATTTGATGTGTAGGGTAGTGGGCACGCCGGAGCAGGGAATAATTGGAGAAGAGGAAGATGCAAATAATGGTTCAGGAAGAAGCGAAGAATATAGGAGAAGAGTCTGTGAAGAGTCTGCACTAGGGTTGAGGTAAAGAAAGGAAGAAAAAGAAATTAATTGTAAGCACTTACCATGCCATTTTTCTATTTCTTAAAATTATTTTTCATAAGATCTAGTAGCATACCAAATGCAAATTGCTCTCTTAATAATTACTTATATTCAATAAGACACTAACATAGGTACATTTAGCTAACTTATTCGAGAATATCTTTCATCAATCTAACAATTTCATTTATTGTAGTTGTTATCAAGAAAACTTCTAATTTAGATTTCACGTATTCATATTTATATACCATCGTACATGTACATGCCTACAAATATCTTATTTTTACATTAAGTAAATACTACCATGAAAGTTATGAACATTTTCCCAAATCACACATTTTCACAGTTCAAATATCGTTCTCACATTCAAAGAATATGCAAAAATTCAAACAATAAATCATACATATATTATTCATATCTAATCTTAGTATTTATTCAATTACCTTTTTCATGCACTAAATTGACGGATTCATACTTCTATTCCATGAATTTCTTTAACGTTAAATCCCTTCTAACTAATTACCATAATATGTTTTATATATATCTACATTAAAGTTTTTATGTCATTTGACCATTTTCTCTTTACCTATACTATTATTAAACCATTTAAAAACCCCCTAATTTCACTTACAATCCAACACATACTCTTAGGCTTACATATATTTACATGCCCAAAAAAATAATAGCTAATTATAGTTATTTCCTTTTATTATACCTTATATAACATGTACATATATATATACATAATCTAATAATGAGGGAAAATTTAAATGCATGTCTAATTACTTCAATTATTCACCCATTGCTCAAGGCATAAACTAACTGAATCCTAATATAAAAAGGACACATACATTCAACAAAAATTAGTGAAATGTCATTAGTTCAAGCTTTTAATAACCACAATTGAATTTTCAATTTAAACGTCCAAATGTCCACCAGTAAATCACATGTTAACAAATATAACATTAATGCCAAATTATTAAGACTTAATAGTCATAAAATTATACACTAATTAAATCTTAACATGTAAATTTTATTAAAAAGAATAAGGGAAAAGTAATTTTGGTAGTCACTTACTATTTTTCCAGCTCAATTATGTCGTTTAAGTCCCCTTTGCAGGTCATCGGAGCTCCGCTGGAGTTGTACCGCCACTGTTGGGATGGAGCTTAAGGCATCGAGAACTTTTTGCTGGTGGTCATGCTCCCTAACTCCCTATCATTTGGCTGGAATCGAAGTTCAAAAGTTCAAGCACACTCAATGCCAATCTCCCATTTTTCGGCGAGTGAGGCTAATCAATTGGAGCCGGAAGGAGCACCTTCTCACTAGGAATCTGATGGTGCCATTCATGCCACCACCCAATGCCGGAGATGGCCGAAAAAAGAAGAAGAAACCTTCGGTTCAGAGAGAGAAGACATTAAATAGAGGGAGGTAATGGAGTAGAAGGGAAAAGATATCCATTGGAATCATCATCGGAGGAATAGTGGCTACTGATGTGGGGAAACATCGGGCTGTCGCAGGCGATGATCATCCCTTCCTCTCCATTTTTCTCTCTCTCTCTCGGGTTTCCAGTTTTCTGTACGTCTTTTTTCCTCTTCTTTTCCCGTTTTTCTTTTTCACTTGTTCTTCCTTTTTATCTTTCTTCTTCTTTCTTTATTTTTCTAGAAAAATCTGGGATCATTTAGAATTTTATTTACGCATTTTTATGTTATTTTTATCCATACATTTTATCAATTTAATTTACTTATATATTGTGTATAAATTTCATTAAATCAGAATTGTTAATTCAAAAGCTTGGAAATAAAATCAACACATCTTTTATAATAAATCTCTTTATTAATATTAATTTCAGTCTAAAAATTACGATTTAACTGACTCAAAATTTCAGGTGTTACATTGAAGATGCATTGATACTTATATACATATGAATAGCATATGAAAGAGATATGGAGAGCCTGTTTATATTCTCAAATGAGTTGCTATAAATGAAAGTACTAATATGGAATGTACATGAATGTCATAATTAAATATGTTACAATTGTTATACTCATCTTGGATGTGCTGTAGCATGATTTATATTTTGGATATGTGAACGTATGATATATAAATGAACATGTAAACTAAATAGCACATTTGGAATATAGATAAGTAATAATTGAAGAGTGAGTGAAAATGAGAATTTTTACAATGTGACTTATGAGTGGTATATGTTTGTTGATATGCATATTTCTACTACATATATGTTTATTTGGTATTTGCACAAGTATTATATTATGGTCACAGTAACTACTGCATGATTTCCTATATTTAAAATAATGATTGGCCTAAATCTTATTTTTAATTAAATTACATGTATATGAATATGGTTAATATAGATTAAAGTTATTAAGAACATAAATTATATAGATTGGTAAAATGAGACCCATATAATTATAGAATTTTATCTTGGATATTGTATGATTGTACTATAAACATGCATGATTATGTTCAACGTTGATATCTTCTATGCATATTTGTATGATTAGATATGCATGTTTTATTTTGACGAATTATATGAGAGGTCGTCTACATCAAGTTCTTTTCCCCACTAAACTAGTAAGCTAAGCACATATTTTTATCCGTGTAAGTTCAGATGAATGTACCCAGTTTCAAGAATAGTCTGCAATCTTGAAGTCCAGCACAAGAGAAGATTTTGTATGAAGGTTTAAGAGTTGTATTTCTGTATATGATATCTGTAACACCCCGAATACACCCTAGTCGGATTAGGATAAGTTTAGGGTGTAACGAAAAACCGAATATGCTAGAGATAGGGACAGAAGTATCCAAAAAGGACATAACCGTCATTAATTCGAAAGTTTTGGCATGTTTCGGTAAATTGGACAGTTATTTCGTCATGCCTTAAATGACGTGAAAAGAATTATTTTGGTGATTAAAATGTGTAATGGGATGATGGAAATGATTAATTGCAGTAAAGGACGTGACTAGTTTTATTTGTAAAGGATAAGGGTATTTTGGTCATTTTATAATTATGGATTAAATTGAATGACTTAGTTAATTATGTGGGCCAATGTATGAAGTAGAAAAGAGCTATGCCAATGGAAGAAAAGAAGGTAAGTTAAGGGGTTAAAATATAAAGCTTGGCATAAAAATCTTTAGGGGTCCACACAAATTGTGACATGTGGCATTTGGAGGATAAGGATGGATTAATAGCTTTAATTCAGCCATTGACTATTCTAGGGCCAAGGATGGACGGGAAAAAAAGGGTAAAGAAAAAAAAGAGGGCTCTTCTCCTCCTTCCTTACGCCAATTCAAGCAATTCAAGCCAAGGTGGATTTGTTCAAGTTTCAAGAAATTAGATGCAAGATTTGAGTTAGGAAAGGTAAGTGGTTGGTTTCTCTCTCTTCCTCTCCTCTTCTCCTTAAAGATAAGTAAGGGTTTGTGTAACTTTGAAATTTGGTTGTTTTGTTTGGAGGGAACAAGAGAAGCTAAAGAAGGGGTAAGAAAGAAAAGGGGATTGTGCAATTATTGGACCAATTAGGGAGCAAAGGAAAAGAGGTTTGGAAACTCTTTAGTTTTATATATATATATATATATATATGAATTTGAATATGTTCATGTGTTATATGAGTTATTTGAATGTTTTGGTGATGATATATGATGATGGTAGTGAGTGTTGGTTTAAATTGCTAAACCGTGCATGTGAATAGGATTTTGGGTGAAAACTGTGTTAGAACACACTTGACCCTTCTTCGGTTATTAGGCTGTTTTGTGAGTTTTAGAACTTCAAATTGTATGAGACTAGTACCGTTTGAAATCTAAGACATATTCATACAAATGTTTTAGAAATAGGCTTGAGCTCAATTTAGCTCTAAGTGTCCCAAAAGTGGTCTGGTAGTAGAGGTATCTTCTCTGGCCGGGTTCAGGGGAGCAGTATAGATTGTTTTGATCATATCTGATTATTTAGGTGTCCAAACGACATGAGACTTGTTCTTTATTAAAGCTACCATCCTAAGGATCATTTTTAAAGAGTACATTTGGTCTAAAAATGAGGTTTAGAGGTCGGTTTAGGCGGTTGAAGTTTGAAGCAGAAAGCAGTCTTGTGAGTTGCTCTCACGAGAAACCTGCAGGGGGCTTCTGTTGCGAGCGCGACCATGGTCGTGAGCGCGACAGAACCTGCTTGACAAGTGTTTTCCTTCTTATTTTGAACCTTTTGGTTGGTAGGAAACCTTGCCTACCTTTACCCTCTTCTAGTTTTTGTATTTTGTAATGTTTTTCCTTCCGAAATACACTCGAACTTCCTCGGAACCCCTCGAGACATATTCATCATATAAATAAATGGCTACTACTTATGGATACAAGTGTTTGAGGTTATAAATAAGAATATTGACTTAGTTACTTAAAAGTTTAATGACCTGAACATTTTCGAGTATGTTAAATATTGACTAGATTTATATTATGTTAGGCAATTTGAAGTGAAATTCTATAACTTGCGGTTTAAACTAGTAGAATTTTGGGGTTTGAATTCCCAACTCTTCGGATACATAGGAAGTTTAGAACCCTCTTCGAGGTCCAAACAAAAGTATAGGAACTACTTCAGACATGAAAGATAATGTACCAATTGAGCTCTAGTGATGCCATGGTATTTGTTAAAAATAAATGTGGCTTATATGCACAGATATGTTAAAGCTTGTTGAACCGTTAATGATTCAAGTTTCAAGTAGACTTATTTATAGTTTAGAATTTGTATGGGATATTAAGAATGATTCTTAATAAATGGAATAGTTTAAGATGCTTGCGTTGAAGTTCTTGAATTTAATGCATGAATTTGGGGAAAGTAATGTTTATGAAATTATTTATGGACAATATAAGAGTAGGTATATTTTTATGTGAAGTTGTATTCAATTGGGAATGGACAGGAGCGTGATGCTTAGCTCTATCGCGAGCGCGACAGAGGCCATCTAGCTTTCTGTCGCGGTCGCGACTAAGGTCGCGAGCGCGACTCTTTCTATGCTATGAATGTATGTTGTCGAGCTATTTGGCATGGATTTTACTTATGCTTTTCATATGGCATGTTGTGTAAACTTGGATATATTATACCATATAAGCTATAGTTAAAATGAATGTTTAGGAATATGGTAAAAATTATGATGGGATTGTAATAAAAAGGTTATGGTTTGTAATATGGTATATGAGCTTTTACTTTAGCTTATAAATGAATTATGCGTGTGATTATTACGCGACTATAATAAAAGTATGCACGTATGAAAAGTATTAAAAATATCATGTACATCACTAAAAGAAACATATATGTGTTTAGCCTGCGTTAGTCGAGTAGTGGATAGTTAGACATGCCTAATAGAGTTAGTGTTGTTGTAGCCTGTGTATGATTTGGCTGATCAGGTCCCCCGACTGGATCTTTGTGATCCCTGTGTACTGAAAAGATAGTGTTGATACCTTCGGGTATCTATGAGTTATGAGAATAGTGTTAATACCTTCGGGTATCTATGCATTACTCGTTATCAACCCCTTTGACTTAGCAGGCATTAAATGAACAAGAGTATGTGAATTAAACAATAAGTGTGAATTGATATTGATGTGAAGATTTGTGTAATTATACGCACTCAATAAGAATGTGATCACATAGTACGCTATAACTTATATGTGACATGAATTTGCACTTTGGGCGTCTATGTGTTTTGGATCCGATAAGGATTCTTATGCGAAACTATAATAACACCTTTGGAAATGTTAACATGAGTTAATGTCAGGATTTTGAAATGATATGTATTGTGATGTCTTATATACAGTATGTGAACATATGAAATAATGTGCCTATTGCGCTTCCAAGTATTGATTTATTTTATGAAATTTCTACATTTGATTATGTCATAAGCAGGATAGGTAAAATGAATCATGGTAATCTGAATAATTGTAAACAAGTGAACAAAGTAATTTGTGTAAGATGTGGAAAAGTGTAATAATACATAAATGACTTGGCAATGGCGATTTCTTTTGTTGAGGTAAGTAAATATGTTTGATGACCTCTTTGAAAGCATCTGATTTATTATAATTGATATGATTATATTCTTGATATTATGCTTTTCTTTGAGGCTGTTGTGACGGGCCTTCCCAGTGGCCGTCTATATTTTTGTGTTTCGCACTAAGCTTTATGCTTAGCATGGATTTTCTTTTAATCCATATAGGTACTATTGATTGGATCGTGCAAGTATCTTTCCGCAACAGTCCTGGCCAATGCAAGGTTATGAAGAATTTCAGGATAGGATTTGTTTAGGCTTAAGGATGTAGATCAGATTTGTAATTCTAGAATTATAAGTTTTGTAAACGGTATTGGTTATGTAATTAATGTATTTATAATAATCTCCGAGAAAGTATCTTCTGTAATATGTTTGTGTAATGAATATATGGTTAACTGTAAATGTGTTTTCGTTAATGAAAGAAATTTTTATAACTCAGTTCCCAGCTTGAAAGTTTACTAAATTTACACATTTGTGTCGGTAATGCCTCGACCGTCGTCGTGAACCATCGGATCGCGGTATGGTTTACTACGTACGGGTAAAGGGTGTATAATGACCCAAATACCGGCCTAGAAGTGTCACATAGTGATTTCAGTATTACTATGATGATCGCAGCGTCGAATTGTGTAGGGAGTGGTTTTGTCAGTGTTAAATATAGTGGTAAGTGTGCTAAAAATATAGCAGTTCCGATACGAGTAACAGTGGGGTGGCTATAAAGCGAGCTCGGCCGTTCGGCGGCCGAAAATTTCAAATTTTGGAAAAATGATTTATGGGCCATAAGGAGTCTAGTGGCAAAATCGGAACTGAAAACGGCTTCCGAAAGTCAGTTTGAAGAAATCCTCTGGTTCGATTCAAATAGTAAGCAAGTTTGACTGAAGTTTGACTGAAGCTCTAAATATAGTAAACGACCTCCGAAAAATTATTTGAAGGTGTAGATGGACTCAGAATAGTGTGTAGAACAATTTGGTTGTGAAAAAAATAATTTTATGGAGATACTGGAAAATTACTGAATCGGACCGATTTAATTGAACCGGACCAAATAGTGATTTTAATTGAGATGGAATGAAGGCCTAATGGACATATAAGAGCGAAATTAATATTAAGAGTGAAAAGTGAACCAAACTGGTTTAACCAGTGAACCAGACCGGTTGGACCGGACCAGTTGACTAGGTTTGACCAAAGTTTGACTGGACTCTAAATGGAGTTCTGGATCTCAAAAAAATTATCTGAAAGCATGGTTGTGCTTAGAATATTATGGAGAATCAATTGGTAAATAAAAATAAATTTTCGGTAAGATAGAAAATTGAGTTATCGGACTGGGAAACGGTCTCTGATTGAGCTAAAATTTTACATAGAGGCTAAATTATATATTTTGAGAATTATGGAATTTATTTTGGGAGAAATTGAGCTTGGGAGGTGACAAAAATAATTTTTATATAGAAAATGGGCTTAATAAACTAAGTGGGCTTTAGGGTTGGCCCAATAGGTTGAACCAAGCCCAAGCCCACTCAAGACACATGCAAAATACAGAAATCTCTCTCATTTTCAAGAATTCTCTCCACACTTCTTCCACCTCCACTTGGCCGAATTCCATTCTCTCTCTTTTTCTTAAATTTTCTTCTTTTCTCTTCAAAGTTCTCCCTAAATCCAACCTCCCTAAGTAAAATACAGCCTCTCTTTTCATTGATGATGGTCTCAAAAGCTCATTTGGAGTGAAGAAAGTGGGGAAAACCAAGTGTTCAAGGTTATGTCCTAAAAGTGAGGTAAGAGATTTAAGGTTCTATAATTTGGTTTGATGGTTCATATAGGTATTTTTCGGTATGTAGATGATGTTTATGTAATTATATTGCAAAAAGGAAGTAGGGATTTGAGTAAATCTTGATGTTTGTATTCGGCCACCTTAGGATTTTCATGGAGAAGATGGAGTTTCAAAGCGATAAGGCATGGAAAGCTAGCTTAAGTGGTGGAAAGCAAGAAAATAAGGTTAGTGGATACAATATCCTTTCTTTTCCATGGTAGAGGCCTGATTTTATGTTATGTTTGTATTGTGTGTATGTGAAATATGCATGAATAATTGAATCTAATTTAACATATGTGATTAGTGGACCTAAAGTAGCGTAAAAGTATGATTAGATGAGATTAAAACTAAGTGGTATGAAAAACATAATGTAGGCTGAATAGTATATTATGGATTTTATGGAGATTAAATGAAGTTTATGGCTTATAATTGATGGATATTATATGTATAACATGTTTAAGGCATGATAGAGTGATTGAAAGAAATTAAAGAACACATTAAGAAAATTTAATGTTGTGGCCGAATGGGATATTACATAAGATAATGAGGTATGTTGTGTGACATGGCAAATAAATGATGTTTATGACTAATACAATATGTAAATTAAAAGATTAAATGACTAAATGAAATTAAAGTGAATTAAATGGAATGTTAGTATAGTGGCCGAATGGTATATAATTGGTTTAGTAAGGATATGTAATGAATTATGACATACCAATAATGTTATAGTATGTTTAACATGTAAAGAGTGTGGATGAATGATTAATTGAAATAAAACTGCTTAATGAGGAAAAGTGACTTGTTGTAATTTAAGTGATGTAAGAGTGTATATTGATAATTAATGGAATGTGATGGCATAAAGTGATTAAGTGACGATAAATGAGTGTGCATGCAAATTTATAATATGTTGAAATGCACAAAGTGATAAAGTGTGATATCGTATGAATAATGATAAAATATTGCCCTTAGTAGTTATCTGGTAGTGAAATCTAGTCCAGGATATAATTGGCTAGCCATAGGGATTCCACACCGCAGTACGAGTCATGACGACTCGCTATTGATAGACCAATGACGGTCTATCTTAGTACAGTGTTCAGTGTTTACAGTGTATTCAATGATTTCAGTGTTCAGTGTAGTGCAGTGCAGTGCGAAATGGTCCCATCGGGATCATTTCATAGTGTAGTGGATCTGTGGAATCCATGTCCCGCATATCCGGTCAGTAGATTTTCTATCGGGTCCATACTAGGGGCATACTGGTAAATATGTGAATAAAATGAATAAAACAGTGATATTGGGGAAATTGAGTGAAAAGAGGACTAGAATGAAGTGAATGGAAAGTTTAGGGGAAAAACGGTAATTTTACAAAAAGTTGGTAAAAAGTAGTTATAATAAGTTAAAAGTGTAAGTAAAAGGGAAAAATGGTAATTTTGGTAAAATATAGTGTTAAAATAGTAAAATAGTAAGAAAGTGAATAAATAGGGACTAAAATGTAATTTGGCTATGTTGTAGGTTAAAGAGTGAAGAAATAAAGTGAAAAGGGTATAATTGTAATTAAAATAAATAAACAAGGATAAAAGTGTAAAATGGAAAAGATGTAAGGTTAAAAGGGTAAATAATGAATAATGAAGGGTATAATGGTACTTAAAGTAAAAGAGAGGATATAGATGTAATTAAAGTAAAAGAAAGGATATGGAAGGAATTAGTGTAAGTGTGGGAACATAAATGTCATTAATAGAAAAAGATAAGGGTATTTTTGGAAACCATGGGAAAAGAATAAGAATAAAAAAAATGTAATTAAAGGATTAAAATGTAATTAGTGGATAATGTGATATGGATAAGTAATTGTGTGGTTAATTGATGAATTTTAATTGAGTAAGTATGATTAATGATTTAATAAGAAATAATAATAATAATAGTGATAATAAATAAAGGAAAAGAAAAGTGGTATTAAAAATAAATAGTGGCACAAGTGTAATTATAGCAAATTGAAATAGAAATTTAGAATTTAAGCAAAAAGTAAAGTGCAATTTAAATGGAAGTGTTATGGTAAGAATTAATTGATGAAAGGTGTGATAAATAATTAGTAAATATAGTAGTGTAAATTAATTGATATTATGGATAATAAATACTTAATTGATAATTTGTGAATGAATGATTGATGAAGTATAGCAATCACAGTAATAGTGATAATAATAATAATGCATAGATAAATATTAAATATATAATAATGATCATAGTTGAATTGTACATTTAAATAATGAATGTGAACGTATGGGTATGATTTAATTAAGATTAGAAATATTTGATAAATTAAAAATAAATAACATTGAAAAATAAATAAAGTAATGGTACTAGTGTAAACAAGTGAATAATGTAGAATTGCTAATGTAATTGACTACCAAGGGTTATTGTAGTAAATTAGTCTAAATTAATAATAGGGTATATTTAATTGTGAAATGTCAAAGAAATAATTGGAAATAATTATGGAGAGATGTTTTTAGGGGGCCATAGTGTATTAAATTATAGTGCAGGAGATGTAAAATGAAAGTTATAAAGAATTAAGAAAGTTGATGGTATGTTATTAAGTAGTAAGATGGAAAGAATTTTATTAATTGTGATTGGAAATAATAATAAGCGAAGATTAGAAATAATAGATTTTAATAGATTTTAGTGTGTGAACAGATAGTGATAATATGAAAGAAATTTATAGAACAGTTATAATGGTAATTGTAAAAGTGAATAAAAATTAAATTGGAAGGTATGTATTCATAATGGAAATGTGGGTGTAGTGAAAATCTAAACAAACGAATTAAAAGAATTGTTAAAATAAATGTTTAATTGTGTTTGGAATAAATTAACATAGGGTCTCTAAAGAGAATGATAGAAGTGATATTAATGTTATTAATAATAGATACAACATAGATTAAGAAAGGAATAAAGAAATAGTGCTAGAATAATCAGTATTCAAGTAACCTAATAAATGAATCATAGTGTATTCAATTAGTGATGAAATAATTCATATACAAGTAACTTAATGAAAGAGTTAATGCAGTGGAAAAGTGTTAATGAAAAGAATTAGTGTGGTGCAAGGAAATAAAGGGAAAGTTAAACACACAAGGTGAGTTATATTAGTCAATCAATGTTTCGAATAATAAAACAGTAACAACCTAATAAGTATTTAAAGTAATTAAATGAGATCATGTCAAGGATAGTAACAGAAATCGATTGATAAGTGGTAATTGAATCATAGTATTATAGTGTTAAATAATTTATAATAATAAGTAGTGAATTGAGAATCGGATTGCATAGTGTTAAAGTATATTCATAAGAATATAACCAAGAGATGAAATGATAAGGGACTAAAATTTAAGAACGTAATAATTAAATATCGTAAGAGTTAATAGTGAAAATGATAGCGAAAATATTGATGAAAGTAAAAGTGACAGTGATAGTGAAAGTGAGAGTGATAACGATACTGATAACACTATCGAAAATAATTTGTGAAAATACAGTGATAGTAAGGAAAAAAAAAAAGAAGATAGTGAAACCCCATAAAAGTGTATAACAAATAATCGAAAGTCTTGAGAACTGATCATCCTATGATTTAAATAAAGTAAAAAGAATAATTGTGTGTGCATGCATGTGTATTTAGTGTAAAAAATTTAGGATATGTATCCACCACTGGGCATTTTATGCTCAGCGCGTAGAGTGTTACTACGCGCAGGTTATAGTAAATTGTTATTGTGGCCGAAGACGTAATTTCGACTTGACGAAGATATTGGCGGTAAGGATCGATGTTTGGCATGGCATGTATACGACCGCGAGAAAAGGAGTGACAAGGTATATGATATTGTTATGTGTTAGTGCATGTATGTTTGTGTTTGTTATAAAAAAAAAATTAAAATTCCTACAGAACGATCGAGTGCATTGTAGTGCGTGTCAGTGCAGTGTTATGACATCCGGTATCCGTATCATTTATGGGTATAAGGGTGTTACATTTATTTTTTTATCAGAGCAAAGTTTTAGGCGGTCCTAAGATCGGAGTTAGTGTAATAAGGACGAAGTGATACGTATACATGCCATGAATTGGGATTGATGATGGAAGTGAGATAAAGTATCGAAGGAGACATAAGAGTAGTGTAAGTCTATAGAATGTGAAGTACAGTGATTGTTGGAAAATAAAAAGGACTTCCTGTGTTAGATGTTCTCCAGTTTAGTGGTATTCTTATGTGCTTGGAATACATACAGAAAATTTCGAGGACGAAATTTTTATTAGTGGGGGAGAATTGTAATGACCCAAATACCGGCCTAGAAGTGTCAGTTAGTGATTTCAGTATTATTATGATGATCGCAGCGTCGAATTGTGTAGGGATTGGTTTTGCCAGTGTTAAAGTATAGTGGTAAGTGTGCTAAAAATATAGCAGTTTCGATACGAGTAAAAGTGGGGTGGCTATATAGTGAGTCCGGCCGTCCGACGGCCGAAAATTTCAAATTTTGGAAAAATGATATATGGGCCATAAGGAGTCTAGTGGCAAATCGGAACTGAAAACGGAGCTAAAACGGCTTCCGAAAGTCAGTTTGAAGGAAGCCTCTGGTTCGATTCAAATAGTAACCAAGTTTGACTGAAATTTTACCAAAACTCTAAATATAATAAACGACCTCCGAAAAATTTTTTCAAGGTGTAGATGGACTCAGAATGGTGTGTAAAACAGTTTGTTGGTGAAAAAAGAATTTTATAGAGATACTGGAAAATTACTGAATCCGACCGATTTAATTGAACCGGACCAAATAGTGATTTTAATTGAGATGGAATGAAGGCCTAATGGACATATAAGAGCGAAAATGATGTTAAGAGTGAAAAGTGAACCAAACCGGTTTAACTAGTGAACCGGACCGGACCGGTTGGCTTTTGATTGACTAGGTTTGACTGGACTCTAAATGAAGTTCTGGACCTCAGAAAAATTATCTGTAAGCATGGTTGTACTTGGAATATTATGGAGAATCAATTGGTAAAGAAAAATAAATTTTACGGTAAGACAGAAAATTGAGTTATCGGATTGGTAAGAAATTAGCGGACCGGGAAATGGTCTCTAATAGAGCTGAAATTTTACGTAGAGGCTAAATTATATATTTTGAGAATTATGGAATTAATTTTGGGAGAAATTGAGCTTAGGAGGTGACAAAAATAAGTTTTGTATGGAAAATGGGCTTAATAACCTAAATGGGCTTTAGGGTTTGCCCAATAGGTTGAACCAAGCCCAAGCCCACTCAAGACACATGTAAAATACAGAAATGTCTCTCATTTTCCAGAATTCTCTCCACACTTCTTCCACCTCCACTTGGCCGAATTCCATTCTCTCTCTTTTTCTCTCTTTTTCTTCTTTTCTCTTCAAAGTTCTCCCTAAATCCAACCTCCCTAAGTAAAATACAGCCTCTCTTTTCATTGATGATGGTCTCAAAAGCTTATTTGGAGTGAAGAAAGTGGGGAAAACCAAGTGTTCAAGGTTATGTCCTAAAAGTGAGGTAAGAGATTTAAGGTTCTATAATTTGGTTTGATGGTTCATATAGGTATTTTTGGGTATGTAGATGATGTTTATGTAATTATATGGAAAAAAGGAAGTAGGGATTTGAGTAAATCTTGATGTTTGTATTCGGCCACCTTAGGATTTTCATGGAGAAGATGGAGTTTCAAAGTGATAAGGCATGAAAAGCTAGCTTAAGTGGTGGAAAGCAAGAAAATAAGGTTAGTGGATACAATATCCTTTCTTTTCCATGGTAGAGGCCTGATTTTATGTTATGTTTGTATTGTGTGTATGTGAAATATGCATGAATAATTGAATCTAATTTAACATATGTGATTAGTGGACCTAAAGTAGCGTAAAAGTATGATTAGATGAGATTAAAACTAAGTGGTATGAAAAACATAATGTAGGCCGAATAGTATATTATGGATTTTATGGAGATTAAATGAAGTTTATGGCTTATAATTGATGGATATTATATGTATAACATGTTTAAGGCATGATAGAGTGATTGAAAGAAATTAAAGAACACATTAAGAAAATTTAATGTTGTGGCCGAATGGGATATTACATAAGATAATGAGGTATGTTGTGTGACATGGCAAATAAATGATGTTTATGACTAATACAATATGTAAATTAAATGATTAAAGTGGTCGAATGGTATATAATGGATTTAGTAAGGATATGTGATGAATTATGACATACCGATAATGTTGTAGTATGTTTAACATGTGAAGAGTGTGGATGAATGATTAATTGAAATTAAAGTGCATAATGAGGAAAAGTGACTTATTGGCCGAATGGTAATTTAAGTGATGTAAGTGTGTATATTGATAATTATTGGAATGTGATGGCTTAAAGTGATTAAGTGACGATAAATGAGTGTGCATGCAAATTTATAAGTGAATATAACATATATGTTGAAATGTACAAAGTGATAAAGTGTGATATCGTATGAATAATGATAAAATATTGCCCTTAGTAGTTATATGGTAGTGAAATCTAGTCCAGGATATAATTAGCTAGCCATGGGGATTCCACACCGCGGTACGAGTCATGAGGACTCGCTATTGATAGACCAATGACGGTCTATCTCAGTATAGTGTTCAGTGTTTACAGTGTATTCAGTGATTTCAGTGTTTAGTGTAATGCAGTGCAGTGAGAAATGGTCCCATCGGGATCATTTCATAGTGTAGTGGATCTGTGGGATCCACATCTCGCATATCTGGTCAGTAGATTTTCTACTGGGTCCATACTAGGGGCATACAGGTAAATATGTGAATAAAATGAATAAAACATTGATATTGGGGAAATTGAGTGAAAATAGGACTAGAATGAAGTGAATGGAAAGTTTAGGGGAAAAACGGTAATTTTACAAAAGTTGGTAAAAAGTAGTAATAATAAGTTAAAAGTGTAAGTAAAAGGGCAAAATGGTAATTTTGGTAAAATATAGTGTTAAAATAGTGAAATAGTAAGAAAGTGAATAAATAGGGACTAAAATGTAATTTGGCTATGTTGTAGGTTAAAGAGTGAAGAAATAAAGTGAAAAGGGTATAATTGTAATTAAAATAAATAAACAAGGATAAAAGTGTAAAATGGAAAACATGTAAGGTTAAAAGGATAAATAATGAATAATGAAGGGTATAATGGTAATTAATGTAAAAGAGAGGATATAGATGTAATTAAAGTAAAAGAAAGGATATGGAAGGAATTAGTGTAATTGTGGGGACATAAATGTCATTAATAGAAAAAGATAAGGGTATAAGAATAAAAAAAAAATGTAATTAAAGGATTAAAATGTAATTAGTGGATAATGTGATCTGGATAAGTAATTGTGTGGTTAATTGATGAATTTTAATTTAGTAAGTATGATTAATGATTTAATAAGAAATAATAATAATAATAGTGATAATAAATAAAGGAAACGAAAAAGTGGTATTAAGAATAAGTAGTGGCACAAGTGTAATTATAGCAAATTGAAATAGAAATTTAGAATTTAAGCAAAAAGTAAAGTGCAATTTAAATGGAAGTGTTATGGTAAGAATTAATTGATGAAAGGTGTGATAAATAATTAGTAAATATAGTAGTGTAAATTAATTGATATTATGGATAATAAATACTTAATTGATAATTTGTGAATGAATGATTGATGAAGTATAGCAATCACAGTAATAGTGATAATAATAATAATGCATCGATAAATATTAAATATATAATAATGATCATAGTTGAATTGTACATTTAAATAATGAATGTGAACGTATGGGTATGATTTAATTAAGATTAGAAATATTTGATAAATTAAAAATAAATAACATTGAAGAATAAATAAAGTAATGGTACTAGTGTAAACAAGTGAATAATGTAGAATTGCTAATGTAATTGACTACCAAGGGTTATTGAAGTAAATTAGTGTAAATTAATAATAGGGTATATTTAATTGTGAAATGTCAAAGAAATAATTGGAAATAATTATGGAGAGATGTTTTTAGGGGGCCATAGTGTATTAAATTATAGTGCAAGAGAAGTAAAATGAAAGTTATAAAGAATTAAGAAAGTTGATGGTATGTTATTAAGTAGTAAGATGGAAAGAATTTTATTAATTGTGATGGAAAATAATAATAAGCGAAGATTAGAAATAATAGATTTTAGTGTGTGAACAGATAGTGATAATATGAAAGAAATTTATAGACCCGTTATAACGGTAACTGTAAAAGTGAATAAAAATTAAATTGGAAGGTATGTATTCATAATGGAAATGTGGGTGTAGTGAAAATCTAAACAAACGAATTAAAAGAATTGTTAAAATAAATGTTTAATTATGTTTGGAATAAATTAACATAGGGTCTCTAAAGAGAATGATAGAAGTGATATTAATGTTATTAATAATAGATACAACATAGATTAAGAAAGGAATAAAGAAATAGTGTTAGAATAATTAGTATTCAAGTAACCTAATAAATGAATCATAGTGTATTCAATTAGTGATAAAATAATTCATATACAAGTAACTTAATGAAAGAGTTAATGCAGTGGAAAAGTGTTAATGAAAAGAATTAGTGTGGTGCAAGGAAATAAAGGGAATGTTAAACACACAAGGTGAGTTATATTAGTGAATCAATGTTTCGAATATTAAAACAGTAACAACCTAATAAGTATTTAAAGTAATTAAATGAGATCATGTCAAGGATAGTAACAGAAATCGATTGATAAGTGGTAATTGAATCATAGTATTATAGTGTTAAATAATTTATAGTAATAAGTAGTGAATTGAGAATCAGATTGCACAGTGTTAAAGTATATTCATAAGAATATAACCAAGAGATGAAATGATAAGTGACTAAAATTTAAGAACGTAATAATTAAATATCGTAAGAGTTAATAGTGAAAACGATAGCGAAAGTAATGATGAAAGTAAAAGTGACAGTGATAGTGAAAGTGAGAGTGATAACGATACTGATAATAGTATCGAAAATAATTAGTGGAAATACAGTGATAGTAAGAAAAAAAAAGAAGATATTGAAACCCCATAAAAGTGTATAACAAATACTCGAAAGTCTTGAGAACTGATCATCCTATGATTTAAATAAAGTAAAAAAGAATAATTGTGTGTGCATGCATGTGTATTTAGTGTGGAAAATTTAGGATATGTATCCACCACTGGGCATTTTATACGACCGCGAGAAAAGGTGTGACAAGGTATATGATATTGTTATGTGTTAGTGCATGTATGTTTGTGTTTGTTATAAAATAAACTTAAAATTCCTACAGAACGATCGAGTGCATTGTAGTGCGTGTCAGTGTAGTATTATGACATCCGGTATCCGTATCATTTATAGGTATAAGAGTGTTACAGGGTATTACAATATCTATTTAAGCAGATGTAAATAATAGTGAAATTTTTTTGTATCATGTATAAAAAAAAAGTGTACATAACAAGTATGGTGATACCCCGCCTAAGCTAATAGTTATGAATGGATGTGACAGGATGAGAATGACATATATATGAGAATACATGCTAGATGTATAGGACTTTATGGGTTCCTTACCGAGGGTGTTACAGAAATGGATATTTTTCAGTCCTTATTAGGTTGATTAAGATTGTCCAAGTCATATTAGGATGACAATTGTACTTTTTGAATTGGCCAGTTGGTAGGTGAAATCTATCTAGTTTTGGAAGAGAGAACTGGCCAGTTGATCATTGAAAACTGACTAGTTTAGGAAGTGAAAATTGGCCAATTTACCTTGATTGATCTTGATCAGCCTAGTTCCACGAGTCCATTTGAGAGAAAATGGTATGGGGGCTCCCTTCATAGCCTCAGGGATACAGGAAGGGTTTTCCAAGCTTAGATAAACAAATATTAAGACCTAAAGCCTCTGCCCTGTTTTAGCCAAAAGTTTTTCATCACTAAATTTTCCTCCAAGCAAGAGTGTAGACATCGGGTCCTGAGACAGCCCAGATCAGAATTACCCAATGATGAAATTAAATGCATATTCACAGGCAAAAAGGTTGAAAGTGATGGTTTCCTTATCAAATTTGACTTTTTAGAAATAAAAAATAAAAATAAAAATAAAAAAGGAGTTTGGAAATAGTAGTGTTTTAGTTAAAATTGTTATATAAAAAAATTGGACATTATCGGCCGCCAGAGCGCCAGCACGCAATGCGCGCGCGCTGGCTTTGGTGTGAGCTCATGCCACCACCCAATGCCAGAGATGGCCGAAAAAAGAAGAAGAAACCTTTGGTTCAGAGAGAGAAGACATGAAATAGAGGGAGGTAATGGAGTAGAAGGGAAAAGATAGCCAATAGAATCATCGTCGGAGGAACGGTGGCTGCTGATGTGGGGAAACATCGGGCTATCATAGGCGCTGATCATCCCTTCCTCTCCGTTTTTCTCTCTCTCTCTCGGGTTTCCAGTTTTCTGTTCGTCTTTTTTCCTCTTCTTTTCCCGTTTTTCTTTTTCACTTGTTCTTCCTTTTTATCTTTCTTCTTCTTTCTTTATTTTTCTAGAAAAATCTGGGATCATAAAGAATTTTATTTACGCATTTTTATGTTATTTTTATCCATACATTTTATCAATTTAATTTACTTATATATTGTGTATAAATTTCATTAAATCAGAATTGTTAATTCAAAAGCTTGGAAATAAAATCAACACATCTTTCATAATAAATCTCTTTATTAATATTAATTTAAATCTAAAAATTACGATTTAACTGACTCAAGATTTCGGGTGTTACATTGAAGATGCATTGATACTTATATACATATGAATACCATATGAAAGAGATATGGAGAGCCTGATTATATTCTCAAATGAGTTGCTATAAATGAAAGTACTAATATGGAATGTACATGAATGTCATAATTAAATATGTTACAATTATTATATTCATCTTGGATGTGCGTGTAGCATGATTTATGTTTTGGATATGTGAACGTATGATATATAAATGAACATGTAAACTAAATAGCACATTTGGTGTCACACCCCAAATCGGGCCTAATCGGATTTGGCATGTTAAGTCGGGATTTCAAGGGTAATTCGATAATTTGTGCATGAGAATATTGGATATTAAGGAATTTAGTGCACCAATTAGTCTAATATGTTAATTGGAGGAAGAATCTAATGAAGTGTGAGTATTGTACCAAGGTATTAAATATCTACTTAAGTAATTATATGGTGCATGTATTTGTATGGTGCCTTGGTGTTTGAAAGTCAAAGGAGGGGTTATTGGTCCAATATGGGGCTGCCATGTGCCTTGGTAGGTGGGCAATTAATGGGAAAATGAGATAAAGAGAAAAAGAGAGAGGGAGAAGAGCAGATCACGTTTCCGCTCTCTCTTCTCCTCCTCCTTGTTCTTCTTTTGTTTCTTTTCCTTTAATTGTGCTCCTCTCCTTGGCTGTGCGTGAGTGGGTGTTTTGGTGGAGATTGAAAGCAAGATTGAAGAGGTATGTATTTGAGTTTTGGGTGCTAGGGTTTCCTACATGGGATTCTCTCCCTATTTTTCTTGTTTTGTTGAGTTAGGGTTTGGATTAAGTGATTTTCTGGGTTTGTTTGTGCAAGATTTGGGTGGCAAGAGGAAGCTCAAGGGCAAGGAAAAGATTGAGGATTGAGGATTAAAGCTTAAAGAGGATAGTGAGCTGTGCTTCAAAGAGGTTTGCGAGTTATTTGAGTTGTCTTTGCCTTTTTCTCATTTTGATTGTGTATGTATTTGGTAATGTTGATTTCTGGAATTTTGAGTGTCTCGGCATGTGTATGTGCATGAATTTATGTGGGTAATTGTGTTAGTAATGCATAATTTAGGATGGAGTCGTATGTATGTGGGATTGGAAGGCAAAGTGCATGAATTGGGTAAGTTTGTTCTTGGTGTTCTTGATCTGCAATTTTTAAAGTTTCCTTGAATTGATTGCTGAATCTTGTGGTAATTGAGTGTATTTTGATCATGAGCATGTGGTATTATGCATTTGAGTGATAAGGTAAGAGTTTGTGCATGATTGAGTGGTTTTTGAAAGGTTTAGAAATGGTTGTGGAAAAAGGAAGAACTTTCTGCATTTTTGCTGGGAATTGGGAGTCTCGTCTCTGTCGCGAGCGTGATAGAGAGGAGCTTCCCGTTCTCGTGTTAAAGCTCACTGTAGCGTTGCTTGTGTCCGACTCGGATGGAGAAGCACAACTCGTGCTTCTTTGGCGTGCAAGTGGTGCATCTCAGCTAGACGTCGTCAGGCAGAGAGGGTCAACACAACTCAGGCTCATTTAGCACGAACCGTGCTTGCTCATCATGAATCGTCCTGCTGTGAGTTCTCCTCCGCGGCGTGCTGTGGAGCACGACCGAAGAGAAACAACATGGACACGAGTCGTGTCCCTTAGCACGACTCGTGCTCATGTCGTTTCCTCTGCATGTTGTACTTGAGGAGCACGACTGGGAAGAACCACTGACACGAGTCGTGTCCCACAACACGACTCGTGTCCGTGACTCTTCTGTCGCGAGCGCGACAGAGATCCCAGTCTGCCCTGTTTTCCTATGCGTACAGTTTTCCAAAAATGATTTTTAAATGTCTTTATCAGGGTTTTTCCTTACTGTATGTTATATGAACTTGTTTTTATGCCCATTATATTACGTATTATGCACGATAAATTATATGTTTCAATTTGAAACATGATTTGTATTGTTAGTCTGAAGTGTGTGTTTATTGAAGTGATAATATGTTAATATTTGATTATGATATGCTTAGTAATGATGATCCCTGTTAGACTATCATTTGATTTTAGTTGTATGATTTGGTTTATCAGTGTTAATATTATAAATTGTATCGCATGTTGCATTTTGAATGCAAGTAAGTTATGAATGCCAACTTCATGGTTATTTATTGTAAACATATTCTACTAAAATGTGAAGTGTGTTATGCATATCTTAATTCGCAATTCTTCCCTAAGAATAATATATGATATTATATTTAACATGAATTGTATTATTTCATGAAAGGGATTTTGTATGGATAATCTTTGGCATAATATGGTTTCCCATATTTGATTCTGACATACTTTAGAGTAATGTTAAAAGCGTGTGACTGGATTATAGTATATGCTTGGCAATGTGGATTGTATAATGTGTCTAGTGTTAGAAAGATATTGATATGTCTATTATACTCTGGTTTATGCATGATGATATATAAATATATATATTATGCAATGCAAAACATGAATTGTTTATGCATGACTTGCGAGAGTCAGTCTAGTGGATAGTTAAGCATGCCTAATAGAGATTTGTAGCTGTAGCGCCCTTTGAACGAATGGACCCCGATCAGGTCTCTGACTGGCTCCTCGCGAACCTTTGCTGTGTATGGATCTTGTTTAAGGTCCTTTTAGTGAAATGTTTTTGAATGTGAAAAATGATGTTGCTTTTTGATTCGTACCCGTAAGGTACGCTACCGTTACCGTTCAATTCGTACCCGTAAGGTACATTACCGTAGTTTCTCGTTATCCACTAAAGTGAGTCAGCAGGTATTCTGTTTGCTTTGTCTGATATGAATATGAGAATATGATTTTGTATTATTAACTGTTACGCTTAAGTATGTGGAATGGCATGCGTATGATTATGATCTTGAACTAGTAAATGCAACGAATTTAATATTATGCTATATGTTTCCTTGGTTTCATCTATTCTAGTATTTTCGGCATGTTGTCATGTGTTTATGTTTCATAGCATGATATTTTATGTATTAAAATTGCGCAGCGGAAGTGTGGTGTGTTGGACGTTGTCCCCTAGGTTTCGGCTAGCGTATGTGTCTTATGGCATGATAAAAGTTTGATTGTATATGTGTAAATAGTGATTTTTACATGATAATTGGGGTGCATTATTGCATGGTCGTCTTATTCCATATGTATAGGTTTTTAGTTAACGTTTGGGTTATTGGTATGATGACTGCATGTCTAATTGTTAAGTGACTAAGCATAATATGGTTTTGATATCTGATACTTAGGTAAGTATATGTTTGTGAGATTGTAGGTATTACTGCATGATAGTACTTGTATCTTGAATGGTACTCTGTTTGCTTTGGTTAGTTCGACTCGGGTATTTGAATGTGGTTATGATTTTCTGAATGCATGGCTTTTATATGCAAGTATGTATATGTACCTGTTAGGACTATATGCATATGCCATTTGAATGTATTATGCTTTGACAACCATTTTGAATGGCCATCCATATTTCTTGTGTGTTCTCCCCACTAAGCGTTATCGCTTAGCAAGGGTTCTTTTCCTGTGCACGTGGCAGTTTGGTTCGGTTCCAGTCGCGCATCTATAGGGTCGGCCACATAGGAGTTAAAAGTTTTGTTATTTTGTTATCAGTTCCTGTACTTTGGAGTTTGCATTTCTGTAGTCCCATGATTATGTAATTATATGTGTAAAGATCTAGATGTAATATTTGGGCTATGTAAATGTTATTAAATTTAAGTTTAAAGTTGTTCCTCGGTTTTATCGTTGCCCTATATTTTTACTGATTAAGCGAGTGAATGGGGATATGCATGTGCTTATGCTTCCGCTTAGTGCCTGCGTGTGTGTGAGTTAATGCATGACCAGTTTTTGCCCGCAAGGTAAGTTTTAATTATCCCGTGTTTATGCATGTATGATTATGTAGGAATGTATGCTTCCGCATAGTGTATGTGTGCATGTATGTGAGTGAACGTCGGTAGCGCTCTCCGACGCCCTTCCAATGGGGACGTAGGGGGTGTTACATTTTGTGGTGGTTGCCTTTGTTTGTTTGAGTGTCGAGTCTTTGTATGCTAGTTGGTTTGTGTCGTGTCTTTGCATGCGAGTCGGTTTGTGTCGTGGCCTAATGCAGATGTGCTTTGTCTTGTGTCGTGTCTAGATGGAGTCTGATCCTAGTGAGAATGTGGGCGAGACAACGGAAAGTGTGAACCCAGTTAGTGCTGATCAGAGTGTTTCCGAGCATCCTATGGTTGGAAATTCCGGTCCTACTTCCGATGATAGGACGTTAGTGCAAGGGTTAAGTCGGATATTTGATAGGCTAACTGCTCCTCGAATTTCTGAAGGTTTTGTTCGGAGCGTACCTCAGAAAAGGAAAGTGTCGAGTAAAGAGGTGCTAGCGGGTAAGAGGATTTGAGAACCTCCGATGTGTCAACATTGTTAGAAGCAACATTGGGACAAGTGTAAAAAGATTAGGGAATCGCCGATATGCCAGCACTGTTGGAAGCGACATTGGGGTTCGTGTCAAAAACTCACAGGTGCTTGTTTCAGATGTGGTAGCATGGAACACCAAATTGTTGATTGTCCTAAGGCCAGGGAGAATCTAGCTCGGCAAGCTAGGAAGGATGTGGAGGAATTGCTACGAGTTGCTCGAGTGCCATTGGAAGTTGTTGCGCCCCGTAGTAAAGTAACAGAGCCTGCAGAGCCTTCCAGTAAGTTTTGTTTTGATATGTTCAAGTAGAGTTTTCTTTAGTATTTTGAGGTGGACGAGTATTTGGATTCTGTAAGGTTTTGGTAGTACTCTATATGCCTGTCAGCTATCTCTATAAAAGTGTTTGAATAAAAGCATATTGAATCATGGGGATGGGACGAAGTGCATTATTATAGCATCAATTGCATTTCTTCAGCATCACTCTGCATACATGAGCCATCACATTTTCATTACATCATCATCCCTTTGACCATACATGATATTGCTTTTTGATTCGTACCCGTAAGGTACGCTATCGTTACCGTTCGATTCGTACTCGTAAGGTACGTTACCATAGTTTCTCGTTATCCACTAATGTGAGTCAGCAGGTATTCTGTTTGCTTTGTCTGATATGAATATGAGAATATGATTTTGTATTATTAACTGTTACGCTTAAGTATGTGGAATGGCATGCGTATGATTATGATCTTGAACTAGTAAATGCAACGAATTTAATATTATGCTATATGTTTCCTTGGTTTCAGCTATCATAGTATTTTCGACATGTTGTCATGTGTTTATGTTTCATAGCATGATATTTTATGTATTGAAATTGCACAGCGGAAGTGTGGTGTGTTGGACATTGTCCCCTGGGTTTCGGTTAGCATATGTGTCTTATGGCATGATAAAAGTTTGATTGTATATGTGTAAATAGTGATTTTTACATAATAGTTGGGGTGCATTATTGCATGGTCCTCTTATTGCATGTGTATAGGTTTTCAGTTAACGTTTGGGTTATTGGTATGATGACTGCATGTCTAATTGTTAAGTGACTAAGCATAATGTGGTTTTGATATCTGATACTTAGGTAAGTATATGTATGTGAGATTGTAGGCATTACTGCATGATAGTACTTGTATCTTGAATGGTACTCTGTCTGCTTTGGTTAGTTCGACTCGGGTATTTGAATGCGGTTATGATTTTCTGAATGCATGGCTTTTATATGCAAGTATGTATATGTACCTGTTAGGACTATATGCATATGCCATTTGAATGTATTATGTTTTGACGACCATTGTGAATGGCCGTCCATATTTCTTGTGTGTTCTTCCCACTAAGCGTTATCGCTTAGCACGGGTTCTTTTCCTATGCAGGTGGCAGTTTGGTTCGGTTCCAGTCGCGCATCTGCAGGGTCGGCCACATAGGAGTTAAAAGTTTTGTTATTTTGTTATCAATTCCTGTATTTTGGAGTTTGCATTTCTGTAGTCCTATGATTATGTAATTATATGTGTAAAGATCTGGATGTAATATTTGGGCTATGTAAATGTTATTAATTTTATGTTTAAAGTTGTTCCTCGATTTTATCTTTGCCCTATGTTTCCGCTGACTGAGCGAGTGAATGGGGATATGCATATGCTTATGCTTCTACTTAGTGCCTGCGTGTGTGTGAGTTAATGCATGACCAGTTTTTGCCCGCAAGGTAAGTTTTAATTATCCCGTGTTTATGCATGTATGATTATGTAGGAATGTATGCTTCCGCATAGTGTATGTGTGCATGTATGTGAGTGAACGTCGGTAGCGCTCTCCGGCGCCCTTCCAATGGGGACGTAGGGGGTGTTACATTTTGTGGTGGTTGCCTTTGTTTGTTTGAGTGTCGAGTCTTTGTATGCTAGTTGGTTTGTGTCGTGTCTTTGCATGCGAGTCGGTTTGTGTCGTGGCCTAATGCAGATGTGCTTTGTCTTGTGTCGTGTCTAGATGGAGTCTGATCCTAGTGAGAATGTGGGCGAGACAACGGAAAGTGTGAACCCAGTTAGTGCTGATCAGAGTGTTTCCGAGCATCCTATGGTTGGAAATTCCGGTCCTACTTCCGATGATAGGACGTTAGTGCAAGGGTTAAGTCGGATATTTGATAGGCTAACTGCTCCTCGAATTTCTGAAGGTTTTGTTCGGAGCGTACCTCAGAAAAGGAAAGTGTCGAGTAAAGAGGTGCTAGCGGGTAAGAGGATTTGAGAACCTCCGATGTGTCAACATTGTTAGAAGCAACATTGGGACAAGTGTAAAAAGATTAGGGAATCGCCGATATGCCAGCACTGTTGGAAGCGACATTGGGGTTCGTGTCAAAAACTCACAGGTGCTTGTTTCAGATGTGGTAGCATGGAACACCAAATTGTTGATTGTCCTAAGGCCAGGGAGAATCTAGCTCGGCAAGCTAGGAAGGATGTGGAGGAATTGCTACGAGTTGCTCGAGTGCCATTGGAAGTTGTTGCGCCCCGTAGTAAAGTAACAGAGCCTGCAGAGCCTTCCAGTAAGTTTTGTTTTGATATGTTCAAGTAGAGTTTTCTTTAGTATTTTGAGGTGGACGAGTATTTGGATTCTGTAAGGTTTTGGTAGTACTCTATATGCCTGTCAGCTATCTCTATAAAAGTGTTTGAATAAAAGCATATTGAATCATGGGGATGGGACGAAGTGCATTATTATAGCATCAATTGCATTTCTTCAGCATCACTCTGCATACATGAGCCATCACATTTTCATTACATCATCATCCCTTTGACCATACATGATATTGCTTTTTGATTCGTACCCGTAAGGTACGCTATCGTTACCGTTCGATTCGTACTCGTAAGGTACGTTACCATAGTTTCTCGTTATCCACTAATGTGAGTCAGCAGGTATTCTGTTTGCTTTGTCTGATATGAATATGAGAATATGATTTTGTATTATTAACTGTTACGCTTAAGTATGTGGAATGGCATGCGTATGATTATGATCTTGAACTAGTAAATGCAACGAATTTAATATTATGCTATATGTTTCCTTGGTTTCAGCTATCATAGTATTTTCGACATGTTGTCATGTGTTTATGTTTCATAGCATGATATTTTATGTATTGAAATTGCACAGCGGAAGTGTGGTGTGTTGGACATTGTCCCCTGGGTTTCGGTTAGCATATGTGTCTTATGGCATGATAAAAGTTTGATTGTATATGTGTAAATAGTGATTTTTACATAATAGTTGGGGTGCATTATTGCATGGTCCTCTTATTGCATGTGTATAGGTTTTCAGTTAACGTTTGGGTTATTGGTATGATGACTGCATGTCTAATTGTTAAGTGACTAAGCATAATGTGGTTTTGATATCTGATACTTAGGTAAGTATATGTATGTGAGATTGTAGGCATTACTGCATGATAGTACTTGTATCTTGAATGGTACTCTGTCTGCTTTGGTTAGTTCGACTCGGGTATTTGAATGTGGTTATGATTTTCTGAATGCATGGCTTTTATATGCAAGTATGTATATGTACCTGTTAGGACTATATGCATATGCCATTTGAATGTATTATGTTTTGACGACCATTGTGAATGGCCGTCCATATTTCTTGTGTGTTCTTCCCACTAAGCGTTATCGCTTAGCACGGGTTCTTTTCCTATGCAGGTGGCAGTTTGGTTCGGTTCCAGTCGCGCATCTGCAGGGTCGGCCACATAGGAGTTAAAAGTTTTGTTATTTTGTTATCAATTCCTGTATTTTGGAGTTTGCATTTCTGTAGTCCTATGATTATGTAATTATATGTGTAAAGATCTGGATGTAATATTTGGGCTATGTAAATGTTATTAATTTTATGTTTAAAGTTGTTCCTCGATTTTATCTTTGCCCTATGTTTCCGCTGACTGAGCGAGTGAATGGGGATATGCATATGCTTATGCTTCTACTTAGTGCCTGCGTGTGTGTGAGTTAATGCATGACCAGTTCTTGCCCGCAAGGTAAGTTTTAATTATCTCGTGTTTATGCATGTATGATTATGTAGGAATGTATGCTTCCGCATAGTGTATGTGTGCATGTATGTGAGTGAATGTCGGTAGCGCTCTCCGGCGTCCTTCCAACGGGGACGTAGGGGGTGTTACATTTGGAATATAGATAAGTAATAATTGAAGAGTGAGTGAAAATGAGAATTTTTTACAATGTGACTTATGAGTGGTATATGTATGTTGATATGTATATTTCTACTGCATATATGTTTATGTAGTATTTGCACAAGTATTATATTATGGTCACAGTAACTACTACATGATTTCCTATATTTAAAATAATGATTGGCCTAAATCTTATTTGTAATTAAATTACATGTATATGAATATGGTTAATATAGATTAATGTTATTAAGAACATAAATTATATAGATTGGTAAAATGAGACCCATATAATTACAGAATTTTATCTTGGATATTGTATGATTGTACTATAAACAGGCATGATTATGTTCAATGTTGCTATCTTCTATGCATATTTGTATGATTAGATATGCATGTTTTATTTTGATGAATTCTGTGAGAGGTCGTCTACATCATGTTCTTTTCCCCACTAAACTAGTAAGCTAAGCACATATTTTTATTCGTGTAAGTTCAGATGAATGTACCCAGTTCCAAGAATAGTCTGCAATCTTGAAGTCCAGCACAAGAGAAGATTTTGTATGAAGGTTTAAGAGTTGTATTTCTGTATATGATAACTATTTAAGCAGATGTAAATAATAGTGAAATTTTGTTGTATCATGTATAAAAAAAAGTGTACGTATCAAGTATGGTGATACCCCGCCTAAGCTAATAGTTATGAATGGATGTGACAGGATGAGAATGACATATATATGAGAATACATGCTAGATGTATGGGACTTTATACGTTCCTTATCAAGGGTGTTACAGAAATGGATATTTTTCCGTCCTTATTAGGTTGATTAAGATTTTTCCAAGTCATTTTAGGATGACAATTGTACTTTTTGAATTGGCCAGTTGGTAGGTGAAATCTATCTAGTTTTGGAAGCGAGAACTGGCTAGTTGATCATTGAAAACTGACAAGTTTAGGAAGTGAAAATTGGCCAGTTTACCTTGATTGATCTTGATCAGCCTAGTTCAAAGAGTCCATTTGAGATAAAATGGTATGGGGGCTCCCTTCATAGCCTCAGGGATACAGGAAGGGTTTTCCAAGCTTAGATAAACAAATATTAAGACCTAAAGCCTCTGTCTTGTTTCAGCCAAAAGTTTTTCGTCACTGAATTTTCCTCCAAGCAAGAGTGTAGACATCGGGTCCTGAGACAGCCCAGATTAGAATTATCCAATGATGAAATTAAATGCTTATTCACAGGCAAAAAGGTTGAAAGTGATGATTTCCTTGTCAAATTTGACTTTTTAGAAATAAAATATAAAAATATAAAAAATAAAAATAAAAAAGGAGTTTGGAAATTATAGTGTTTTAGTCAAAATTGTTATTTAAAAAAATCGGACATTATCGGCCGCCAGCATGCAAGGCGCACGGGCTGGCTTTGGGGTGATGGCCCCGCTTGCACTACACGCAGCGCACAAGGGCGTCGCTTGCCCGCATGCGCTCGTCGCAGCTCGCACTGGCGTCACTCGCCCGCGTGAGGCGCATCGCTAGCCTTCGTGCCCGTCGTTCACCTGCCAAGTGTGTAGGCAACCCGTCACTCGCCTGCGACTGGCATCGGTCGCCCACAGTCTACCGAAAATGTGATTTTCCATTGAAAACGCAATTTTTTGGATAAAATTTGATTTTTTATCTTTTTTCTGGGATTTTTAAGGATAATTCTTATTTTTTAAATATAGATAAGGTAAAATTTGATAAAAATACAATCTCTTTTCCTTAATTAATTAGATTTTCTCTAAAAATCATATAAATAGAAAAATATAGAAAGAGAAAAGGGAGAGACTTTTTTAGGTGAAAAAAATTATTTTTCTTTCTCTTCTTCTTAAAAGGAGTTTTTTCTACATTTTTTTTAGTTTTTTTTTCTTAAAAGAAATTTCTTAAAGTTTTAAAAAATTAATTCTTAATCAATAATCTTTCTTGAGACAAAAAAAAATAATTCTTTGTTCTTGACAATTTTTATTTTCTTCCATTATTTTTTTTTAGCAAATTTTCTTTCTTGGAATAAAACTCGAATATTTCTTATTTTTAATTTTAATTTTGTGGATCAAAATAAGGCAATTAACCATCATTTTCCCTCTATCGAATCTGAATTCTAAGGGTAAATATTTTGGGCTTGGTCCTATATTTTATTTTATTTTATTTTATTTATTCACAATTATTTAATCAACATATAACATTTATTGCGTATTTATTTATGTTATGTGATCTTAGTCATAGTTTTAACATTTTTTTATTTTATTTTTTTTCTTTTTCATTTACTTTATTTTTCATTTTTATTATTTTGTTGTTGTTGTTGTTGTTGTTATTATTATTATTATTATTATTATTATTATTATTATTATTATTATTATTATTATTATTATTATTATTATTCGTTATGTTTTTATATATCAATTTATTAATATGTTAATTTATTTGTTTCATCATATCATTTAATTTAGTTGTTAATTTATTTGTTTCATCATATCATTTAATTTAGTTGTCATTTATGATACATTTTATTTTATTCATTTTTTATATGTTTTTAATTGATAATTGATCAAATTACTAACAATGGTTTCATTTGTGTTTGTTTTGATTCCAATACTTGTTTTCCTTGTTTTGGCAGTCTCGCGAGCAAATGGGAAGATCCAGGAGACTCGTTTGGCTTGACTTATTATTTTTATTATTTGCATTATTTTCTTTACTTGATCTTTTTAATTTATTTGTCATGTAATTTGCAATAAAAATATTTATTTTTTGCACGTTAAAAAGAAAATCACAACAATATTTATATTAATTAATTTGAAATTTTTTCTAATAAAATGAGACCAATGTCCTAGTTTTCCCATCCAAATAAAATTTTCACCTTTAATATTGTTCTTATAAGCATGCATGTGAGGACTAATGTCCTCACCTCAAATTGAATATCCCGTTTTATGTATAATTTATATATCTTTTTCTTGGGGGTTGTATTCCGCACTTAGTTTTATTGTAAATTGTTATACTTTTATCTACTTTATTCTGAATTTACTTTTTTTACAACATTCACTATGTGATTGATCGCGCTTTAATTATTGCATTTAAACGAATGAGAAAAAGAATGAAATTTTAATAGTAAAACTCACTTATACATTAACTAAGGTATGAATAAGAGTTGAGTCCCGAACTTTCTATGGTCTTAGGTTTCATGAGGTTAGATGAACCCTTCCAATGTTCTATTGGGATGGGGAATTCCAAGATATCTCTTGTTGCCCAAAATAGACATATACACATTGTCTTAGGCTCAACGAGGCTAGATGACCTTTCCCAATGTTTTATTGGGTGGCGACTCCAAAACACCTCATGGTGCCAAAAATAGATGCCCTTATAATCTCTTACGAGTCTTATGAACCTCTCTCGAATACCCTAAAAGCGAGTTTTTAGGGCCTCAGGGGTTCGGCGCGTGTTACAGTGGCGACTCCACTGGGGACATTGAGGCTTCACTTCGAAAGTACCTTGGTTAAAATATATAATTGAGTTTAATTTAAAATTTGATCCTTCTTCGAAATTGTATCGCATCTCATTAGAGCCTTAGATCTACGCTAGTTTGGTCCCTCTCTTAACCCCGATGCATTTCCAAAGCACAACCCTACGTTAACTAAATGTGGGTAAGTGTTAGGAATAATCACCCACCCAAGTCCAGTACTATTTGGTATATCAAATGATGACCCAACCGATCGCTACGCTCATGACGTGTCACACCCCAAATCGGGCCTAGTCGGATTTGGCATGCTAAGTCGAGATCGGAAGGGTAATTCGATAATTTGTGCATGAGAATATTGGACATTAAGGAATTTAGTGCACCAATTAGTCTAATATGTTAATTGGAGGAAGAATTTAATGAAGTGTGAGTATTGTACCAAGGTATTAAATATCTCCTTAAGTAATTATATGGTGCATGTATGTGTATGGTGCTTTGGTATTTGAAAGTCAAAGGAGGGGTTATTGGTCCAATAGGGGGCTGCCATGTGTCTTGGTAGGTGGGCAATTAATGGGAAAATGAGATAAAGAGAAAAAGAGAGAGGAAGAAGAGCAGATAACGTTTCTGCTCTCTCTTCTCCTCCTCCTTGTTCTTCTTTATTTTCTTTCCCTTTAATTGTGCTCCTCTCCTTGGCTGTACATGAGTGGGTGTTTTGGTGGAGATTGAAAGCAAGATTGAAGAGGTATGTTGTCATGGCCGGATTTGTACCGTAAGAGAATTAACTTAAATTGGCATGTGTGTGAGAATTGAATGTGTAGGATTGGACTTAATTGAAAGAAAGAAGTATTGTTAAGGGTTTTAATGGTAATTATGAATGTTTGTGCTAAGCATGAGTTAAAGTCTGATTGGCTAGTTAATAAAGGATTAATTAATGAAATAATAACTTGATTTAATGGAAAGTGGAGACCGATTTGAGGAAGTGGTTTCTGTGTGGCTTCTTGAGAGGATGCCACCTACACTTTTGCATGCAAGAATGAGTTAAGGGAAGGGAAGAGTTTCATTTGGTAACCTAGCAATTTTCTGTGTTCTTCTCTTTTCTTTCTTGCGTGGGAGTGAGTTTAGAGAGGCTTTATGAAGTGTTAGCAAACTGATGTTAAGTTTCTCAAGAATTAAGGGTTAAACCTAAGAGGTAAGTGAATAAGTGCATAATCTCATCTTCTACTCTTTCTTCTTGGTTGAGCTGGTTTGGATGGGATATTATTGGTTTGAGTTTGAGCTTAAGCATCTGTGTTGTTTTTGCTAGCTGAAGAAGTGAAGAGAGATAAGGGAAAGGCTGTAATCGGCGAGCCGAGCGCTCATCGAAATTAGGAGCTAAGGCGGCGAGGTTTGGGAACAAACCCTAATTGTGTGATTGTGTGATTAGTGTTGATTAAATAGAGATTTGAACTGAATATATGATATGTGAAATTGAAGTTTGAGCATGAATTATGTGATGCTAGATAGTATGATTGTAGTAGCAATATGCTTGTGATAATAAAGTGCTTGAGAATGATTATGATTTGTGCTATTATTGAATGTCAAACAAGAAGGGAAAACCAGGTATGTGCTAATGGGTGAGTAGTTGATGTTTTGGGTTTATTGTCAAGCATGAGAATGAGATTTGAAGTCTAAATGAGAAGGTAGAAACGAGCTGAAAAACATAACTATGTTATGGTGATTTTGCATGGGTCACGGTGACAATGAAAATGATTGTGACCGTGACGTATGCTGAGTTCAATTCTGCCTAGTGGATTTTGGTATGTCACGGTTGATAGGAGGTTAATTGAGGTATAATTTTGTATTTATTTTGTATGAGTTTATGTAATTAATTATGAAATTGTGTGTAAATTTGATGTGATGTGTTAGTTTATGATTATTTGTATTAGATTGCATGTTTGTGTGTTTACTGTTATTTTTAGGTGAAAAATGAAGAGAAGAACCAGATTAAGAAATAGAATGAGAGGATCACGAGAGCAAAGGAGCAGGTCACGTCTCATACAAGGAGTCACGCGACGTGCCCTTAGGTAACGAGACGTGACTAGAGAAGAAGAAAGAAGAGAAAGAGAAGGAAAAGAAGAAAAGAAGCTGAGAGAGAAGCGTCACGCGACGTGAGCGTAGGTGGCGACTCGTGTCGCGTGAGAGAGGCCAAGAAAGGGAAAGAGAAGAGAAGAGAAGAGAAAGGAGAGGAGGAAGCGAGACGTGAGCGCCAGTCACGCCACACACACGCGAAGACACGCCGTGATGGGGAGTAACGAGTCGTGACTGGCTAGAGAAGGAAGAGGAAACCGAGAGAAAGAAAGAAAGAGGAAAATGGATCAGCGCGTTCTGTCGCGATCGCGACAACATTGCGATCGCGACAGAGACGACCGTTGGGCAGTTTTGAGCCAAAAGTCACATAAAAAATCATCCTCTTTCACCAAACTTTGCAACCATTCTCAAGGGACATCTCTAAGAGACACAATCTTTAAATTATTATTTATAAATATGTAGTTGAACTGTAATTAGAGATGGATGAATTTTAGTTAAGTAATTTTTCTGTATTTTGCAAGACAGATTTTTCTTAGTAAAATTTCTATTTAGTTTTATGTTTTGAAGAAGAAGATCAAGGAGAAGAAAATTTGTTTCAAGAGATTGAGAAAAGGGTTGAAAGGCTTTTAACTTATTCTCTTATTTTTAATTCTTCTCCAATATTTTTATGAATATCATTTTAATGAATTTGCATATTATAATTCTTTCTATTTCCATCTACTTTTATGGTCTTTGAATGCAGATTTTCTATTAGTATCTTTTGCATGATCTTTACAAGTTAAAGTAATTCGAGAGTTTGCTTTATCTGACATCTAATAGAGATTCATTATTAAGATATATTTGAGAGATCGGTATATTGAGATAATTGCTATAGGTTAGTGTTTATTCTTAAAATATGTAATTAGAAACCTCTAATTCATTAATGAAAATTGTGAGTTAGAATTTTAATTATATGTTTTAGGCATTTTAATTCATGTCGAGAGAGTGAGTTAAAAATTTATTCTAACTTGGCTTGCATAAAAAGATGAAAAATGTTAATCAAATTGATGGAATCAAGTTCATTGTCTTTAATTCTTCATGATTTATTTTATCTTCTTTTGACTATCATTAACTAGGTTTAATTAGTTTACATGTTAGATTAGATTAAAATCAACTCTACCATTAATTAATCATTGTAAACAAGATTAAAATCAATTAGTAATAGTGTGTAAAAACGTTCCTCGTGGGATCGACATCTTAAGTACTATTGCGGTACACCGTATACTTGCGGTATAATTAGCATCTATATAAAATGCTCAACAAGTTTTTGGCGCCGTTGCCGGGGAACGGTTGTTTGCCATTATGAAAATTGATTTATGATTTTGGATTACAATATTTTTTTTTGTTTTAATTTGTTTGTGTGTTTAATTTAACTTTGTGTTTTGTTTTTGGTTTTACAGGATTTTGAAAGTTCATGCCTAGTACAAGGAGTTCTTTAGAAGAGATTGAGCCTTTAAATCCTGAAATTGAAAGATTCTTGTCAAGTAACCGGAAGTCAAATCGAAAGAAGAACAAAAATAGGAGATCAATTATCATGGCTGAAGAAAATCCACCAAGACTCATGGACTTTGCCACACCTGCTTTGAGTGGTGCTCAACAAGGAGTGGTAAGACCAACGGTAAATGCAAATCAATTTGAGATTAAGCCTTCATTATTACAAATGATTCAAAATAGTATTCAATTTTATGGTTTGGCAAATGAGGATCCAAATGCTCATTTGGCCAACTTTCTTGAAATATGTGATACCTTTAAGATAAATGGGGTTTCGGCTGATGCAATTAAGCTTAGACTTTTTCCATTCACTTTGAAGGACAAAGCCAAGGCTTGGTTGAATTCATTAACAAGGGGATCTATAACTACTTGGGACCAATTGGCCCAAGCATTCTTATCAAAATATTTTCCATTAGCCAAAACTGCAAAAATCATAAAGGATATTACTACATTTGTTCAAAATGATAATGAATCATTATATGAGGCTTGGGAAAGATTCAAGGAATTGCAAAGGATGTGTCCACACCACAACCTTCCAAGGGCGCTTTTGATGCAAACTTTTTATAATGGAGTTAATCCTACCACAAGGGGGACTATTGATGCTACTGCTGGAGGTTCTTTGATAAGAAAAACAATTGATGCAGCATATGAGCTATTGGAAGAGATGGCAATGAATAACTGTATGTGGCCTCCTGAAAGAGTAAGGGAGTATAATAATTCTAATACTAGGGGGGTACATTCAGTAGATTCTATGGTTGCATTACAAGCCCAAATTGAAGCATTGAATTATAGAATTAATAGTCTAAGTATGGGTGGTAATTCATTAAATGCATGCAATGTGTGTGGTCAACAAGGACATAAGAGTGATAATTGCAATTTAGGCATGGTTAATAAGGAAGAACAAGTTAATTTTCTTCAAAGCCAAGGTCGTGGTAATCCTTATTCTAACACCTATAATGCTGGTTGGAGAAACCATCCTAACCTTTCATGGGGGAATAATAATGTTAACAACCAAAATAGAGGTGTAGGATACCACCAACCACAAGATAGGTTTGGGGCCTTTGAGGTTAAAATTGATAAGTTCATTGAAGAAATTAATTGTAAGATGCATTCTCAAGATGAAAGTCAAAAGAAACTTGAAGAAAAATTTGATCAAATTGCTAAAAATCATGCTGCTACTATTCATAATCTTGAGGTTCAAATAGGCCAACTTGCTAATTCTTTACCTTCTAGAAATTTAGGATGCCTTCCAAGTAATACTGAGGAGAATCCTAGGGAGCACATTAAGCCATGATATATCTAGTTCTTTTATTTAGGTTACTTTGTTATATTTTCTTTTTAAATTTATTGTGCTTTGTTTTAGATTAGTTTAGGTAGTTTTTTTTTTTTTTTTTTTTTTTGTAATTTATATTTTAATGCTAAGAACACATTTGTTTTTAAATGATAGCTAATTTAGTAAGATTAGATTTGTTTAATAAATATATAAAAAATTAAATAGAAAAAGAAAAAAAAATATTTTGCAGACGTTGTATTATGTCGCGATCGCGGCAAGTATTGCGATCGCGACAGAACGCGATTTTTGCAGGGCGTACGTCTCGTGACGCATCTTCACGCGACGTGACGGTCTAAGGATTTCGCTTGATGGACTTCACCCAGGTAAGTGAAGAGCGTCACGAGTCGTGACGTTGCCTCACGACTCGTGACGCGTGATGTGGAGAATAAGGTACGTTTTAAATGTTTTCTTTTCTTTTATCATTTTACTTCTTATTTTTCTATTATTTGGATTTGTTTTCTTTTCTTTTCTGATTTAGATGATTTAATTTCAATTACATTAATTTAATTTTACCAGTTAAGCATTAAAACACAGAAAAAGAAGAATTAAAAGCGGGAACTTAAATTTTAAAACCCTAACGTCGTGACTTTTCCTTTTCTCAGTTTTCTCTGTTAGTTTTAAAACCTTAGCACAGGTCACGACTTAAAAACTTTCCTTTCTTCTTCTTTTTCTTCCACAGAGAACTTTCAAACTTCCATCCTCTATTTTCCTTTCGTTATTCTCATTTTACATTTTAGCATTTTGTTTCTCTTCTCTTTTCTTCAATCTTCTTAGGGATTACGGGATTTATATTTTCTTTTCAGGTTTGTAACTTTCTTTTCCTTTTTCTTTGTTTCATTTAATTTTTCATTTCTTCTTTTCCCTAACACACTTGATTTCGGTATTTTTCCTGCATAACAAAGCTACATTTCGTTTGTAGTTTATTATCTGTTTCTATTTCTTTTTCTTCTATCTATTTGTCTTTTCTTTTTGTGCGTTTGGTTTTGTAAATTTTCTTCTTCCATTTTATTTGGCTTTGTTTCCTTCTATTCTTAAATCTCTGTTAAATAACACATTCACTGTTAACACCAACACATTCAGAAATGGTTAGAACAAAAAACCCATCATCTTCAAGGGTTGAGCAGGAAGCTGAAGAGGCTAATATTGCTGCTCATTATGCTGCTCTATTTCCCATATTCTCTGTAGATGAAGGCAGTAGGTATTTAACCCTTCGTGGTAGGCATTTGATGCAATGCAAGTATTTTCCTGACTCCTTGCTTATTCAAATTGGCATGTTAGATGTAGTTAATGATATGTTAAGATTATGTGGGTTATTGAAATTTGCATCTATGCATGAAGATGTGCGTCCTGATTTAGTTTTAGAATTTTATACCACATTGAAAAAGAATGATAATAATTAAAATTGGTTAGATTTTAGGATGGCTGGTAAACCTTATACTTTAACCTATTTTATGATGAATAGGATGTTTAGATTTTCTCAAACTGGTTTAACTGATCCACCTAAATCTTTTAAGCCACATGAATTTTGGACATTTTTGACTGATTTGCAAACACGTTATAGGGCTAGGGATGCTAAATCCATGTTTATTAAAGATTTGAGATATTGGATTTTGCATAGGATTTTAGCTTCTTTAGTTTTTAATAGGTCTGAATTCAATAGGGTTTCATATAATGAGTTGTTTTTGATGTGGTGTGTACATAAACGTAAGGATGTATGTTGGCCTTTTTGGATAGTAAGTCAATTGTTGCAATGTGTACATAAGCATGATTCACCTTTAACACATGGGCATATTATTTCTAGTATTGCAAGCAATTTAAATGTGGATCTTGATGCTTATTATCGCATTTTTCCTTGCCTTTATTTTAATAAGAATGTGTTAGTTCGTGGGGAAGTTGTTGGTAATAATTTTTAGGAAATCCCATCTCATGCTCGATCATGTTGGAGGGATATTGCTGGAACTTCTGAGCCACAAGTAGAGGCACAAGAAGAAGAAGAAGGTGATGAGGAGGGAGCAAGTGAAGATGAAGTGATGCCCGATATTCCAGCTGCTGCTGCTTCTCTTGAGGTTGGCTCATCCAGCCATAACATTCCAATGATGTTATCTAATATGCAAGAGCAACTTTCTTCCATTGAGCGACGTCAAAGGCGGTTGGAGTATAAATTTGATAATTTCATGATCCAAGCGGGTTTTGTGGTTCCATCGCCTCCACCTTCACCATGATAGGGGAGTTTTTTTTCTTTTCATTTTATTTGTTCCTTTTACTTATTTTTTGTGTGTCATTCCTACACATTGAGGACAATGTTGGTTCTAAGTGTGGGGGAGTGCATTAGCTTGTTTGATTATTGTTTTATATGTTTATGTTTATGTTTTGTATATGTTATTTGCATTGGTTGTTGTGTGTTTTTATATGTCAATTAGGCTTTTAAGTAAGCTTTATTATAAAGTATTGTTCTTTTGGCATATTGTATAGGTTGTTAAGTCCATTATCTTTTATACTCATTTTTCTCAGTTTTTCAAAATTTTTGGGATGTGTTTTAAGTTTTTCAAGTTATTTGGTTTTACTTAATTTAACATTATAGATTATTTAGTCTCTTTACCTACCATATTTTTAAAGTTAGAATTTGCTCATTTTGTTTAAAATTTTAAGTTTCTAGTTGCCTATGGAAACTATAGCCATAATACTTGCCCTTATTTCTTTTCAATAATGGATGAGGACTAAAAATAAAAGAAAAATAAAAATAAGTGGGATGGAGCATAAAATGCACCCACTAATTTCAACAATAAATAGCAAGATGTATATTCAAAATTGCAAAAATATGGGATGGAGCGTAAAACGCACCCATATTACTTTCTCTGGCTATACATGGGAATCAATAAAAAGTTATACCCATGTTAAAAAAAAAAACAAAGAAAAAGAGTCTAAAAATTCCATGAGATTTGATTAAGGGTACGTGAGCTTCAATTGTCCTAAAAGGTGACTAGCAATCTTAAATTTTTAACTTTTATGATCAATTTTCTCTTTTTGATTCATGTTTAGTTTTTGAGACTTTATATTCTTTATGTTGGAAGTAGTAAAGTTAGAAAACTTGTTGAATTTTCAATGCATATTTTGAATTTTGATTTACTGATATGTGTGAGTATTTGGGATAGTTGAACTTTGCAACTCTAGTATATATGCTGAATGGACATTGCTTTGTAATTATGTTTACTAGCTGTTACATTTGTTCATGTCTTTTCTTTTGCTTGAGGACAAGCAAGGGTTAATTGTGGGGGAATTTGATAGGAGGTTAATTGAGGTATAATTTAGTATTTATTTTGTATGAGTTTATGTAATTAATTATGAAATTGTGTGTAAATTTGATGTGATGTGTTAGTTTATGATTATTTGTATTAGATTGCATGTTTGTGTGTTTACTGTTGTTTTTAGGTGAAAAATGAAGAGAAGAACCAAATTAAGAAATAGAATGAGAGGATCACGAGAGCAAAGGAGCAGGTCACGTCACATACAAGGAGTCACGCGACGTGCCCTTAGGTAACGAGACGTGACTGGAGAAGAAGAAAGAAGAGAAAGAGAAGGAAAAGAAGAAAAGAAGCTGAGAGAGAAGCGTCATGCGATGTGAGCGTAGGTGGCGACTCGTGACGCGTGAGAGAGGCCACGAAAGGGAAAGAGAAGAGAGGAGAAGAGAAAGGAGAGGAGGAAGCGAGACGTGAGCGCCAGTCACGCCACACACACGCGAAGACACGCCGTGATGGGGAGTAACGAGTCGTGACTGGCTAGAGAAGGAAGAGGAAACCGAGAGAAAGAAAGAAAGAGGAAAATGGATCAGCGCGTTCTGTCGCGATCGCGACAACGTCGCGATCGCAATAGAGACGACCGTTGGGCAGTTTTGAGCCAAAAGTCACATAAAAAATCATCCTCTTTTACCAAACTTTGCAACCATTCTCAAGGGACATCTCTAAGAGACAAATCTTTAAATTATTATTTATAAATATGTAGTTGAACTGTAATTAGAGATGGATGAATTTTAGTTAAGTAATTTTTCTTTATTTTGCAAGACAGATTTTTCTTAGTAAAATTTCTATTTAGTTTTATGTTTTGAAGAAGAAGATCAAGGAGAAGAAAATTTGTTTCAAGAGATTGAGAAAAGGGTTGAAAGGCTTCTAACTTATTCTCTTATTTTTAATTCTTCTCTAATATTTTTATGAATATCATTTTAATGAATTTGCATATTATAATTCTTTCTATTTCCATCTACTTTTATGGTCTTTGAATGCAGATTTTCTATTAGTATCTTTTGCATGATCTTTACAAGTTAAAGTAATTCGAGAGTTTGCTTTATCTGACATCTAATAGAGATTCATTATTAAGATATATTTGAGAGATCGGTATATTGAGATAATTGCTATAGGTTAGTGCTTATTCTTAAAATATGTAATTAGAAACCTCTAATTCATTAATGAAAATTGTGAGTTAGAATTTTAATTGTATGTTTTAGGCATTTTAATTCATGTCGAGAGAGTTAGTTAAAAATTTATTCTAACTTGGCTTGCATAAAAAGATGAAAAATGTTAATCAAATTGATGGAATCAAGTTCATTGTCTTTAATTCTTCATGATTTATTTTATCTTCTTTTGACTATCATTAACTAGGTTTAATTAGTTTACATGTTAGATTAGATTAAAATCAACTCTACCATTAATTAGTCATTGTAAACAAGATTAAAATCAATTAGTAATAGTGTGTAAAAATGTTCCTCGTGGGATCGACATCTTAAGTACTATTGCAGTACACCGTATACTTGCGGTATAATTAGCAATGGTGACAATGAAATTCATTGTGACCGTGAGGTACCCAGGAAGGCATTCTGTTTTGCAAAGTGAGAATATATCACGGTGACAATGAGATTCATTGTGACCGTGACATACCCTCAAGTTGCATTCTGCCGAGAGTTGGGAACATGTCACGGTGACGACGAAATTGATTGTGACCGTGACATGCCCCCAGTTTGCATTCTGTTTTGGACTTCAATATGTCACGATGACAATGAAATTCATTGTGACCGTGACCAACCCTGTTTTGGCAATATGATCCTAATGTGTTTGGCCATTCAAATGGCAAAGCTTTGAGTTGAAATGAAGGACAACCTGAGTAAGTATTATATGTGTGTTAAGTGATCCACTAATGCATACAATCATGGTGATTTCTGAATGCGACCAGTTATGTGAGTATTAAATGTGAAAATTGAATTTGAAAGCATACTGAGTATGCAAATGAAATGTTTAGCTATGTGCTAATGCAAATGTGTAAAGTGAAAAGTGAATTGAATAATTGTTTAACAACTTAAGCCTGCAAGTCATGTAGTGGATAGTTAGGCATGCCTATAAGGTCAAGTGCTGCAGCCCCATGCGTTAAATGTGTCTGATTATATGGGAATCACAATGCGAATAATCCTTGCTGGATTTTATTATATGTGGAATAATGTGAAGTACCAGAAGGTACTAATGTGATGTGAAGCACCAGAAGGTGCTAATGTGAAAAAGTAGTCTCGATGAGATTACTGGTACCAGAGAGGTACCGATGCGATACCCGTTATCCGCGTCATTGAATTGCAGGCTAATAGACTAAAAGGCTAATTGGCTAATCAGTTAATTAAATAATAAACAGAGGTGATTATGATACAAGAAAGTACGGATATGTGAATAAGTGATTGATGCCTTATGATTGAACATAGTAATGGACAAAGCTATGCTTGAAATGGTACATGCTTTAATAATGATTGTTCTGGCATGTCTACTAATGCATAATGTATGATGTTTCTGATTGTGTGATAAATTATCTGCCATATATGAGTTCCCCACTAAGCGTTATCGCTTAGCATGGATTTACTCTAATCCGTGCAGGTACGGACGAGAGGTGACTGAAGGACGTCCCCCGCATTTTGGTACGGTCAACAATAGGAAGTGAATAGCATAGGTTTGGGGGCTGTTATTATGGGATTTTATATAAGCTTTTGTATAGTTAACATGTGTAATGGAAGTGTAAAGGCATGTAATAATGTATGATCATGAATGTAACCTCTCATATGTATGTATGTCATATGAATAGCTTGGCATGTGATGCTTGAGATAAGATACTATGTGATGAAATTTTATTGTTCAGATTTCGCATGTGTTCTGTTGTGTGTGTGCGACCTTCTCTAACCAAGATTAGCTGAGCTAGTCTGTCGTTAGGGAACAGGCGTCACAAGTTGTGGTATCAGAGCCCAGGTTGAGTCTTTTCTGGAAATTGGGTAGATAAGATGTGTGTAGCTTGTTGACCTAATGCGGAAGTCCTTGTTTAATCTGTGTAGTAAGATGGATTCTGGAAGGCATACCGGAGAGGAATCTGCCGAAAGTGTGAATCCTTATGAAGCTGAGGTGACAGGATCTGGGCAGTCTGGATCGGTTGGTTATAGGAATGAGATTCCGTTCGGGCCTATGGAAGCTATGATGAAAATGACACAAGATATGGCAAGAGTGATGGAACGTATGATGGCGCCTAGAGCCCCAATAGAATCTTTGAGAAAGCATGGTTTAGAGGAATTCTATGGAACAAGGTTAGATGAGTCAGAAAAAGCAGAGTACTGGATTGAGAAGGTGGAGAGGATTCTTAAGGAGATACGGTGTCCTCTTGACCAGTGGGTTGAATGTGTGGAGTCACTACTCCAAGGCCCTGCATATGATTGGTGGAAGCTAGTTCTGCAGAATCCGATGCTTCCTGAACCATTAGACTCGGAGTTCTTTGAAAGGGAATTCAAGAACAAGTATATCACTAAAGCACATCGAGAGGCAAACTGGAAGAAGTTTCTGAGTTTAAGATAGAGAACCATGACAGTGGCAGAGTATGAAGCGGAATTCTGTCGCTTAAGCAAGTATGCGCCAAAAGGTATTTTGACTGATATGTTGCGATGCCAACAGTTTGAGGAAGGGTTGATTGAGGAAATTAAAGCATTGCTAATTTCTCTAACAACAGAACAGAATATAAGTTATTATCGAATTGTACAGGCAGCTTTGAGAGCTGAAAGGATGTTGGTAGCTCAAAGAGAATGGAGACAAAGGAAGAATGCAAGTAGAGGTGGTTCCCAATCGGGGAAAAGACCAAGAGATTCTCATGTGGCACCACCTACGGAATTAGGGTTCAGTTCTACAGCGAGAGGTAAGAAGCGTGGCGTTCCCTCAGCATCTGGTTCGGGAAGAGGGACATCTGGTAACAGAAATGAGGTTCATGAGTGTCCTCATTGTGGTAAGAGGCATAGAGGAGAATGCTGGAGAGTGACGGGTGCTTGTTTTAGATGTGGAAGCACTGAGCATTTCCTTGCTAATTGCCCGAATACTTATGAGATGTCAGGAAATCAACAAGAGCAGAGTAGCGGTGGTTCAAATTTGCCTTCTACTAATAGAGGAAGAGGAAGAGGACGTGGCAGAGGTAGTCAGTCCAGAGGTGCAGTCGATTCTGAGATTGTGGATAGGCCTGATGCGACACCAGTTCGGGCTTATGCTATGAAGGCACGAGAGGATCAGGATGCACCTGAGGTGATAGCAGGTATTATTCTACTTTATGGTGTGGAAATGTTTGCACTTATTGATCCTAGTTCAACTCATTCATATGTGTGTGATAAAAAGATATGTGAAAAGATGCCTAAAGTTGAATGTTTAAAATATGATATATGTGTGTTTAGCCCTTTGGGAGGTAATGTTAATGTGAACAGAGTGTATAGAAACTGTGCATTAGAAGTTCAGGGTATAATGCTTCCAGCGGATTTGATTGAGTTACCGTTTGATGAGTTTGATTTGATTTTGGGTATGGATTGGTTAACCAAATATGATGCGGATGTTAAGTGTAAGAGGAAGATGGTTGTACTCTTTGATGGTAAGGGAAACAGAGCGACAGTGAGGGGAGTGTGCACTAACCCTCTTGTGAATGTGATATCTACTATGCAAGCCTGTCGGTGTATGAGAAAAGGATGTGAAGGTTATCTAGCTTTGGTGATAGACAGTAAGAGAGAACATGTGAAGATACAAGGGATACCGATAGTCAGAGAGTTTCCTGAAGAATTGAGCGGTGTACCACTGATAAGAGAGGTTGAGCTATTGATTGATGTGGCGCCAGGAACAGTACCTGTATCTAAGGCACCATACAGAATGGCTCCAACTGAGTTGAAGGAATTGAAAGAACAGCTGCAAGAATTGCTAAACAGGGGTTTTATTAGACCTAGTGTTTCACCTTGGGGAGCACCTGTGCTATTTGTCAAGAAGAAAGATGGTACAATGAGAATGTGCATCAATTATCGGCAGTTGGATAAAGTGACAGTAAAGAATCGGTACCCTTTACCTCGGATTGAAGATTTGTTTGATCAGTTAAGAGGAGCCGGTGTATTTTCAAAAATTGATTTGCATTCAGGGTATTATCAGTTGCAAGTGAAGAAAGAAGATATACCTAAGACTGCATTTAGAACTCGATATGGGCACTATGAGTTTTTGGTGATGCCTTTTGGGTTGACTAATGCGCCAGCTGCATTTATGGATTTGATGAATCGGGTATTTAGACCGTATTTGGATCAATTTGTGGTAGTATTCATAGATGATATCCTGGTTTACTCAAGGGATGAGAAGGAGCACGAGCAGCATTTGAGAATTGTTCTCCAGACATTACGAGAGCATCAGTTGTATGCCAAACTAAGTAAGTGTGAGTTCTAGCTTAAAGAGGTGTCATTCCTGGGTCATGTGATTTCATCTGAAGGGATTAAAGTAGACCCAACTAAGATAGAAGCAATTGTGAATTGGAAACTGCCTAAGAATGTGTTGGAGGTTCGCAGTTTCTTAGGGTTGGTTGGATACTACAGAAGGTTTGTAAAAGGATTTTCAGTGATAGCTTCACCGTTGACAAAGTTGTTACGAAAAGGAGTGAAGTATGAGTGGTCTGAAAGATGTCAAGCGAGTTTCGATCAGTTGAGGAAGATGTTAGTTGAAGCACCGATTCTTACACAGCCTATGACTGGTAAAGAGTATGTGTTGTATACCGATGCTTCGGGTGTCGGGTTGGGTTGTGTGTTGATGCAAGAGGGGAAGGTAATAGCATATGCGTCGAGGCAATTGAAGCCGCATGAACAGAATTATCCAATTCATGATTTGGAATTGGCAGCAGTAGTGTTTGCTTTAAAGATTTGGCGACATTACTTGTATGGTGAGAAATGTAAAATTTACACCGATCACAAAAATTTGAAATATCTGCTTACACAGAAGGAATTGAATCTGAGACAGCGAAGATGGCTCGAGTTATTTAAGGATTATGATTGTATTGTGGATTATCACCCGGGAAAAGCTAATGTAGTGGCGGATGCTTTGAGCAGGAAATCAATTTCAGCATTATAGTTAAAGCGGATCAAGTGGAGGTTTTCTGCAGACGGAGCTTTATTGGCACAGTTGAAAGCAAGACCGGTTCTGAAAGATGAGTTAATGGTTGCTCAGAAAAATGATGTGAGGTTGCAACAAGTTTTGCAGTCAGTTAGTGATATGGATAAGACTGACTATTCAGTGAATGAAGACGGGGTACTGCTGTATAAGAATAGAATGTGTGTGGCAAGTGATAAAGAATTAAAGAAAAGATTAATGCATGAGGCTCATAATACGATTTTCACTATGCATCCAGGTGGAAACAAGATGTATCAAGATATGAAACAGTTGTACTGGTGGCCTGGGATGAAGAAAGATGTAGTGGAATATGTGTCTAAGTGCCTTATCTGTCAACAAGTTAAAGCGGAACATCAAGTGCCTCAGGGGATGTTGCATCCACTCCCTATCCCACAATGGAAATGGGATAATATTACGATGGATTTTGTATCTGGATTGCCTCTAACCTCAAGACAACAGGATGCAATATGGGTTATTATGGACAGATTTTCGAAATCAGCTCACTTTATACCAGTTCGGATGGATTATTCTACGGAAAGGTTAGCTGAATTGTATGTAAGAGAAATTGTCCGATTGCATGGGATACCCATATCTATTGTTTCTGATAGAGATCCCAGATTCACTTCTATGTTTTGGAAGAGCTTACAAGCGGCTTTGGGTACGAAATTGAACTTCAGCACTGCTTTCCATCCGCAGACTAATGGACAATCGGAAAGAATTATTCAGGTCTTGGAAGATTTGATGCGAGCATGTGTTTTGGATTTCTCTAAGAGTTGGGATAGGTATCTTCCACTTATGGAATTTGCTTATAACAACAGTTATCAGACCAGTATTGGTATGGCACCGTATGAAGTCTTGTATGGAAGGAAATGTCGTTCACCGATTTGTTGGACAGAATTGAATGAGAGCAGAATCATTGGACCTGATCTAGTGAGGGATACAGAAGAGAAAGCTAAGATCATACAGCAAAGATTGAAAGCAGCAAGTGACAGACAGAAATCGTATGCTGATTTGAAGAGAAGGGACATTAAGTTCAGTGTAGGCGATAAAGTGTTTCTGAAAGTGTCTCCTTGGAGGAAGGTACTGCGATTTGGTAAGAAGGGGAAGTTGAGTCCAAGGTTTATCGGGCCTTATGAAGTGCTTGAAAGAGTAGGTTCAGTAGCTTATCGGTTGGCTTTGCCTCCGGCTTTGGCTAAGCTACATGATGTGTTCCATGTGTCTATGTTAAGAAGATATAGGTCAGATGATTCCCATGTGTTACCTCTACCAGAAGTGGAAGTGCAGTCAGATTTCACTTATGATGAGAAGCCAATAGTGATTTTAGCAAGAGAAGTAAGACAACTTCGTAACAAGCAGGTACCACTTGTAAAAGTGCTCTGGCAGCACCATGGTGTTGAAGAAGCAACTTGGGAACCAGAAGCAGCTATGCGAGAACAACATCCACAAATGTTTCACTCAGGTATGAATTTCGAGGACGAAATTCTTTAAGGAGGGGAGAGTTGTCATGGCCGGATTTGTACCCTAAGAGAATTAACTTAAATTGGCATGTGTGTGAGAATTGAATGTGTAGGATTGGACTTAATTGAAAGAAAGAAGTATTGTTAAGGGTTTTAATGGTAATTATGAATGTTTGTGCTAAGCATGAGTTAAAGGCTGATTGGCTAGTTAATAAAGGATTAATTAAGGAAATAATAACTTGATTTAATGGAAAGTGGAGACAGATTTGAGGAAGTGGTTTCCGTGTGGCTTCTTGAGAGGATGCCACCTACACTTTTGCATGCAAGAATGAGTTGAGGGAAGGGAAGAGTTTCATTTGGTAACCTAGCAATTTTATGTGTTCTTCTCTTTTCTTTCTTGCGTGGGAGTGAGTTTAGAGAGGCTTTATGAAGTGTTAGCAAACTGATGTTAAGTTGCTCAAGAATTAAGGGTTAAACCTAAGAGGTAAGTGAATAAGTGCATAATCTCATCTTCTACTCTTTCTTCTTGGTTGAGCTGGTTTGGATGGGATATTATTGGTTTGAGTTTGAGCTTGAGCATCTGTGTTGTTTTTGCTAGCTGAAGAAGTGAAGAGAGATAGGGAAAGGCTGTAATCGGCGAGCCGAGCGCCCGTCGAAACTAGGAGCTAAGGCGGCGAGGTTTGGGAACAAACCCTAATTGTGTGATTGTGTGATTAGTGTTGATTAAATAGAGATTTGAACTGAATATATGATATGTGAAATTGAAGTTTGAGCATGAATTATGTGATGCTAGATAGTATGATTGTAGTAGCAATATGCTTGTGATAAAGTGCTTTAGAATGATTATGATTTGTGCTATTATTGAATGTCAAACAAGAAGGGAAAACCAGGTATGTGCTAATGGGTGAGTAGTTGATGTTTTGGGTTTATTGTCAAGCATGAGAATGCGATTTGAAGTCTAAATGAGAAGGTAGAAACGAGCTGAAAAACATAACTATGTTATGGTGATTTTGCATGGGTCACGGTGACAATGAAAATGATTGTGACCGTGACGTATGCTGAGTTCAATTCTGCCTAGTGGATTTTGGTATGTCACAGTGACAATGAAATTCATTATGACCGTGAGGTACCCAAGAAGGCATTCTGTTTTGCAAAGTGAGAATATGTCACGGTGACAATGAGATTCATTGTGACCGTGACATACCCTCAAGTTGCATTCTGCCGAGAGTTGGGAACATGTCACGGTGACGACGAAATTGATTGTGACCGTGACATGCCCCCTGTTTGCATTCTGTTTTGGACTTCAATATGTCACGATGACAATGAAATTCATTGTGACCGTGACCAACCCTGTTTTGACAATATGATCCTAATGTGTTTGGCCATTCAAATGGCAAAGCTTTGAGTTGAAATGAAGGACAACCTGAGTAAGTATTATATGTGTGTTAAGTGATCCACAAATGCATACAATCATGGTGATTTCTGAATGCGACCAGTTATGTGAGTATTAAATGTGAAAATTGAATTTGAAAGCATACTGAGTATGCAAATGAAATGTTTAGCTATGTGCTAATGCAAATGTGTAAAGTGAAAAGTGAATTGAATAATTGTTTAACAACTTAAGCCTGCGAGTCAAGTAGTGGATAGTTAGGCATGCCTATAGGGTCAAGTGCTGCAGCCCCATGCATTAAATGTGTCTGATTCCATGGGAATCACAATGCGAATAATCCTTGCTGGATTTTATTATATGTGGAATAATGTGAAGTACCAGAAGGTACTAATGTGATGTGAAGCACCAGAAGGTGCTAATGTGAAAAAGTAGTCTCGATGAGATTACTGGTACTAGAGAGGTACCAATGCGATACCCATTATCCGCGTCATTGAATTGCAGGCTAATGGACTGAAAGGCTAATTGGCTAATCAGTTAATTAAATAATAAACAGAGGTGATTGTGATACAAGAAAGTACGGATATGTGAATAAGTGATTGATGCCTTATGATTGAACATAGTAATGGACAAAGCTATGCTTGAAATGGTACATGCTTTAATAATGATTGTTCTGGCATGTCTACTAATGCGTAATGTATGATGTTTCTGATTGTGTGATAAATTATCTGCTATATATGAGTTCCCCACTAAGCGTTATCGCTTAGCATGGATTTACTCTAATCCGTGCAGGTACGGACGAGAGGTGACTGAAGGACGTCCCCCGCATTTTGGTACGGTCAACAATAGGAAGTGAATAGCATAGGTTTGGGGGCTGTTATTATGGGATTTTGTATAAGCTTTTGTATAGTTAACATGTGTAATTGAAGTGTAAAGGCATGTAATAATGTATGATCATGAATGTAACCTCTCATATGTATGTATGTCATATGAATAGCTTGGCATGTGATGCTTGAGATAAGATACTATGTGATGAAATTTTATTGTTCAGATTCCGCATGTGTTCTGTTGTGTGTGTGCGACCTTCTCTAACCAAGATTAGCTGAGCTAGTCTGTCGTTAGGGAACGGGCGTCACATATGTATTTGGGTTTTGGGTGCTATGGTTTCCTACGTGGGATTCTCTCCCTCTTCTTCTTGTTTTGTTGAGTTCGGGTTTAGATTAAGTGATTTTCTGGGTTTGTTTTGCAAGCTTTGGGTGGCAAGAGGAAGCTCAAGGGCAAGGAAAAGATTTAGGATTGAGGATTAAAGCTTGAAGAGGATAGTGAGCTATGCTTTAAAGAGGTTTGGGAGTTATTTGAGTCATCTTTGTCTTTTTCTCATTTTGATTGTGTACGTGTTTTGTAATGTTAATTTCTGGAATTTTGAGTGTCTTGGCATATGTATATGCATGTAATGGTTTGGGTAATTGTGTTAAAAATGCGTGATTTAGGATTGAGTCATATGTATGAGGGATTGGAAGGGAAAATACTTGAATTGGGTAAGTTTGTTCTAGGTGTTCTTGATCTGCAATTTTTCTAAGTTTTCCTTGAATTGATTGTTGAATTTTGTGATAATTGAGTGTATTTTGATCATGAGCATGTTGTTTTATGCATTTGAGTGATAAGGTAAGAGTTTGTACATGATTGAGTGATTTTTGAAAGGTTTTGAAATGGTTTTGGAGGAAGAAGAATTTTTTGCGTTTTGCTGGGAATTGGGAGCCTCGGCTCTGTCACGAGTGCGATAGAGAGGAGCTTCCCATTCTTGTGTTAAAGCTCATTATAGCGTTGCCTGTGTCCGACTCGAATGGAGAAGCACGACTAGTGCTCGAGTAACACGAACCGTGCTTGCTCAGCACGAATCGTGCTGCTGTGAGTTCTCCTCCGTGGCGTGCTGTGGAGCACGACAAAAGAGAAACAACATGGACATCAGTCATGTCCCTCAGCATGACTCGTGCTCATGTCGTTTCCTCTGCATGTCGTGCTTGAGGAGCACGACTGGGAAGAACCATTGACACGAGTCGTGTCCCTCAGCACGACTCGTGTCCGTGACTCTTTTATCGCGAGCGCGACAGAGATCCCAGTCTGCCCTTTTTTTCCCACGCGCATAGTTTTCGAAAATGATTTTTGAATGTCTTTCTCAGGGTTTTTCCTTACTGTATGTTATATGAACTTGTTTTTATGCCCATTATATTACGAATTATGCACGATAAATTATACGTTGTGATTTGAAACATGATTTGTATTGTTAGTCTGAAGTGTGTGTTTATTGAAGTGATAATATGTTAATATTTGGTTATGATATGCTTAGTAATGATGATCCCTGTTAGACTATCATTTAATTTTAGTTGTATGATTTGGTTTATCAGTGTTAACATTATAAATTGTATCGCATGTTGCATTTTGAATACATGTAAGTTATGAATGCCAACTTCATGGTTATTTATTGTGAACATGTTCTACTAAAATGTGAAGTGTGTGATGCATATCTTAATTCACGATTCTTCCCTAAGAATAATATATGATATTATATTTGACATGAATTGTACTATTGCATGAAAGAGATTTTGTATGGATAGTCTTCGGCATAATATGGTTTCCCATATTTGATTCTGACATACTTTAGAGTAATGTCAAAAGTGTCTGACTGGATTATAGTATATGCTTGGCAATGTGGATTGTATGATGTGTGTCTAGTGTTAGAAAGATATTGATATGTCTATCATACTCTAGTTTATGCATGATGATATATAAATATATATATATTGCAATGCGAAACATGAATTGTTTTATGCATGGCCTGCGAGAGTCAGTCTAGTGGATAGTTAGGCATGCCTAATAGATCTTTGTAGCTGGAGCGCCCTTTGAACGAATGGACCCCGATCAGGTCCCTGGCTGGTTCCTCGCGAACCTTTACTGTGTATGGATCTTATTTAAGGTCCTTTTAGTGAAATGTTTTTGAATGTGAAAAATGGTGTTGCTTTTCGATTCGTACCCGTAAGGTACGCTACCGTTACCGTTCGATTCGTACCCGTAAGGTACGTTACCGTATTTTCTCGTTATCCACTAAAGTGAGTCAGCAGGTATTCTATTTGCTTTGTCTGATATGAATATGAGAATGTGATTCAAGCATGTATACTGCATAGGTACATCATAAAATATGTAGACTGCTCTTCTATAGAGTGATGAGATAAATTAATATGTGTATGAATGCGAGCTAGAATTTCTGAATGCTAAGGTTAAATTGTATGTATATTAATGTGATTTTGTATTGTTAACTGTTATGTTTAAGTATGTGGAATGGCATGCGTATGATTATAATCTTGATCTAGCGAATACAATGAATTTAATATTATGCTATATGTTTCCTTGGTTTCAGCTATTGTAGTATTTTCAGCATGTTGTCACGTGATTATGTTTCATGGCATGATATTTTATATATTAGAGTTGCGCAGGGAAATGCGGTGGTTTGGACGTTGTCCCTTGGGTTTTGGCTAATGTGTATGCGTTATGACCAGACAAAAGTATGTTTAGATATCTAGTAATTTTGCATGATAGTTGGGTTACTGGTGTAAAGGCAGCATGTTTTAGTTGTTGAGTAGCTAAGCATAACGCGGTTTTGATATCTGAAACCTCGATAAGTATATGTATGTGAGATTGTATGTGCTTCTGCATGATAATACTTGTATCTTATATAGTACTCTATCTGCTTGGGTTTGATCGACACTTGTATCTTATATGATTTTCTGAATGCGGATATGATTTTCTGAATGCATGGCTTTTATATGCATGCATGTATATCTATCTATTAGGACTATGTGCATATGCCATTCAAATGTGTTATGCCTTGACGACCATTGTGAATGGCCGTCCATTTTGTTGTGTGTTCTCCCCACTAAGCGTTATCGCTTAGCACGGGTTATTTTCCTGTGCAGGTGGCAGTTTGATTCGGTTCCAGTCGCGCATCTACAGGGTCGGCCACATAGGAGTTAAAAGTTTTGTTATTTTGTTATCAGTTCCTGTATTTTGGAGTTTGCATTTCTATAGTCCTATGTTTATGTAATTATATGTGTAAAGATCTGGATGTAATATTTGGGCTATGTAAATGTTATTAAATTTAAGTTTAAAGTTGTTCCTCGGTTTTATCGTTTGCCCTATATTTTCGCTGACTGAGCGAGTGAATGGGGATATTCATGTGCTTATGCTTCCGCTTAGTGCCTGCGTGTGTGTGAGTTAATGCATGACAAATTTTTGCACGCAAGGTAAGTTTTAATTATCCCGTATTTATGAATGTATGATTATGTAGGAATGTATGCTTCCGCATAGTGTATGTGTGCATGTATGTGAGTGAACGTCGATAGCGCTCTCCAGCGTCCTTCCAACGGGGACGTAAGGGGGGGGGGTTGTTACATGACAAGCTAGACCCATTGGCAGGGATCATACTTGGGTAGCCTGAAAGTATCATCACATTGACTAAAGCTCATGTAATGAAAGTATATACTTCCCCTAGGTGGTATGAACCATAATACCATGCTTATTCTATGGATAACTTTGTATTGGACAAACCCAGGCAAATTGATTGGTCACCTAATCAAAGGCTTTCATGCCCCGATAGGCCCATATTGATATGTCTGGACTGTTTAAATACATAATGATCAAAAGCCATACATATACACATTAGATAAGAGTTGTTATTCTCCCGGGTTTCTACCGTGCACCATACGCATCCATTGCATCCATTGCGTTCCCCGTTAACTCGTGGACTAATCCCACCTAGGAAAGAGACAACATGACCTTGTGTGTGGGAGTAACAAGATTGGAAAGATCTACTTGCTTGCATATAGCTATGGATGCTGCACAACATGCTCATGCACCGCATGTCATTCGTGCATGTTAAAAAAAATATAAAAAAAAACATATACATTTCCTTCATATGTGTACATCCTATTCTGTGCATATAAATTTCACATGTAAATATCATCCTATGCATAAATTTTTCCATGCATCACATGATCATTCTAACCCCTTGACTTTTTCAGCCACTAGAGACCATTTACTTGGGTGGTTTAGGGATTCTGATAGTTGTCTAAAAAGCGATAAGAGTTCGAGTTGGCTGATAAAGATTTAGCATCTTACCAAAATGTTCGCACGTGTTAGAAATGGCTAACCCTCCGCAACAGACTGAAGAGACTTGTGCCCTAATTGCCCAAGAGATGGATAGAAGGCTCAAAGAGTTTGAAAAAAGGCTGTTAGCCATGATTAAGGAAAGAATGGATGCTATGGCGCTCATTCTTCAAGCTCTGCTTATAGCTACTGCTCTTAACCAAGTCAAATTGGCCACGATCAAGAAGGCTCATGCAGCAACAGCCGCAGTGCTTTCATTTACTTCCAAGCCTGGAGGCAAGGTGCCACTTCATTTACCAGTTGAGCAAGAAGGAAATATAAGGCCTCCTTTAGAATATAACATTGTTCCTCAAGAGGGTGAAGACCTTGCTGTAACACCACTTACCCATACGTAGGAGAACTCATCCACGAAGGGAGTGAGAACCCATACAAGCAAGGGTGTCACCAAATAAGGCAATACAATATACATACAATATAGATTACAGCGGAAATTAAAACTTTCAAAACTCAAAGATTATTCATTGATATCAAAGGTTCATTACAAAAATATACTATACATAACTGATATTACAAAAATTCCAACTTCCAAAATACATAGTGGAAGCATAAAAAAAGAATAAATACAATAAGAGCCCAAAATATTACAAAATGAACTTAGATACAAAACTAAGCTATAACACTTCAATCCTTCTGTGTTGGCTGGACCTACGGAGACTCTCCCAAAAACTTGACTCCTTTCGCACCTGCACGGATGAAACACCCGTACTAAGCGATAACGCTTAGTAGGAAAAACACACAATAATATGAACGACCATTCACAATGGTCGTTAAAGCAGAACACATACAAATGGCACATGCTTATAATCACATAAACTAAATCATAGCTTGACCATTATCCATTATAATCAAAAGCTCATAAACACAACAAAACACCTACTGGCTCACAATAGTGGATAATGAGTGAACGCATTGGGGTATCTGAAGGTACAATCGAAAAGCAACATCTTTAATTTTCTCATTCAAAACATTTTCACATTGGATGATCTTAAACAAGATCCGAACACATTGAGGATTGCGAGGATCCAAACGGGGACCTGATCAGGGTCTGGAACACATTGGGGCTGCAGCTACTGAATTCTATTAGGCATGCCTAACATCCACTAATTTGACTCTTGCAGGCCATATATAAATCATCCAATAACATTCATATTGTTCATAAAATCCTTCATGCATAAGTCTAATAACATCACAAGTTCAGAAAATAAATACGGAAAGCACAAGAGAAAACACGTTCTGAAATGCAGGAGGTGTCGCGCTCGCGATAGGGGTAAAGCTCCCTGAGCGCCGCGCTCGCAACAGGCCTCGCGCTCGCAAGCAAATGAACATATCGGCTTCTATCGTGCTTGAGACATGCATCATGCTCGCGACAGAATGCGCCCGCTATCGTTATCACAATCGCGCACTCACGACAAAGCTGCCTAATTCAGCTCGGCATTACGCACTCTATTGCGCTCGCGATAGCATGCATGATGCTGCGGCTCAGTACACTAGAGCTCGGCCTACCGTGAGAGCTGGAATCACCCAGCTCTATCATGCTCGCGATAGATGTCGCGCTCGTGACAGAGTCGCGTTTTGCAATTCTCCAGCAATTCTGCAGAAATATATCTGCTATAAAATTTTACCCAAAACTCCAATTCAACCCAAACTTCACCACAACTCAAATCAAACTTCCAAAACACCTTGAATAGCATAAAACCCATGTTTTACACAAATTATCACAATTAAACGTGCAATTAACACAATCAAAATCCATGAATAATCAAACCAGCATTTTTGCTCTAAAAACTCATTCAATTCATACTTTGGTTCAATAACTCACAATTAAGGCATTCCAACTCAAATCAATCAAAACACATAACATTTACACAAACATAAACAACTTTAACCTCATAAATTTCCAGAAAAATCAAATCAAAACAAATAATCACAAAATATACCCAAAATCATAAATTTCGTAAGCCTTGGTCTCCTTTACTCCAAATCAAAGGGTTCCACTTCCACTAGCCTTCTCCTTACCTTTAGGTTCTCTAAGAGGAATTTTTGAGCAATCAAAACCCAAAACACACAAAACTCAAAACCCTTACCCAAGAACACGCACTAACAAATATCAAAGGAAAAGAGGAAAAAGAAGAAAACCCAAATAAAACCCAACTAAAACTTACCAATAAATCAAAGAATTACTAAATCCCACCACTATTTTCAGCCAAAGGAAGATGGATCAAGATGAAACAAGAGGAAGAAGAAAAAGAATAGAAGAAATGGCGTGAGAAAGAAGAGGGAACAGGAGAGGGGCAAGGGATAGCTACCTCTCTTTCTCTCTCCTTGTCTTTTATAGCCACCCTCACATGCCACATGCATCAAATCATTGGTGGAAGCTAATAACTCACACCCTCCAACCATCCTCTGCACTACACTAAAGTCTAACCACATTAACTCTGTAACAACCCGATTTAGCCCTAGTAGAATTTCGGAATTTTGTTCGGGAATTTAAGAGTTTGTATGTATAAGAGAGTGTATTTGAAGGAGTTCCGAGTGGAATAAGGTTATAAGTTTTGCTAGAAGAAAATTATTTTGAGAAGATGAGTGAGTGGTTTGGTGTGGGTTCTGTCGCGAGCGTGACAGTGTTGCGGGCGCGACAGAATGCTCCACAGGAAGCCTAGAGGAAGTTGGATTATTTGATGTGTATTGGACACATGGCATTGTAGGAGGGTGACATGTGGCATGAGATATTATGTGGTTTGGTCAAAATACATGTATAAAGAGATATACATATGAATTAAAAAGGAAATAAGAAATTAAAGAGATGTACATGTATTAAATTTGGAAGGTGGGAATTTAATTTTGGGTTGAGGTTTGACCAGCTACTCCTCATCTTTTCCCACGTTGGTTTGTTTTGCCTTGGATTATTTGGCCTTTGTTCCTTCTTTTCTTTTTGGCTTTCTACCGTTCTTTCTTGCTTTGCCATCCCTTCCTGCTTTTGCTCCTTTCCTTCTCCATTTGACATGCTCTTTGAGTGAGCCTCTTGGGTTAGTTGAAGAGAGAGTTGTGAAAGGTAGAGTTGGTCCTTGAGAAGGTAAGTTGGATTAGTTATTCGATCTGACCTCCTTTTTCTTTCTATTTTTGATTTAAACTGAGAAGAAGTTTAACTTAAGTGTTTCTATATGATTTTGTGGAAGCTATGAACAAGAGATTGCATAAAGAGAAGGAAAAGGTTGGAGCTGAATAGAGCATAGAGTTCAAGCTTCCTAGAGGTAGGGATCATGTGTGAATCTCATTTTGATTACTTGCAGTGAGCTCATGATATATGTATATATGTTTGTGATCATGTATTGGATCATGGTGTATGAGTTTTGGATGTGTTAAATGGTTTTCATATACTTTTGTGTGTAAAGAGTGATTTTAGAGAAATTCTGTTTAGGTTTCAGTAGAACTTTGAGTATGGTTTTTGTCATAAGTAGAGTTACAGAGCTTCAATTGTGTTGGGTCAAATTGAATCTGAAATCTAAGATCCATAGCTAAAAATGTCTAAGAGGGCACTGGAGCTAATTCCGGCTCTATGATCCTCGAAAATGTTAAAAACCAGAGTATCTCTGGTTAGGTCGGGTTACTGGAATAGTATAGGTTGTTTAGCTTATATCTCGAATTATAGATGTCCAATTGACCTGATATTTGTCCCATTTGACATTTAACATCCTAGGGAACATTTGTTAAGAAGAAAGTGCTGCCTGAAAATGATGTTTAGAGGTCGGTTTAGATCATACAAGTTAGAGGTGAAAAGCAGTCTCCTAAAGGTTCCTGACGGAGCCTTCTATCGCGAGTGCGACAGTGGTCGCAATTGCGACAGAGACACGTTCTTCAGCAAGTGGGGTGCTATCCTAGTCATGTTGTATAGTGTGACTCGGAGAGAAAAGGGAGCAAGAGCACGAGTCGTGCTCAAGAGCACGAGTTGTGCTCACAGAGAGAGGAAAGTGAGAGCACGTAACGTGCTCCAGGGAAAAGAAGGAGTGAGCACGAGTCATGCTCAAGGAGCACAAGTCATGCTCACCAAGAGAGAAATGTAGGGGCATGAGATGTGCTCCAGTTGTGTGAGAGAGTGAGCACGAGTTGTGCTCAAGGAGCACGAGTCGTGCTCCTGCCTCTCCTTCTCTGATTGTCCTGTTTTGATCTTCTGCTCCGGTTTTGAGTTGTTATAGGTTTATATGAGTTTTGCATGTTACCATTTGGTCCGTGTTTGGTTTAAAATTACCTTTTTAAACCTCTTACATGATTAGTAATAATTAAATGTACATGATTAATAAAGTTGTACATGAATTAAATGTCTCTGAATTTGATAAATGCACTTGAATTATAGTTATATTAGTGTGTGTGAGTGGTTTATTGAGCCTGATTACTGTTATAGTGGATAGATAAGCATGCTTATAAAGGGTTAGAGTGCAGCTGCTAGAGTTAGCCTTAATTGTGCCTAGAGTTCGGAATACCTTGTGTATTCCATAGAGTTCGAGTTAATTCTCCATATGTAAGATACTGTAAACAGTATCCAGAGTTACCCGTATCCACCATGAAAGGAATTCAGGCTTGTTAATGTTGTGTAGTGAATTTGATACGATTAAGAGCATTGTTCTGAATAAATGTTATAGCACATAAGAGAATGTTTAAGTACATGATAGTTATATATATATATAAGTATATGTGTACCTGATTGTGAACATATGATAGTGTATATTTGAATAAATGATATGTACAATTTGAAGTGTACATGAATAAGTAAAAGAGAAGAAGTTATATACATGTGAGCCCATAGTATTTGATAATTGAGCATGCAACCTATACACGTATAAGAGCTATATGCATGAGCTATTTGATTTGGTCATATGAAATGTGTGATTTATTTGTGACTTCGCAAAGAAGTCCTTTACATTATTTTCATCCCCACTAAGCGTTATCGCTTAGCACGGATGTTTATTTTCGTGTAGGTTTTCAGGTTCGGATCAGTGAGCGGGCATCTATGGGTCAAGGCAACTAGGAGTTTTGCTATATCTTTTTGTATAAGTTAGAGATAGAGTTAGTGATGTTTTGAGTAACATCATTACGTAATTAAAGTAAAAGATTCAAATGTAAATGTATATGTAAAGCTAAATGAAAACAGAGTGTAATATGGACATGTATAAAGAGATATATGTATATATGTATAGTTAATATGAATTACATGTTGGGCCCTAGTATTATTTTATTTTATTATTCTTAAATAGATGTGTATAATGCTATCCCTTCCGCTAGTGTATGTATATGTACATGTATACGTAAGTGTCCGCGTGGCACCCCGATATTCCTTTTCGGGGGATATGGGGGTGTTACAAACTCACACACTAACTCCATACATACACTCACACTCTAACAAACCCAATAAACATGCATAAAACTCAAATTAAATAACATAAGCCAAAAATACACTTACACACTTACATACAATATGGCTTAAACTACTAGTGTGGGAAACGGGGTGTTACACCTGCGATGACGCATACTCTGAAAAATGAAAGCTCAGGTATCCACAACAATAGTAACGTCAATGTTATGATAGCAGAAGCGCCAACAACAAAAATGAATCAAAGGAACTATTATAATTTAGGCAGACCCTTGTCTTGGGTCCCTAAGAGGCTAATGGAGGAGGGGATGTTACAGCCATTAGCGGCTAGGCCCGCCAGAAACCAGGGACAGCCCAATCACAAGGCGGATCAATATTGTGCTTTCCACCAGCACACCGGGCATTTGACAGATCATTATCGGACTTTAAGGGATCGGGTTCAAGACCTCAATGACGATAAGCAGTTCTCTAACCTAGAAGTGAAAGATAAAGAGTAAGACAGATTAAGTGCCTAAGTGGGAAAGGAAGACGATTCCTAAGGATGACAATGAGCCATTAACTACAACATCTGTGTTGGCGGGAAAGAAAGATGATAGCTATTTAGATATTCTTTTTGTTCTGGAACTATTTAATAATGATGTTTTCAATTCTAGTTTCATTAATAAAAATAAATGGTTTTGCTTATTTGTGTGATATTTCTCATGATTTTACTATGCATAATCATGATGCATTCATATTTGACATTGATTTAATTTATATAACTTCATTTAATCTTGGAAACTTTGGAAAATCCGAAGGGAATCTTGATAGAAACTAACATAACTCCTGAGGGAGAGATTAAAGTTTGAGAGAATAAAGAAAAAAAATGAAAAATAGTCTTTGCCTTGAGATACGAAGACATGCCAGGGATCAAACGTGAAATAAAGGCTGCATTTTCGGATTAGAAGCTTTATTAGCCTTAGGGGCAAAGAATGGTGAGGTGTTTGGGGATTCATTACTGGTAATCCACTAGATTCGAGGTGAATGGGCTATAAAGGAAGAGCGGTTGATGCCATACGTGAAACACTTGAAGATGTTGAGAATTTAGTTGGAAACATGCACCTTTCATTTTGTTTCGAGGGATGAGAATCAGTTAGCTGATGCGCTCGCAACTTTGGTGTCGATATGGGATAATCCAGAAGGGGTAGTCATAGAACCACTGTCAAAACCTCTATAGGAGCCACGCCTTATTCTTTGGTGTGTGGGACGAAAGCACTATTGCCAGTCGAAGTAGAGCTCAAGTCTTTGAGGGTAGTTATGGAAGCCCAGATTCTGGAGACTAATTGGGCGCAGCAACGATTACAATAACTGAATATGTTAGACGAGAATAGATTGCAGGCTTATTATCACAACCAGATCTATCAAAAAAGGCTTGCATGGTCATTTGGTAAAAAGGTCAGAAAACATCGACTAAAGAAGGGAAATTTAGTAGGGATGTGCAAGAACTGACTCGACAAACCTGAACTAGCTATTTGGGTAGGGTTGTTCGGGGTATTAGGATCGGGACACTTTTTTTTCCCTATTGCCCCTCCCTGACTCCCTCTCCCTCTGCCCCTCTCTCCCCCCCCCCCCCCCCCTCATGATCTCTCCTTCTCCCTCTGCCCCTCCCTCTTCCCCCCCCCCTAACCCACGATCTCTCCCTCTCCCTTTACCCCTCTCTCTTCCCCTAGATCTCTCCTTCTTCCCCTGTCTGTAACGATTCGGCTCCTCCTTTATTGCCACCACCGATTTTTGATTCCCTCTCTCTCATTCTCTCTCTTCTTCTTCATCTTTGATTGATCTTCTCTCTTCTTCTTCTTCGATCGATCATTTCTCTCTCCTCTTCTTCTTTCTCTTCGATCGATCTGCTTCCTTCTTCTCCTTCTGGGTTGCGGCCTCTTCATTTTCCTCCTCAGATCTGATTTTGAGTGTTTTTTATGGATTTGTGTTTGATTATGATGGATGTGTTTATTTGTGATAGATTTGTGTTTGATTTTGATGGATTTGTGTTTGATTTTGATTGATTTGTGTATATTTGTGATAGATTTGTGTTTGATTTTGATGAAAAATGTTGAAAAATTATAGAAAGAGGGAGAGAGAGCTGCGAAAAGGAGAAGAGGGAGATAAATCGGGTTAATCGGTTTGGGGCTCAAAAATTATTGGGTTAATCGGTTCAGGGCCCTACTAATATATAGGGTCAGTTTGGTTTAGAATATAGGGTATCTTTCATTTTTTAGGTTGGTTGGGTTCGGTTCGGGTTTATCCGGATTCGACCGATGCACACCTCTAAAATTTAGTCTTAAAGCAAATGAGACCAGGTGTTCTAGACATACGGGGCAAAATTCAGGCCAACCTGGGAATGTGAGGCCCCAACTCGTACCCTAGTAGCTTTGAGCATTTTAAGGTATAAGAGTGGCCTGGTGTGACGCGCGCCGAACTCCGGGGGCCCAGAAAACCTGCTTTTAGGGATTTCGAGAGAGGTTCGTAGAACTTGTAAGAACTACGAAGGCGTCTATGTTGGGCAACAAGAGGTGTTTTAGAGTCGCCACCCAATAAAATTGTAACACCCCTTACCCATGCGTAGGAGAACTCATCGATGAAGGGGGAAAGAACCCGTACAAGCAAGGGTGCCACCAAACAAGATAAATACAAAAAAAACAATACATAATATATAGATTACAGCGGAAATTATAACTTTCAAATCTCAAAGATCATTCATTGATATCAAAGGTTCATCACAAAAGTATTCTTTACATAAACTGATAATACAAAAATTCCATCTTCCAAATTACCTAGCGGAAGCATTACAAAAGAATAAATACAATAAGAGAGCCCAAAAATATTACAAAAGAACTTAGACACAGAACTCAGCTATAACACTTTAATCCTTCTGTGTTGGCTGGACTTGCGAAAACTCTCCCAAAAACTTGACTCCTTTCGCACCTGCACGGATGAAACACCCGTGCTAAGTGATAACGCTTAGTGGGGAAAACACACAATAATATGAATGGCCATTCACAATGGTCGTTAAAGCATAACACATACAAATGGCATATGCTTATAGTCACATAAAACGAAATCATAGTTTAACCATCATTAATTTCATTCAATAGACTCATAATCAAATCCATATTCATACTGATTTCATAAGCACATATAATCACAACAAGACGCTTGTAAACTCACAATAGTGGATAATGAATGAAAACGTTGGGGTACTCGAGGGTACAATTGAAAAGCAACATCTTTAATTTTCTCATTAAAAACATTTTCACATTAGAGGATCTTAAACAATATTAGAACACATTAAGGATTGTGAGGATCCAAACGGGGACCTGATTAGGATTCGGAACACATTGGGGCTGCAGCTATTGAACTCTATTAGGCATGCCTCACTATCCACTAATTTGACTCTTGCAGGCCATGCATAAATCATCTGATCATATTCATATTATTCATAAAATCATCCATGCATAAGTCTAATGGCATCATAAGTTTAGAAATTAAATATAGAAAGCCCCAAAAGAAATTCATTTTAGAAAAATAGGAAGTGTCGTGCTCGCGATAGAGACAAAGCTCTCCTCATGTCGCGCTTGCGACAGCCTTTGGGCTCGTGCGAGGATAGAAAGAACAGCCCCTATCATGCTAGCGACAGAGAGCTAACAGAATTACTATCGCATTCATGTGCTTGCGACAGCGGACTGCCCAATTGTTGCTCGGCAATGGAGCGCTCTGTCACGCTCGCGACAGCGTGCTCGCCCGCTGCACTCTGCAGATCGAAGCTCAATAGCAAGCGAGGACTGGAATCACTGAGCTCTATTGCGCTCGTGACAAGTATCGTGCTCGAGACAGAGTCACGTTTTCTAGCTCTCACGCAAATCTGCAGAATCAACACTTCCAAAATTGCACCCAAAACTCCAATTCAACCCAAACTTCACCACAACCCAAATCAAGTATTCTAATCATCATCCACAATACAAACTTTAACTTTTATACCAATTATCACAATTAAAACAAGCAATTTACATAATCAAAATCTATAATTTAATAAACCAGAAATTTTACTTCAAAAGTTCATCCAAATGCATATTTTGATTCAATACTCCACATCCAAATCATCTCAAAACAAATCATTCAAAACCCATAACATTCAGACACCAACAAATAACTTTAACCTCATAATTTTCCAGAAAATCAAATCAAACCAAATAATCAAATTATACACCAAAATCATAAATTTCCCAAACCTTGATCTCCTTTGCTCCAAATCAAAGGGCTCCACTTCCACTAGCCTTCTCCTTACCCTTAGGTTCTCTAAGAGGAATTTCTGAGCAATCAAAACCCAAAACACACAAAACTCAAAACCCTAACCCAAGAACACACACTAACAAAAATCAAAGGATAAGAGGAAGAAGAAGAAGAAAGAAAGTAACTAAAACGTACCCATAAATACAAGAATTGCTAAATCCCACCAATAATATCAGCCAAAGGAAGGTAGATCAAGATGAAACAAGAGGAAGAAGAAGAAAAGAAGAAGAAATGGCGGGAGGAGGAATAGAACGGGAGAGGGGCAAGGGATAGTTGCCTCTCTTTCTCTCTCCTTGTCTTTTATAGCCACCCTCACTTGCCACATGGCATCAAATCATTGGTGGAACCTAACAACTCACACCCCACAACCATCCTCTACACTACACCTAAGTCTAACAACACTAACTCACACACTAACTCCATACATACACTTACACTCTAACAAACCTAATAAACATGCATAAAACTCAAATTAAATAACACAAGCCAAAAATACACAAACACACTTGCATACCACATGGCTCAAACTACTAAGGTGGGAAACGGGGTGTTACAACTCTCCCCTACTAACAAGAATTTCGTCCTCAAAATTCTTACCTAAACTGAACAACTAAGGGTACTGAGATCTCATCACTGTCTCTGGTTCCCAAGTCACCTCTTCAATTCCATAATGCTGCCATAACACCTTAACCAGAGGAACTTGCTTACTTCTCAACTGTTGCACCTCTCGAGCTAGAATGGCTTTTGGCTCCTCATGGAAAGAATATTCAGGTTGAATCCTTATATCCTGAACTGATAACACATGTGATGGATCTAATTTATAACGGCGGAGCATAGACACATGAAAAACATCGTGCATCTTAGCCAATTCCATCGATAGAGCCAACTTATAGGCAACAAGACCAACCTTTACTAACACTTCGTAGGGACCGATAAATATGGTACTAAGTTTACCCTTCTTGCCAAAACGCAGCACTTTCCTCCAAGGCGATACCTTAAGGAACACCTTGTCTCTAACCTCAAACTGAATCTCCTTCCTCTTCAAATTTGCATAAGACCTCTGTCTATCCTTGGCTATCTTCAAATTATGTTGAACCACTCGAATCTTCTCTTCTGTTTCTCTTACCATCTCAGGCCCAACAAAAGCACGCTCAGTCAATTCTATCCAACAAATCAGAGTCCTACACTGTCATCCATAAAGAGGTTCAAACGATGATATTCCAGTACTTGGCTGATAACTATTATTGTAGGAAAACTCCATGAGCGATACATACTTATCCCAACTGCCTGAAAATTCCAATGCACAACCCCGAAGCATATCCTCCAGAATCTGTATAACCTATTCTAACTGCCCATCTGATTGAGGATGAAAAGCCGTACTGAAATTCAACCGAGTACCCAAAGCCACTTGTAACTTTTTCCAAAAGTTTGATGTGAACCTTGGATCTCGATCATACACTATCGATAACGGAATACCATGCAATTTGAACACTTTATTCACATAGATATCTGCTAACTTATCCATCGAATAATTAACTCTAATCGGCAGAAACTACACTGACTTGCTGAGTCGATCCATAATAACCCAAACCAAATCATGCTTCCTCTGAGTTATAGGCAAGCCTGTAACACCCCCTACCCTTACATAGGAGAACCCATCCACGAGCGAGTGAGAACCCGTACGAGCAGGGGTTTCACTAAACAAGTAGAACAATACACACATCCACAATATACAAAAAACAGCAAAAATTAAAACCTTAAAACTCATTTATTGATATCCAAAGGGTTATTACAAAAATATAGTTAGTAAATAACTGATATTACAAAATTACATTCTTGCAAAAGAATACATAGCGGAAGCCATACAAAAGAATAAATACAATGAGAGCCCAAAAATATTACAAAAAGAATCTTAAGTATAAAACTAAGCCCTAATACTTTAAAACTTCTGTGTTGGCTGGACCTGCAGAGACTCTCCCAAAAGCTCAAAACCTTCCTCACCTACACGGATGAAACACCCGTGCTAAGCGATAATGCTTAGTGGGGAAAACACATAATCATATGAACGACCATTCACAATGGTCGTTAAAGCAAAACACATTCAAAATGGCATATGCTTATAATCACACATATATATAAATCATAGCTTAATCGCATTCAATTAGATTCAAAAGCTCATAATCAACTTCATAAATCATGCTGATTCACATACTTATAGTCACCACAAACAAACAATGAAATGCCTGCTGACTCATAATAGCGGATAATGAGTGAACACATTGGGGTACCCGAGGGTACAATCGAAAAGCAATATCATCATTTTCTCATTCAAAACATTTTCACATTGGGTGATCTTAAACAAGATTCATACGCATTGAGGATCGCGAGGTTCCAAATGGGGACCTGATCAGGGTCCAAAACACATTGGGGCTGCAGCTACTGAACTCTATTAGGCATGCCTAACTATCCACTAATTTGACTCTTACAGGCCATGCATAAAACATTCCATAATCGATACATAACATTTAATATAATTTGATGGAATAAATATTTTAAGTAAATATCGTTTAATAACTGAGATGACACTAAATAAACATTAAAACCAAAAACAAGTATAAATGGGATGAAAAAGACGAAAATCCAAAACTTTAAAAATTCAGGATAGAAGGCATTTACACGGCAGTATGACCAAACCTTACCACCGTGTAAGACATCCTACACGGTGGTAAGGTAAAGCCATACCGCCATGTAGCATATAAAACATGAAACCTTTAGGAAAACAGAATGCATTAGCCCCGTATAAAATGCACAACACAGAAATCTTTCAAAACAGAATGACTTTACACGGCAGTATGCAAAATCCTTACCGTCATGTAAAATCACGGATGGGGAAACTAAAGAACAGAATATGATCACACAGTGGTATGCCCATTTCATACCGCCGTGTAGATCATCCGAAACCTAGAAAATCACCCAAAATTAACCCAATTCTCAACCAAAATTTATCATACTTTTAGCTATATTTCTACACGCTAATTTCACAAGTATACGGTGTACCGATTATAGTACAAGTGATGTCGATCCCACGAGGAATGTAGATTAACATTACACAATATTACTACTCAATTTTAATCTTGTTAACAATATTCATTACTTTGAAAGTTAACTCTAAACTATTATTATCATGTAACTTAATTAAACCTAGTTCATGGTAATCAAAGAAGACAAAATATATAATGAAGAAATAGTGATTATAAACTTGATTCCATCATTTTAATTAAAAGTTATAATCTTATCAGAAAGCCAAGTTGGAATATAGTTCTAATCCATTCTCTCGACATGAATTAGAATGCCTAAAACTGCAATTAAAATACTAATCCTTAATTCTCATTAATGAACTAGTTAATTCTAATTACATATTTTAAGATTATTCACCAACTTACAGCAATCATCTCAACATACTAATCTCTCTAGTTATGTTTTAATAATGAATTCCTATTAGATGTAAGTTAAAATGAATCTCTCAATTCTACCTTAACTTATAAAGATCATGCAATAAATACTAATAGAAAATTTTACATTCAAAGATTACTATCATAGATCGAAATAGAAAATAATATTAATATTCAAGTTCATTAAATAACATTCATTTGATTTATAGAGAAGAAATAATAGATAAGAGTAGTAAGAAAGAAATCTCTCAATCCTTTTCTCAAACCCTTGAAATAAATTTTCTTCTCCTTGATCTTCTTCTTCAATACATAAGAACTAATTAGAGAACTTTAACTATAAACTTACAGAAATTACATAGTTAAAAATATAATCTATTTTTTTTTCTCCTTTAAAATTACAATTAAATTACATATTTATAATGGTCTAAAGGGGGTTGATTTCACCCATGGTCACTCAACTTATCACTTATCACGCAAAAGTAACCGACTTTTTTTTTCTTACTTAAATGTCACTGAACTTTTAATATTATTGCACAAAAGTCATGTTGATCGGAATCCGGCGACGACTCTTGCCGGACTGATAAGTTCAACAAATGTTACATTTAAATTAATTTCACTCACGGTCACTAAACTTATCATTTATCTCGCAAAAGTAATTAACTTTTGTTTTTCTCAACTTAAATGTTATTGAACTTTTAACATTTTTGCAAAAAAAGTCATCAATCCGGCAAGGGTCGTCGCCGGATTCCGGTCAACATGACTTTTGTGCAATAATGTTAAAAGTTCAGTGACATTTAAGTAAGAAAAAAAAAAGTCGGTTACTTTTGCGCGATAAGTGATAAGTTGAGTGACCATGAGTGAAATTGACCCGTCTAAAGGTTGTGTCAGTCCTTCAAATAGTTGCAAAGGTTTGTGAAAAGAGATGCCCCTTCAGGTGACTTTTTAGAAGTAACTGACCAACAGATCTTTCTGTCACGATCGCGATGACTGTCACGCTCGCGACATAATGCGGAACTTGTAACACCCCAAAAATCACCTTAGTAGAATTGAGTAAGATTAGTGTAATTATATGTGTATTAATTAGGGTTTACAGATTTGGACTAAATTGAAAAGTGAAATTAGGGACTTAATTATAAAGAAATAAAATATTGTAGTGGCTAAAGTGTAACTTGCATGATTAAGTGATAAGTGGAGATTGATTAGTGTAATAGTGATTAATTATTGTTAAGTGAATATTAGTGGAAGCCATGTGGGATTGTAGGAGCCAGCCACCTAGCTTGAGTAGGAAAGGGAATTTGATACCTCCTCCTTGCATGCACATATAAGGGTTTAGATGAGAGAGAATGGGAAAATTCTGTCATTTTGGTCTCTTTTTCTTCTGTTCTTCAATTCTTCATCCGTCTCCCTCTTTCTCTTGTTCTTCAAATTGCCATGGATTTCTAAGAACCTGGTAGCAATAGTAAGAAGGTTAAGTACTCAGCTAGAAAGGTATGTCTTGGTATAGAGTTTGTCTTCTTCATCTCCATCTATTTCTGATTTGGATTTTAAGTTATGAGTAGAGTCTAATGGAATTGTACATATATTGTCTGTGCTTGTGAGTTGAAGAGCCAAGTAGAGCTGCCAAGGGTAAAGAGAAGGTGGTATAGAAAGGAAGGAAGGAGTGCTCCAAGAGGTTAGGTATTGAGTGTGAATTGATATGCTTTGATGTGTTAAAGTATGTGTTTAATGTGTGTATATGGTTAATTGATTTGAATTGGATAGTGATTGAATAAGATAGTGAACTAGTGTAAATTGATTATTGAAATGGAATAGAGATATTGATATGTAGTGGATAGTAGATGCTATGGTCATGCCAAGATTGTTGAAAGTGTGATTTTGATATCTTATATGAGTGTTTAAGTTAAATTGTATAGAGAGTTTAGAAAGATGCATGTAAGAGTTTAATTGTGTATTTTGGCATGTGAAGTGATGTGGTAAAGTGTGCTTGAGTTGTGAGTGAGTTAGTCAAAAGTTAGTGAATGCAAGAATGCAAAGTGTGTATATAGCACAGCTGTGTCTTGGTAAAATATAGCTATGTATTGGCAATTTTGTATGGGTCACGGTCACAACCATTTGGTTGTCACCGTGGGGCATACAGAGATTGCATTCTTCCCATATAGAAATGGTATGTCACGGTGACAATGAATCTGGTTGCCACCGTGAGATACCCCATTTTGCATTCTGTCCAGGAACTATTTCGTATGTCACGGTCACAACCAGATTCGTTATCGCCGTGAGGTATGAAATTATGCATTCTATTTTGAGAATTGGTGTATGTTATGGTCATAACCAGATTGGTTGTCACCGTGAGGTACTTTAACATTTTTTTCTTTTCTAAAACATCATGAGATTTTGGGATGCATGACAAAGCCTAACTAAGCTTGATTGCATCACTGTGTGAGATTATTAATATGTGATGAGTACCTACTTATGCGATTTAATCTTAATATGTGAATAATATCATGCGAATAAATAATACTATGGGAATGAGCCACCTTATAATAACAACTATTACTATGTGTTACTAAGCGATTGAGTATTATGCGAATAGGTAATGCCATGAGAATAAATGCATAATGACTGAATAAACTAATAAGTCTATAGTCGAGTTGTGGATAAATAAGCATGCTTATGAAGGACTAGTGAATTGCGGCTGCTAGTGTGACACCAACGGGTGTCTAGTGATTGATACCGACGGGTATCTAGAGGTAAAGAGTTTGAGACTTCGTTCTCTAGTGATTAATATTTATTGTAACCGTATCCACCTCTAAGATGGTTCAGGCTAACAATGACAAATGTGTATGTATGATTGATAGTGATGTGGTGTTTAAGAATTTATTGTGTTTTATATGCATATTGATAATATTGTTCCTATTTATCATGTAATATCGATGCTATGCTAAGTGAACTAGTGATATTAATAGTGAAACCTTTCACTGGCATAATGGAGTGATTATTGAGCATGGTATGTGATTATTGACTTATAGCGGTTTATAGTTATTGTAACCTTCTTGCTTAACATGTACTAATGGATATTGGCATGTTAAAGCAATATCGACTTAGTGATTGTTACATGAAATGGTATATGGTTTAAGCATGTTTCCTTTTTGTTTATTGTATGGTGTCTTGTGAATGTTACATTGGTATTTGTTTATCTACATCCCCACTAAGAGTTATCACTTAGCACAGGTGCTTGTGTCCCATGTAGGTCGTGAATTGGAGTCGTATTTTTGAAGGAAGTTTTGCAGGCCACCCTAGGAGCGGGAAGTGTCATTTTGAGTGTAATGATTTTGTAAAGTTAAAGCTCCATTTTTGTAATAACTATTCTTTTTGTAACTTGTATAGTGATATGTAAGTTAAGAGAAGTGAAACTGTAATTTGTAATGTGTGGACAATAATGAACTAGTAATAGTGTATGAGTTGGTGGTAGTGTATGGCTTATAGTCCTTAGTGTATGCTAATAGTGATAGGGATTTTAAGTAATGTTAATTGAACATGGTAATTGTATGCTTAGTGCCGTGTAGCACTCCCTTGTCCTCCCAAGGGGCATTGGGGCATTACAGAGCTCCTTTTCTTTCCTCTTCTCTTCTCTTTTCTCTCTGCTTTCTCTCTCTCCCTTCATGACTCGTGCTCTGCTTCACGAGTCGTGCTCTGCCTCATCACTCGTGATCTTTTGGTTCACCTTTCTACCTTCTGATCTGTATTTCTTCCTTCTCTTTGCACATCTTCAAGACTCGTGTCCCCCTTTGAGACTCGTGCTCCTCTTTTACGCCCTTCTCCAGTTGTGCAGATCTTCACGACTTGTGCGCTTCGATCTCCTCTTCATGAGTCGTGTCCCTGGCTACGAGTCATGCACTACTAACTTCTCTTCTCTTAACGAGTCGTGCTTTTCTTCACTTTCACCCATATCATCCTACAAAACATATAAACATGTAAACTAAACAAATAACATGAAATATACATATATTTACATACTTAACTTCTTAAACTCACACAAAACATACACTAAATAATACATCAATTAAGCAGCTATCAAATTCCCCCACACTTAAACCTTGCTTGCCCTCAAGCAAGAGAAAAGAATGAGAAAATATAATACCAAGAAAATTTTATTATACAGCATTGTTCATTATGCATATGTGATAGATTGAAACAAAATCAAATACCTGGAAGACTCAAAATACTAGTAAATCAACTCTTAAAGCATGTATATCAAATTTAACAAGTCATCTAAATTTACTAATTCCAACATCAAGACTATAGAGTCTCAAAACTAAACATGCTTAAAAGAGAGAATATTGATCATAAACTTTAAAATTCTAAGGTTTCTAGTTGCCTTTTTAGGACAATTTGTAAGCACACACACCCTTAATCTAATCTCATGGCATTTTTAAACTTTTCTTTTCTTTTCTTTTCTTATTACTCTATTATTTTTTTTTCTTTTGAACATGGGTATACTTTTAGACTTTATCCCATGAATTTGAGAATAGTAAGAGAATGTAGTATTGGGTGCATTTTACGCTCCATCCCATACTTTAATGCAATTTTAGATATACATCTTTGTTTTTTTTTTCTTTAGTTTTATGAATTTTGTGGGTGCATTTTATGCTCCATCCCACTTATTTTTTTTCTTTTTAAGTCCTCAGCCATTATTGAAAAGTCTAAGGGTAAGTATTATGGCTATAATTGCCATAGGGCAACTAAAACCCTAAAATATTAAATTAAATAAGTAAATCCTGACTTTAAAGCATAGTTAGTAAAGAAACTAAATAATCTAAAATGTTGAAAGAAGTAAAAATAAGATAACTTGAAAAACATAAAACACATACTAAAAATTTTGAAACACTAATATAATGAGTATAAAAGGTAAATGACTTAATATAACAACCTATATTATATACAGAAGAATAATGCTTTATAATAAAACTTACTTAAAACCCAATTGAAAAATAAATACACACAAACACACATGCAAATAATATATAAAACATACACAAACTCACAAAACACAAACAAACATGCAAATATAAGCATACTCCCCCACACTTAGAACCAACAATGTCTTCAATGTGAAGAAATAAAATGAAAAGAAAAAGAAAGAAAAAAAATAAAACAAAGATAAGAAAAACTTCCCTTATCATCATGGTGAAGGTGGAGGAGATGAGACTATATTACCAGCTTGTGCAATAAAAGTGGCCACCTTATGCTCAAGTCTACATTGACGTCTAGCCAAAGAAGACAGTTGATCTTGCATGGTGGACTGATTTCTCAAAATTTGTTCTAACATGGCTGGCATGTTATGGAAAGAAGATCCAATGGTAGGAAAGGCAGGAACATCAGCTATATCCTCATCACCAGCTTCATCTTATTCCTCTTGCATCTCTTCATCCCTACTGCTCTCATCATCACCAGCTTCCTCTTGTTGAGCAAAGGATCCTGCAATATCCCTCCAATAAGATCTAGCATAATATGGAACAACCTGAAATGCATTATTCACAACCTCTTGATGCACAAACAAATGTTTAGTAAAATACATACAGGGACGGACTCTAGTATGAATACGAAGATCAATATCCAAATGCCTTGCAATCACAAAAATAATATGCCCATGTGTGAGAGGTGCATCAATACGACTAACACATTGCATTAACTGATTAAATACCCAATATGACCAACATATAGATTTCCCTTTATGCACATACCACATTAAAAATAACTCATGAGAAGAAAGTCTGTTAGACTCAGACCTATTAAAAAGAAAGGAAGCTAAAATTTTATGCAAAATCTAATATTTTAGATCCTTGATAAACATTGATTTGGCCTCTCTAGATCTATAAGGTGTTGTCAAACCAGTAAGGAATGACCAAAATTCATTTAGATGGAAGGATTTTGGAGGGTCACATAATCCAGACTGTTTAAACCCAATGAATCGGTGCATCATGAAATAAGTGAGTGTGTAATCACTACCTAATAATCTAAAGTCTAGTAGCCTATCATTCTCCTCATTTGTTTTCAAATTAGTGTAAAATTCTAACATTAAATCAGGATAACAGTTCTCATGCATGATCACAAATCTCAACAATCCACACCGTGATAGCATTTCATTAACAATATCCAACATACCTACTTGCTCAAGCAAAGAAATAGGAAAAAACTTACATTGCAATATTGCTCTCTCCTGAAAAGCAAGAAATCGGTTACCTTCTTCAATAGAGGAGATTAGAAAGCTAGCACCAAACGTGTCTGAAAGATCACCTTGCTCAGTGGATTCGACTCGATCAAGATTGCACGACTCGGTTTGTCCCTTTTCATACAGCAGAGCCGTGAATATCAGCACGACTTGTGAAGAAGATCTCATGTTGCACTTGTAAATACCTTCATGAGTCGGACTAATTGCATGACCCGTGAAGAAGACAAATTGCACGGCAGCATGAGTCGGACGTAAGTGCACAACTCGTGCACTTGCTGTTCCACTCGTGAAGAAACAACACGAGTCAGCATAGCTTCAACGTTTGCTCATTCTATCGCAAACGCGATGCTTGCCGCGCTCATGACATAATCTTTCCTTCTTGTACTCGTAAAGCATAGCCTTCTGTCGCGATGCTTGTCGCGCTCGTAACAGAATCACATTGTCTTACACAATTTTATTTTTCTAATTTCTCTGTTGGCCGTACCACCCCTTGTTGAGCCCTGCTCAACGCTGGCGTAGCAAAGTTCATCAACCTAGGTAGATTCTTGTGACGCGCGCCGAACCCCAAGGCACCCCGAAACACCCGCTTTTAGGGCCTTCAAGATGAGGTTCATAAAAAAGTTGTAAGAAATTACAAGTGCATCCATTTTGGCCAATAAGGAGGTTTCATGGAGTCGCCACCCAATAGAACATTGGGAAAGGTTGTCTAGCCTCAGTGAGCCTAAGACAGCGTTGCTATGTCCATTGTGGGCAAGCCGGAGGTGTCTTGGAGGCCCCACCCTAACAAAATATTAGGATGGCCCTCTCACCTCGCGCTTAGGCAAACCGGAGGTGTCTTGGAGGCCCCATCCTAATAGAACATTAGGATGGCCCTCTCGCCTCGTGGTGCCTAGGACTATGCAAATTGAGCCTTTTTACAAGACATAAGAGGTGTCTTGGAGGCCCCACCTCAATAGAACATTGAGATGGCCCTGTCGCCTCATTGAGCCTAAAGACCAGAGAAGCTTCGGGACTTCTCATTTATTCATACCTTAGTTAAGTTTATAATGGAGTTTTGAATTTAGCGTTCCATCCCATTTCTCATTCAATTCCATGCAATTTAATTAAATCACAGGTTATCTATTTAGGAAAAGCGATAAATAAAAGAATAATTAAAATAAAGCATATGAAAATAAATTACAGCAAAACTAAGGGCAGAATACAGCCCCCATTGTAAATAAAATATAAATCATACATAAAACGAGCAGTTTATTAAGGATGAGGACATTGGTCCTCGCATGCATACCTTAAAAAAATGTTAAAGGTGATGGTTTATTTGGGTATGAAAAACTAGGACATTGGTCCCATTTTTTATTTAGAAAAATTCCATTTATTTGTAGAAATTTTTAGCCATTTTTACATTAGTGGGCTCAAAATAATATTTACAATAAATTGGAAATGAAAATAAACTAAAAGGAGATAGGGTAAAGAAAATGAACCAAATTGGTGTCACCGAATCATCCTAGCGGGCTCCCCTTCTCAACGCCCCATATTCAATAAAAATAAATAGGCTCACAATAAAAACAAATAACATGTGAGTGGTATAATGAAATAAAATAATGATAATAAAAGGAAATATAAGAAATAAAATAAATATATAAGCAACAGATATAAATATCTATATGTTGATAAAGTAAAAAATAAAAGAAAAGTATGATTGAACCCAGAATATTTACCATCAGAATTCGAGCTCGATGAAGGGAAAATATGATTGATTTCCTTGCTTTGATCCGCAAAATTAGAATTGAAAATAAAAAGTTGGAGTTTTATTTCAAGAAAGAAAATTGTTTAGCAAATGGAAGAAAACAAAAATTCTCAAGAGCAAAGAATTATTTTCTTTGTCTCAAGAAATTATTGATAAGAAATTGAAGTTTAAAATCTAAAAAATTTTATTCGAAGAAAAAAAAAAACTCAAGACAAAAGTGTAGAGAGAATTTCATTAATCAAGAAGAAAAATCTGAATCCTTTTCTCGATCCTCAGCCTCCTATTTACAGGTAAATGAGGATAAAGATAAAAAAATTTAAATCTTTTTAAAATTTAAATACATTTGAATTAAACTTCATTTTAGAAAATAAAATCAAATATTTAAATTCAAATTAGATTTAAAGATAAAATCAAATCCTTTTAAATTCAAATTAGAATTTAAAAGAAAAAATTAAATCTTTGATATTTATCTTAAGGACAAATAAAATAAAATAAAATAAAGTAAAATAAATAATTTATTAATTTTAAAAATTGAAAAAATTATAAAAATACCAAAAATGAGATAAAAAATTAATTTTGGGAAAACAAATCATGAAAAAAGGCCAAAAAATGCATTTTCGGCGGAACAAGGGCGACCGATGCTCGTCGGCGCTTGCACGCTGGGTGAGAGCGCTCACCGGGTGAGAGCGCTCACCCAGCACGCGTGACGGGCTGCATGTCACTCGCACACGGGTGACGCCCTATGCGTCGCTCGAGCGATGGCGATTTGCGCTGCCACAGGTGCGCCGCCGCACCGACATTCGCAAAATTAATTTTTTTTTAAATTTAACTAAAAATACTATAATTTCCAAACCCATTTTTCAAATCTAATTTTTAAAATATTTTTTATTATTTTTTATTTTTTCACTCTAAAATGCAAATTTGACAAGAAAATTATCACTTTTAACCTTTTGGCCTATGAACAGGCATCTTATCATCATTGGGTAACTCTGATCTGGGCTGCCTCCGGACCCGATGTCTACAATTATCTTCTTCAGCCATGATTAGTCTCCTAGTTCTATTCTTCTTCTTATTGGATTTTCGATTACTTGATATAAATCTTTCTATTTCTGGATTCAATGGTTCAAGTTATTCTTGAGAACTTCTTGTACTAGGCATAGACTTGAACTATTCAATCCTGTAAAACAACACAAAACAAACGCAAAACTAATTAAGTCTTGTAATCCAAAATAATAAATCAAGATTCATAATGGCAATAAATTTAATCTTACATTCCCCAGCAACGACGCCAAAAACTTGTTAGCTGTATTTCTACACGCTAATTCCACAAGTATACGATGTACCATTTATAGTATAAGAGATGTCGAACCCACAAGGAATGTAGATTAACATTACACAATATTACTACTCAATTTTAATCTTGTTTACAATATTCATTACTTTGAAAGTTAACTATAAACTATTATTATCATGTAACTTAATTAAACCTAGTTAATGATAATCAAAGAAGACAAAGTATATAATGAAGAAATAGTGATTATGAACTTGATTCCATCATTTTAATTAAAAGTTATAATCTTATCAGTAAGCCAAGTTGGAATATAGTTCTAATCCATTCTCTCGACATGAATTAGAATGCCTAAAACTGCAATTAAAATACTAATCGTTAATTCTCATTAATGAACTAGTTAATTCTAATTACATATTTTAAGATTATTCACCAACCTATAGCAATCATCTCAACATACTGATCTCTCTAGTTATGCTTTAATAATGAATTCCTATTAGATGTAAGTTAAAATGAATCTCTCAATTCTACCTTAACTTATAAAGATCATACAATAAATACTAATAGAAAATTTTACATTCAAAGACTACTATCATAGATGGGAATAGAAAATAATATTAATATTCAAGTTCACTAAATAACATTCATTTGATTTATAGAGAAGAAATAATAGATAAGAGTAGTAAGAAAGAAATCTCTCAACCCTTTTCTCAAACCCTTGAAATAAATTTTGTTCTTCTTGATCTTCTTCTTCAATACATAAGAACTAATTAGAGAACTTTAACTAAAAACTTACAGAAATTACTTAGTTAAAAATACAATCTATTTTTTTCTCCTTTAAAATTACAATTGAATTACATATTTATAATGGTCTAAAGGTTATGTCCCTTCTTCAAATAGTTGCAAAGGTTGGTGGAAAGAGATGCCCCTTCAGGTGACTTTTTAGAAGTAACTGACTAACAGATCTTTCTGTCGCGATCGCGACAGAACGTAGAACTCCTTTTCTTTCCTCTTCTCTTCTCTTTTCTCTGTACTTTCTCTCTGTCCCTTCACGACTCGTGCTCTCCTTCACGAGTCGTGCTCTGCCTGTTCTAGTCGTGCTTTGCCTCATCACTCGTGATCTTCTGGTTCACCTTTCTGCCTTCTGATCTGTATTTCTTCCTTCTCTTTGCACATCTTTACGAATCGTGTCCCCCTTTGAGACTCGTGCTCCTCTCTTATGCCCTTCTCTAGTTGTGCAGATCTTCACTAATCGTGCGCTTTGATCTCCTCTTCACGAGTCATGTCCCTGGCTACGAGTCGTGCACTGCTAACTTCTCTTCTCTTCACGAGTCGTGCTTTTCTTCACTTTCACCCATATCATCCGACAAAACATATAAACACGCAAACTAAACAAATAACATGTAATATACAAACATTTACATACTTATCTACTTAAACTCACACAAAACATGCACTAAATTTTACATCAATTAAGCAGCTATTAAGCAACAATCCCAAACCTAGAAGTCCTTAGCTCCTAATCACAAGCTCCACTTCCACAAGCTTTCTCTTTACCCTTGGGGTGTCTAGGAGGCACCTTTGAACAAGAACACCCAAAACACACAACCAACAAAACCCTAGCTCAAAACCATAACTAACAAAATCAAAGAAAAGATGAATAAGAAGAGGAACCAAACCTTACCAATCTCACTTGAGTTGATCAATTTCCACCAAAAATCTTAGCCAAGTGAAGAGGGAACAAGATGGAACAAGGGAAAGAAGAAGAGGAGGAGAGGAGATGGCATGAGGAAGGAAGAACGGGAGAGCAAGGCAAATTTCTGCTCTCTCTTTCTCTCTCCTTACCATTTATACCCCTCTTTAAATCCTTGCCACATGTCATCTTACCAATGGTGGGACTTGATCACTCACACCCTACAACCACACTCTACACCGCATCCAAGTCTAACTATAATAATACACACACTAACTCCCTATATGCATCCTCACTATAACAAAGCCCTCACACACATAAACTACTTCTATACATGCAACCACACTATAACAAAACTCAAAATTCATGCATAAAACTCAATTTAAAATAACAAATGCCAAATCACACACATATACACTTGCGCACAGAATGGCTCAAACTACTTAGGGGAAAACAGGGTGTTACAACTCTCCCCTACTAACAAGAATTTCGTCCTCAAAATTCTCACCTGAACTGAATAACTTAGGGTACTGCGACCTCATCACTGCCTCTGGTTCCCAAGTCGCTTCCTCAACTCCATGATGCTGCCATAACACTTTAACTAAGGGAACTTGCTTGCTTCTCAATTGTCTCACTTCTCTGGCTAAAATGGCTTTCGGTTCCTCATCATACGAATAGTCTAGCTGAACCCTTATGTCCTGAACCGACAACACATGCGATGGATCCGATCTGTACCGGCAGAGCATAGATACATAGAAAATATCGTGCAACTTTACCAAATCCAAAGGCAAAGCTAATCTATAAGCAACAGGTCCAATGTTTTCTAGAATCTCAAAAGGTCCAATAAATCAAGGACTAAGCTTGCCCTTCTTACCAAAACTCAACATTTTTCTTCATGGCGATAACTTAAGGAACACCTTGTTTCCAATTTCAGACTGAATGCCCTTTCTCTTCAAATTAGCATAAGACCTTTGTCTATCCTTAGCCACCTTTAAATTCTGCTGAACCACTCGGATCTTCTCTTTAGTATCTCTAACCATATCTGGCCCAACAAAGGAACTCTCGATCAATTCTGTCTAACAAACCAGAGTCCTACATTATTGTCCATAAAGAGCTTTAAACGGTGGCATTCTAATGCTCGACTGATAACTATTGTTGTAGGCAAACTCCATGAGCGTCGCATACTTGTCCCAACTACATAAAAATTCCAAAGCACAACCTCGAAGCATATCTTATAAAATCTGAATAACCCGTTCTAACAGACCGTATGGCTGAGGATGAAATGCCATACTGAAGTTCAACCGAGTACCCAAAGCTGCTTGTAACTCTTTCCAAAACTTTTATGTGAACCTCAGATCCGGATCTGACACTATCGATAATGGGATACCACGCAATCTGACCACCTCATCCACATAAATACTTGCCAACTTATCATCAAATAGTCAACTCGGACTGGCAAAAAATGCGCTGACTTGGTGAGTCGGTCCACGATCACCCACGCTGAATTATGCTTTCTCTGAGTCAAGGCAAGCATGACACAAAATCCATGGCGATATCATCCCATTTCCATTTGGGAATGGGTAGAGGGTTGAGCAATCTCGAAGGGACTTGATGCTCAGCCTTTACCTATTGACAAGTCAAACACTTGGTCACAAACTCTACAATGTCTCTTTTCATTCCAGACCACCAGTAGAACTGCTTCAGATCTCGATACACCTTCTCACTACTCGGATGCATAGTAAAGACCATAGTGTGTACTTCACTCAAAAGCTTCTTCTTTAACCCATCATCCTCAGGCACACACAAACGATTCCTATACATAAGCAGCCCATCCAAAACTGAAAACTCAGATTGCTTACCATTATGAACCTCTTGCAAAACTCGCTGCAACTTCACATCATCTTTCTGGGCATCAACAATCAATTGCCTCAAAGATGGCTTAGCTTTCAGTTGGGCAACCAAAGCCCTATCCGAATCCAATCTGCACTTAAAACGCTGTAAAAATAAAGCCGAAACTGACTTCCTACTCAAAGCATCCGCTACAACATTGGCCTTGCCCAGATGATACTCCAAAATACAATCGTAGTCCTTAAACAACTCCAGTCATCGACGCTGTCTCATATTCAACTCTTTTTGGGTGAGGAGGTACTTCAAACTCTTATGATCCGTGAAAATCATACATGTCTCCCCATACAGATAATGTGCCAATCTTCAAAGCAAAGATCACAACTGCTAACTCTAAGTCATGCATCAGATAATTCTTCTCATGAGGCTTCAACTGATGAGACACATATACCATAACCTTACCTTCTTGCATCAGAACACAACCAAGTCCAACTCCTGAAGCATCACTGTACATTACAAATTCCTTACTCGAAATGGGTTGAGTAAGTACAGGAGCTTCGACCAACAACCTCTTTAACTGTTCAAAACATGCCTGACACTTATCCGACCACCCAAATCATACTCCTTTCCTCAAAAGTCAAGTCATATGAGGAGCAATTACTAAAAACCCCTTAACTAACCTACGATAATACCCCGCCAAACCTAGGAAACTTCTCACTTCTAGAACATTCCTAGGTGCCTTCCAATTCACAATCGCCTCAATCTTGGCCGGATCAACTTGAATACCTTTAGCCGAAATGATATGACCCAAGAAAGACACCTCTCTAAGCCAAAAATCACACTTGCTGAGCTTCGCAAACAAATGGTGATCTCTCAAAACCTGAAGCACTATCCGAAGATGCTCTTCATGCTTACTCTCATTCTTCGAGTACACAAAAATATCGTCAATAAATACCATAAAAAATCAGTCGAGATATGGCCTGAACACTCTGTTCGTCAAATCCATAAAAGCCGCAGGTGCATTGTTCAAACCAAACTGCATTACAAGAAACTCATAATGACCATATCGCGTCCGAAATGCAGTCTTAACCACATCCGCATCTCTAACCCGAAACTAATAATACCCAAACCGAAGATCAATCTTAGAAAAGACTCCTGCACCTCTGAGCTGGTCAAACAAATCCTCAATCCTAGGCAAATGATACTTATTCTTCACAGTAACCTTATTAATCTGACGGTAATCCATGCACATCCTAAACGTACCATCCTTCTTCTTACAAACAACACTGGAGCTCCCCACGGAGATACGTTGGGTCTTATAAAGGCTTTATCCAATAGCTCTTGTAATTGAGTTTTAAGTTCTCTCAATTCTATAGGAGCCATTCAACAAGGTGCTTTAGAAATAGGAGCAGTACCTAGCACTATCTCTATGGACAATTCCACTTCTCTCTCCAGAGGTAACTGTGACGCGCGCCGGACCACAAGGGCGCCCCTTTGACCGCCCGCTTTAAGGCGATCAGGCTGATGAGGTCCGTTGATAACTTGCAACGAATTACAAGTGCGTCTATTTTGGGCAACAGGGAGGTTTCATGGAGTTGCCACCCAATAAAACATTGGGAAAGTTCCTCTCGCCTCGGAGAGCCTAAGATAGCGCATGTATCCATTTTGGGCAAACCAAAAGGGGTCTTGGAGGATGAACCTCTCTCCCTTAGAGCCTAGAATTTATTAAGCCTTTTGACACAAGAGGTGTCTTGGAGGTCTCATTCTAATGAATGATCGGATATACCTCTTGCCTCGTTGAGCCCAAAGACCAGAGAAGGTTCGGGACTGCCATTTATTAATATCTTGGTTAATTTTATGATTCAGTTTTGAATTTAATATTTCATCCTTTTCTCATTCGATTTTAATGCAATAATTTAAAGTGCACAACAATCATATAATAAAGCGATAAAAGGACAGAAGAAAAGTAAAGCGCAAAGCAATAGATTACAATAAAACTAGGGGCAGAAATACAACCCCCATTTGTAAATAAAACACGACACATGCATAAATCGGGTCATTTTTTAGAGATGAGGACATTGGTCCTCGCATGCATATTTAAAAAAATAATTTTAACGTGACAATTTTATTTGGGATGAAAACTAGGACATTGGTCCCCTTTATTAGGAAAAACCAATTTATTCTATAAAATATTTTTATACGATTTTTTATTTAAGCGTGCATAAAAAAACCATTTTATTTAGCAATTACATACACGTAAATCAAAAATATAAACAAAATGAGAATTAAAAAGTACAATAAAAAATACCAAACCTCGCATCCCCTCCTTTGCGTGCATGGATGCTCAAATAAGAATAAAATAATGATTTGCAACCAAAAATAAAAAAATTGAAATTCATGTTAGTGATTAAGCCAAAGAAATTATTTAAACATATAAAATAATAAATCATAGATTAAAATAAAAAAAAATGTATTATTTATGACAAAACTAATTAAATGACGTGATAAAATATATAGTTTAACAAATTAGCAACTTTACATGCACAAAATAACACAACATAATGAAAAACGCAAATTATAAATAAAGATTAGCATGCATAAAAATTAATAATAACAAATTTATCATACCTAAAACATGCATAAAATAATTATGAGGCAATTTAACATGCACAAGAATAAAAAGATACAATAATCATGCCGAAACATGTTAAATAAATAATTATAATAACAGCAATTTGGAGAAAAAAATAAAAATATTAACATATACAAGAAACAATTTAACAAGAAAATAAAATAATAGATTTAAAAGAATTTATATATTAGATAAATAATTAAAGATAAAAATAAGAAGGTAGTAGTAGGCTAAAAGAATTTACATACTAAATAATTAGTCAAAAACAAAACTAAAAAATTGGATCTAAAAGAATTTACTTTTTAAATAATCAATTAAAAAAAACCAAAGTAAAAAAAAAAAGAAAATAATGGGACTAAAAGAATTTACATGCTAATCAGTTAATTGAAAACAAAATAAATGAAATTAACAAAAAGAATAAAGGAGTAAAGCCAAGAATAATTACCCTCAATATTTTCTTGTAGAATTGAAGGTAGATGAATTAATCCTTTTCCTTGATTTGTTGGAATAATAATAAAATTCTGATGTAAGAAATTGAAAATAATTTTATGTAATTTTTTAAGAAGAAATGAAGCACTTTTCTAAGAAAATCCTTCCCAAAATTTTCAGCCAAAACCCAATTTTTTTCTCCCTAAGAAAATCAGATTTTTTCCCCAAAAAACCTCCTTGAAACTCCCAAAAATCGTCCCCCCAAAAATCTCCAAGTTTTTGCCTTTTTCCCTTCAAAAACTGCCAAAACACCCCCCCAAAACCCCACAAATCGGAAAAAAAACATTACAGGGCGTTATGGGGACGGGCGTCCCAGCGCCCACTGCGTGCGGAAATCGAGCAGTGCGCGGACGCTCCACGCGCGACGCACTTGGCGTCGCTCACGGGGCGAGCAACGCTCATTTTTTACCCCAAAATAATTTTTAAATATATATATATTTTTTTAAAATATTTAAGAAAAAAATACATTTTTCTCCATTCCTAACAAATCCAAATGACAAGTGAATTTACTTCCGAACTTCATTCTTTTTGCCTATAAGCCGGCATAGCTAAATTTCATCAACGGGTAATCCTGATCAAGGTTACTTGGGACCCGGTATCTACAGTTGCCCCCAATTTTGGGGAGGCTAGTGTGTGGGTGCCTAGGTGAGCCAAAATTCAGGAAAAAGAAAGAAGCGTGTACCTGAAGTGGCGACCTTCCTGCTGCTCCCTGGGGAACACTGCTATGACTTGAAATATGAATATCCTCTCCGAGTTGCACTGAGTCGCTGACAAGACTACGAAGTGCTAGGGACCATCCTCAGATGGTGATGCATCGAGTCGCTACCAAGACTACAAAACGCGAAAGAAAATCGCACCGAGCCGCTGACAAGGCTACTAAAAGTGTGCTGCACGGAGTCGCTGACAAGACTACTAAACGTACAGGTGCTATCTGCAGATAGCGATGCGCCGAGCCACTGACAAGACTACTAAAAGCACAGAACGATAAAATCGCACCAAGCCGCTGACAAGGCTACAAAAAGTGCGCTGCACGGAGTCACTGACAAGACTGCCAAACATGCAGGGTTCCATCCTAAGACGGTGATGCGCCGAGCCACTGACAAAGCTACTAAAAGCGCTGAAAGAAAAATCGCACCGAGCCGTTGACAAGGCTACAAAAAGTGCTCTGCACGGAGTTGCTGACAAGACTACCAAACATGCAGGGTTCCATCCTAAGACGGTGATGCGCCGAGCCACTGATAAGGCTACTAAAAATGCACAAGAGAGATGCACCGAGTCACTACCAAGACTACCAAAAGTGCACGAAAGAACTACACCGAGCCACTACCAAGGCTACCAAAAGTGCACTGTTCCATCTTCTGATGATGATGCGTCGAGTCGCTGACAGGACTACGAAATGCGAAACCTGCTCTTTTGAGCTGCACCGAGTCTGCTACAGACTACCAAAAGTGCAAGGTTCCATCTTCGAGTGATGGCTTTCTTCTTTTAGATATTTCCTGCAAAATTATGTGCACAGAAATATACAAGAAATCGTATGTGTATGATATGAGATGCAAAATGCTTGCAAGAATGTATAGATCATGCCCTAGGTGGCCCAGGGTCTGCTAAGGATATAACTTGGTTGCTCCACCATGCCCCCGAAATCTAGAGGATTGTCATCTTGGCCTTAGGGATTCCGTCCCCGAAAAGCTTTTCTGAAAGAGACATCCAGTGTGAACCTTTGCCCCCCGGTCAATGATCATATACCCAGGATTCTGATTCATATCCCGTGCTACATGTTATCTGATTGAAACAAGATCATCTGAAGTAATGCCGCCTTGTCGCTCCAGGCATCGAATGTCATTATTTTAAAGGTAGTACGTCCCTTGTGAATTTTCACACTAGCTTTTTTTTGCGGGAAATGCGTCCCCTAAGGGATTTTCACATAACCTTTTGCCTAATTTTTTTCCAGGAATGGACCCAACCCAATCCAGCAGCTTTTGTTTATTTCATTTTTTGTAGGGCAGACTGCCTGTTTCCAGGTTTTCACCCTGCCCTTTGGCCTATCTTTTGCTTAGAGAGCCAGTTACGGTTTTCATCTCTAATGGCCTCTTTTTTTTTTTTTTTAAAGAACTACTGGAGAAAGCTATTATCAGAATAATTTCCAGGAGGTGGCCAACATATATCCACCTAGACATCTTTCGATACCAAAGATTATCCAATAGTCATTAGATAGATAAATGATACATTTCTTTTTTTTTTTTTTAAGACAGAACTAAAAGAACAATGAAAATGTATTCTTTTATTCATTGCAAGGTTGTGTACATTTCTATATGATTTCATCACACATGATTCTCATTTGACAGGAATTCAAAAGAAACACAAGACTACACCTAATCTCGGAATAGATCTTATAAGCATCAAACTCCTGTTATCAATCGGCCCTCTCGGGTTTTCTCGATTGAACATTTTCTCTTGGCCCTTAATTTTGCCAAGGGTGCCTTTTTTCGATTTTCACCCTGTCAAGGCGCCCAATTTTAGCAAGGCCGCCTTTTTTCAGTTTTTGACCCGCAGGGCATTTATTCTCTTCTTTTTATTTTTGGTCTTTAGCCATGGAACCTTTTTAGTCTATCGACATTGACTAGGTCCTTGAACTCATTCCCATCGCTATCCGCCAAGATTGCTGCTCCTTTTGTTAGCAATTTCTTTAAAACGAACGGACCTTCCTAGGTTGGCCTAAATTTTCCTCGTATGTCTGGCACTCCCGGCCTCATCATCTTAAAGACCAAATCTCCCTCTTTCAAAGGGTACTTTCGTACTTTCTTGCTAAATGACCGAGCTAACCTCTTCTGGTAAACCTGATTGTGATAATAAGCCCGTCACCTATCTTCATCCAGCAAATTCAGCTGCGATAATTGCTGTTGTGCCCATTCTGCCTCTGAAATTTTAGCTTCCATGACTATCCTCAAAGACTTCAACTCAATTTCAATCGGCAGGACCGCTTCAGTTCCATACACCAGAGAGAATGGTGTTGCACCTGCAGAAGTCCTAACTGTGGTTCTATAACCCCTAAGCGCAAAAGGTAACTTTTCTGCCCAGTCTTTATAGCTCTGAACCATCTTGGCCAATATCCTCTTCACGTTCTTGTTCGCTGCTTCAACCGCGCCATTGGCCTGAGGACGGTAGGGAGAAGACTTATGATGCTGGATTCTATATTTCTGGAGTGTCTGTTTAGTTTTTGCCAGGAATTGTACCCCATTGTCAGACACAATGTGATGCGGGAGACCATATCTGCATATCAAATTTCGCTTGATGAACTTAGCCATGTCCCTTGCATTAACCTTCTTGAAAGACTCTGCTTCAACCCATTAGTGAAGTAGTCAATGGTAACTATAATAAACCTGTGCCCATTAGAAGCTGTAGGTCGGATCTCGCCTATGATATCTATCCCCTAAGCTGCAAATGGCCATGGAGAAGTCAAGTTATGCAACTCTGAAACCGGCACGTGCCTCAAATTTGCGTATTGCTGGCATAACTGGCATTGCTTCACATATTTCGAACAATCTGTATCCATTATGAGCCAATAGAATCCTTGGCGCATGATCTTTTTTGCTAAGGCTAAGCCATTCATGTGAGCTCCATAGACCCCGGCATGAACCTCTTCCATAACCCTTTCTGCTTCTTTCTCTGCCAAACATCTTAACTGGATGCAATCAACTTGTCTTTTGTACAAGGTACTGTTTACACTGATGAACTGAGTGGATAGCTTCCGAATCATTCTTTGGTCTTTCTCCATGGCTTCTTCTGGAAAAACTGACTTTTCTAAATAATTCTGAATGTCATAGTACCACGGGTTTCCATCGGCGACCTCAACATCCATCACCTGCTTAGCTTCAAAGCAAGGTTTATCTGAGCTAGAAATCAGCACGGGTTTCATAGTAATTCCTGTTGGATTATCCCACATGGACACTAATGTCACTAGAGCATCAGCCAACTGATTTTCATCTCTGGGGATAAAGCGAAAAGTGTAAGTCTCGAACTAGCTATATAGCATTCTCAAGCGTTTCACATAAGGCAGCAGCCTCTCTTCCTTGACAGACCACTCCCCTCTGATCTGATGAATTACTAAAAAAGAATCTCCGAATACTTCTGCAGTCTTTGCTCCCAGGGCGAGCAGCGCTTCCAATCCAAAGATGCAAGCCTCATATTCTGCTTCATTATTAGTAGCCTTATATCTCAGCTTCTTAGCTAATGGTAGCTTTTCACCATCCGGGGTGGTAAGAATGACTCCTGCGCCTGCTCCTTTACTATTGACCGCTCCATCGAAGAATAACTGCCATCCTTGTACTGTTATGGCTGTGACATCTTCATCCGAGAAAGTATACTCAAACTGGTCTCCCTCAATAGGGTGCTCGGCTAAGAACTCCGCTACGGCTCTTCCCTTAATGGTTTTCTTGGTTATGTATTCAATGTCGAACTCCTGCAATAGTAATAACCATCTCCCCATCTTCCCTAGTAGAGAGGGCGCTTCTTGAAGGTACCTAAGAGGGTTATGCTTGGCAACCGCCTGTACCCTGAAGGAATGAAAGTAATGTCGCAACTTCTTAGAAGCCCAGATAACTGCCAAGTAAATCTTCTCTACCTCAACATATCTGGCTTCATACGGTAGGAACTATTTGCTAAGATAGTAAACCGCAAACTCCACACCAAAGTCATCTTCCTGAGCCATCATAGCACCCACTGAATTATTCTCTACAGCCAGATACGAGATTAGTGGTTTGGCACGGCGTGGTGGTCTTAAGACAGGCGAATTTAAGAGATAATCCTTAATGGTGTCAAAGGCTAATTGACAATCATCGTTCCATACCACAGGCTAGTTCTTCCTTAAAAGCTTGAAAATGGGCTCACATACCGAAGCCAGCTTGGCAATGAACCGGCTGATATACTGAAGCTTTCCTAGGACACTCCTAACCTCCTTTTCTTTTCGAGGCACTGGCATCTCTCTAATGGCTCTGACCTTATTAGGATCTACCTCGATTCCCCTCTGGCTTACTATATGACCCAACAACTTTCCTGAGGTAACTATATGACCCAACAACTTTCCTGAGGTAACTCTAAAAATGCACTTCTTGGGATTGAGGCGCAGATTATACTTGCTAATCCTTGGAAAGAACTTTTCTAAAGCCTCAAAGTGACCTTCTCTGGTAGCCGACTTAATCATCATGTCATCGACGTACACTTCCACCTCTTTGTGGATCAAATCATTGAGAACCCTAGTGGCCATCCTCTGATAGGTTGCTCCAGCATTTTTTAAACCAAAAGGCATAACCCGGTAAGCATATGTCCCCCACTCGGTAATGAAGGCCGTCTTAATCCGATTCACTATCTTGTTAAGGATTTGATTATACCCCGCGTATCCATCCACAAAGCTGTACATCGTGCAAGCAGCGGCACTATCTACCAGCACATCAATATGAGGCAGAGGGAAATTGTCTTTCAAGCAAGCTTTGTTCAGATCCTGATAATCCACGCAAACTCGAACTTTTTCGTCCTTCTTAGCCATGGGAACCACGTTACCTAACCATGTTGGGTATTGAACCTCTATTAAGAACTTAGCCTCAATTTGCTTATGGATCTCCTCTTTCACTTTCTGCGCCCATTCTGGCCTTAGTCTCCGGAGCTTTTGCTTGACTTGTTTAAACTCTGGGTAAGTTGAGATTGCATGCTCGGCGACATCCCGATCGATTCCTAGCATATCCTTGTAGGTCCAGGCAAAGACTTTTTCATATTTTTTTAATATTCTCTAAAATTTTATCCTCTCTTCAGGAGTTACATCTGATGCTATCAAAATTTCCTTTGGATTCTCCAAAGTTCCGAGATTAAATGCAGTTGTGCCAGTTGAATTAATATCAGAAATGAATGCATCATGCTTATGATCATGCGAAATGAAATCATCAGAAACATCACACAAGTAAGCAAAGTTGTTCATCTCATTAACATAATCAGAAATATTAACATTGTCATTAAAAAGTTCTGGTATAAAAAGAGCATCTAAATAACTATCATCCTCATCTCCTGCTGATGCCGATGCTGCAGCCAACTGTACTTTGGCTCCTTGACTTGGTGGCTTTTCAACTACCTCCGGTGAAATCTTGAGACCTTCAATCTTCGGCTCTGACTCTACCATCTTCTCCTTCCCTTTGAGTTTAGTGGCCAACAACTTATCAGTTACAATCTCTTTGGGCTCATCCCTGTCCCAGATGCGGCATTGGGTCATAATCTCCTCATCCCAGAAGTTTTCTATAGTCTTAATAACTCCAACCTCCCAGTCGAAGACATCATTAAAAATTTCAAAACCCGGGATGATGTTCCCATCTACCCACTGTGGCTCCTCTTCTCCGGCATAAGCACAAACCGAGGATACTGACACAAAGCTTTCTGAAATATGGGGAAACTTCTCTGACACTTTCTTCTTACCATACTCTCCTTTGTAGCCTAATCCCTTCCGATCTTTCTGGCTATGCGAAGTGATAACATCCTGCCGCCCTTGTGAATCTTTGCCCAAACCAGCCCCTGGGAGGAAGTGCATCTTCTTTAGCAGGTTCACCACCTGAGGGCTACCTTCTAAGCTTTGCTCTTCTCCGATCATTGATACATGAAAGCCACTGAATGGCTGATTAGAGATCTCCAAGGCAGACACTTGGTTCTCTCTTGCTGCTTTAATGGTCACCATCTCCCCTTTGTGAGGTATCTTAATCACTTAGTGTAAAGTGGATGGCACTCCCCCCAACCTATGGAACCACAGTCTTCCAAGTAAAGCTGAGAAATTTGCTGGGATAGGTAAGACCACAAACTCTATTTCTGTCTCAACGGGTCCAGTCCTAACAACAGCTTTGAATGTTCCCGATGCCTGCCTCCTAGAATTATCGTAAGCTGTGATGGTTAGGTCAGATTTGCTCAGCATGCTTTCATTTAACCCAAAAGCCTGAAGCGCCACTAAAGGACAAACATTTATTGATGACCCATCATAAACCATAATGCAAGCAGTGTGCTTGCCGTTAATCTATGCTTTGATATATAATGGCAGGTTATGGCTGCGACCCTCAGTTCGCAAATCTGCATCAGAAAACACCAGTGTCTCCCCGGATCCCCCTTTAACAAGGTCTAGCAGCTCAGATGGAGAAATTGTAGTGGCTACAGTGGACACACTCAATGCCTCGACCAACTTCTATCTATGGGAGGGGGACCGCCTTAAAAGGTCCCAAATTGATATTTGAGCCATGGTCTTTTTCAGCTGTTTTACTATGGGACTTTCTTTTGGCTCCTTCTCTGCAGTTACTTGCATTGGGTCTTGTTACTTCTCAACTTCGGGGACCACTCTCTCACTTCTTGTTACGGCCTCAACTCTTTCCTCCTCTTCCGATTCCCACGGATTCGTGAACTCTCCATCTTTCTCTTCATCTTCTTCATCTCCACTCTCACTAGTGGACCAACAGTCGATAGTCGCCACGGGAATCCCTTTTTTATTTGCCTCAGGGCGAGTGATAGCGACATACTCATTTCCATATAAATCTTGCATCACATACCATTCTGGTAAACTCGATCCTATCATAAAGACTGGCGGTGGCACAACATTATAATTAGACTTCTTTTTGCTCTCTCTCTTTTCAGGGTCGGTGATCTGCTTACTATCGATCAGATCCTGAATTAGGTGCCTCAGCCAGAAATAATTGCCAGTCAGATGTCCGGTATATTGGTGAAAGGCGCAATACTCATTCTCTTTGTGCCCTGGCTGCCCTTGGGTCCTAGTTGGCCTAGGTGGCAGGGGTTGTAGCTTCCCTTCCTTTATCAGCCTCTTCAAAACCCATGACAAAGGCCTACCCAAATTGGAGAAGTACCTCTGACTCACGCCTGTTGCAGACACCTCGGCTGTCTTTCCACCTCTGTTACCACTGCTTGAACCTGCTGACCTGGCTGTCCCTTGATTGCTGTAGCCCTTCTTGGCATATGACTCACTGTTTGCCCTCTTGGCCATATATTCTCCTTCCGCTTCTATGGCAATGTCTTTTAAGGACTCCCAATCCTTCAGCCCCTTCATCTTCAGTCTGTCTCTCAAGTATGGGCTGGCATTCTGAATGTACAACCAAATCTGATTAGGAGTGTCTGGCTTGCATTTTATCTCCATAACTCGATTTTTCCACCGAGTAAGGTACTCGTGGAAGTACTCTCCAGACTTCTACTGTAATAACTCCAGATCCTTCAAAGTAACTTCCATTCGAGTGCTGCAATCGTACTGCTTAAGGAACTCCTCAGTCAACAAGTCCCAATCCTCTTTGGACCTTCTGTCCAGTCCATGGTACCAATCAATGGAAGCTCCTGTGAAACTCAAGCAAAAGTACTCTATTTTCTGCTTTCTTGTTAAAGTTGTACCCTTCATGACAAGCGAGTACTGCTTGATGTGAGCAGCAGGGTCAGAGGTGCCATCAAATTTTGGAATATCGGGCATCTTAAAATTCTGGGGAATCAGGTCATCCCCATCCAACTCTCGATAATTCGGGTTCATTCCTCTCCCTACAGTCATCATCCTTGCTCTGACCTCAAACTTCTCTTCCATTTTTCTCCACATCACCTCCTCCAGTTTTATCAACTTTTCCTTAGCTACCGCATGCTCCTCTTGCTCATCTTCCCCAAAATCAACCTCGGACCTAGGGCCTTCTCCGCGCTCGACAGGTGCAGGCACTCTTTGCTCCATAGCAGATGGGTCGACCACAGGTTGGTTAATTACAGCAGGGGGATCTTCTCTAATGACCCCTTGTTCAACTGGCACTCGGATAGGGGCAACAGCAGCTTATTGCCCCGCTATGGTGGTGGCTAGGTTGCCCATCATTGCAATCATTCGGGCCTCAAACCCCTCAATTCTTCTTCCTACTTCCTCGGTAATTATTACCCGGGTTGCATCAGACTCATTCGATGGATTGGTCATACTTACGTCTGTCGATGACTCAAAAGAAAACCCCTCACTGTCTTCTATGAGAGAATCTGAACTCTAATCCGATACTAACTCTGGTAACCCTAAAAGCGGAATCCTTCTTAACCGTCCGTCAGGACCTCTAGACTACCTAGGAGAATCTATGATGGCTGAAAGAAAAAATCTCATTAAGATGATGCATGATTAAAATGCAGTGCATGCTCGTGTTGATGCAACATAGACAAACACATGCAAGCAGATAGATCCTTCTGACCTTATCTCTCCCACACACGTGGTATTGCAGTCTCTTTCCAAGGTGGGCTTAGTCCATGGGTTAATGGGGAACCCAATGGAAACGTATGGTGCACGGTGGAAAACTGGCAGCATAACAGCTCTTATCTAATGTACATAAGTATGAGTGTTTGGCCATTATGTATTTAAACAATTCAACTTAATTAAGATGGGCCCACCGGGGCATGAAAGCCTTTGATAAAGACCATTTAATTAATTTAACTTTGTCCAATAAATGATGGCCCATATAGCAAGCATGATATTATGGTACATTTCACCTAGTGGAAGTATCTATTGCCATTACATGAGCTTTGGTCAACGGGTGATGATATTTTTGGGCTACCCAAGCATGGTCCCTGCCAACGGATCTAGCTCATTATAAGCATAACCAATTGGGTCACCATTTGATATACCATAAGGTACGAGGCTTGGGCTGGTGATTATCCTTAACACTTCCCCACATTGAGTGAACGTAGGGTCGTGCTTCGGGAATGCACCGGGGTTAAGATAGGGACCAAACTAGCATAATCTAAGGCTCTCGCATGGATACAATGCAATTTCGAAAAGAGATGAATTTTTTAAATTAAAGCTCAATTGCAAATTTTAACCAAGGTACTTTCGAAGGAAAGTCTCTTAAAATCCCTAGCGGAGTCGCCACTGTGACGCGCGCCGGACCCCGGGGCGCCCCTTTGACCGCCCGCTTTAGGGCGATCGGACTGATGAGGTCCTTTGACAACTTGCAACGAATTACAAGTGCGTCTATTTTGGGCAACAGGGAGGTTTCATGGAGTCACCACCCAATAAAATATTGGAAAAGTTCCTCTCGCCTCTGAGAGCCTAAGACAGCGCATGTATCCATTTTGGGCAAACCAAAAGGGGTCTTGGAGGATTAACCTCTCTCCCTTAGAGCTTAGGATTTATTAAGCCTTTTGACACAAGAGGTGTCTTGGAGGTCTCATTCCAATGAATGATCGGATATACCTCTCGCCTCGTTGAGCCCAAAGACCAGAGAAGGTTCGGGACTTCCCATTTATTAATATCTTGGTTAATTTTATGATTGAGTTTTGAATTTAATATTTCATCCTTTCTCATTCAATTTTAATGCAATAATTTAAAGGGCACAACAATCATATAATAAAACGATAAAAGGACAGAATAAAAATAAAGCGCAAAGCAATAGATTACAATAAAACTAGGGACGGAAATACAACCCCCATTTGTAAAAAAAACACGACACATGCATAAATCGGGTCATTTTTTAGAGATGAGGACATTGGTCCTCGCATGCATATTAAAAAAAATGATTTTAACGTGACAATTTTATTTGGGATGAAAACTAGGACATTAGTCCCCTTTATTAGGAAAAACCAATTTATTCTATAAAATATTTTTATACGATTTTTTATTTAAGCGTGCATAAAAAAACCATTTTATTTAGCAATTACATACACGTAAATCAAAAATATAAAAAAATGAGAATTAAAATGTACAATAAAAAATACCAAACCCCGCATCCCCTCCTTTGCGTGCATGGATGCTCAAATAAGAATAAAATAATGATTTGCAACCAAAAATAAAAAAAATGAAATTCATGTTAGTGATTAAGCCAAAGAAATTATTTAAACATATAAAATAATAAATCATAGATTAAAATAAATAAAACATGTATTATTTATGACAAAACTAATTAAATGAAGTGATAAAATATATAGTTTAACAAATTAGCAACTTTACATGCACAAAATAACACAAAATAATGACAAACGCAAATTATAAATAAAGATTAGCATGCATAAAAATTAATAATAACAAATTTATCATACCTAAAACATGCATAAAATAATTATGAGGCAATCTAACATGCATAAGAATAAAAAGATACAATAATCATGCAAAAACATGTTAAATAAATAATTATAATAACAGCAATTTGGAGCAAAAAATAAAAATATTAACATATACAAAAACAATTTAACAAGAAACTAAAATAATAGATTTAAAAGAATTTATATATTAGATAAATAATTAAAGATAAAAATAAGAAGGAAGTAATAGGCTAAAAGAATTTACATACTAAATAATTAGTCAAAAACAAAACTAAAAAAATGGGTCTAAAAGAATTTACTTTTTAAATAATCAATTAAAAAAACCAAAGTAAAAAAAAAAGAAAATAATGGGACTGAAAGAATTTACATGCTAATTAGTTAATTGAAAACAAAATAAATGAAATTAACAAAAAGAATAAAGGAGTAGAGCCAAGAATAATTACCCTCAATATTTTCTTGTAGAATTGAAGGTAGATGAATTAATCCTTTGCCTTGTTTGTTGGAATAATAATAAAATTCAGATGTAAGAAATTGAAAATAATTTTATGTAATTTTTTAAGAAGAAATGAAGCAATTTTCTAAGAAAATCCTTCCCAAAATTTTCAGCCAAAACCCAATTTTTTTCTCCCTAAGAAAATCAAATTTTTTCCCCAAAAAACCTCCTTGAAACTCCCAAAAATCGTCCCCCCAAAAATCTCCAAGTTTTTTCCTTTTTCCCTTCAAAAACTGCCAAAAAACCCCACATATCGGAAAAAAAATGTTACAGGCGTCATGGGGGCAAAAATGGGCGAGGGACGCCCGTTGGGCATCCCAGCGTCCACTGCGTGCGGAAATCGTGCACAGTGCACGGATGCTCTGCGCGCGACGTGCTTGGCATCGCTCGTGCGGGCGAGCGCTCCCCGTGCTGGCGCGCGCGCCCCGACACTCGCAAATTTTTTTTTTAAATAAAATAAAAACCTAAAAATCTCATTTTTTACCCCAAAATAATTTTTAAATATATATATATTTTTTAAAATATTTAAGAAAAAAAATACATTTTTCTCCATTCCTAACAAATCCAAATGACAAGTGAATTTACTTCCGACCTTCATTCTTTTTGCCTATAAGCCGGCATAACTAAATTTCATCATCGGTTAATCCTGATCAAGGCTACTTAGGACCCGATATCTACAGTAACCAAGGCAACTCACTAGGAAATACATCCGCAAACTCCCTAACCACTGGGACATCCTCAATCTTAACCTGACTACGCTTAGAATCCAACACAGCTGCTAAAAATGTCTCACAACCCTTTCTCATAAACATCTTAGCTTGCAGGGCCGAAATCACATTCCCAAAGGAATCCGAGCCTAAACCTTTAACCATAATCGGAGACTGATCTCTATCCCGCAACACAACCACTTTCCTATGAGAATTAACCACTGCCCAATGCTTACTTAACCAATCCATTCCCAAAAACAAATTAAATTCCCGGAATGGCAAATCTATCAAGTCCGCTGGGAACTCCACACCTTGGACCAATAGGGGACAATTCTTAAACACTCTACTCACATTGATATTATGCCCTAAGGGGCTGGTCACACAAATCACATAATCTAACTGATCAATATCACGCAACTTATCAATTAACTTATCCGTGCACAAATATGAGTGTGTGGAACCAGGGTCTATTAGAGCATACATCTCAGTGTCATAGAGTAGAAACTTACCTGCAATCACATCAAACGCATCTTGCTCATCCCGAGCCCTTATAGCATACGCCCTCGCTGGAACCATCTGAGGACGATCTACTGACTCTAATGGAGCACCCTCTCTAGGCTGACCACCTCGACCTCTACCTCTGCCTCTACCTCAGCTAGCTTGAGAAGCATTAGACTTAGCTCAGCTAGCATCACGCTAACCTCCGGTATTCTCACTCAACATCGGGCAATTGGCTACAAAATGCTCGGTACTTCCATAACGGAAACAGCCACTAGTAAGCAACCTACACTCGCCTTGTGATGCTTACTGCAGTGAGAACACTCAGGCATAACTTCACCTCTACATCCAGAACTGCCTTTACCGGCACTCGACCAAACTGTAGATCCTTGCCTCCTACCCCTCGAAACAGGACCCAAAGAAGACTCATCCTGTGGATTCCTTGATCTCTTACCCGAGGATGAACCTCCACGAGGGGGATTCCTTCTCTGAACTCTTTCCCTCAAAACCGACTCGAATCTCTTTACCTGCATAGCTTCTTGAACAATCTGGTAGTAACTGATTGTAGGGGTACTCATCAAAGATATTAGCATGGCTCTCAAGGACTCATTCAACCTGGCCTCAAAATGCTGGCACCGAAACTCTTCTGTCAGAATACCCGAAGGAGCATACATCCCAAGCCTATTAAACTCTTTTTCATACTCAGAAACTGACATAGCCCTTTGCTTCAAACTGAGAAATTGAGCCCACTTAGCTTTCTTATAAGCCTTGGTCACATAGTTACTCGTGAACTCCCGCTCAAAGAACTCCCATGTGATCGGATCAGGCAACTGGGGATGCCTACGAACCAACTTCCACCAGTCATAGGCCGATCCCTGAAGCAAGGCAACAACACATTCAACTTGCCTTTTAGGAGGGCAATGAATCTCCTTAAGAACTCCCTCAACTTTATCAATCCATTTCTCGGCCACTTCCAACTCATCAAGACTTGTCCCGTAGAAATCCTTCGCCCCAGCTTTCCTCATGCTCTCAATAGGGGCTCTCAGAGCAGTCACCCTTCCTAAGACCCGAGTCATGTCCTGAGAGATCTTCAACATAGCCTCAAAAGGCATGGCTGTGGCCTCAGGCTGCACCCTAGCTGATTGATCCGGACCAGACACAGTCGGATCTTGCTCTTGGGGATAAGCACTATCAGCTGACCCCTCGAGTGATTCACGAATAGAATCCATCTATAGAAAATATAAAGACATCTGCAATAGCCAACACAGTCCTAAACATATATCTATACACCACATACACCCAGAAAATGCCTAAACCGGAGCTCTAATACCAAAAACTGTAACACCCCTTACCCATACATAGATCCTCGAGAGAGTGAGAACCCTTACAAGCAGGGGTGTCACCAAACAATCAAAACAATACACACATCCATAATATACAGAAAACAGCAGAAATTTAAACCTTAAAACTCATTCATTGATATCGAAAGGGTTATTACAAAAATATTGTCAGTACATAACTGATATTACAAAATTACATTCATCCAAAAGAATACATAGTGAAAGCCATACAAAAGAATAAATACAATGAGAACCCAAAAATATTACAAAAAGAAACTTAAGTACAAAACTAAGGCCTAACACTTCAAAACTTCTGTGTTGGCTGGATTTACGGAGACTCTCCCAAAAGCTCAAAACCTTCCACACTTGCACGAATTCAGCACCCGTACTAAGCGATAACGCTTAGTGGGGAAAACACATAATAATATGAACGGCAATTCACAATGGTCGTTAAAGCAAACCACATTCAAAATGGCATATGCTTATAATCACATATATATATATAAATCATAGCTTAATTACATTCAATTGGATTCAAAAGCTCATAATCTGTAACACCCCAAAATCGCCTTAGTAGTCTGAGTCTGTCTGAGTCTAAATGTGCCTGTCTGTATCTACGTGTGTGTGTACTTGTGTGCATTTTGATGTTGCATGCAGGTTAATTTATTTAAGTGTATGTGTTTATGTAAATGTTATGTGAGGGGTTTGTTAGTGTGTGTGCATAGGATAGGGAAGTAGGATGTGAATAAGTGATGTTATTTGTGTGTGAGTGAGAGTATGGGAGTAGGGTATGCTTGTGAGATCATTTCCTATGAGAGAGTGACACATGGCAAGTGGATAGGGTTGAATTTAGTGGGTGATGACAGAGAGGACAGTTGTAAACCACTTTGGTTCTTCTTCCTTTTCCCGTTGCCTTCCTCTCCCTCACGCCATTTTCATCCTCTTTTCCTTTTCTTCATCTTTCCTTCTCCTTCCTTGCATATTTATGCTCTTCTCTTCTTCCTTAGGTGATTGTTTAGCTGGGTTGTGTCTCATAAGTTCAAAGGGTGAGTTTAAGTTAGTAATATTTTAGATTCTTCTTTTCCTCCTCTCTAGGTTTGATTTTCATTTATATGTTAAATGTTAGAATTAAATCTGGTTGTGTTTGATTTATGGTTCAAAGGAGCTTCCTAGAACATCTAAGGAGAAAGAAAAAGCGAGTGGAAGCGGAGCTCACGATTAGGAGCGAAGGAGATCAGGTTTGGGAACATTTGTGTATTTTGGGTATTTTGTGTATTTTGGTGAATTATGCTTATTGATGATATGAATTGGGTGTTTTAGCTTCTATGAGTTATGGGTATAGTTTAATTTGAGTTGAGAACCATGGGTTGTGAAAAATGGAGTTGAAATGTGGAAATTTTGCATGTTTCTTAAAAATTACTAATTTGAGAACTTTTGGATTTTTGATTTTGTAATTTGCTGGTTTTGATGACATTAATAAGTTTAAAGGACATGTTTTGAGTTGTAATTAATGGTTTGATTGAATGATTTTATTTAGAATTGAGTTTTGGAACCAAACAAGTGAGTGGGTGAAATTGGAGAGTGAAATTTTGCAATTTTGGCATTGGGAGTGGAAATCCGGACTCTATCACGAGTGCGACGATATCGCGAGGTCGCAACAGAGCTCAGTGATTTCCATTCCACCGTGCGCACCGAGCTACGAGCGGCCGGGCATGCGCTGTAGGAACTCACTGTCGCGATCGCGACAGAGAGCGTCGTATATGGCCAAGCTTCTATTGCGACCATGAGCCTGGTCGCGAGCCCCTGACATCTCTTGCGGGTACTCACTGTCACGAGTGCGATGCTTGTCGCGAGCGCGACAGTGAGATCTATTTTATCTCCACGCGAGCGCGAGGTTCGCCATGAGCGCAAAAGGAGGCTAACTTCGCCTCTGTCGCGAGCGCGACACCCTCTGGATTTTCTTTTGATTTCTTTTCGTTTTTCGTATGATTTCAATATTTAACCTTCCAATTTGTATCATTTCTAGAATTGTGGATAATATATAAGTGTGAATGCATTATATATTTTTATACCATGCATAAAATATGATATAAACATATGTTGTGGAATGAATTGTGCCTTGGATTATGCATGACCTGCTAGAGTCGAATAAGTGGATAGTTAGGCATGCCTAATAGAGTTATGTGTAGCTGCAGCCATATGTACGATTTGGACCCTGATCAGGTCCCCCGAATGGATCTTCGTGATCTTTCTGTTGAATATTACCTAAGATTCTATGTGAAAATACTTTGGAACAAGAATAAAAAGATTGTTTTGATACCTTCAGGTATTTATGTGTTATGAGAATATTTCTGGTACCTCCGGGTATCTATGTGTACTCGTTATCCACTATCTTGATATAGCAGGTGCAAAATTGTTATTGGATGTTATGTATAAGTTCTGAATTATTGCTTTTTGAGAATAATATAATTACAGTGCTATTATGCGTAAGGTTAATTGATGACATCTTAACAAGTAAATGTGCCATTCGCTTGTAATCGTTTGTTAACGCCACTGTGAGTGGCGGTAATGCATTTTGTGCTTTTCCTCACTAAGCGATTTCACTTGCACGGGTGTTTTATCCGTGCAGGTGTGGAAGGTTTTGGTATGCTCGGTCGAGGCCTGCCGCATCGGGAAGGCCATCACAACTAGGGATCGGAGTTTTATAGTATAGGCTTTCCTGTCTTTTTTATACGATGTAATATTTTGTGTGCCCTATGGAACAGTATTCTTTGGGCCTTGTATATGAAATCTTTTGTAATATGTACAGATTGTGTTTATGAATATATATATAATAGAAAGGAAAGAATTTATCCTGTTCAGTACCGATGTGCTTCTCTTTTATAAGATTTATATTATCTTTGTATTATCTGTTTACTTACTGCAATCGAATGTTTTGGTATGCATAATGTGACACTCCTATCTATCGGGACACCCCATGGTATAGGTTGGGGTGTGACATTTGGTGGTATCAGAGCAATTGGTTTGGATGTTTCTGGGTCTAAGCGTGTTAGTGAGTCTGTTAGAGTTGTGTTGGCCTGATCCGCATTGCGTTTATGTCTTGTAGTTTGATGGAGTCCTCGCATGAGATGCCGGAGGGTTCAGCTGGGAGTGTGAATCCTCCTGAGCGAGATCCATCAGTTGGGGGTCCGGCTCAGCCTCCTAGGGGACAGCCTGAAGTGCATATGGTTCCGTTGGAAGCAATGCTTAAGGTCTCGCAGGATATGGCTAGAATGTTTGAAAGAGTGACGGCACTGGTAGCACCTATTGAGAAATTGAGAAAACATGGAGTGGAGGATTTCTTTTGTACAGGTTTGGATGAATCCGATAACGCGGAGATGTACATTAAAAAGATGAAAAGAGTGTTAAGGGAGGTTAAGTGTCCACCTGACCAAGCAGTGGAATGTGCCGAGTCTTTGCTGCAAGGCTCTGCTTATGATTGGTGGAGGTTAGTGATTAGTCAACCTCAGATTCCTGACCCTATGACCTCGGAATTCTTTGAGAGCGAGTTTCAGGATCGGTTTGTGACTAAGGTATACAAGGACGCCAAGTGGGCGCAGTTTCTAAGTCTGAAGCAAAGGACGATGTCAGTGGCTGAGTATGAGAATGAGTTCACTAAGCTTAGCAAATATGCACCTCCAAGGGTTCTTACAGATGAGTTTAGGTGTCAGCACTTTGAGTTAGGTTTGAATGAATCTTTGAAAGTGATGCTAGTTTCTCTGATGTCGGCTCCGAATGTTAGGTACTATCAATTGGTTTAAGCAGCCTTGAGGGCAGAGCGTTCAGAGAACATCTTGAGAGAGAAAGCTCAGAGAAGGAAGTCTTTTAGGGGTGGATCTTCTTCTGGTACGACACCAAGGGAGTCCCAAGGAAACCCTATTGATGAGTCTGTTGCTAGTCCGGCCTCTAGAGGGAGAAGACAGGGCTCTTCTAGGGGATCGGGCGCAGGTAGAGGTGATGGAACTCCCCGATGTGCCCATTGTAATAAGCTACATTGGGGTGAGTGTCGGTGGTTAACGGGAGGTTGTTTTAGATGTGGCTCCACGGACCAATTCCTTGTGAATTGTCCAAGTCGGTATGAGAGTCCTATAGGGCAACAAGAAGTTAGTCGAGCTGGGTCCAATATACCCCAAGGCAGCCGTAATAGAGGTAGAGGAAGGGGTCGTGGTGGACGGCCTCGTGTGAGAGAATCCTCCGAAACAGTGGATTGCCCTGTACCGACGTTAGGTAGGGCTTATGCTATGAAGGCCCGAGAGGAAAAGAATGCTCCAGAAGTGATTGCCGGTAAGTTCTCTTTGCTTGGTTCCAAAGTTTATGTTTTGATTGACCCGGGTTCCACCCATTCTTATGTTTGCTCTGGTAAAATGTGGGATAGTTTGGGAATTGAGGAGAAGTTGGGGTATGAGATTTGTGTATCAGTCCGTTGGGACAAAGTGTTATGGTAGATCGAATATGTCGGAACTGTCCTTTAAAGATTCAGGGTATAGAGTTTGCTGTGGATTTGATTTGTCTGCCGTTCCATGAGTTTGATGTCATTCTGGGTATGGATTGGTTAGATAAGGATCGGGCTGTAGTGGATTGCCATAGAAAGGTGATGGTACTGAATAGTAGGGATCATTCGCCTGTGATTGTGAAGGGTATTGGGAGCAGCTCTTTACATAATGTGATTTCGGCAATGAAAGCAAGAAGGTTCATTAGAAAGGGATGTGAAGCATTTTTGGCATTGGTGTTACATTCTCGGAGGGGACAAGTGAAAATTCAGGACATTCCTGTGGTCAGAGACTTTGTGGATATTTTGCCTGAAGAATTACCTGGATTACCTCCTGAAAGAGAGGTTGAACTGTTAGTAGAGATTGTGCCAGGGACAGCTCCAGTTTCTAAGGCTCCTTACCGGATGGCTCCGGTGGAATTGAAAGAGTTGAAAAGTCAGTTGCAGGAGTTGTTGGATAAAGGGTTTATTAGGCCTAGTGTATCACCGTGGGGTGCTCCAGTATTGTTTGTCAAGAAAAAAGATGGAACGTTGAGGATGTGTATTGATTATAGACAGATTAATAAAGTGACTGTAAAGAATAAGTATCCCTTACCGAGGATTGAGGATCTCTTTGATCAGTTGCGAGGAGCTGGTGTGTTCTCCAAGATAGACCTAAGATCGGGTTATTACCAGTTGAGGGTAAAGGAGGTAGACGTGGCAAAGACGGCTTTCCGGATGCGTTATGGTCATTATGAATTCCTAATGATGCCTTTTGGATTGACCAACGCGCCTGCAGCCTTTATGGATTTGATGAACAGAGTTTTTCGACCGTATTTGGACAAGTTTGTTGTGGTGTTCATCGATGATATTTTAGTGTACTCAAGATATAGAAAGGAACGTGAGGAACATCTTCGATTAGTGTTGCAAATGCTAAGGGATCATCAGTTTTATGCGAAACTCAGCAAGTGTGAGTTTTGGTTAAAGGAAGTAGCTTTTCTTGGACATGTAGTTTCAGAAGATAGTATACGAGTGGATCCGAGTAAGATTGAGGCAATTGTTAATTGGATGCCTCCGAAGAGTGTGCCAGAGGTAAGAAGTTTTCTGGGTTTGGCAGGTTATTATCGACGATTTGTTAAGGGATTTTTAGTGTTAGCCTCTCCTTTGACCAGGCTACTTCGGAAAGAAGTTAAGTTTGTGTGGTCTGAAAAGTGTCAAGCCAGTTTTGATCAGCTGAAAGAGATGTTAGTTAAAGCTCCTGTGCTTACACAGCCGATTTCGGGTAAAGAATATATCATGTACAGTGATGCTTTCGGGATTGGTTTGGGTTGTGTTTTGATGCAAGAGGGTAAAGTTGTAGCCTATGCGTCGAGACAGTTGAAACCTCATGAGCAGAACTACCTGACCCACGATTTGGAATTAGCTGCGGTAGTGTTTGCGCTTAAGGTGTGGCGGCATTATTTGTATCGGGAAACATGCCGGATTTTTACCGACCACAAGAGTCTCAAGTATTTGTTGACACAAAAAGAGCTGAATTTGAGACAACGAATATGGTTAGAGCTGTTTAAAGATTATGATTGCATCATCGACTACCATCCAGGCAAGGCTAATGTGGCGGCAGATGCCCTCAGTAGGAAATCTATGTCTGCATTGCTCTTTAATCAAGGTAGATGGAGGTTTGATTCTGAAGGTGCTTTAGTTGCTCAGTTTAAAGTTAAGCCAAGTCTGAGGCAAGAGATTATGAAGGCACAGTTAGAAGATCATGTGTTACAGTGGGTATATCAAGCAGAGAAAGATGGCAAGCAGTCTGAGTATCAGATTGATAGTAATGGGGTACTTAAGCATGGAGACCGTTTATGTATACCCGATGTGGGCGAGTTGAGGAGAAAGCTATTACAAGAGGCTCATTCATCGGTCTTCACTATGCATCCGGGAGATGACAAGATGTACAAGGATCTGAAACAGTTTTATTTGTGGCCAGGCATGAAAAGAAGTATAACGGAGTTTGTTTCAAAGTGTCTTACATGTCAGCAAGTGAAAACCGAGCATCAAGTACCATCGGGATTACTTCATCCCTTACCCATTCCTCAGTGGAAGTGGGATGATATCACGATGGATTTTGTGTCTGGTCTGCCAATAACACAGCGTAAGCACGATTCTGTGTGGGTTATAGTGGATCGGTTATCCAAGTCAGCACACTTTTTGCCAGTTCGGTTGGACTACTCCATGGACAAGTTGGAGGAACTTTATGTGAATGAAATAGTCAGACTTCATGGGATTCCGCTATCCATTATATCTGATCGAGATCCCCGTTTTACGTCCAAGTTTTGGAAGGAACTCCAGGCAGCTTTAGGGACTCGGTTAAACTTCAGTACTACATTCCATCCACAGACCGTTGGGCAGTCAGAAAGAGTTATCCAGGTGTTAGAAGATATGCTTCGAGGTTGTGCTTTAGAGATCTCGGGAAGCTGGGATCGATATGTGTCTTTGATGGAGTTTGCATATAATAATAGTTATCAGGTGAGTATTGGTATGGCTCCTTACGAGGTTTTGTATGGACGAAAGTGCAGAACACCAGTTTGTTGGACTGAACTATCAGAAAAGGCTTTGATCGGTCCGGATATAGTAAGAGACACGGAAGAGAAGGTAAGGGTTGTACGGCAGAATCTAAAAGCAGCTAAAGATAGACAGCGTTCTTATGCTAATCTGAAATGTAGAGATATTCAGTATGAGGTAGGTGACAAGGTTTTCTTGAAAGTGTCACCGTGGCGAAAAGTTCTTCGTTTTGGAAAGAAAGGCAAGCTAAGCCCGCGCTTTATTGGACCATATGAGATTTTAGGAAAAGTGGGTCTAGTAGCATATCGGTTAGCTTTGCCTATGGAGTTAGCCAGACTGCATAATGTCTTCCATGTATCAATGCTTCGTCAATATCGATCAGACCCTTCTCATGTATTATCAGTGCAAGATATCCGAGTTCAGTCAGATCTTTCGTATGATGAAGAGCCAAAAAGGATCGTGGATAGAGAAATCAGACAGCTTCAGAATAAGCAGATACCGTTGGTTAAAGTCCTATGGCAGTATCACGGGGTTGAGGAAGCTACGTGGGAACCGGAGGAAGCTATGAGATTACAGTATCCTCAGTTATTTGGAGCAGGTGAGAATTTCGAGGGCGCAATTCTGTTAAGTGGGGGAGTATTGTAACACCCCAAAACCGCCTTAGTAGTCTGAGCCTGTCTGAGTCTAAATGTGCTTGTCTGTATCTACATGTGTGTGTACTTGTGTGCATTTTGATGTTGCATGCTGGTTAATTTATTTAAGTGTATGTGTTTATGTAAATGTTATGTGAGGAGGGGTTTGTTAGTGTTTGTGCATAGGATAGGGAAGTAGGATGTGAATAAGTGATGTTATTTGTGTGTGAGTGAGAGTATGGGAGTAGGGTATGCTTATGGGATCATTTCCTATGAGAGAGTGACACATGGCAAGTGGATAGGGTTGAATTTAGTGGGTGATGAGAGAGAGGACAGCTGTAAACCACTTTGGTTCTTCTTCCTTTTCCCGTTGCCTTCCTCTCCCTCACGCCATTTTCATCCTCTTTTCCTTTTCTTCATCATTCCTTCTCCTTCCTTGCATATTTCTGCTCTTCTCTTCTTCCTTGGGTGATTGTTTAGTTGGGTTGTGTCTCATAAGTTCAAAGGGTGAGTTTAAGTTAGTAATATTTTAGATTCTTCTTTTCCTCCTCTCTAGGTTTGATTTTCATTTATATGTTAATGTTAGAATTAAATCTGGTTGTGTTTGATTTATGGTTTAGAGGAGCTTCCTAGAACATCTAAGGGGAAAGAAAAAGCGAGTGTAAGCGGTGCTCACGATTAGGAGCGAAGGAGATCAGGTTTGGGAACATTTGTGTATTTTGGGTATTTTGTGTATTTTGGTGAATTATGCTTATTGATGATATGAATTGGGTGTTTTAGCTTCTATGAGTTATGGGTATTTTTTAATTTGAGTTGAGAACCATGGGTTGTGAAGAATGGAGTTGAAATGTGGAAATTTTGCATGTTTCTTAAAAATTACTAATTTGAGAACTTTTGGATTTTTGATTTTGTAATTTGCTGGTTTTGATGACATTAATGAGTTTAAAGGACATGTTTTGAGTTGTAATTAATGGTTTGATTGAATGATTTTATTTAGAATTGAGTTTTGGAACCAAACAAGTGAGTGGGTTAAATTGGAGAGTGAAATTCTGCAATTTTGGCGTTGGGAGTGGAAATCCCGACTCTGTCGCGAGGTCGCGACAGAGCTCGGTGTTTTCCATTCCACCGCGCGCGCCGAGCTACGAGCGGCCGGGCGTGCGCAGCAGGAACTCACTGTCGCGATCGCGACAGAGAGCTTCGTATATGGCCAAGCTTCTGTCACGAGCACACGCCTGGTCGCGAGCCCGCGACATCTCTTGCGGGTACTTACTGTCGCAAGCGCGATGCTTGTCGCAAGCATGATAGTGAGATCTATTTTATCTCCACGCGAGCGCGAGGTTCACCGTGAGCGCGACAGGAGGCTAACTTTGCCTCTGTCGCGAGCGCGACACCCTCTGGATTTTCTTTTGATTTCTTTTCGTTTTTCGTATGATTTCAATATTTAACCTTCCAATTTGTATCATTTCTAGAATTGTTGATAATATATAAGTGTGAATGCGTTATATATTTTTATACCATGCATAAAACATGATGTAAACATATGTTGTGGAATGAAATGTGCCTTGGATTATGCATGACCTGCTAGAGTCGAATAAGTGGATAATTAGGCATGCCTAATAGAGTTATGTGTAGCTGCAGCCATGTGTACGATTTGGACCCTGATCAGGTCCCCCGAATGGATCTTCGTGATCTTTCTGTTGAATCTTACCTAAGATTCTATGTGAAAATACTTTAGAACAAGAATAAAAAGATTATTTTGATACCTTCGGGTATCTATGTGTTATGAGAATATTTCTGGTACCTCCGGGTATCTATGTGTACTCGTTATCCACTATCTTGATATAGCAGGTGCAAAAGTGTTATTGGATGTTATGTATAAGTTTTGAATTATTGCTTTTTGAGAATAATATAATTACAGTGCTATTATGCATAAGTTTAATTAATGACATCTTAACAAGTAAATGTGCCATTCGCTTGTAATCGTTTGTTAACGCCACTGTGAGTGGCGGTAATACATTTTGTATTTTTCCCCACTAAGCGATTTCGCTTGCACGGGTGTTTTATCCGTACAGGTGTGGAAGGTTTTGGTATGCTCGGTCGAGGCGTGCCGCATCGGGAAGGCCATCACAACTATGGATCGGAGTTTTATAGTATAGGCTTTCCTGTCTTTTGTATACGATGTAATATTTTGTGTGCTTTATGGAACAGTATTCTTTGGGCCTTGTATATGAAATCTTTTGTAATATGTATAGACTGTGTTTATGAATATATATATAATAGAAAGGAAAGAATTTATCCTGTTCAGTACCGATGTGCTTCTCTTTTATAAGCTTTATATTATCTTTGTATTATCTGTTTACTTGCTGCAATCGAATGTTTTGGTATGCATAATGTGACACTCCTATCTATCGGGACCCTTCTCCCTCCACCGGGATAGAAGTCTCCATGGTATAGGTTGGGGTGTGACATAATCAACTTCATAAATCATGCTAATTCACATACTTATAGTCACCACAAACAAACAACGAAACGCCTACTGACTCACAATAGCGGATAACGAGTGAATACATTGGGTACTTGAGGGTACAATCGAAAAGCAACATCATCATTTTGTCATTCAAAACATTTTCACATTGGGGGATCTTAAATAAGATCCATAAGCATTGAGGATTGCGAGGATCCAAATGGGGACCTGATCAGGGTCCGGAACACATTGGGGCTGCAACTACTGAACTCTATTAGGCATGCCTAACTATCCACTAATTTGACTCTTGCAGGACATGCATAAAACATCCCATAATCGATACATAACATTCAATATAATTTGATGGATCAAATATTTTAAGTAAATATCGTTTAATAACTGAGATGACACTAAATAAACATTAAAACCAAAAACAAGTATAAATGGGACGAAAAAGACGAAAATCCAAAACTTCAAAAATTCAGGATAGAAGGCATTTACACGGCAGTATGACCAAACCTTACCACCATGTAAGACATCCTACACGGTGGTAAGGTAAAGCCATACCGCCGTGTACCATATCAAACATGAAACCTTTAGGAAAACAGAACACATTACCCCTGTGTAAAATGCACAACACATAATGCATTTACACGGTGGTATGGGAAATCCTTACCACCGTGTAAAATGCACAACTCAAAACTGAATGACTTTACACGGCGAAATGCAAAATCCTTATTGCTGTGTAAAATCACGGACAGGGAAACTAAAGAACAGAATACGATCACACGGTGGTATGCCCATTTCATACCACCGTGTAGATCATCCCAACCCTAGAAAATAACCTAAAATTAACCCAATTCTCAACTAAACTTTATCATACCTCAAAATTAATAAAGCATTACAAACGTACTACTCACATTGTCCATACAAAACTTCATAAACAACACAAAACTCAACTTTTCTACCAACTATCACAATTAAATCATGGTACAAAATCATAAATTGCATCAAAACCACAACAATCCCAAACCTGAAAATCCTTAGCTCCTAATCACAAGCTCCACTTCCACAAGCTTTCTCTTTACCCTTGGGGTCTCTAGGAGGCACCTCTGAACAAAAACACCCAAAACACACAACCAACAAAACCCTCACTCAAAACCATAACTAACAAAATCAAAGAAAAGATGAATAAGAAGAGGAAAACCCAACCAAAACCTTACCAATCTCACTTGAGTTGATCAATTTCCACCAAAAATCTTAGCCAAGTGAAGAGGGAACAAGATGGAACAAGGAAAGAAGAAGAGGAGGAGAGGAGATGGCTTGAGGAAGGGAGAACGGGAGAGCAAGGCAGATTTCTGCTCTCTCTTTCTCTCTCCTTACCATTTATACCCCTCTCTAAATCCTTGCCACATGTCATCTTACCAATGGTGGGATTTGATCACTCACACCCTACAACCACACTCTACACCAGACCCAAGTCTAACTACACTAATACATACACCAACTCCCTATATGCATCCTCACTATAACAATGCCCTCACACACATACACTACTACTATACATGCAACCACACTCTAATAAAACTAATAATTCCTGCATAAAACTCAATTTAAAATAACACATGCCAAACCACACACATACACACTTGCACACAGAATGGCTCAAACTACTAGGGGAAAACGGGGTGTTACAAAGCCTGATACAAAATCCATCGTGATGTCATCCCATTTCTACTAAGGGATTGGGTGGTCCCAAAGGAACTTGATGCTCGGCCGTTACCTGCTGACAAGTCAAACTCTTAGCCACAAACTCCACAATATCTCTCTTCATCCCAGACCACCAATAGAACTACTTCAAATCCCGATACATCTTCTCACTACCAGGATGCATAGTAAAGACCATAGTGTGTGCTTCCATTAGAAGCTTCTTCTTTAACTCATCATTCTCAGGTACACAAAAACGATTCCTATACATAAGTACCCCATCCAAAACCGAAAACTCATATTGCTTACCATTTAAAACCTCTTGCAATACTCGTTGCAACTTCACATCATCTTTCTGGGCATCAATAATCAACTGCCTCAAAGATGGCTTAGTTTTCAATTGGGCAACTAAAGCCGCTTCCGAATCCATATTCCACTTATAATGCTTCGATACCAAAGCTGACATTGATTTCTAACTCAAAACATCGGCGACCCCATTTGCTTTACTCAGATATTATTCTAAAATGCAGTCATAATCCTTAAACAACTCCAACCAATGGCGTTGCCTCATATTCAACTCTTTCTGTGTGAGGAGATACTTCAAACTTTTATGATCCGTAAAAATCCTACAAGTCTCCCAATACAAATAATGCTACCAAATCTTAAGAGCAAAGATCATAGCCGCTAACTCTAGATCATGTGTTGAATAATTCTTCTCATGATGCTTCAATTGACGAGACGCATAAGCCACAACCTTCCCCTCTTGCATCAAGACACAACCAAGCCCAACTCCTGAAGTATCACTGTACATTACAAATTCATTACACAAAGTGGGTTAAGTAAGTACAGAAGCTTTGATCAATAATCTCTTCAATTTCTCAAAACATGATTGACACTTGTCAGACCACTCAAACTTGACCCCTTTCCTCAAAAGTCTAGTCATAGGAGCAGCAATAACCGAAAATCCCTTAACAAATCGCTGATAATACCTAGCCAAACCCAGAAACTTCTTACCTCGGGCACATTCCTAGGTGCCTTCTAATTCACAATCGCTTCAATCTTGGCCGGATCAACTTGAATACCTCTAGCTAAAATAATATGGCCCAAAAAGGCCACTTCCTTAAGCCAAAAATCACACTTACTAGGCTTCGCAAATAGATGGTGATCTCTCAAAACCTAAAGCACTATCCGAAGATGCTCTTCATGCTCACTCTCATTCTTCGAGTAAACTAGAATATCATTAATGAATACTACAACAAATCGGTCGAGATATGGCCTAAATACTCTATTCATAAAATCCATAAAAGCCGCAGGTGCATTGGCCATATCGCGTCCGAAATGCAGTCTTAACCACATCTACGTCCTTAACCCGAAGCTGATAATACCCAGACCAAAGATCAATCTTAGAAAAGATTCCCGCACCTCTAAGCTGATCCAATAAAAACTCAATCCTAGGTAACAGGTACTTATTCTTCATAGTAGCCTTATTAATTTGACGGTAATTCTTTTCCACACAATTTATGTTGCAGCCTTTTCCCCAAGAAGATATCTCGATTGTAGCTTTTGATAATGATGGTCGTCCTATTTATGCTTTTAAAAGGAATGGTCACTGTTATTGGGATCTATGTGATTGTGATGACTGTTACAATGCCTCACTTGACGATGAACTTGATGATGAAGATCTTCGTTGACAGAGATGAAAACGGAAAAAGAAAACTTCTTCTGAAGCTCGTTTTCAAGACCATCTTGATGAAGATGATAACCCTACAGTTGGTACTTTGGGCCAACCCTCAGGAAAGTATGACTATGCTGTTAATTATACTCCTCCTTCATGGTATAAGCCACCATGAAGACCAACCCCCACTCCAGAAAAGTGTAAACCAACACCAAAACCAAAACCCTTGCCTAAAAAACCTTGTTCTATGTCTTCTTTGACATGGAAACCCAAACCAATTCAAACCCCTATTATCCCAGCTGTCTGTATGTACCAACCCACTGGTTCTTTCACAGATGAGTTTCCTACTCTCTCTGAAACTGTAACCCAACTACAAAAGTCAGAACAACACCTTTTATTAAATCCCTTGGTATTTCAACAGAAGGAACTCCTCGATCAGTCTCTCCTGCAGAAGCTGTACTTAATTGGCAGTCTGAGAATTCTCTTGCTCAGAATAAGCTTTTACATCGTCTGGAAACCAAAGTTGATCATGTTTCTACTAGAGTAGATACACTTCACTCTCATATCACATATCAGAATGCTGCTACATACCAACTTCTTTCTAAATTACAAAGTAAAGTTGATCTGGATAATCAACTTATGACATCTATTGCCCAACGGACTTATGATGCTCATTTCCAGCAAAAGGCTTCTGAAGTAACTCGACTGAAAGCAGAGATTGCAACCATTAAAAGGGATTTAGCAAAGAAATCACCCCAGCCATCTCATCAACCATCCCTATACTCACCACTTCCCTTTTATGAATCTACCTTAACTCCTCATACCCATCAGCCTTCCATCTAAATCCCACCTTACAATGAACCTTCTTTGGATGAGTTAAATGCACTTGGTTATGCTCATGAGTTGTTCATGAGAGAACAATTTTCTACTCCATCCAAACGATCTCATAGTCCAATACCTCCTCAAGATAAACCTGCTTCAACCTCTGAAACTACTACTCCACCTGTTCCCTCTCCTGACCATAAACAAAAGGGTGTAGTAATCTCTGAACCGCCCTCCTCCCATATGATCCAAAACCCTTCAAATCCAAATTTACTTGTTGCCACTCTTAAACAAAAAGCCTCACAAGCTCTTCTTGCTATCACATCAGTTGCTGATAACGATACTAGTGGTTCTACTAGTTCTGATGAAAATAATGATACAGATGATGAGCTTGATCCCAAACATTTTTCCCCTTTTTATGGCAGATCCTCCTGCAGCAGAAAGTACTACTACTCAGTTTGCTAAGGAACCAGATGATGATGAAATGGCCACTGCTGAAAGTACTCCTCTTCCTGCAGAAACTAGACCAACAACTGGACCATGGTTTGGTTTTGAAGATGTTCCCAAACACAAATGGCGTGATCAAATTCAAGAGTTTTTTGCTTGGCTTGATTTGAAAGCAAGATCACGACCTACTGGAGTTACAACTTACAGGAATATCTTTCATGAATTCCAATGCAGATTTGTGGGCAGACTTCGAGATTGGTTCACCAACAAAGATGAATACTCTAAACTCCAATTCATCAATTCTGAATCTATTGCTTATGTTCTTCAGATAATTCATGCTGAATTCGTTGGTGATGTTCAAAAATTTAAAGATGCAAATCGTGATGATTATTTCAAAATGCGATGTTGTTCTCTTTTAAGGAAAGATCTGGATAAACATTACAAGAAGATGTCAAAGCTATTTTACATGCCTAATGGTGCAAATGATCCTAACATGAAACAAGGATTTTTGTCATCATTGCCAGAACAACTTTCCACCAGAACAATGTTTTATCTTAGAGAACAAGGCATACAAATTAATTCTCTCTCCCTTGGTCAAATTTATCAAAGAGTTTTAATGGCACTTGATAAACTCTATGCTTCATAGCAAATGATTAAAGATATTTTTCAAAAGGGAAGAGATCCACATCTAAAAGAAGCATGTCGATGCCCAGACCTGCAAATCAAATGCTCATCTAAGGATGATTGCTCTTCTTATCCTTACAAGACGTACAGAAAAAAGAAGTTCAAGGAAAAATGGGATAAGAATCGTCTTCCTTATCGCCGTAAGAAAATTCGGTTTTATAGACGAAAGAGGTTTAAACCCAAAGGAGATCGATGCTTTGTGTGTGGTCAGAAAGGACATTTTGCAAAAAAATGTCCCAAGAAGAAAAGATCTCAACATCTGCTACAACAAATCCAGCAGACTTCTCCCATAAGTATCCAAAATGATGACATTGAATCACTTTTCTCAGAAGATGAAGAACCAGATCCATATACTCTCTTTGCTATTAAGTATACTGATTCTGAATCTAAACAATCTGACCAGGATTCTGAAGATTATGAGACCATTTCCCATATTTCAACCATTGAACCATTTACCCTTTTCCCAAATTCAACACTAAAATCCATATCATTCACTCATCCTATTCCCCTTGTTCCACCAAAAATCTTCCCAAATAAATTTGCTAATCCTATTAGCATAATTGCCTTCATTGATACTGGAGCTCACAATACCATTCTTAACCCGAAAATACTCCCTTCATCCTATTAGAAACCATACACCCAACATTTCCAAGCTGTAAACCAGGGAGTTCTTACAATTAAGCTAAAAACCAAACATCCTATCAAGATTCAGCTTTTCCCTGATTGTTTCCTTTGGACTCATGTTTTTGGTTCAGAACTACCAGGAAAAGATCTTGTATTTGTTTTTGATGCTCTCTTCCGGCTACCGCATCTTCAGATTAAACCCAATGGCCTGAAACATAAAAAACGTTTTCAACCTTACACCACAACCCATTCCCTATTCTCTATTTTTAGCCTAGATCCATTTCAAGATATTAAAGCCCAACTTGAAGCCCATTGCTGTGCAACCTCTCACACTGACTTTTTAGCCAAACACCCAAACCCTTTATGGACTAGGCCTGAATTCTTTATTACCCTTCCATTCAAAAAGTCAGAAGATATTAACCCCACAAAAGCCTCTCATCCAGGAATGTCTCCTGAAGATTTTGCCCTGGCCCAAGACGAATGCTCTCAGTTGCTAGCCCAAAAGTTAATTGAGCCTACCCAATCTGATTGGGCTTGCCAAGGCTTTTATGTCAACAAACACTCTGAGCAGGTTCGTGGAAAAAAGCGCCTTATTATTGACTATACACCTCTTAACCCTTTTTTAAAAGACAACAAATACCCCTTACCAAACATCTCTTCACTTTTCCCATACCTCCACAATGCCCAAATATTTTCCAAGTTTGATCTCAAAGCAGGATTTTGGCAACTTGGTATCATTCCTGAAGATAGATCAAAAACTGCATTTTGTATTCCCAATTTCCACTATCAATGGACTGTTATGCCCTTCGGCCTCAAAACAGCATCATCCATCTTCCAACAGTCTATGATACGGGTTTATAAATCAATCCTTTCCTTTGCTCTTATCTATATTGATGACGTGCTAATATTTTCACCAGATATTCCCACCCATTAAAAACAATTGATTCAGTTCTTTGAACTCGCAAAGGAACATGGGATAATGCTTTCTCCATCAAAAATGATCTTAGCACAAAAGGAGATTGATTTTCTAGGAATACACTTTGCCAACAAAACCGATCAGCCACAGCCACACCTTGCTAAGGCACTACTCAACTTTCCAGATCACCAGCTTTCTCAAAAACAGGTCCAACAGTTTCTTGGCAATGCAAATTATATACGATAATTTGTCCCACATTTTAGCCACCTGTCCAGACCTCTCACACAACTTTTAAAAAAGAATCCAGCACCTTGGTCAGAAATCCACTCCCAATCAATCCAAAATCTCAAAGCAGTCACTCAGGCTTTGCTACCTCTCCATATCCCATCCACTGGAAAAAGATTCCTCCAGACTGATGCAAGTGATGAAAACTAGGGTGCAGTACTCTTAGAAGAAAAAGACAATGTTCGACAGATATGTGGATATGCCAGTGGTCAGTTCAAAGAGTCAGAATGCCACTACCACTCAACTTTTAAGTAGATCTTAGCTATAAAGTATGGCATTAAAAGATTCGAATTTCTTCTGATTGGCCACCAGTTCACAGTCATAATGGATTGCTCTTATTCTCCAAAGATTCTTTCCTTCAAAGGGAAGTCTGTGCCACATCATCAACTTCTTCGATGGGCAGAATGTTTCAGCAAATATAACTTTGAAGTTGTGCATATAAAAGGAAATAAGAACTTAGTTCCAGATTATCTCTCAAGACTTTCTAAACCAAAGCCTCCTATTCCTAAAACTCTTTTTCCTTCTTCCTCTCTCATTTCTCTCATGGCTTTCGAACATTTAAAACCTCACCCTTGCCTCAGAAAAAGTGAACCACCCTACTTAAATCTTCCTGCCACCAAGATAGACTCCATAACACTAGATTGTCCTCGCACCTCTCCTGCAGCTATCAAAACATTTGCCACCCGTCATATGTTTCATTATCTTCACCTTTTTACCAAAAAGAGAGATATACCCTCACATGAAAACTATTTTATGGCTGACTAGCCTTGGTCCATTCTTTTTAAATGTTTTCATGATTCTCCTTACTTTGAAGAAGAACTTTGGTTCTTATGGTGTTTATCAACTTTATACACTCATGCTGTCCTGTTTCCACTCATTGGCCTCTTTGAAATCCTTACTAATCCTGAAAAGCAAAGTTCTTTCCATTGGCAATTTCTCCAGTGGTATGCCCCTCTCTCATGGTGGAGAAAATAATTGCTCAAAAAGATCCAAGATCTTAAAGTTTGGAACATGAAAGAATCATTTGCAAGAGAACATGTCATTCTCTATTTTTTTCATAGGCCTTATTTCTGGAACCCTACTCAGGATACCATATCGGATCAACCTCAAGCAATTTACTGGGAAACTTTTGATTCTAGCAAGGACCTAGAGATTCCTACCATAACAAAGGCTCTACATGCTATGCTTTGTGAACTCAATAATATTGAGTACTCTGCATTACATCCTCCTGTGCTAGACACTGCAGAATCATCTCTCCGTCCCAATTATCTTGATGAACTTTTCAAAGATTCCTAGGATCCCTATGAAGACTTGAACACAGAAGATAAGGATAAGGACAACCAAGGTACCAGTACCAGTGCAAATCCTACTCGTGACTTTCTCTCTGATCCTGACAAGAAAAAAGATAACGATGAGTTTGATGATTTCGACTGGATAGCCGAATACGAACAAGATCTTGAGGACATGAATATGTCACCTTCACATGAACCCATCCAGCCTGGCAATAAGGATTAAAGCAGCTTTTAAGATTCCAGCTTTAATAAAGTAACTTTAGAAAAGTATCTTTTGAATTTTGTATTTTATGCTTTTATAAAGTAGCTTTCATAAAGGAGATTCCTCCTTATCTGTAATTAGTGTTTGCCTATGTAAGCAGTGATGTAAGATATGAGCCTTCTGGCTCTATAAATATGTATCCTTGTTTTGAGGATCAAGTTGTTTCAGAATAATAAGAAATCTTCTCTCTTCTTTTATCATGAGGTTCTAATCTTCTCTTCTCTCTTTTATGGGAATACTCTTATTCTTTAGTCAGGGATCCTGCTATTAAAACATCTTGGTCCATGAAATGATTCTTTAGTGTTCTGTATTGTTCCACCTAAGAGGACAGTCCACCAGTCAGGCCAGAAGAGCCGTTTATTTGGACAGTCATACATACGGAAGCAGAATAATAAATCATACATCACACTTCCAGCGAAATAATATCTCTACACACAAGATACTATACATGCATATACAAATATCCTTATCATGTGCTTTACTATACTTACGTATATCAATATTAATGTCCTTATACATATCATGAGTATTCCTTTAATAAATATTTACATGACTTATACAAAATACTATATTAAAATAGTATACAAAAAGGGACTTCAACTTGCTCCTAGTGGCCTTGACCTGCCGATGCTCAACTTCTCACTAAACTGCTAACCTACACGGGAAAACACCCATGCTAAGTGATAATGCTTAGTGGGGATAACTCAAATAATAGACTTCTTGCGAAGTCGCAAGAATTAACAATATGGTATATACATATTTGACATGTTAATTATATAACAATATTCATTCCAAGTATAATAATAGGAACATACATTTAACATATAATAACATGTTAAACATTTACATCAGGTGTTATACATTTACCTTTGACATTTAGTAACTTTATTTATGTCTATGCTTTCTAACTTTACTTATACAATATTAGCATGTCAATACATCTAATGTTCATACATGTACTTATAAGCATATAGCACATCTCTTGTATGATCATTTACAATAATAGCTTTACTTATACTTTCAAGCGATAGTGCAAATACATATTTAGCATGCCAATCATATAACAATATTCATTACTGAACATGCAGTTTTCATATCATATCTAATAAAATAGACTATATCATGTGCATATTCTCTAGCTTTAGTTACAGATAGCACAATATGAACATCAAGTCGCTACTTCTCAAGTACTTTCATATGCATATAACCACAAGGGTACATCTTTAGCATTTTCGTGTACAAATCTTAGCTTTTCATACACTCTTACAATCATATATCGGTATCTCTGGTACAATAGTCATGTACAAATTAAAACAGTTTCGATAAATCTCTAACATATGATAGCATCTGATATACATATAAAACAAATAGCCCGACTTCATACGATAGTGGATACGGGTACATATAGATACTATTAAACAGTACCAAACATATAGAGACTATAGTCTCAAATCATCTAGATACCAAACGGTGCCAAACATGTAAACACCCGTCGATGCCAAACATATAGACACCCGTCGGTGCCACTCTAGCAGCTGCAAATCATCTAACCCTTTATAGGCATGCCTAGCTATCCACTTCTATGAACAACTCAGGCTTACAATAAACACTTTGTACACTTATCCATATACAATACTTCTATTCGACTATCATGTTATACTATTGCTCATACTACTTAATAAATACATATATTAGCTATATATAACTATATACACAAACATATAGTTCATCATACAAGTACTTATACCATTGTTCATACAACTCAATGAATGCGTGTACTAACTATAAACACATGCATATAGTTCTACATACAAATTCATGTTCATTACTTATTTCCTCTTCATATATACACATATGGATTCATAGATTTATTACATTAAAGCTCATAATTAGCGTTATTAACTGATTACAATTTCTATTTAGCATTCATGTGTATTTTCCAAGTGATAGCTATTCTCATACTCATTTAATAGTCCTAAACTTGCATCGGACAGATCCCAGAAGGTTTCGGTGTAATATGGGTTCAATTCGAGAAGAAAAACACATAAAATAGTCAAAACAGAAGGGGTCAGGGTGGCAATGACTTTGTTGTGACCATGAGGTCCAAAAATATGCAATTATGCCTTCTCTCGACATTGGTCACAGTGACAATGAATTGGTTGTGACCGTGACATACCAAAACAGAAGCAAAACTCAGGACTACTTCACTACTCTTTCTTTGTTTAGCCTAAACCGACATCTAAACAACATTTTTAGGGAAAACTTCCTTATTAACAATTGTTACCAAGGATGTCAAGGTTTAAATGGAATAAGTTTCAGGTCATTTGGACTTCTAAATCAACATATATGAATTAAACAATATAAACTATTCTAATGAACCCGCCAAGGTAGAGACACGTCTATTTTTACAATTTTTAAGGGTCCTAGATCTAGAATTAATTCGTGGTCATTTCTTGGACTTTTATAGATATGGAAGTCATGGTTCTAATGGCATAAGAATAACTTAATTTTGCATTCTCAAACTCCACTTATGACCAATTCATCACATAGAGGTCTGATACAATCTGAGCAGAGGTTTCCCCTATAACTAGGGTTCATACTTTGGTCATAATCTTATGGTAATTCAATCAATAATTTCAACACACATCTAAATTACACATATCAACTCATATCATCTATCAATTATCACACAAAAACACATAAATCTCAAGCTAACAACACATGCACTTTAGCCAAATATAGCACATAATGCCTAACCTCAAAATGAGCAGCTTGATCAATTCTCTCTTCAAGTTCACACTTTTTCCTTGCCTTTGTCCTTTATCTTATCCAAGGCTTCATACACAATCAATCAATTACAAATTCTTAGTCCATTACACACTCTAACTCAAAATCCAGCAAAACAGAACTAGGTAGGAGGAGACAACTTCAATTCAATTTACCTTCTCAACTAGTGTCTTAACCTCTTTAACCAACCAAGCCAAACTCTTGAAATCAATCAAACAAAGAAGAAGCAAATAGAAATGGGACTAGGGAGAGTGGAAGTGGCCGGCCAATTCATGTGAGGATAAGACAAATTTCAGCCTCTCCATTCAAGTCTTTATATTGCATGTAAGACTTAGGTGGCATTTCCAGCACAAGCCACTCAACCACTCCACAAGCCACTTGTCCAACCTCTATGCCACATGTCCAACTTAATGCAAACTTCCTACTAAGTCCTTAGCAAACTCCATTTAAGTCCCTTCATTAAATTCTTCCTTACAAATACTTTTTAATTTCTTTCAATTTCATCCTCACAAGTACCATAAACTCATACTTGCACAATCTCTCTTGTACCCTTACTATGCAATTAACACTATAATCCTTTTAGGGTACAATTCGGGTTATTACACTCCCCAAGGAGATATACTGGGTCTAATAAAGCCTTTATCCATTAGCTCTTGTAATTGAGTTTTAAGTTCTCTCAATTCTACAGGAGCCATTCGATAAGGTACTTTAGAAATGGGGGCAGCACCTAGCAATATCTCTATGGACAACTCCACTTCTCTCTTTGGAGGTAACCCAGGCAACTCACTAGGGAACACATCCTCAAACTCCCTAAACATTGGGATATCCTCAATCTTAACTTGACTACGCTTAGAATCTAACACCAAAGCCAAAAATGCCTCACAGCCTTTCCTCATAAATCTCCTAGCTTGCATGGCAGAAATAATATTCCCCAAAGAACTCGAGCCTAAACCTATAACCACAATAGGAGACTGATCTCTATCCCGCAATACAACCGTCTTCCTATGACAATTTACCACTGCCCGCTGCTTACTTAACCAATCCATTCCCAAAATCAAATCAAATCCCCGAAAAGGCAAATCAATAAAATCCGCTGGGAACTCTATACCTTGAACCAATAGAGGACAGTACCTAAACACTCTACTCACATTGACATTATGCCCTAAAGGACTGGTCACATAGATCTCATAATCTAACTGGTCAACTTCATGCAACTTATCAAATAACATATCAGAGCACAAGTATGAGTGTGTGGAACCAAGATCTATTAGAGCATACATCTCAGTGCTACAGAGTAAAAACTTACCTGCAATCACATCGAGTGCATCTTGCTCATCCCGAGCTCTCATCGCATAGGCCCTTACTGGCACCATCTGAGGACGATCTACTGACTCCGATGAAGCACCCTCTCTAGGCCGACCATCTTGACCTCTACCTCTGCCTCTACCTCGACTAGCTTGAGGAGCATTAGACCCTGACCGGCTAGCTTTTTGCTGATCCCTAGTGTTCTCACTCAACTTAGGACAGTTAGCCAGAAAGTGATCGATGCTTCCATAATGGAAACATCCTCCAGTAAGCCATTTACACTCGCCCTTATGGCGCTTACTATAGTGAGAACACTTAGGCACAACTTCACCTCTTCCACCAGATTTACCTCTACCAACACTTGAACAAACTGTAGATCCCTGCCTCTTACCCCTCAAAGCAGGACCAGAAGATGACTCATCCTAGGGATTCCTCGATCTCTTACTCGAGGATGAACCTCCATGAGGGGGATTCCTCCTCTAAGCTCTCTCCCTCAATATAGATTCAGACCTTTCTACCCTGAAAGCTACTTGGACAATATGATAATAACTGATAGCAGATGTACTCATTAGAGATATGATCATAGCTCTTAAGGACTCATTCAACCCAGCCTCGAAATGTTGACATCGAAATTCTTCTATCAAAATACCCATAGAAAAGCATACTTCCCAAGTCGATTGAACTCCTTCTCATACTCTGCAACTGACATCGACCTTTGCTTCAGACTTAAGAACTGAGCCCACTTAACCTCTTTATAAGCCTTGGACACATACTTACTCGAAAATTCACTTTCAAAGAGCTCCCATGTGGCCGGATCTGGCAACTAGGGATGCCTACGGACCAACTTCCACCAGTCATAAGCTGACCCTTGGAGCAAGGCAACAACGCACTCAACTTGCCTCTCAGAAGGGCAACGAATCTCCAAGGCACCTCGAAGACCCGCTTTTAAGGCATTTAGGAGAGGTTCATGAAAACTTGTAAGAAATTACAAGTGTGTCTATTTTGGGCAACAAGGAGGTTTCTTGGAGTCGCCCCCTAATAGAATATTGGGAAAGGTCGTCTAGCCTCAGTGAGCGTAAGACAGTGCATATGCATCCGTTTTGGGCAAGCCAGAGATATTTTGGAGGCCCCACCCCAATAGGACATTGGGATGGTCCTCTAACCTCGTGGAGCCTAGGACTATGCAAAATGGGCCTTTTTTGGGCAACAAGAGATATTATGGAGGCCCCACCCTAATGAGATATTGAGATTGGTCCTCTAACCTCGTTGACCCTCAGACCAGAGATGGTTCGAGACTTCCCATTTATTCATACCTTGATTAAATTACAATTGAGTTTTTAATTTAAAATTTCATCCCTTTTCTCATTCATTTAAATGCAGTAATTTAACGTGCATGTCAATCACATAATGAAAGCGGTAAATAAAACAAGATTAAAATAAAGTAAATAAGAATGCAATAAATTACAACTAAACTAGGAGCGAAATATAACTCACATTATAAATAAAATATAAATCATACATAAAACGGGATATTTATTAAGGATAAGAACATTGGTCCTTGCATGCATCGTTAAAGAAAATACTTTTAAAGTGACAATTTATTTGGATGGAAAAACTAGGACATTGGTCCCATTTTTATTAGAAAAAGTTTCAAGTTAATTAATAAAAATATTTTTGTGATTTTCTTTTTAGCGTGCCTAAAATAAACAATTTTATTAGGAATTACATTTGACAAAATAAATAAAATGCCAAATAAAGCAAATAATAAAAATAATAAAAATGAATGATCAAATCAAACAAGCCTCCTGGATCTCCTCATTTGCTCGCGAGAATGCCCAAAAAGGAAAAATAGATATTGGAGTCAAGAACAAATACAAAAAAATTAATGTTAGTAATCAAATCAATTAAATCAATTAAACATATAATAAATAATAAAATAAAGTAAAATTAATGTTAGTAATCAAATTAATTAAATCAATTAAACATATAATAAATAATAAAATAAAACAAAATGACAAATGAATTAAAATGTCAATAAATTAAAATAAATGAAAAAATGTATTATGAATGACAAAAGAATTAAATGATATGGCTGAAATAAATAAAACATGTTAATGAAATAATAATAATAATAATAATAATAATAATAATAATAATTAAATGATAATAATAATATATAAACATATTAAATAAGACAAATATACAAACAATAGAATAAATAAATAAATGAAAACAATAAAAATTTACATGTTAATAAATTAAATATGAACAAGAATAAATAAAAAATAAATAAAAAAGAGATTCAGTATAGAATGTTTACCCTCAGAGATCGGATTCGATGAAAGAAAAAAAGGTGATCGATTTCCCTGATTTGTTTTGCAAAATTAGAATTAAAGATGATAAAAATTGAAATTTTATTCCAAAAAATTAACTTTACTTAAAAAAATGATGAAAGAAAATAAAAATTTTCAAGAACAAACAATTATTTTTATTTGTCTCAAGAAAAAATTATTTATGAAAAATCTTGTTTTTTTTTTTAGAAAATCAAATGAAAAAATTGGATTTTCAGAACAAACAATTATTTTGTTTGCCCCAAAATCTATTTTTCATCAAAAAGGGATTCAAATAAAAATCTTTGAGAAAACTTAAGTAAAAAACTAATTAAAAGACAGAAGTAAGAAAATTGAATTTTTAAAAACAAACTATCACTTTATTTGTCTCAAAAATTAATTTTTCATCAATAAAATTCTATCTAAAATATTTAGAAGGAATTCTATTGGAAAAAAAGAAGAAGAAGAATTGAACTTTCTATATTTTAGCAATTTTTTATTTTTTTTTATAGGGGAAAACCTAAGAAAAACCTAGAGAGAATTTTGAAGAAGAAGAAGAGAAAAATTAAAGAAGAAACCGTAAAAATGAATCCCCCTACTTTTTTGTTTCTCTTTTTCTATTTATATCAAAAAAAGAGGAAAAAATAATTAATTAAGGAAAAGCTATTTAATTAATTGAAATATTATTTGTATATATTTAAAAATGGAAAAAATCATGAAAAACCTTTAAAAATGGGATAGAAAATCAAATTTGGTGAAAAAATCCGAAAAAAATGAAATTTGGGCCAAAAATCAGCATTTTTGGCGGAACAGGGGCGACCAATGCCCGTCGGTGCGCGCGACGGGCGTCAGTGCGCTTGCTGGGCGCGCGCGCTCACCCTGCGTGTGGAGCGACTCTTCGAGCAGACGCCGCGCGCAGGCGCGGCCGATATCTGATTTTTTTTTTTAAATTCCGAATTTAACTAAAAACACTAAAATTTTCAAATTCCATTTTTCAAATTTAATTTTTTATACATTTTTTATTTTTTACTCTAAAATATAAATTTGACAAGGAAACCATCACTTTCAACCTTTTTGCCTGTGAACAGGCATCTTATCGTCATTGGGTAACTCTGATCTAGGCTGCCTCAGGACTCGGTATCTACAGTTGCCCCCAATTTTGGGGAAACTAGTGCACTAGTGCCTAGATGAGCTAAAATTCAAAGAAGAAGGAAAGAGATTCGTACCTGAGACAGTCCCTTACCTTCCATAGTGTGTTCAAGCTAGTGACCCCTTGCTGCCGAGTTGTAGTGTATTTCACCGGAACCCTTCGTTGATTCATTTTGTCAACTTCATTTTACTGGCCTCCTCTCGGCTTGCACAATATCCGACTTTCACGAGATGCAATGTTATCCAATTGCAACCCAATTGCAATTTGTTCTATTGCATGTTCCCCACTAGCCTCGTCTCGGCTCGCATGGTGTCTGAATGTCATTAGAAGTAGTGTTCTCTAACTACCACCCACTTGCAATTTCTCCTATCGCATGTGTCCCGCTGGCCTCGTGTAATGACCAAAAGAGGGCCTAGTCAGAATTTGCGTGCCAAGTCAGAATGAAGGGTATTTCAGTAAATTGTGCATGTAGAAAATTTTGGTTAATTTAGGGATTATATGTTAATAGAAGTAACTATCTAGAGGAATGTGTGTTTTGTACCAAGGATTTAATGTGTAAAAGAAATCATGTGTTTAATTGAGTAGTGATAGTAGTAAAATGTTAGTGTTGTGTTGATGGTTTGTATGTGGTTCTAAGAAGTGTTTGAGCATGAGTTTTGAAGAATTTCTGGATTGGGTTTGATTGTGTTAATCTTGAGTTATTGCATATCTCTGATTATTGTTAGTGATTAATTTGAGTTAAGTTTAATGGTGCAAATTATGTCTATAAATGATTTTGAACAAGTTAGATTAAATGTGTTTAGTAATTTGAAGAGTGTATACATGATGGGTTAAAGTGGTTTTGAGTTGGGAGTTAAGTTTGCATGTAAACAAGTGTGATTTTATTGCAAAATCTGGGTTCTGGGCGGTTTACACGGTGGTAAGGTAGGGCATACCACCATGTAATCCTATTCTGTCCTTGTGATTTTGCCTTCCCGTCATTTTACACAGCGGTAAGAGAGTTCCATATCGCCGTGTAACATGTTACACGGTGGTAAGGAGAGTGCATACCACCGTGTAACTTGCCTCTGTTTCATTATATGTTGATCCTTCTACACGGCGGTTAGGGCTCGCTCCATACCACCGTGTGGGGTATCTTACACGGCAGTAAGGTATCCCCATACCGCCGTGTAACCCTCTCCTGTTTTTGAAATTTAGTTTTTAAAATGGTGTTTGATTTTGGGGGATTTGCATACTACTTTAAAAGCCATGTTTACCCTAAAATTCATCTTAAAAACCCTTTTGCATCGTTTCTTCCTCTTGCATGGGTCTTGCATGATTTCTTTTACTTCAATCACTTGTGAATATGCATTTGTTTAATCTTTTCATGCTTATGCAAGTTATGTGCCCGTGATAAATAAGGTCTACGAATGATTTATATATTTATGCAATTGATTGATAATATGTATACTTGAAATAGTGATTTTTGTATAGTGTCATATTTTAAAAGTGTGTGTAGAGCCTGAAGTGTCAAGGTAGTGGATAATTAAGCATGCTTAAGAAGGGTTAGTAAGTGCAGCTGCCCATCTTGACCCCGCTATAAGTCAAGTGATTACGGTTGACCTCCGTTAAGGTCTTAGTGAAAATGTTTTAAGACTTCGATCTCCCGTGCTACCTTAGGGTATAAAAGTATTTGAGGCTTCGGTCTCCCGTGTAGTGTTCCCGTATCCTCCACCAGTGAAATTCAGGCTATTATTTGAAGTCTTTGGTTTTTTTCGTAGTGAAGCCTTTTGAATATTATGTGATTCCAGTTAGTGTATTTTGCTTTGCATGTGCTGTTATTAAATTAAACATTCTTATAGTGATTATGATTCTTACATCTCTGATTTGTTACTTAGAGATTTCTGTGTATTTATGCCTATATTTATATTAATGTGTTATTGTATGATATTATTGTATAGTTGTGACGCGCGACAAACCCCGGGGCGCTCCGAACGCTCGCTTTTAGGGCTTTCGGGATGAGGTTCATAAAAACTTGTAAGAAATTACAAGTGCGTCTATTTTGGGCAACAAAGAGGTTTCTTAGAGTCGCCACCCAATAGAACATTGGGAAAGGTCATCTAGCCTCAGTGAACCTAAGACAATGTTGCTATGTCCATTTTGGGCAAGCCAGAGGTGTCTTGGAGACCCCACCCTAATAGAACATTAGGATGGTCCTTTCGCCTCGTGGAGCCTAGGACTATGCAAGTTGGCCCTTTTTCAGGACACAAGAGGTGTCTTGGAGGCCCCACCCCAGTAGAACATTAAGGTGGCCCTCTCACCTCGTTGAGCCCAAAGACCAGAGAAGATTCGGGACTTCCAATTTATTCATACGTTGGTTAAAGTTATAATTGAATTTTGAATTTAGCGTTTCACCCCATTTCTCATTCGATTTTAATGCAATTGAATTTAATGCGCATATCAATCATATAATGAAAGTGATAAATAAAGTAAATGAAAGCAAAATAAATTACAACAAAACTAGGGGCGGAATACAACCCCCATTGTAAATAAAAAACAAATCATACATAAACGGACTATTTGTTAAAGATGAGGACATTGGTTCTCACATGCATGTTTAAAGAAAATAATTTTAATGTGACAATTTATTTTATATGGAAGAAACTAGGACATTGGTCCCATTTTTATTAAAAAAATCCCAGTTTAGTTAATAGAAATATTTTTGTATTTTTTTTATTAACGTGCATGAAAAAATAAATTTATTAAAAATTACATAATAAAAATACAATAAACCCAAAAATAATAAAAAACTAAAGAATGGCGAATCCACCCGAAAAGCATCTCCAAATCTCCATGGGCTCCCACTTGGTATGAAAAAAATACTCACACATAAAAATAAGTGTTGAAAATTTAAAAAAAAAAAAACAGAATTAAAAGTGAAGTTGGTAATAAAAAAAATTAATTTAAACATGTAATAAAGATAATTAAAATAAAAAACAAATAAACATGCATCATATATGGCAAATCAATTAAATGTCATAATAAAATATGCAACTTTTCATATTAACAAATCAACATACATAAAAAAACATATATGATAACAAGCATAAAACTCACCAAACATGAAAACATAAACAACAATAAAAATAAAATTCAACATGCATGAAAACATAAATATTAACGATAAAATTTAACATGCCTAAAAATATAAATAATAATAACAATAATACTAATAACAAATTATAACAATAAACAAGGATCATAAAAATAATAATAATGATAGTAGTAATAATAATAATAATAATAATAATAATAATAATAATAATAATAATAATAATAATAATAATAAAAGTAACAACAAACATAATAATAATAATAATAATAATAATAATAATAATAATAATAATAATAATAATAATAATAATAATACTTAGGATGATAAATCACAATAATAATAATAATAATAAAACACAATAATAACCAAGGAATATGAATAATAAAATAAACATGCAAGAATAACAAGAAATAAAATAAATATAACATATTAAAACATGATAAATAATAATACCAATAAAAATAACAATAATAATATATAAACAATTAAATAAGAACACAAGAAATAAAAAATAAAAAATAATAGATCTAAAAGAATTTACATGATAACTATTTAATTCTAAATAAAAATTGAATTAAAAATTAAGCCAAGAATGCTTACCCTCAAAATTTAGCTTCATTAAATGAAGGTAAATAATACAATTCCTTGTCTTGATTTGTAGGAATAATATTAGAAAAATAAAATATTAAAAAGAAATTTTAACTCAAGAACAAACAATTAATTTATTTGTCTCAATGTAAAAATTTGTTAAATAAAAAGTAAGAAAATTGACAAGAACAAAAATTACTCCTTTTTGCTTTGAGAATTATCCTGGAAAATCCTTCAGAAAATTGAGAGAATTTTCTTTTTTGAAGAAAGATGAAGAAGAAAAAAAAAATTCTACCGAAAATCCCCCCCTATAATTCTCTCTCCAAAAATCATTTTATACCTCCCAAAAAAATTAAGATTTTCAATAAAGAAATTAAATTAATTTAATTTTCATAATCACAAAAAACTTAAAAATTTGAAGGTTTGTAATTTAAAAAGTCTTATAATTAAATTCTACAAAAAAAAACTAAGAAAAATCAAAATTTGGGGCAAAAAACGGAAAAAAAAGGGCAAATCGGGCGAGCGACGCCGGACGAGTGTCGCTCGCGCATCAGCACCCACTGGGTGCTGCACGTCGCCCAGCGCGCGAGCGAGTGCGCCCTGCCGCACCCCCGACACTCGCGAAAACATTTTTTTTTTAATTTTTGCTAAAATACTATAATTTCAAAGCATACCCTTTTATCTCAAAATAATTTTTTTAAAACATTTTTAAAATACATTTTTATTTAGTTTTAATAAATCAAATTCGACAAGGAAATTGTCACTTCCAACTTTCATTTTTGCCTATAAATTGGCACACTTAATTTCATCATTAGATAATCTTGATCTAGGCTGCTCGGGACCCGGTGTCTACAGTTGCCCCCAATTTTGGGAAAGCTAGTGCATGGGTGCCTAGGTGAGCCAAAATTCAGGAAAGGGAAAGAAGCGCATACCTGAGGCTGCCTCCTTCCTGCTGCCACGAGAATGAAATCATCTCTTTAAGTCACTATATAGACTGCGGAGCAATTTTCATCCTTCTTGGTGATGCGTCTAGTCTGTTCCAGACTTATAAGACACGAGAATTGCTCTCTTGAGCTGTATTGAGTCTGCTCCAGACTTACAAAGTGCAGGATTTCTCTCCTGAGCTGCACCGAGTTTGCTCCAAACTTACAAAGTGCCCGGATGCCATCCTCCAATGGCAATGCGTCGAGTCTGCTCCAGACTTACAAAATGCGAGAAGTGCTCTCTTGAGCTGCACCGAGTCTGCTCCAGACTACAAAAAGTGCGGGTGCCATCCTCAAATGGTAATGCGCCGAGTTTGCTCCAGACTACAAAAAGTGCAGGTGCCATCCTCAGATAGTGATGTGCCGAGTCTGCTCCAGACTTACAAAATACAGGAAATGCTCTCTTGAACTGCACCGAGTCTGCTCCAGACTACAAAAAATGCGGGTCCATCCTCAGATGGTGATGCACCGAGTCTGCTCCAAACTTACAAAATACGGGGAGTGCTCTACAGAGCTGCACCAAGTCTGCTCCAGACTACAAAATGTGCAGGTCCATCCTCAGATGGTGATGCGCCGAGTCTGCTCCAGACTTACAAAACGCGGGGAGTGCTCTACTGAGCTGCACCGAGTCTGCTTCAGACTTACAAAGTGCGGGTGCCATCCTCCAATTCTGATGGGTTTTTCGCTTAGATATTTCCTGCAAAATTATGTGCACATAAATATATACAAGAAATTGTGTGTGTATGAGATGCAGATGCTTGCAAAAACGGATAGACCATGTCCTAGGTGGTCAAGGGTCCATTGAGGATACAGCTTGGCTGCTCTACCATGCCCCCAGGATCCAGAAGATTGTCATCTTGGGTTTAAGGACTCTGACCCAAAACATCTTCTGAGAGAGACATCAAGTGTGCATCTTTGCCCCCCGGTCAACGATCATATGCCCAGGATTTTGACTCATGTCCCGAATTATGCATTATCTGACTGAAGGTAGATCATCTAAAGTAACGCCGCCTTATCGCTCCTTGCATCGAACATCATTGCTTTAAAGGTAGTGCGTCCCTTATGGATTTTCACACTAGCTTTTCTTTTTGGGAAATGCATCCCTTTGGGGATTTTCACATAACACTTTGCCTAATTTTTTCCTGGAATGGACCCAACCCAATCCAGCGACTTTTATTTATTTTATTTTTTTTTGTAGGGCAGACTGCCTATTTCCAGGTTTCACCATGCCCTTTGGCTTAACTTTTGCTTAGAGAGCCAGTTACGGTTTTCATCTCTAATGGCCTTTTTTTTTCTTTTTTTTTTTAGGGGACTACAAGAGAAGGCTATTATCAAATCCTCCCTTAAGGGTGATCAGCACACATTTGCTTAGACAACTTCCGATAAAATGATTAGACAATAGTTATTAGATAAATAAATGATACATTTCTTTTTAAGACAGAACTAAAACAACGATGAAAATGAAAACTATATTTTTTATTCATTGCAAAATTATGTACATTTCTATATGATTTCATCATACATGATCCTCTCTTGACAAGAATTCAAAAGCACAAGACTACACCTAATCTCGGAATAGATCTTATAAGCAACAAACACCTGTTATCAATCGGCCCTCTCAGGTTTTCTCGATTGAACATTTTCTCTTGGCCCTTAATTTTTGCCCAAAATGCCTTTTTTCGGTTTTCACCCTGACAGGGCGCCTAATTTTATAAAGGCCGTCTTTTTTCAGTTTTCGACCCGCGGGGCATTCATTCTCTTCTTTTGATTTTTTTTTTGGTCTTTAGCCATGGAACCTTTTTAGTCTATCGACATTGACCGGGTCATTAAACTCATTCCCATCGCTTTTCGCTAAGATCGCCGCCCCTTTCGTTAGTAACTTTTTCAAGACGAACGGACCTTCCCAGGTTGGCCTGAATTTTCCCCATATGTTTGGCACTCCCGGCCTCATCATTTTAAAGATCATATCCCCTTTCATTTAACGGCTGCTTTCATACATTTTTGCCAAAGGACCGAGCTAGCCTTTTCTGATAAACCTAATTGTGATAATAAGTTTGCAACCTATCTTCATCCAACAGATTCAACTGCAACAATCACTGTTGTGCCCATTCTATCTCTAGAATCTCGGCTTCCATAACCACCCTTAAGGATTTCAGCTCAATTTTAACTGGCAGAACTGCTTCAGTTCCATATACCAGTGAGAATGGCGTCGCTCCCATAAAAGTTCTGACTGTGGTTCTATAACCCCATAATGCAAAAGGTAGCTTTTCTGCCTAGTCTTTATAGCTCTGAACCATCTTGGCCAATATTCTTTTAACATTCTTATTCGCTACTTCAACCACGCCATTAGCCTGAGGTCGGTAAGGAGAAGACTTATGATGCTAAATTCCATATTTCTGAAGCATCTGTTTAGTTTTCGCCAAGAATTGTACCCCATTATCAGACACAATGTGGTGTGGGAGGCCATATCTGCATATCGAATTCCGCTCGATGAACTTAGCCATGTCCCGGGCATCGACTTTCTTAAAAGATTCAGCTTCGACCCATTTAGTGAAGTAATCCATGGTGACTATGATAAACCTGTGCCCATTAGAAGCTGTAGGACGTTTCTCGCCTATGATATCTATTACCCAAGCTGCAAATAGCCATGGAGATGTCAAATTATTTAGTTCTAAAACTGGCACATGCCTCAAATTCGCGTATTGTTGGCATAACTAGCATTGCTTCACATACTTTGAACAATCTGTATCTATTGTGAGCCAATAAAATCCTTGGCGCATGATCTTCTTTGCTAAGGCTAAGCAATTCATGTGAGCTCCGCAGACTCCAGCATGAACCTCTTCCATAACTCTTTCAGCTTCTTTCTCTGCCAAACATCTCAATTGGATACCATCAGCTTGCCTCTTATATAAAGTGCCATTTACAGTGATGAATTATATAACACCCCAAAAAGGGCCTAGTCAAAATTTTGCGCGATAAGTCGGTGTATTAAGGGTATTTCCGTAATTTGTGTAAGAGGAAAATTTGGATATTAAGGATTTAGTGCAAGGAAATTAATTAAGTATGTTAAGAGGAGAAATATTAAGGTGTGCAGGTGGTGTATAGACGTAGGGTATGTTATTTGGGATTAATCTAGTGTGTGCTTGTAATGTATGGGAGTAGGATGTAAGTGGATTTTTTTTTTAAGAAAAGTTATAGTGTGAGTTGAGTATGGTACCTTGGAGATATTATTGTAAGAGATTGTTAATGTGTGGATGGTGTATGGTGCAAGGAGGAATAAGTCAAAAGTGGGAATTGTGGTACAATAGGAGCTTGCCATGTGGCATTGGTTGGTGGGCATTGATGAGTAAGTAAGAAAAGAAGGGAAAGAGAGAGAGAGAACACAGAAAATTTACATTTCCCGTTGCCCTCCCTCTCTCATTTCCTCTTCTTCTCTTTTGGCATGGATTGTGCTTTGCTTAAGGTGATTTCGGTTGGGTTTGGAGCATCATTGAAGAGGTAAGTTAGGGTTCTTGTATTTGGATTTTTGTTTCCTCTTCTTCTTCTTTGGTTTATTTAAGTTAGGGTTTTTGGAAAAGTAATTTGTGGGTTTTGGTTTTGTGCAAGCTTTGAGTATCAAGAGTAAGAATAAAGGATAAGAGAAAGTAGGCTCTTGAAGGTTGAGGATTGCATCGGTAATTTGAGGTTTGGGAGCTTTGATTTTACATTTGAGTTTTGAGTTGTGTTTGCCTATTCTCCTTGGATCATGAGTTTGTATTGTTGTTTGCTTTCCGAAAATTTAAGTGTTTGATATGAGTTTATGCATGAACTAATTTGGGTAAATGTGTTTGTAATCCATGTATTTGATTGAGATAAATGTATATGTGGGTTGGCATTGAAATTCATGAGTTTGGGGATTTCTTTGATTTTGATGTTTTATGGTGATTTTAGTAATCCTGTTCAGTTCTCTTTTGACCTCCGTGCATTGGTTTTGACATAGCTGTAGTTATAGAGCTCTAAATCGTGTGATTATTAAGCCATTAGAACCATGATTTCCATGCCTTTAAATGCCTCAGAAATAGCCTTGGGAAAATTCTTGCTTTAAGACCCTTGAATAAGTTAAAATCTGAAGTGTATCTGTTTAGGTCGGGTCACTGGAACAGTGTGGATTGTTTAGCTCATATCTGGAGTTCTGAATGTCCTTTTGATCTGAAATTTGTTGCTTTTGAACGATAACATCCTAGGGAAGCTTTGTTGAGCAGGAATGTGTTCCTAAAAATGTCGTTTAGAAGTCGGTTTAGGCTGAACAAAAATGTGTAGTGCAGTTGTCCTGAATTTTAGCTTCTGTTTTGCAAAATTTTGGTATGTCACGGTGGTAACCAAATTCATTACCACCATGACATATGAAAATTCTGGGTAGAATGCTTTGTTTGGACCTCACGGTGGTAACCAAATTCATTACCACCGTGACCTCTTATGTCTTGACCATTTTATGCGTTTTTCTTCCCGAATTGAACCCGCTTTCCATCGGAACTTCCTAGGATCCATCCGATGCATGTTTAGGATTATTAAATGAGTATAACAATAGTTATCACTTGGAAAATAAATGTGAATAGGATTAAGATTAATTCAAACTAATAAAATAATTAGGTGTAATTGTATGATTGGAATCTAGTCAAGTTAAATGACACTTAAGGGTTGTAATACCTTAATCTGTATGAGCATGTGATATTGAATGTGAAATGTATTATGCATATCTGTACTTATGATCCTTCTCTAAGAATATTATGCTATGCTTAAGTGTAAATTGTACCGTTGCATGATTAAGACTTTGCATTGTTAAGTGTTAGCATGAATTGATGTAATGTGATGTTGTTCTTCGAATTCATGTGTAAGACTTATTAATGGCATGATTCAATGATGTTTGATTTGGGTTTTTATTGCTATTGGAATGAGGATATGCTATTTGAAATGAGAACTTTGGGATAGTTGGTTTGAATAACCTGGAAATCGCCCTCAGGAATCGTATCTGGGCATGGGTCACGGTGGCAACCAATTCGGTTACCACCGTGAGGCACGAACCAGATGCATTCTGCCGTGAGTTTGAATAGGTCACGGTGGCAACCAATCTGGTTACCACCGTGAGGTGTTCAGACCTTAGATTCTGTTCTGGGTTGTGGGTATGTCACGGTGGCAACCTATTTACTTACCACCGTGAGGTACCCCAGACTTGCTTTCTGCTGAAGATCCTTGGTATGTCACGGTGGCAACCAGTTTGATTACCACCGTGACCTACCCTGTTTTTGCAATAAAATCCTTTAATTTTTGTATGTGTTAGGAATGTTTAATTATGGATTTTAGCATGCAATACCACCTGATATGAGCTATATTATGTATGTACCGATTCATCAAAGTAAGTGAACTCTTTGCGTGTTATAATTGAACTATGGCCCTAAACTGTGTAATTCTCCGCCTGTAAGAGTCAGTCTAGTGGATAGTTAGGCATGCCTAATAGAGTCTTATAGCTGCAGCCCTCAGTTCTGTTTGGACCCCGACCAGGTCCCCGTTTGGTTCCTCGCGAACCCTTTATGTGAAAGGATCTTGTTTAAGGTTCCTTTTGGAAATGTTTTGTAAAAGTTAAAAGTATCTGATTTATCGGCTCGTACCCGTAAAGTACTATCTGTATCGGCTCGTACCCGTAAAGTACTGTCTGTATCGGCTCGTACCCATAAAGTACTGTCCGTATACTCATTATCCACTATTTTGAGTCAGCAGGTATTCTGTTTGTTTTGCCTAATATGAACAAGAGAATGTGATATTCGTTTAAGCATGATTCTGGACACGTGAATCGGTTATGTATCCGAATGTGATTATGAATCTCTGAATGGGTTAAGTGTGACCTAAACATGTGATTTGGACATATTTATTTGCATATATGGGTATATGCATAACATATTGTGAATGTATGGTATGCCAACGGTTGTGAATATAGGTACGGGAATTAAGATGTGCGTGACTGTGACCATGATCTTTTGAATGCCATGAATTCAATTAGTTATGTCTATAAGAATATGAATTAATAGGTTTTGAATGCTATGATTAGTAAGCATGTGCACAAACGTGATTTTGCACTTTTGATGGTTATAGTAAATTATGTGAATCAAGATACGTAATGAATGTGCTCTTGACCTTGGAATGTTATATATATTGTGTTATGTTACGTGCCTCCTCTCTCTAGTTTTCCTATTGTAGTGATTTCAGCGTGTGGTCATGTATTTACATTTCAAGGCATGATAAAAGTATGTTTAGTTAACTAGCGTTCTCGGCATGATAGTTGGGTGCTAATTGCCTGATAATTGTATTGTATGTGAATGGGTTTTCCGTTAAATGCACGAGTACTTGGCATGATAGTCGTATGTGTACTATCTCTCGTGACTGTGCACGGTAGGGTACTGACACTTGATGCCCCGGTATCTATATGCATGAGAGTTTGTATGTAGTTTTACATGAATATTTGTATCTACTGTGATCCCTTGTCTGCTAGGGGCTTTGCTTAATATGATATAAGAGTGTAGTTTTCGGACGAATATGATATTGAGACGAGCACTCAGGTAATATGTACAAGTATGTGTATATGAACTTCTGAATGCAGGGCTTTCCTATGCAGGCTTGTTTATCCATCTGTTGTGATTATTTGCATATGCCATTTGTGTATGTAACTTGTTCTGGCGACCATTGTGAATGGCCGTCCATCTTGCTTGTGTGTTCTCCCCACTAAGTGTTTATCGCTTAGCACGGGCTCTTTTCCCGTGCAGGTGGCAGGTTTGGTTCGGTTCGAGTCGCGCGTCTGCAGGGTCGACCACATAGGAGTTAGAAGTTTTATGTTATTCTGTTCAGCTTTTGTATTTTGATTTCTGTAATTTGTAGCCTTTGATTATGTAAGGATCTTATTGTAATTAAGTTTTAGTTATTTCTCCGCTTTATGCTTCCGCTGAATGATCATATGTATGCAGGTGTATACGTTTCGGCTTAGTGCCTGCGTGTGTGTGAGTTAATGTATGTCCAGTTTGGCTTCTCAAGATAAGTTTTTAATTTCCCGTGTTTTTGCATGAACGTATGCTTTCGCTTAGCGTATGTGTGCATGTGTGTGAGTGATCGTCGGTAGCGCACCCGCGTCCTTCCATCGGGGACGTAGGGGGTGTCACAGTTAGTGGTATCAGAGCACCGGTTTAGTCGGTTCTGGTCTATGTGATTGTTTGAGTGTCGAGTCTTTGTATGCGAGTCTGTTTAGTGTTGTGGCCTATTGCAGATGCAGTTGTGTAGTGTATGTTTGTGTAGTGTTTGGATGAAGGATTAGTGAGATATCGGTGGTAGTGAGTGATATAAGACTATGTGAATAGGGTGAATTTGAGGTGTGACTTTGTATACCTGTCAGCTATTCCCTTTGAATCAAATGAACATAAGCATAGTGAAGCATGGGGATGGGAAAAAGTGCATTATTATAACTCACGTTACATCTTCGCATCAACTTGCATACATAAATCATTACATAGCCATTTCATCCGCATCCCTCATCTGTTTGTGAAAAGCATCATTGTATGTGTTTCATTGAGAAAAGCTGACAGGATATACTTTGATTGATTGATGTTAGAAAGAAGTGTATGGATAAGAGTGTAGTGCGTTAAGAAGTGTGAAGTGTATTTGTTTTGAGAATCGTATGATATGAGTGTTAGCGATTTGAAGGTTTGTTAAGGAGTTCCCTATGTAAGTGATTAGCGGGGAAATTTCGAGGACGAAATTTCTTAAGGGGGAGAGATTTGTAACACCCCAAAAAGGGCCTAGTCAGAATTTTGCGCGATAAGTCGGGGTATTAAGGGTATTTCCGTAATTTGTGTAAGAGGAAAATTTGGATATTAAGGATTTAGTGCAAGGAAATTAATTAAGTATGTTAAGAGGAGAAATATTAAGGTGTGCAGCTGGTGTATAGACGTAGGGTATGTTATTTGGGATTAATCTAGTGTGTGCTTGTAATGTATGGGAGTAGGATGTAAGTGGATTTTTTTTAAGAAAAGTTATAGTGTGAGTTGAGTATGGTACCTTGGAGATATTATTGTAAGAGATTGTTAATGTGTGGATGGTGTATGGTGCAAGGAGGAATAAGTCAAAAGTGGGAATTGTGGTCCAATAGGAGCTTGCCATGTGGCATTGGTTGGTGGGCATTGATGAGTAAGTAAGAAAAGAAGGGAAAGAGAGAGAGAGAACACAAAAAATTTACATTTCCCGTTGCCCTCCCTCTCTCATTTCCTCTTCTTCTCTTTTGGCATGGATTATGCTTTGCTTAAGGTGATTTTGGTTGGGTTTGGAGCATCATTGAAGAGGTAAGTTAGGGTTCTTGTATTTGGATTTTTGTTTCCTCTTCTTCTTCTTTGGTTTATTTAAGTTAGGGTTTTTGGAAATGTAATTTGTGGGTTTTGGTTTTGTGCAAGCTTTGAGTATCAAGAGTAAGAATAAAGGATAAGAGAAAGTGGGCTCTTGAAGGTTGAGGATTGCATCGGCAATTTGAGGTTTGGGAGCTTTGATTTTACATTTGAGTTTTGAGTTGTGTTTGCCTATTCTCCTTGGATCATGAGTTTGTATTGTTGTTTGCTTTCCGGAAATTTGAGTGTTTGATATGAGTTTATGCATGAACTAATTTGGGTAAATGTGTTAGTAATCCATGTATTTGATTGAGATAAATGTATATGTGGGTTGGCATTGAAATGCATGAGTTTGGGGATTTCTTGGATTTTGATGTTTTATGGTGATTTTAGTAATCCTGTTCAGTTCTCTTTTGACCTCCGTGCATTGTTTTTGACATATCTGTAGTTATAGAGCTCTAAATTGTCTGATTCTTAAGCCATTAGAACCATGAATGCCTTGCCTTTAAACGTCTCAGAAATAGCCTTGGGCAAATTCTTGCTCTAAGACCCTTTAATAAGTTAAAATCTGAAGTGTATCTGTTTGGGTCGGGTCACTGGAACAGTGTGGCTTTTTTAGCTCATATATGGAGTTCTAGATGTCCTTTTGATCTGCAATTTGTTTGTTTTGAACGTTAACATCCTAGGAAAGATTTGTTAAGAAGGAATGTGTTCCTAAAAATGTCGTTTAGAAGTCGGTTTATGCTGAACAAAAATGTGTACTGCAGCTGTCCTGAATTTTAGCTTCTGTTTTGCAAAATTTTGGTATGTCACGGTGGTAACCAAATTCATTACCACCATGACATATGAAAATTCTGGGCAAAATACTTTGTTTGGACCTCACGGTGGTAACCAAATTCATTACCACCGTGACCTCTTCTGTCTTGACCATTTTATGCGTTTTTCTTCCCGAATTGAACCCGCTTTCCATCGGAACTTCCTAGGATCCATCCGATGCATGTTTAGGATTATTAAATGAGTATAAGAATAGTTATCACTTGGAAAATAAATGTGAATAGGATTAAGATTAATTCAAACTAAAAAAATAATTAGGTGTAATTGTATGATTGGAATCTAGTCAAGTTAAATGACACTTAAGGGTTGTAATACCTTAATCTGTATGAGCATGTGATATTGAATGTGAAATGTATTATGCATATCTGTACTTATGATCCTTCTCTAAGAATATTATGCTATGCTTAAGTGTAAATTGTACCGTTGCATGATTAAGACTTTGCATTGTTAAGTGTTAGCATGAATTGATGTAATGTGATGTTGTTCTTCGAATTCATGTGTAAAACTTATTAATGGCACGATTCAATGATGTTTGATTTGGGTTTTTATTGCTATTAGAATGAGGATATGCTATTTGAAATGAGAACTTTGGGATAGTTGGTTTGAATAACCTGGAAATCGGCCTCAGGAATCGCATCTGGGCATGGGTCACGGTGGCAACCAATTCGGTTACCACCGTGAGGCACGAACCAGATGCATTCTGCCGTGAGTTTGAATAGGTCACGGTGGCAACCAATCTGGTTACCACCGTGAGGTATTCAGACCTTAGATTCTGTTCTGGGTTGTGGGTATGTCACGGTGGCAGCCTATTTAGTTACCACCGTGAGGTACCCCAGACTTGCTTTCTGCTGAAGATCCTTGGTATGTCACGGTGGCAACCGGTTTGATTACCACCGTGACCTACCCTGTTTTTGCAATAAAATCCTTTAATTTTTGTATGTGTTAGGAATGTTTAATTATGGATTTTAGCACGCAATACCACCTGATATGAGCTATATTATGTATGTACTGATTCATCAAAGTAAGTGTACTCTTTGCGTGTTATAATTGAACTATGGCCATAAACTGTGTAATTCTCCGCCTGCAAGAGTCAGTCTAGTGGATAGTTAGGCATGCCTAATAGAGTCTTATAGCTGTAGCCCTCAGTTCCGTTTGGACCCCGATCAGGTCCCCGTTTGGTTACTCGCGAACCTTTTATGTGAAAGGATCTTTTTTAAGGTTCCTTTGGAAATGTTTTGTAAAAGTTAAAAGTATCTGATTTATCGGCTCGTACCCGTAAAGTACTGTCTGTATCGGCTCGTACCCGTAAAGTACTGTCCGTATACTCATTATCCACTATTTTGAGTCAGCAGGAATTCTGTTTGTTTTGCCTAATATGAACAAGAGAATGTGATATTCGTTTAAGCATGATTCTGGACACGTGAATCGGTTATGTATCCGAATGTGATTATGAATCTCTGAATGGGTTAAGTGTGACCTAAACATGTGATTTGGACATATTTATCTGCATATATGGGTGTATGCATAACATATGGTGAATGTATGGTATGCCAATGGTTGTGAATATAGGTATGGGAATTAAGATGTGCGTGACTGTGACCATGATCTTTTGAATGCCATGAATTCGATTAGTTATGTCTATAAGAATATGAATTAATAGGTTTTGAATGCTATGATTAGTAAGCATGTGCATAAACGTGATTTTGTACTTTTGATGGTTATAGTGAATTATGTGAATCAAGATACGTAATGAATGTGCTCTTGACCTTGGAATGTTATATATATTGTGTTATGTTACGTGCCTCCTCTCTCTAGTTTTCTTATTGTAGTGATTTCAGCGTGTGGTCATGTATTTACATTTCAAGGCATGATAAAAGTATGTTTAGTTAACTAGCGTTCTCGGCATGATAGTTGGGTGCGTATTGCCTGATAATTGTATTGCATGTGAATGGGTTTTCCGTTAAATGCATGAGTACTTGGCATGATAGTCGTATGTGTATTATCTCTCGTGACTGTGCACGGTAGGGTACTGACACTTGATGCCCCGGTATCTATATGCATGAGAATTTGTATGTAGTTTTACATGAATATTTGTATCTACTATGATCCCTTGTCTGCTAGGGGCTTTGCTTAATATGATATAAGAGTGTAGTTTTCGGACGAATATGATATTGAGACGAGCACTCAGGTAATATGTACAAGTATGTGTATATGAACTTCTGAATGCAGGGCTTTCCTATGCAGGCTTGTTTATCCATCTGTTGTGATTATTTGCATATGCCATTTGTGTATGTAACTTGTTCTGGCGACCATTGTGAATGGCCGTCCATCTTGCTTGTGTGTTCTCCCCACTAAGCGTTTATCGCTTAGCACGGGCTCTTTTCCCGTGCAGGTGGCAGGTTTGGTTCGGTTCGAGTCGCGCGTCTGCAGGGTCGGCCACATAGGAGTTAGAAGTGTTATGTTATTCTGTTCAGCTTCTGTATTTTGATTTCTATAATTTGTAGCCTTTGATTATGTAAGGATCTTATTGTAATTAAGTTTCAGTTATTTCTCCGCTTTATGCTTCCGCTGAATGATCATATGTATGCAGGTGTATACATTTCGGCTAAGTGCATGCGTGTGTGTGAGTTAATGTATGTCCAGTTTTGCTTCTCAAGATAAGTTTTTAATTTCCCGTGTTTTTGCATGAACGTATGCTTTCGCTTAGCGTATGTGTGCATGTGTGTGAGTGATCGTCGGTAGCGCACCCGCGTCCTTCCAACGGGGACGTAGGGGGTGTCACAAATTGAGTGGATAACTTCCTAATCATCCTTTGGTCTTTCTCGGTGGCTTCTTCTGGAAAAACTGACCATTCCAAATAATTCTGAATATCATAGTACTAAGGGTTTCCATCGGCAACCTCTACCTCCATCACCTGCTCAATTTTAAAACAAGGCTTTTCCGCACCAGAGATCAGCACGGGTCTCATAGCAACCCCTGTTGGATTATCCGATATGGACACTAATGTCGCGAGAGGATAAGCCAACTGATTTTCATCCCTGGGGACGAAGTGAAAAGTGCAAGTCTCAAGCTGGCTACTCAACATTCTCAAGTAATTCACGTAAGGCAACAGCCTCTCTTCCTTAATTGACCACTCCCCTCTGATCTGATGAATTACTAAGGAAGAATCTCCGAAGACTTTCGCGGTCTTTGCCCCTAGAGAAACAGTGCTTCTAACCTGAAGATGCAAGCTTTATATTCCGCTTCATTATTAGTTGCCTTATACCTCAACTTTTTGGCTAATGGCAGCTTCTCACCATTCGGGGTCGTAAGAATAATCCCTGCTCCTAGCCCTTTACTGTTAACTACCCCATCGAAGAACAACTGCCACCCTTGTACTGCTATGGCCGTGATATCTTTATTTGGGAAATTGTATTCGAACTGGTCTCCCTCAATAGGATGTTCAGCCAAGAACTCAGCTACAACTCTTCCCTTAATGGTTTTCCTGGTGATGTATTCGATATCGAACTCCTGAAACAGTAATAATCATCTTTCCATTTTTCCTAGTAGAGATGGTGCTTCTTGAAGGTACCTGAGCGGGTTATGCTTGGCCACCGCTTGTTCACTGAAGGTGTGAAAGTAGTGTCGCAACTTTTTAGAGGCCCAGATTACTGCTAAGCAAATCTTCTCCACTTCCACATATTTAACTTCGCATGATAGGAATTTCTTGCTAAGGTAGTAAACAGCAAAATCCACTCCAAATTTATCCTCTTGAGCCATCATGGCACCCACTGAACTGTCTTCTACCGCCAAATACAGGATTAGTGGCTTGGCATGTCGTGGTGGTCTTAAGACTGGCGAATTTAGGAAATAATCCTTAATAGTGTCAAAAGCCAATTGACAATCATTATTCCACACCACCGGCTGATTCTTCCTGAGAAGTTTGAAGATGGGCTCACATACTGAAGCTAGCTTGGCAATAAATCGGCTGATGTACTGAAGTTTTCCCAAGAAACTTCTAACTTCCTTTTCCTTCTGTGGCACTGGCATCTCTCTAATGGCTCTGACCTTATCAGGATCTACTTCAATTTCTTTCTTGCTTACCACATGGTACAATAGTTTGCTTGAGGTAACTCCAAAGATTCACTTCTTAGGATTGAGGCGCAGATTATACTTATTGATCCTTTGTAAGAACTTTCCCAAAGCCTCGAAGTGACCTTCCCAGGTAGCTGACTTGATCATCATGTTGACAACAAACACCTCCACTTCCTTGTGGATCAAATCATTGAGAACTCTGGTTGCCATTCTCTGATAGGTTGCTCCTGCATTCTTTAATCCGAAAGGCATAACCCGGTAAGCAAATGTACCCCATTCAGTGATGAAAGCTATCTTGATTCGATCCACGATCCTGTTGAGGATTTGATTATACCCTACATACCCATCTACAAAGCTGTACATCATACAAGCAGTGGTACTGTCTACCAGCACATCAATATGAGGCAGAGGGAAATCATCCTTCGGACAGGCTTTATTCAAGTCCCGATAGTCCACACATACTCGAACCTTGCCATCCTTTTTAGCTACAGGAACTACATTAGCTAACCAGGTCGGGTATTGAACCTCTATTAGAAACTTAGCCTCAATCTGCTTATGGATCTCTTCTTTCACCTTTTGCGCCCATTCTGGTCTAAGTCTTCTGATCTTTTGCTTGACTGGTTTACTCTCTGGGTAGGTTGGGATGGTATGTTTAGCGACATCTCGATCAATTCCCGGCATATCCTTGTAGGTCCAGGCAAAGACTTTTTCATATTTTTTAAACATTCTCTCAAATTTTAACCTCTCTTCAGGAGTTATGTTTGATGCTATCGAAATTTCCTCTGGGTTTTCCAAAGTTTCGAGATTAAATGCAGTCGTGCTAGTTGAGTTAATGTCAAAAATGAATGCATCATGTTTATGATCATAAGAAATGAAATCCTCAGAAACATCACACAAGTAAGCAAAGTTATTCATCTCATTAATATAATCAGCAACATTAACATTGTCATTAAAAAGTTCTGGCATAAAAAGAGTATCTAATTAACTATTGTCTTCATTCTCTGTCGATAACGATGTTGCAGCCGACTATTCCTTGACATTTTGGCTTGGTGGAGACTTTTTAACTACCTCAGATGAAATCTTCAGATCTTCAATCTTTAAATCTGGCTCTATCATATTCTCTTTTCCCTTCACCCTGGTGGCTAACAGCTTATCAGTGATAATCTCCTCGGGCTCATCCCTATCCCAGACACTACACTGCGTCATAATCTCTTCATCCCAGAAGTCCCCTGCAGACTTTCTAACTCTAATATCCCAGTCAAAGACATCATTAAATATTTCAAACCCTGGAATGCTCTATCTACCCACTGAGGGTCTTCCTCTCCAGTATAAGCGCAGACTGAGGATGCGGGAACAAAACTCTCTGAAATATGGGGGATCTTCTCTAACATCTTCTTCTTGTCATGCTCTCCTTTGTAGCCCAAACCCTTCCGATCTTTCTGGCCTTGCGTTATGATAGCAGACTGCAGCCCTTGTGAGTTTTTTCCTAAACCAGCCCCTGGAAGGAAGTGCATTTTCTTCATCATATTCACCACTTGAGGGCTATCTGTTAAACCCTGCTCTTCTCCTATCACCGATATATGAAAACCACTGAATGGCTGGTTAGAGATCCCCAAGGCAGACACCTAGTTTTCTCTTACCGCTTTAATGGTCACCACTTCCCCTTCATGTGGTGTCTTGATCATCTGATGTAGGGTAGACGACACTCCTCCCAATTTATGGAACCATGGCCTTCTAAGTAGGGCTAAGAAATTCGCTGGGATAGGCAAAACCACAAATTCTGTCTCCGTCTCAATAGGCCCAATCCTGACCAGAGCTCTAAATGTTCCCAACACTTGTGTTTGAGAATTATCGTAAGCTGTGATGGTTAAATCAGACTTGCTCAGCATGTTTTTATTTAGCCCAAAAGCCTAGACTGCCACCAAAGGGCAGACATTTATGGATGAACCATCATCAACCATAATACAAGCGGTGTGCTTGTTATTAATTTGAGCCTTGATGTAAAGTGGCCGGTTGTGATTACAGTCCTCAATTGGTAAATCTGCATCAGAAAACACCAATCTCTCCCCTAATGCCCCTTTAACAAGATCTAACAGCTCGGATGGAGAAATTATGGTGGCTACGGTGGACTCACTTAAAGCCTCAACCAACTTCTGCCTGTGGGAGGGAGACTGTCTTAAGAGGTCCCAAATTGATATCTGAGCCATGGTCTTTTTCAGCTGCTTTACTATGGGATTTTCTTCCGGCTCCTTCTCTGCAGGTGCTTGCACTGGGTCCTGTGACTTCTCAACCTCTGGGACCATTCTTCCACTTCTTGTTACTACTCTAACCCTCTCCTCTTCATCTAAATCCCACGGATCCATTAACTATCCATCTTTCTCCTCTTCATCCTCTTCTCCACTCTCACTAGTGGACCAACAGTCTATCGCCGCCACGGGCATCCCTTCTTCACTTGCCTCAGGGCCAGTGATAGCGACATAATCATTTCCATATAAATCTTGTAATACGTACCATTCAGGTAGGCTCGACCCAATCATAAAGACAGTCGGTGGCACAACATTGTAGTTAGACTTCTTCTTGCTCTCTCTCCATTCAGGTTCAGTGATCTGCTTACTATCGATCAGATCCTGAATTTGGTGCCTCAACCTTAGGCAATTATCAATCAGATGCCCAGTATGTTGGTGAAAGGCACAGTATTCATTCTCTTTATACCCCGGCTACCCTTGGGTCCTGGCCGGCCTAGGTGGCAGGGGTTGTAGCTTCCCCTCCTTCACAAGTCTCTTTAATACCAAGGAAAAAGGCCTACCAAAATTGGAGAAGTACCTTTGATTCACACCTGTCGTCGACACCTTAGCTATCTTCCCACTTCTGTTACCACTGCTGGAACTAGCTGACTTGGTTGCGCCTTGATTGTTGTGGCCCTTCTTGGCATAAGCCTCACAGCTTGCCCTCCTGGCCATATATTCTCCCTCTGCCTCTATGGCAATGTCCTTCAAGGACCCCCAATCTTTCAGCCCCTTCATTTTTAGTCCATCTCTCAAGTATGGGCTGGCATTTTGAATGAATAATCGGATCTGATCAGGAGTGTCAGGCTTGCGCTTTATCTCCATAACTCGGTTCCTCCACCGAGTGAGGTACTCATGGAAGGACTCTCCAGCCTTTTACTGTAGCAACTCTAGATCTTTCAACGTGACTTCCATCCGGGTACTGCAATCATATTGCTTTAGGAACTCTTAAGTCAATAAGTCCCAATCTTCTTTAAACCTTATGTCCAATCCATGGTACTTGTTAATAGCACCTCCTATGAGACTCAAGCAGAAGTACTCTATCTTCTGCTTCCTAGTCAGAGTTGTTCCCTTCATGACTAGTGAATACTGCTTGATGTGTGCAGCAGGGTCAGAAGTGCCGTTAAACTTGGGAATATCAGGCATTTTGAAGTTCTGGGGGATCAGATCATCACCATCCAGCTCCCGATCCTCAGGGTTCATTCCCCTTCCTACCGTCATCATCCTTGTTATAGTTTCAAATTTCTCCTCCATCTTTTTCCACATCGCCTCCTCCAGCTTGGGCGACTTTCCCTTTGCTACCATATGTTCCTCTTGCTCATCTTCCCACAAGTCAACCTCAGATTTAGGGCCTTCCCTGTGCTCAACAGGCGCTGGCGCTCTTAGCTCAACCACAGGTGTGTCAACTACCGCTGGGGGATCCTCTCTTACAGCCCCTTACTCATCTTGCCCCCTAATTGGAGTAGCAGCTTGTGGCCCAGCAAGTGGGGCTAGGGTAGTAGCCAGGTTGCCCATCATCACCATCATTCTAGCCTTAAACTCTTCCATTTTCCTCCCTACCTCTTCAGCTATCATTGCTCGGGTTGCATCAGACCCACTTGATTGGTTAGTCATACTTGTCTCAGCTGATGATTCTGAAGATAATATCTCACTACCCTCTGAAAGAGAATCTGAACTCTGATCTGACACTAACTCTGGTAGTCCAAAGAGTGGAATCCTTCTTAGCCAACCGTCAGGACCTCTAAACCACCTGGACGAATCTATGATGGCTGCAGAATACACCTCGTTAGGATAATGCATGATTGAAATGCAATGCATGGTCGTGCTGATGCAGCATAGATAAACACATGCAAGCAGATAGATCCTTCCAACCTTATCTCTCCCACACCCGAGGTAGTGTAGTCTCTTTCCTAGGTGGGCTTTATCCAAGGGTTACCAGGGAACCCATTGGATGCATATGGTGCACGGTGAAAGGCCGGCAGCATAACATCTCTTGCCTAATGTACATACATATGGGTTTTTGGCCATTATGTATTTAAACACCTCAATTAAATCAAGATGGGCCCACCGGGGCATGAAAGCTTTTGATGAAAGACCATTTGATTTAATTGATTTTGTTCAATAAATCATAGCCCACATAGCAAGCACGGTATTATTGTAACACCCCTTACCCACGTACAACATATTGTATGGTAATATAGGCAGTACGCTATGATGAGTGAGGAATGCTACACGCGATAACATGCAGGACACCATAATACAAGCCGAACTATATAATTAATTTCAAACATAAACATTTGCATAATACAAAAAAACATTCATATACTTGGCATTACACTCCTCATTCACATTTTATTACATCCCAATCACTTAATACAATACTAATAAAGAATTACATTACAACAATTATCTAAAACCTCTAAACAATAACTACTACTACAGACTTGTTGGCCAGACTGCAGCAGATTGTCCTCGGCGACACGACTAACTTCAAACCTGCATGGATACACACCCATGCTAAGCATAAAGCTTAGTGGGGAAAACACATAGTATGGATGACCATTCACAATGGCCGTCAGTCACCACACACAATAAATATCCAAAATCAAATCATTTAATAAATACATAAAATTGATCATAAACAGAATATTTTAATCATAATCATTCATAAGGTAAAATAGGGTAACAACTTTAATCAATACATGCCTTTCATGTCTTATTATTCATATGCCTTAAGTCACACATATCATTGTATTCAACCTATAAACAGTTCTCAAACTACAATAATTCTCACGCATCAAAGAGTCATGAATAGTCGCTAATAATCTAACTTTATATTCCAGTATATAGATGCATACTATACATATAGTTACTTTCATTTAATCACTTACTTCAAATTGTTACATTACCTTCATGACATTAACTCATGTTAATATTTCAAAAGAAAATAACCAAAGCTAGACCATATAAGCTTTCCAAGACGGTACCACATTTTTGCATAAGGATCCTATAGGATCCAAAACACATAGGTGCGCAAAGCGCAAACTCATGCCATATATATATATAAATCACTGTGTACAATGTGATCACATTCTCATTGAGTGCATAATCTCACACAAATCTTCACATGTCTTTATCAATTCACACTTATTGTTCAATTCACATAATTATGTTCGTTTAATGCCTGCTAAGTCAAAGGGGTGGATAACGAGTAACACATAGATACCCGAAGGTATTAACACTATTCTCATAACACATAGATACCCGAGGGTATCAAAACAATCTTTTAATTTTGTTCCAAAAACATTTTCGCGTAGATTCGGTATAAAGGGATCATGAAGATCCAGTCGGGGGACCTGATCAGGGTCCAAATCATTCAGTAGCTGCAGCAACAGTAACTCTATTAGGCATGCCTAACTATCCATGACTCGACTAGCGCAGGCTAACACATACTTGTTTCCATTAATAATATTCATGCTATAATTTAATACCTTTTTCCAAAAGCACATACTCTTATTATAATCGCATAATAATTACACGCATAATTCATTTATAAACTAAAGCAATGAATCATACACCATATCATAAACCATAACCTTTTTATTACAATCCCATCATAATTTTTACCATATCCCTAAACATTCAATTCAACTATAGTTTAGACGGTATAACACATCCAAGTTTACACAACAGATCACATGTAAATCATAAATAAAACTCACGCCACAAAGCTCAACAACATACCTGCATAGCATAGGAGAGAGTCGTGCTCGCAACCTTGGTCGCGATCGCGACGGAGAACTAAATGGCCTCTATTTTGCTCGCGACACCAGTCGCGCTCGCGACAGAGCCAACTCCACACGTTGCCAACCCTAGCCAAAACTCAATAAGGCTAACCAACTTGATCACACTCATATCAATTCTCAATTATTACAATTTCACATGTAAACTTATTTAGTCTTATAATGTCCATAAATACTTTCATAAACATTACTTTCCCCAAATTCATGCATTACATTCAAGAACTTCAACACAAGTATCTTAAACTATTCAATTTATTAAAAATCATTCCATAACTAGACGGTCGTGCAAATACCATTTGAGATACGAAAGGTTCGCTTCCATTTCAGCTTATGACATGCTTAATGCAATCATTTAGTTCATTATTAACATCCCAAACAAATTCTAACTATAAATAAGTCTACTTGTGGCTTGAATTATTAATGGTTCAACAAACTTTTACATATCCTATACATATGTACGACACTTATCTTTAACAAACACCCAAGCATTGATAGAGTTCAGTTGATACATTATCTTTCATGTCCGATTAAATTTCCATACTTTGGTTTGGACTCGAAAGAGCGTTCTAAACTTCATATGCATCCCAAAGAATTAGGAATCCAAACCCTGTAATTCTATTAGTTTAAAATGCAAATTATGGAATTCCACTTCAAATTGCCTAACATAATATAAATCAAGTTTATAATGAACATAATCGGGAGTGTTCGATTCATTGAACTTCTAAATAACTAAGTCAATATTCTTACTTATAACCTTAGACATTTGTATTCCTAAGTACTAGCCATTTATTTACTCATTTTCACCCTCTAAACATAAAACGAATAGGGCTCAAAAGGTTCCAATGAAGTTCGGGGGTCTTTCGGAAGGAGAAACACTACAAAAGACACACCCTAGAAGATAGGAAAGAGGGGCAAGGGTTCCTACCAACCATGAAGCTCAAAATGAAAGGACAAAACTTCCACAATCAGTCTCTGTCGCGCATCCGACATGGGTTGCGCTCACGATAGAGGCTCTCCCCACTTGCTCTATGGAATCAGACCTACGAGATAGTTTTTCACATCTGACTTTGTACCGCCTAAACGACCCACTAAATCTAATTTTTAGCTAAAATGTCTTCATAACAAATGTTCCTTAGGATGTTAGCTTTCCAATGCCACTGATTACAGATCAATTGGAAATATATAACTCCAGATATGATCTATAAAACCTACACTGCTCCCATGAACCCATCCAAATACAGACACCCTAGTTTTTACCATTTTCGAGAATCCTAAAGCCAGAATTAGGTTTCGGTTCTTCAGAGACAAGTTTAGACATATGAATTATCTTTCATATGGCACTAGTACCATACAATCTTGACATCTATAGCCGGACTTATGGCTAAAACATTCACTAGAGGTCTAGTGAAATCTGGACAGAGTATCCTTAGAAAATTTAGATTCTCTAAATCCAAGCCAATCCACACAGCCTCATCAACACAACCAATCAAAATTTAAGCAAATTACACTTCAAAATAGAAACTCATTCATACACAAATAAATAAGTAAGAATTCACATCAAAGCATATAAATTTCCCAAACCTCAAACTCCTTTGCTCCATTAGCTTCAATAGTTGCACTTCTTGCTTCCATACTCTTTCTACAGTTTTACTACTCTAATTTCCTCATCAAAACACATAATATTACTTAAGATTTCTAGTTGATCAAAGAGAAAATATTTCAGAAATTAGAACCCATAACTTACCCTATCATGCCAAATCTCTCACCAAGAACACTTGAGCTGCAATTTCCATTATACACAACTTAGGGCTTGCAAAGAAAGAGAGAGGAGGGCGTGGGATGAAGAAGAAAAGGAAGAGAAGAAGGGAAAGAGAAACTAACGTGAGGGAGGAGAGGGATGAGCAGAAAATGTACTCTCTCACACCCTTCTCTCACTTCAATTAAGTCAAACCTATCTCAAATGCCACATGCCCTTTTTCTATTGGCCCTCACTAGATTTTTTTTATGACAATTCTCCTTTTTGGTCCCTTAACTCCTTTTTAATCTTTCCAAGACATAATACATAATTATAATTCTTACATTGTCCCACAAATTAAATTCCAAATTAATACTTTACAATTTTTGGAATTTGCCGCACTTGTCGAAACTTTTGCATTAATACCGAATTCATCCTTTCGGCACACCTGACACCACAACTCACATACATTCGGCATAAAACTGATCCATTCTCAGAATTTAGCCCTCATAGTTATTTATTCGATTCAATTAAATCTATAGTTGCAAAATGACCAAATTACCCCTGTCTTCCTTTTCTTAATTCTAATAATATCTTTTCTCCTGCTTAATCACTCCGACCATCAAATCATACGATTTCGATCATTAGAATCCCTAGAAATATATAAATCCTTCTAGGGTACATTTTGGGGTGTTACAATTATGGTACATTTCACCTAGTGAAAGTGTCTATTATCATTACATGAGCTTTGGTCAAAAGTAGTGATACTTTAGGGCTACCCAAGCATGGTCCCTGCCAATGGGTCTAGCTCATTACAAGCATAATAACCGATTGGGTCTCCATTTGATATACCATAAGGTACGAGGCTTGGGCTGGTGATTATCCTTAACACTTCCCCACATTGAGTGAATGTAGGGTCGTGCTTCAGGAATGCACCAGGGTTAAAATAGAGACCAAACTAGCATATATCTAAGGCTCTAATGATATGCAATGCAATTTCGAAAAAGGATGAAAATTTTTAAACTAAAACTCAATTGTAAATTTTAACCAAGGTACTTTGGAAGGGAAGTCTCTTTTGTCCCCAGCGGAGTCGCCACTATGACGCGCACCGAACCTCGGGGCACCCCGAATGCCCGGTTTTAGGGCTTTCGAGACGAGGTTCATAAAAACATGTAAGAAATTACAAGTGCGTCTATTTTGGGTAACAAGGAGGTTTCTTGGAGTTTCCACCCAATAGAACATTGGGAAAGGTCGTCTAGCCTCAGTGAACCTAAGACAGCGCTGCTATGTCCATTTTAGGCAAGCCAGAGGTGTCTTAGAGACCCCACCCTAATAGAACATTAGGATGGTCCTCTCGCCTCGTGGAGCCTAGGACTATGCAAGTTCGGCCTTTTTCCGGACACAAGAGGTGTCTTGGAGGCCCCACCCTAGTAGAACATTGAGGTGGCCCTCTCACCTCGTTGAGCCTAAAGACCAGAGAAGGTTCGGGACTTCCCATTTATTCATACCTTGGTTAAAGTTATAATTGAATTTTGAATTTAGCATTTCACCCCATTTCTCATTCGATTTTAATGCAATTTAATTTAACACGTATGTCAATCATATAATGAAAGCGGTAAATAAAGTAAATGAAAGCAAAATAAATTACAATAAAACTAGGGGAGGAATACAACCCCCATTGTAAATAAAAAATAAATCATACATAAACGGGCTATTTGTTAAAGACGAGGACATTGGTTCTCATATGCATGTTTAAAGAAAATAATTTTAATGTGACAATTTATTTTGGATGGAAGAAACTAGGACATCGGTCCCATATTTATAAACAAAACCCCAGTTTAGTTAATAGAAATATTTTTGTGATTTTTTTTATTAACGTGCATGAGAAAATAAATTTATTAAAAATTATAATAAAAATACAATAAACCCAAAAATAATAAAAAACTAAAGAATGGTAAATCCACCCGAAAAGCATCTCCAAGTCTCCATGGGCTCCCACTTGGTATGGAAAAATACTCACACATAAAAATAAGTATTAAAAATAAAAAAAATACAAATAAAAGTGAAGTTAGTAATAAAAAAAATTAATTTAAACATGTAATAAAGATAATTAAAATAAAAAAAATAAATAAACATGCATCATGTATGGCAAATCAATTAAATATCATAATAAAATATGCAACTTTTCGTGTTAACAATTCAATATACATAAAAAAACATATATGATAACAAGCATAAAACTCACCAAGCATGAAAACATAAAAAACAATAAAAATAAAATTCAACATGCATGAAAACATAAATATTAACGATAAAATTTAACATGCCTAAAAATATAAATAATAATAACAATAATACTAGTAACAAATTATAACAATAAACAAGGATAACAAAAATAATAATAATGATAGTAGTAATAATAAATAATAATAATAATAATAATAATAATAATAATAATAATAATAATAATAATAATAATAATAATAATAATAATAATAAAATTAACAACAACAACAACAACAACAACAACAACAACAATAATAATAATAATAATAATAATAATAATAATAATAATACAAATAATGATAATAATGATAATAAGAATAATAATAATACTTAGGATGATAAATCACAATAATAATAATAATAATAATAATAATAATAATAATAATAATAATAATAATAATAATAATAATAATAATAATAATAATAATAATAATAATAATAAAATACAATAACAACCAAGGAATATGAACAATCAAATAAATATGCAAGAATAACAAGAAATAAAATAAATATAACATATTAAAACATGATAAATAATAATACCAATAAAAATAACAATAATAATTTATGAACAATTAAATAAGAATAATAGAAATAAGAAGTAAAAAATAATAGATCTAAAAGAATTTACATGATAACTATTTAATTGTAAAAAAAAAAAAAATTGAATTAAAAATTAAGCCAAGAATATTTACCCTCAAAATTTAGCTTGATAAAATGAAGGTAAATGATCCAATTCCTTATCTTGATTTGTAGGAATAATATTAGAAAAATAAAATATTGAAAAGAAATTTTAACTTAAGAACAAACAATTAATTTTTTTGTATCAAGGTAAAAATTTGTTAAATAAAAAGGAAGAAAATTCACAAAAACAAAAATTACTCTTTTTTGCTTTGAGAATTATCCTAGAAAATCATTTAAAAAATTGAGAGAATTTTCTTTTTGAAAAAAGATGAAGAAGAAAAAAAATTTCTAAAGAAAATCCCCCCCATAATTCTCTTTCCAAAAATCATTTTATACCTCCCCAAAAAATTAAGATTTTTAATGAAAAAATTAAATTAATTTAATTTTTATAATCACAAAAAGATGAAAAATTTGAAGGGTTTGGAATTTAAAAAGTCTTATAATTAAATTCTACAAAAAAAACTAAGAAAAATCAATTTTTTAGGCCAAAAACGGAAAAAAAAGGGGTAAAACGGACGAGGGGGCGCGCGCTGGGGCGAGCGACGCCCGTCGGCGGGCCCGACGGGCGTCGCTCGCGCAGCAGCACGCGCTAGGTGCTGTGCGTCGCCCAGCGCGCGCTCTTCCTGCACGTGCCCAGCTCTCTGCCGCACCCCCGACACTCGTGAAAATAATTTTTTTTTTAAAAAAAAAAATTGCTAAAATACTATAATTTCAAAATTTACCCTTTTTGTCTCAAAATATTTTTTTAAAAACATTTTTAAAATACATTTTTTTAGTTTTAATAAATCAAATTCGACAAGGAAATCGCCACTTCCAACTTTCATTTTTTGCCTATAAATCGGCACACTTAATTTTATCATTAGGTAATCCTGATCTAAGCTGCTCGGGACCCAATGTCTACAATAGTGTTCTGTTGTCTTTGTTCCTCCCCACTAAGCATTATCGCTTAGCAAGGGTTCTTTTCTCGTGTAGGTGGCAGGTTTTGGTTAAGCTTGAGTCGCTCATCTGCAGGGTTGGCCACTAGGAGTAGAGTCTTTATTTATTTTGTACTCTTCCTGTATTCTTTTGCATATGTAACTTTTTTTGAAGGATCCTTTGTAATTCTGAATGATGTATATATATTATGTATTATTTATTTTGGCTTAGTGTTAAGATTTAATGTTAAAATTATGAGTTTTTTTTTAATTGGTTTTGTTGTTGTACGCTTCCGCTGATATGTATGTGTGCCTTTGAGTGAGTGTGTGGTAGCGCACCGGCGTCCTTCCAACGGAGGCATCGAGGGTGTTTGTAACACCCCCACCGTCGCCCCCGTTGGAAGGGCGCCGGCGGGCGCGCTACCCGACGCTCACTCACACACATGCGTACATGCACTAAGCGGAAGCATACACTCATACAACAAAACATATGGGGATACAGCAAAAATTAAAACTTTAAGGAACAATAGCTGAACATACATTAACTCACACACATACATATAATCGTTCAGCGGAAGCGTAGACGAAAGATAAAATGGAGAAATAACTGAAAACTTAATTACAATAAGATCCTTACATATACTACATATACATAAGACTAGAGAAAAACAAAAGCCAAAATACAGAGGTTGAGCAAAAATACAAAACTTCTAACTCCTATGTGGCCGACCTTGCAGATGCGTGACTTGAACGGAACCAAACCTGCCACCTGCACGGGAAAAAAACCCGTGCTAAGCGATAAACGCTTAGTGGGGGAAACACACAAGCAATATAGGCGGCCATTCACAATGGTCGCCAAGGCATAACACATGCAAATGGCATATGCGGACATTCATAACACATATAATATTATACCTGCATATAAGAGCCGTGCGTTTAGAGGATCATATCCACATTCATATATAATCATTCAATAGTCAATGTCGCATTTTCATGCAAACTAGTTCACATGCTAATCCATAATAGTTAACAGTATAAAATCACATTCGTATACATACTAATTCACATGCTTATAACCACAATCAATTATATTCAAACGCAGTCACAATACGATATATATGAATAATCGCACACAATAGGCATGTTTGAGAAACATTTAACCCATTCAGAGATTCATAACCACATTCGAATACATAACTGATTCATATGCCCAGAATTACGATCATTCGGATATCACATTCTCTTAATCATATCAATCAAACAAACGGAACACCTGCTAACCCAAAATAGTGGATAACGAGTGTACGGACAGTACCTTACGGTTATGAATCGGCCAAAGGGTACCTTACGGGTACGAATTGAAAATTGTTTTATTTTTATCACATTCAAAACATTTTTCTGAGGGGGATCTTAAACAAGATCCAAACACATTAAAAAGGATCGCGAGGATTCGAACACATTAAAAGGGTTCGCGAGGAACCAAACGGGGACCTGATCAGGGTCAAAACGTCCAAAGGTGCTGCAGCTAAAAAGACTCTATTAGGCATGCCTAACTATCCACTAGACTGACTCTCGCAGGTCATGCTTCATTCAAATCATGTTTCCAAGTGTAATACATCATTATACTCACATTCATCTCAATGAATCATAAATAAGACATGCATAACCCGATAGCATTCAATAAACTATAACATACAATATAACATACATTACTTATTATTTGGCTAAGTTAAAATACCCTTCACATCATGGCGCATAATTTACATATCACATTATACACATTCACATTAAGCAACCAATTTTATTTGATATCCTTCAAGTGTGTATAACTTAATCACAATTCATAATTATGTACACATTGTTCATATTATACAGGCTCATATAGATTAAGGTATTATAATCCTCAATAATGTCATTAAACTTGACTTGATTCTATTACATACAATTACACATCATTACTTCATTAGTTTGCTATTAATCTTAATCCTATTCATGTTTATTTTCCAAGTGATAACTATTCTTATACTCATTTAATAGTCTTAAACATACATCGGATAGATCATAGAAAGTTTTGGTGCAATACGGGTTCAATTCTAGAAGAAAAACACATAAAATGGTCAAAACAGAAGGGGTCACAGTGGCAATTACTTTGTTGTGACCATGAGGTCCAAAACTAAGCATTCTGCCTTCTCTGGGCATTGGTCACGGTGGTAACCATTTTGGTTGCCACCGTGACATACCCAAAAATAGCAAAACATAAGCAAAAACTCAAGACTGCTTCACTACTCTATTTTGTATAGCCCAAAACAACATCTAACCCTCATTTTTAAGAATAACTCTCTTCTTAAAAATTGTTTCCTAGGATGTTAAATTTTAAATGCAACAAATTTCAGATCAATTGGACATCTACTGCTTTAGATATGATCTAAAAAACCTATAGTGTTCAAGTAACCCAACCCAAACAGAGACACTACGGTTTTGGTAAATTTCTGGGATGTTAGAGCAAGAATTTTCCCAAGGTCATTTCTGATACTTTTAAAGGCATGGAAGTTATGGTTCTAATGGCTCAAGAATCACACGATTTAGAGATCTAAAACTCTACTTATGAGAAAAATAATACACGGAGGTCAAATGAGAACTGAACAGAATTGCCAAAAATCACCATAAAACATCAAATTCAAAGAAATTCCCAAACTCATGCATTTCAATACCAACCCTCATATACATCTATCTCAATCAATAACATGGATTACTAACACATTTACCCCAAATTAATTCATGCATAAACTCATATCAAAGCACTCAAATTTCTGGAAAGCAAACACAAATACACACTCATGATCCAAGGAGAATTAGGCAATGACAACTCAAAACTCAAATGCAGAAATCAAAGCTCCCAAACCTGGAAATCAAAGATCCAAAATCACTTTTCTAGCTTCAATCTTCAATCCTTCCCTTGCCCTTAAGCTTCTTCTTGCCAACCCAAGCTCGCACAAACAAAAACCCAGAAAATTACTCATCCAAACCCAATTTAACTCAAACAAAACCAAGAAGAAGAGGAGGAAGAAACCCAAAATGCAGGAACCCTAAAACCCAAACACATACCTCTAAAATCTTACTCCAAGACTCAATCAAAATCAACTCCATGCAGGCACAAACATCCGGCCAAAAGAGAAGAAAAGGAAAAGCAGAAAATGGAGAAGAGAAGAAGAAGAGGAGGCGTGAGAGGGAGGGGAGAACGGGAATGCCAAATTCTGTGTTCTCTCTCTCTCTCTTTTCTTCTTTTCTTCATTTAATGCTCACCAACCATGCCACATGGCAAGTTCTCATTGGGCCAAAATCCCACTTATTGACTCTTCAAACCATGGCACCATACTCCTACCTCACTTGATAATTCTTAACTAGATATTTCCATCTTTAGTACAATACACACAATTCACTAGATAAAACCACAACAAAACACCCTACATCCATACACCACATGCACACCATATAATTTCCCCCACTTAACTTATTTAATTAATTACTTTGCAATTAAGTCCTTATCATCAAATTCCCTCATGCACAAATTATCGAAACACCCTTCACTTATTCGACTTAGCTTGCCGATTCTGACTAGGCCCGATTTGGGGTGTGACAGTGTTACACCTCATCTCGGCTTTCACGGTGTGTGTGAGATGCAGTGTTCTCTAACTACAACCCTCTTGCGATCTATTCTATCGCATGTGTCCCGCTGGCCTCATCTCGGCTTGTACAGTGTATGTGAGATGCAGTGTTCTCTAACCACAATCCTATTGCGATCGGTTCTATCATGCATGTCCCGCTGGCCTCGTCTCGGCTTGCACGGTGTCTATGAGATGCAGTGTTCTCTAACCACAATCCCGTTGTGATCTGTTCTATCGCATGTGTCCCGCTGGCCTCATCTCAGCTTGAACGGTGCCTGTGAGATGCAGTGTTCTCTAACTACAATCCCTGTTGAGATTTGTTCTATCGCGCGTGTCCCGCTGGCCTCATCTTGGCTTGCACGGTGTCTGTGAGTTGCAGTAATCTATAACCACAGTCCCGTTGCGATCCATTCTATCGTATGTGTCCCGTTGGCCTCATCTCGGCTTGCACAGTGTCTATGAGATGTATTGTTTTCTAACCACAAACCTGTTGCGATCTATTCTATCTCATCTTGCACGGTGTCTGTGAGATGCAGTGTTCTCTAACTACATTCCCATTGCGATCTGTTCTATCGCAGGTGTCCCGCTGGCCTCATCTCGGCTTGCATGGTGTCTTTGAGATGTAGTGTTCTCTAACTACAATCCTATTGCAATCTATTCTATCACAGCTGTCCCGCTAGTCTCATCTCGGCTTGAACGGTGTCTGTGAGATGCAGTGTTCTCTAAGTACAACCCTATTGTGATATGTTCTATTGCATGTGTCCTGCTGGCCTCATCTCGGCTTGCATGGTGTCTGTGAGATGTCGTGTTCTCTAACTACAATCCCATTGTGATCTGTTCTATCGTATGTGTCCCGCTGGCCTCATCTCAGCTTGCACGGTGTCTGTGAGATGCAGTGTTCTCTAACTACAATCCCTATTGTGATTTGTTCTATCACATGTGTCCCGCTGGCCTCATCTCGAGTTACACAGCATAATCTTGCTAACCCCCATTCGGTCTACAAGACATGATTTTTGGATGTGTCGACCTCCATCCGATCTGCTTATTTTCTACTTGTTAACCACTATCTGAACGATGTAGTGTCTGATTTACCACCCACCATCCGATGAGCCTAGTGCCTGACTGTTGACCATCCTTAGGTCAGCATGGCGACTCTTTCGTCGTTGTCTTTGCTGGCGCTTATCCTGAACCTCTTTTCCTACAAAAAAAGGGAAAACAAATGTGCGAAGTATATAAAAGAGATGCATACCTGTGGCAGTACATACCTATTGGAGTCGATCTCAGACGGGTGCCCCCTGAAGGATGGTTGGTTGTTCCTCATGGAAAATAGTTTGTGGAATATCATCCTCTTGGATTTTGGCTAAGTCTTTTTTAGACTTCCAAAGTGCGGGACACCATTCTCTTGATTGCATCGACTGTGATATACTAGATACCAATCTCCAATCAGAGCCTCCTTATTGAAAAGACCTGTGTGCCTCTTTAGAAGGTGAGAGACTTTGATATTAACCCTCAAAAGAGGAAAATAGGTTTGAGCCTCCTCAGAGAAAATTAGATTGGAGCCTCTAGAGAGGAAAATTAGATTTGAGCCTCCTCAGAGGAAATTAAATTGGAGGTTTCGTGGCTTGCCTGTAGGCGGATAGGTTCCAATGTCTTTGGTGTCCCTTAAAATGATTTTCATAAATTTTTGGGATTTTCACATTTTGGCTGTATTTGAATTTTTACAGTATGTTAGATTTTCAAGGCTTGAAAATTTCTTTTTCTTTTTCTTTTGTTTGTTTTTATTGTTTTTTTGTTTGAGAATTTGTATTCTTTGTACATTTGAATTTGGATTTTGTACACTTATTGTGTGATGTGTGTGAGTGTACATCTTATGATAGAAAAACTTACCTGATTGCCCCCGACAGGGTGTGCATGAATAGGCTTATTTTTTTGGGTGTTCCCCTTCTATACAGACACACCTAATTTTATGCCGAATATAGTGTCCAACGATGTTGAGCTGGACTCATCTCTTGGATCATCTTTGCGCATGAGATCTATTTGGACCTTTCCCCCTAAGTCATGTACACAGCAAAGTATACAAAATATTGTGTGTGCGTATGGAATCAATGTGTTTGAAATATACATACAAAACTATATACAGGAAACACATGCAAAGGATTAATGTACAAAAATTATGTGTGCGCAACTACACGTGTAAAAGGATTGAATGCATGTGATATGCTTATGATATGCATGCTAAACATGTGCAAAGAATTATGCGTTACATGTATACAAAGATTATGTACACGGAATGTGCACGAAGAATTGCATATGCAAAATATATACAAAGTTTAAGCATGTGTGAATGCAAGTTGGGCATCATGAAAGGCTATGCACGTGTAAAGTTATGCAGGGAGATATGCAAAAGATTATAAATGGGAGATGCATGTGAGATGTAAAAATGGATAGACCACATCCTAGGTGGTTAAGGGATTCGTTGAGGTTACTGCTTAGCTGCTCACATTGTCTGATGCCCCCAAGGATCTAGAAAAGCGTTGTCTTGACTTTAGGCCATAATCTTTTCAAAGAGAACTGACCCGTGCGCATGTTTGCCCCCCGGTCAATGAGCATTTTGCCCCCCAAAACTTTAACGTGAGCCCTGAGTTATGCACTATATGCCTAAAGGGAAGTAATGCCGCCTTATCGCTCCAGGCTTCAAAAGTGATTATTTGAAAGGTAGCGCATCCCTTGTGGATTTTCACACTAGCTTTTCTTAGCGGGAAATGCGTCTGTGACGCACGCCGGATCCCGAGCGCCGCCCTTTCGGACCGCCCGCACGTGGGCGATCGGGGCATTTGCGGGTCCGTTGACATCTTGCGATAAATCGCAAGTGCGTCTATGTTGAGCAACAAGGAGGTATCATGGAGTCGCCACCCAATAGAACATTGGGAAAGTTTCTCTCGCCTCGGAGAGCCTAAGACTTGCGCATTTTATCCATATTGAGCCGTGAGGCCTAGGATTAGCGCTAAAGCCTCGTGACCCAAGAAGTATTTTGGAGGATAACCTCTAACCTCTCGAGCCCAAAGACCAGAGCTGGGTCCGGGATTTCTCATCTATTTCTACCTCGATTAATTTATGATCAAATTTTAATTATCATTAATTCGCTCTCTCTCCACACGATGCAATTTTAATCTAAAAGCGCATTTATACATGTTAGGAAAACCATAAATTAGCAAATAAAGCAATGAATTACAATAATACAAGGAGCGGAATACAACTCCCTTTTAAAAGTGCAAACATGCATAAAACCGGGGAATTTATTAATCATGAGGACTTTGGTCCCCGCATGCACAATTAAAGAAAATATTCTGGATGTGATGATCTTATTTGGGATGAAAACTGGGACATTGGTCCCGCTTTATTATGAAAGATCCAAGTTAATTTAGTAAAAATTTTTTGGTGATTTTTATTTTGGTGCGCATAAGAAAACATTTTATTTAATGAATATATACAAGGCAATGTAAATAAAATAGGAATTAAAAATGTATAAAGAAAATACCAAACCCCGCAACTCCTCCTTCTTTCAACGTGCATGGATGCTAAGTTGAAAGTAAGAACAATGATGTGCAACCAAAAATAAAACAAAAGAAATTCATGTTAGTGATTAAGCCAACAAAATAATGTGACATAAAAAGATAATATGTACCATGAAAATATAATATGCATAAAATAATCATGATGTAATTTAACATGCATAGAATATTTAAGATGCAATTTAACATGCATAGAATAATTGAGATGCAATTTAACATGCATAAGATGAGAAAGTATCATGGCACATGCAACTTATTAATATTAGTAATTAACGTGCATGGAAAATTAGTGACAATCAATTTTACTATAGCTAAGACATGAATTAAAAATGTAACATGAGAATAACACAACTTAACATGCATGACTAGCATAAAATAATGATTATAACACTCATACATGCAAAAGAAAGCATAATAATAAACATGATATAGCATTAAGAAATTAAAGGTATTTACAACCTAATACATGCATAATTACATGAACAAAGAATAATTTGACATGAAAAAAAAATAATAGAATTTAAAAAAACTTATTTGTTATATGAATAATTGAAGATAAAAAAATAAGAAGAAGAATATGGGGACTAAGAGAATTTACATGTTTGATATGTTAATTGGAAGCCAAAAATAAATGAAATTAACAAGATAATTAATGAGTAAAACCAAGAATAATTACCCTCAAATTCAGTTTTGAAGAATTGAAGATAGAAGTGTTGAATTCCTTGTCTTCTCTTGTGAAAATCCTTAGAAAATAGCTTGAAAACTTGAAGAAAAGCTCTTGGAAACAAGTGTGTAAGATGGATTTTTTTCTCTCAACTCAAAGCTCCAAAATTCAGTTTGTTTTCTCCAAAATGTTCTCCATTCGTCCTCTCCCGTTTCTGAATTTTTCTAGTGTTTTTCATCATCAAAAACTACCCAAAAACCACCAAAAACCGTCCAAAAACGGTTGAAAATCGAGTGGGGGTCGAAAAGTGGGCGAAATGGGCGAAGTGGGGCGATTTCGGCGAGAGATCGTGCGCATCGCGCACGTTTCCGCGCGGATGCGCGGAGTCTCCGCGCACGACGTGCGCGGAGCGAGCGACGCCCAAGGCGTCTTGCGCGCAGAGCTACCGACGCCCAGGGCGTCGGCCGCGCGGAGCGCACTTTCCGCAGCGCTCCGCGCACGGACATTCGCGACGGCCCCTGGCCGTCGCCCTTCCGTCGCGAATCTTTTCCCCCATTTTCCATTTTTCCTACTTTCTTCATTTTTTCATCATTTTTCACCTTTTTTTTTTTTTTTTTTTTTTTTTAAATACCCTCAACCTAAAACATACTTTTTCTTCTTCAAAATAATTTAAAAAAAATATTTTTAAAATATTTTTAAAAATACCCTTTTTACTCACCGAAAATACAAGGAAAATCACTTCTGAACTCCAATCTTTTTGCCTATAAGCCGGCATAGCTAAATTTCATCATCGGGTAATCCTGATCAAGGCTACTCGGGACCCGGTGTCTACAGTTGCCCCCAATTTTGAAGAGACTAGTGCATGGGTGCCTAGGTGAGCCAAAATTCAGGAAAAGGAAAGAAACGCGTACCTGAAGCAGCGATCTTCCTGCTTGATTGAGTTATGATGATAGCTACTGCTGTCTTTTGGTTGTAGCTGGTAATACCGTAGGTGCGCTAACCTCTTGTGGGTGGCGCCGCTATCGTGCTAAACATTGTGAGTTGGTAATGCCGTGGTCATGCTAACCTCTTGTGGGTAATGCCGCCATCGTGCTAACCGCTGTGAATTGGTAATGCCGTGGTCGTGCTAACCTCTTGTGGGTAATGCCGCCATCGTGCTAACCGCTGTGAATTGGTAGTGCCGTGGTCATGCTAACCTCTTGTGGGTAGTGCCGCCATCGTGCTAACCATTGTGAGTTGGTAATGCCGTGGTCGTGCTAACCTCTTGTGGGTAATGCCGCCATCGTGCTAACCGCTGTGAATTGGTAATGCCGTGGTCGTGCTAACCTCTTGTGGGTAATGCCGCCATCGTGCTAACCGCTATGAATTTTTTATTTTTTATTTTTTTTTTTTGCTCCTTTAGATGTTTGGACTAGTGTCATCACTTGGCTTTTGTGGGTGTTTCCCGCCGATTTCTCCTGCAAGATTGTATGCATAGGAATATACAAGAAGTCATGTGTGTATGTTATGGAATGCAAATGCTTGCAAAAATGTATAGATCGCGCCCTAGGTGATCCATGGTTTGCTGAACTTATAGCTTGTTTGCTGTATCGTGCCCCCTGAATCCTGAGGATCGTCGACAAGCTTTCTGAAAGAGACGTCCGGTGTATATCCCTTGCCCCCTGGTCAATGATCATTTACTTGGGATTCTATTTCATGTTTTGTGTTGTGTGTTGTCTGACTGACAGAAGATCATCTTGAAATAATGTCGCCTTATCGCTCCAGGCATTGAATGTCATTGTTTTAAAGGTAGTGCGTCCCTTGTGGATTTTCGCACTAGCTTTTCTTTGCGGGAAATGCGTCCCTTATGGGATTTTCACACAACCCTTTGCCTAACTTTTGCCTGGAATGGACCCAACCCAATCCAGCGGCTTTTGTTTATTTTATTTTTTGTAGGGCAGACTGCCTGTTTCCAGGTTTTCACCCTGCCCTTTGGCCTAACTTTTGCTTAGAGAGCCAGTTACGGTTTTCACCTCTAACGGCCTTTTTTTTTTTTTTTTTTTTTTATTATTTTTTCACCAAAGCTTCTATTAAGAGCAAATAGCACATATCCAATGAAGGGACTGAGCAATAATCATTAGATGAACAATTGGTATATTTCTTTTTAAGACAGAACTGAAAGATCAACGAAAATGTATTCTTTTATTCATTGCGAAAATTGTGTACATTTCTATATGATTTCATCATACATGATTTTCATTTGCCAAGAATTCAAAAGCATATGACTACACCTAATCTCGGAGTGGATTTTGTCAGCCTCAAACTCCTGTTATTAATCGGCCCTCTCGGGTTTTCTCGATTAAATATTTTCTCTGATGCCTCTAATTTTTGCACAAGATGCCTTTTTTCGGTTTTCACCCTGTCGAGGCGCCCAATTTTAGCACAGCCGCCTTTTTTCGGTTTTCAACTTGCAGGGCATTTTATTCTCTTCTTTTTATTTTTGGTCTTTAGCCATGGAACCTTTTAAGTCTATCGACATTGACCGGGTCCTTGAACTCATTCCCATCGCTGTCTGCTAAAATTGCTGCTCCTTTTGTTAGCAACTTTTTCAAAATGAAAGGTCCTTCCCAGGTTGGTCTGAATTTTCCTCGTATGTCTGGAACTCCCGGCCTCATCATCTTAAAGACCAAATCCCCCTCCTTCAACGGATGCTTTCGTACTTTCTTGCCAAATGACCGAGCCAACCTCTTTTGATAAACTTGGTTGTGGTAATAGGCTCGTAACCTGTCTTCATCCAACAGATTTAGCTGTGACAAACGTTGTTGTGCCCATTCTACTTCAGGAATCTCAGCTTCCATGACTACCCTTAATGATTTCAGCTCAATTTCAACAGGCAGGACTGCTTCAGTTCCGTATACCAGAGAGAATGGCGTTGCCCCTGTAGAGGTTCTAACTGTTGTTCTATATCCCCAAAGTGCGAAGGGTAACTTTTCTGCCCAATCCTTGTAGTTCTGAACCATCTTGGCTAAAATTCTCTTCACATTCTTATTCGCCGCTTCAACTGCACCATTCGCTTGAGGACGGTAAGGAGAAGACTTATGATGTTGGATCCCATATTTCTGGAGCATCTGTTTAGTCTCTGCTAGAAATTGTACCCCATTATCAGATACAATGTGATGTGGGAGACCATATCTGCATATCAAATTCCGCTCGATGAATTTAGCCATATCCCTTGCATCAACCTTCTTGAAAGATTCAGCCTCAACCCACTTAGTGAAGTAGTCAATGGCAACTATGATGAATCTATGCCCATTAGAAGCCGTAGGACGGATTTCGCCTATGATGTCTATTCCCCATGCTGCAAATGGCCATGGAGATGTTAAGTTATGTAACTCTGAAACTGGCACATGCCTCAAATTCGCGTATTGTTGGCATAACTGGCATTTCTTCACAAATTTTGAACAATCTGTATCCATTGTGAGCCAATAAAACCCTTGGCGCATGATCTTCTTTGCTAAGGCTAAGCCATTCATGTGAGCTCCACAAACCCCGGCATGAACTTCTTCCATAACTCTTTTAGCTTCTTTCTCTGCCAGACATCTTAACTGGATACCATCAGCTTGCCTTTTATACAAAGTGCCATTAACACTGATGAATTGAGTGGATAACTTCCTGATCATTCTTTGGTCCTTCTCAGTGGCTTCCTCTGGAAAGACTGATCTCTCTAAATAATTCTGAATGTCATAATACCATGGATTTCCATCAGTGGCCTCAATGTCCATCACCTGTTCCGCTTCAAAACCAGGTCTTTCCGAACTATATATCAGCACGGGTTTCATCGCAACTCCTGTTGGGTTGTCCCACATAGACACTAAAGTTGCTAGAGCATCAGCTAACTGATTTTCGTCTCTGGGGATGAAGTGAAAAGTGCAAATCTCAAATTGGCTGCTCAACGCTCTCAAGTGCTTTACATAAGGCAACAGCCTTTCTTCCTTGACTGACCACTCTCCTGTAATTTGATGAATTACCAAGGAGGAATCCCCGAATACTTCTGCGGTCTTTGCCCCCAGAGCAAGTAATGCTTCCAATCCAAAGATGCAAGCTTCATATTCTGCTTCATTGTTGGTAGCCTTATACCTCAGCTTCTTAGCCAATGGTAACCTTTCACCATATGGGGTCGTAAGAATAACTCCTACGCCTGCCCCCTTATTATTGACTGCTCCATCAAAGAATAATTGCCACCCTTGTACTGCTATGGCCGTGACATCTTCATCTGGGAAGTTGTATTCAAACTGATCTCCCTCAATAGGATGCTCGGCTAAGAACTCCGCTACAGCTCTTCCCTTAATGGTTTTCCTAGTTATGTACTCAATGTCAAATTCTTGCAACAGCAGTAACCATCTTCCCATCTTCCCTAGTAGAGAGGGTGCTTCTTGGAGGTATCTAAGCGGATTATGTTTGCCAACCGTTTGTACCTTGAAGGAATGAAAGTAGTGTCGCAACTTCTTAGAAGCCCAGATAACTGCTAAACAAATCTTTTCTACCTCCACATATTTGGCTTCGTAAGGCAGAAATTTCTTGCTAAGATAGTAAACGGCAAACTCTACACCAAAATCATCTTCCTGAGACATCATAGCACCCACTGAGTTATCTTCCACAGCTAGGTACAGGATTAGTGGTTTGGCATGGCATGGTGGTCTTAACACCGGAGGATTTAACAAATACTCCTTAATGGTGTCAAAGGCCAATTGACAGTCATCGTTCCATAGCACCGGCTGATTCTTCCTAAGAAGCTTGAAAATAGGCTCACATACCGAAGCTAGCTTGGCAATAAATCGGCTGATGTACTGAAGTTTTCCTAGGAAACTTCTAACGTCCTTCTCCTTCTGGGGCACTGGCATCTCTCTTATGGCTTTGACTTTATCGGGATCTACCTCGATTCCCCTCTGGCTTACCACATGGCCTAACAACTTTCCTGATGTAACTCCAAAAATGCATTTCTTGGGATTGAGTCGCAGATCATACTTGCTAATCTTTTGAAAGAACTTTTCTAATGCCTCAAAGTGGCCTTCTCTGGTAGCGGACTTAATCATCATGTCATCGACGTACACCTCCACTTCTTTGTGGATTAAGTCATTGAGAACCTTGGTTGCCATCCTCTGATAGGTTGCTCCTGCATTCTTCAACCCAAAAGGCATAACCCGGTAGGCATATGTCCCCCACTCGGTGATAAAGGCTGTCTTGATCCGGTCCACTATCTTGTTAAGAATTTGATTGTACCCTGCGTACCCATCCACAAAGCTATACATCATACAAGCAGCAGCACTATCTACTAGCACATCAATATGAGGCAGTGGGAAATCATCTTTAGGGCAAGCTTTGTTCAGGTCTCGATAGTCGACGCATACTCGAACCTTACCGTCTTTCTTAGCTACAGGAACCACATTAGCTAACCATGTTGGGTATTGAACCTCTATCAGGAACTTAGCCTCAATCTGCTTATGGATCTCCTCTTTCACTTTCTGTGCCCACTCTGGCCTAAGCCTCCGAAGCTTTTGCTTGACTGGTTTAAACTCTGGGTAAGTTGGGATGGCATGTTCGGCAACATCTCGATCTATTCCCGGCATATCCTCATAGGTCCAGGCAAAGACTTTTTCATATTTTTTTAATATTCTCTCAAATTTTATTCTCTCTTCAGGAGTTATGTCTGATGCTAGCAAAATTTCCTTTGGATTTTCCAAAGTTCCGAGATTAAATGCAGTTGTGCCAGTTGAATTAATATCAAAAATGAATGCATCATGCTTATGATCATGCGATATGAAATCATCAGAAACATCACACAAGTAAGCAAAGTTGTTCATCTCATTAACATAATCAGAAACATTAACATTGTCCTCAAAGAGTTCTGGTATAAAAAGAGAATCTAAATGACTATCAACTTTAGTCGACGCTGATGCTGCAGCTGACTGTGCTTTGGCTTCTTGATTTGGTGAAATCTTGAGATCTTCAATCTTCGGCTCTGGCTCCACTATCTTCTCCTTCCCCTTAAGTCTGGTGGCTAACAGCTTATCAGTGACGATCTCTTCAGGATCATCCCTGTCCCATATGCTGCATTGGGTCATAATCTCCTCATCCCAAAAGTTCTCTACAGCTTTAACAACTCCGATCTCCCAATCAAAGACGTCGTTAAAAATTTCAAATCCAGGGATAATCTTCCCATCTACCCACTGCGGTTCTTCTTCTCCAGTGTAGGCACAAACCGATGATGATGGCACAAAGCTCTCCGAAATATGGGGAATCTTCCCTGACCCTTTCTTCTTACCATATTCTCTTTTGTAGCCCAACCCCTTTCGATCTTTCTGACCACGTGTAGTGATAGCATTCTGCAGCCCTTGTGACTCTTTTCCCAGACCAGCCCCTGGGAGGAAGTGCATCTTCTTCAGCATATTCACCACTTGAGGGCTACCTTCTAGGTTTTGCTCTTCTCCGATCATCGATACATGAAAGCCACTGAATGGCTGATTAGAGATCTCCAAGGCAGACACTTGGTTCTCTCTTGCTGCTTTAATGGTCACTACTTCTCCTTCATGGGGTATTTTAATTATCTGGTGTAATGTGGATGGTACTCCCCCTAACTTGTGGAACCACGGTCTACCAAGCAGAGCTGAGAAGTTTGCTGGAATCGGCAAGACCACAAAATCTGTTTCTGTCTCAATGGGCCCTGTCTTTACCAAAGCTTTGAAAATTCCCGATGCTTGCCTCCTGGAGTTGTCGTAGGCAGTGATGGTCAGGTCAGATTTGCTTAACATACTCTCATCCATCCCAAAGGCCTGAAGTGCCACCAAAGGGCAGACATTTATCGATGACCCGTCATCAACCATGACACAAGCGGTGTGTTTACCATTGATCTGTGCCTTGATGTACAAAGGTCGATTGTGGTTGCGACCCTCTGTTGGTAAGTCTGCGTCAGAAAAAACCAACTTCTCCTCGGATCCCCCCTTTACAAGGTCTAAAAGCTCGGATGGAGAGATTGTAGTTGCTACGGTGGATACGCTCAATGCTTCGACTAACTTTTGTCGGTGCGAGGGGGACTGTCTCAAGAGGTCCCAAATAGATATCTGAGCCGTGGTCTTTTTCAGTTGCTTCACTATTGAATTTTCTTCCGGCTCTTTCTCTGCGATTGATTGTGCTGGGTCCTGCTGCTTCTCAACTTCTGGAATGACCCTCCCACTTCTTGTTACTGCTTCTACTCTTTCTTCTTCCTCTGAATCCCACGGATCCGTAAACTCTCCATTTTTCTCATCTTCGTCATCTCCACTCTCACTAGTGGACCAACAGTCTATCGCTGCCACGGAAACCCCATTTTCATCCACTGCAGGGCGAGTAATAGCGACATACTCATTTCCATATAGATCTTGCATTACGTACCACTCTGGTAGGCTCGATCCGATCATAAAGACTGGAGGGGGCACTGTGTTATAACCAGACTTCTTCTTGCTTTCTCTTTGCTCAGGATCGGTGATCTGCTTGTTGTCAATTAGATCTTGGACCCGATGTCTTAGAGTTATACACTCATCCGTCAAATGCCCGGTATGTTGGTGGAATGCGCAGTATTCATTCTCTTTATGCCCCGGCTGTCCTTGGGCTTTGGCCGGCTTAGGTGATAGGGGCCGCAGTTTTCCTTCTTTTATTAGCCTCTTCAGCACCCATGATAAAGGCTTACCCAAGTTGGAGAAATACCTCTGACTTACACCGGTTGCAGACACCTCGGCAGACTTCCCAACTCTGTTACCACTGCTCGAACCTACTGGTTTGGCCGTCCCCTGATTGCTGTATCCCCTCCGAGCATAGGACTCACTATTTGCCCTCTTGGATAAATATTCTCCTTCCGCTTCTATGGCAATGTCCTTCAAAGACTCCCAGTCTTTCAGTCCCTTCATTTTCAATCCATCTCTCAAGTAGGGGCTGGCATTTCGAATGAACAGCCGGATCTGATACGAAGTGTCCGGTTTGCGCTTCATCTCCATAACCCGGTTTCTCCACCGAGTAAGATACTCGTGGAAGGACTCCCCAGCCTTCTGCTGTAACAACTCGAGATCTTTCAAAGTGACCTCCATCCGGGTACTGCAATCGTACTGCTTAAGGAACTCTTCGGTCAACAAGTCCCAGTCCTCCTTGGATCTCTTGTCAAGCCCATGGTACCAATCAATAGCAGCTCCTGTGAGACTCAAGCAGAAATATTCTATCTTCTGCTTTCTTGTTAAGGTCGTTCCCTTCATGACCAGCGAGTATTGCTTGATGTGTGCGGCAGGGTCAGAGGTTCCATCAAATTTGGGAATGTCCGGCATCTTAAAATTCTGGGGAATTAGGTCATCCCCATCCAGCTCTCGGTCTTCCGGGTTCATTCCTTTTCCCACGGTCATCATCCTTGCCATGACCTCAAATCTCTCTTCCATTTTCCTCCACATTGCCTCATCCAGTTTTGGCGACTTCTCTTTAGCTACTTTATGCTCCTCTAGCTCATCTTCCCCAAATTCAGCTTCAGACCTGGGGCCCTCTCTGCGCTTAATGGGTACAGGTACTCTTTGCTCGACAACAGGTGGGTCAACCACTGGTTGGTTAACCGCAACAGGACGTTCTTCTCTAACAACCTCTTGTTCAGCTGGTACTCGGACAGGAATAGCAGCAGCTTGTTGCCCAGCTATGGTGGCGGCAAGATTGCCCATCATTGCAATCATTCGGGCTTCAAATTCCTCCATTCTCTTTCCTACCTCCTCAACAATTACTGCCCGGGTTGCATCAGACTCATTTGATGGGTTAGCCATACTTACTTCTGTTGATGATTCGGAAGAAAACCCCACACTATTTTCTGAGATTGACTCTGAACTCTGATCTGACACTAACTCAGTTAACCCCAAAAGCGGCGTCCTTCTTAACCGTCCGTCGGGACCTCTAGACCACCCAGGAGAATCTATGATGGCTGAAATGCAAAAATTGTTAAGATGATGCATGATTAAAATGCAATGCATGCTCGTGTTGATGCAACATAGACAAACACATGCAAGCAGATAGATCCTTCCAACCTTGTATCTCCCACACACGTGGTAGTGCGGTCTCTTTCCTAGGTGGGCTTGATCCATGGATTAACGTGGAACCCAATGGACACGTATGGTGCGCGGTGAAAAACCGGCAGCATAACAGCTCCTATCTAATGTACATACGTATGGGTGTTTGGCAATCATGTATTTAAACAATTCAACTTAACTAAGATGGGCCCACCAGGGCATGAAAGCCTTTGATGAAGACCATTTAATTAAATTGATTTCGTTTAATATATGATGGCCCATATAGCAAGCATAGTATTACGGTACATTTCACCTAGTGGAAGTATCTATTGCCATTACATGAGCTTTGGACAAGGGAGATGTTACTTTAAGGCTACCCAAGCATGATCCCTGCCGACGGGTCTAGCTCATCACAAGCATAGCGACCGATCGGGTCATCATTTTGATATACCATTGAGGTACGTGGCTTGGGCTGGTGATTATCCTTAACACTTCCCCAAATTGAGTGAAAATGAGGAGGTGCTTCAGGAACGCACCGGAGCTTGAAAAGGGACCAAACTAACTTAATCTAAAGCTCTAATGAGATGATATGCAATTTTGAGATAAAGCGAATTTATGAATTAAATTTTAACCATAAATGTTAAACGAGGTATTTTCAAATTGAAATCTCGAACCATATCGTCCCCAGTGGAGTCGCCACTGTGACGCGCGCCGGATCCCGAGCGCCGCCCTTTCGGACCGCCCGCACGTGGGCGATCGGGGCATTTGCGGGTCCGTTGACATCTTGCGATAAATCGCAAGTGCGTCTATGTTGAGCAACAAGGAGGTATCATGGAGTCGCCACCCAATAGAACATTGGGAAAGTTTCTCTCGCCTCGGAGAGCCTAAGACTTGCGCATTTTATCCATATTGAGCCGTGAGGCCTAGGATTAGCGCTAAAGCCTCGTGACCCAAGAAGTATTTTGGAGGATAACCTCTAACCTCTCGAGCCCAAAGACCAGAGCTGGGTCCGGGATTTCTCATCTATTTCTACCTCGATTAATTTATGATCAAATTTTAATTATCATTAATTTGCTCTCTCTCCACACGATGCAATTTTAATCTAAAAGCGCATTTATACATGTTAGGAAAACCATAAATTAGCAAATAAAGCAATGAATTACAATAATACAAGGAGCGGAATACAACTCCCTTTTAAAAGTGCAAACATGCATAAAACCGGGGAATTTATTAATCATGAGGACTTTGGTCCCCGCATGCACAATTAAAGAAAATATTCTGGATGTGATGATCTTATTTGGGATGAAAACTGGGACATTGGTCCCGCTTTATTATGAAAGATCCAAGTTAATTTAGTAAAAATATTTTGGTGATTTTTATTTTGGTGCGCATAAGAAAATATTTTATTTAATGAATATATACAAGGCAATGTAAATAAAATGGGAATTAAAAATGTATAAAGAAAATACCAAACCCCGCAACTCCTCCTTCTTTCAACGTGCATGGATGCTCAATTGAAAGTAAGAACAATGATGTGCAACCAAAAATAAAACAAAAGAAATTCATGTTAGTGATTAAGCCAACAAAATAATGTGACATAAAAAGATAATATGTACCATGAAAATATAATATGCATAAAATAATCATGATGTAATTTAACATGCATAGAATATTTAAGATGCAATTTAACATGCATAGAATAATTGAGATGCAATTTAACATGCATAAGATGAGAAAGTATCATGGCACATGTAACTTATTAATATTAGTAATTAACGTGCATGGAAAATTAGTGACAATCAATTTTACTATAGCTAAGACATGAATTAAAAATGTAACATGAGAATAACACAACTTAACATGCATGACTAGCATAAAATAATGATTATAACACTCATACATGCAAAAGAAAGCATAATAATAAACATGATATAGCATTAAGAAATTAAAGGTATTTACAACCTAAAACATGCATAATTACATGAACAAAGAATAATTTGACATGAAAAAAAAATAATAGAATTTAAAAAAACTTATTTGTTATATGAATAATTGAAGATAAAAAAAATAAGAAGAAGAATATGGAGACTAAGAGAATTTACATGTTTGATATGTTAATTGGAAGCCAAAAATAAATGAAATTAACAAGATAATTAATGAGTAAAACCAAGAATAATTACCCTCAAATTCAGTTTTGAAGAATTGAAGATAGAAGTGTTGAATTCCTTGTCTTCTCTTGTGAAAATCCTTAGAAAATAGCTTGAAAACTTGAAGAAAAGCTCTTGGAAACAAGTGTGTAAGATGGATTTTTTTCTCTCAACTCAAAGCTCCAAAATTCAGTTTTTTTTCTCCAAAATGTTCTCCATTCGTCCTCTCCCGTTTCTGAATTTTTCTAGTGTTTTTCATCATCAAAAACTACCCAAAAACCACCAAAAACCGTCCAAAAACGGTTGAAAATCGAGTGGGGGTCGAAAAGTGGGCGAAATGGGCGAAGTGGGGCGATTTCGGCGAGAGATCGTGCGCATCGCGCACGTTTCCGCGCGGATGCGCGGAGTCTCCGCGCATGACGTGCGCGGAGCGAGCGACGCCCAAGGCGTCGTGCGCGCAGAGCTACCGACGCCCAGGGCGTCGGCCGCGCTCCGCGCACGCTCCGCAGCGCTCCGCGCACGGACATTCGCGACGGCCCCTGGCCGTCGCCCTTCCGTCGCGAATCTTTTCCCCCATTTTCCATTTTTCCTACTTTCTTCATTTTTTCATCATTTTTCACCTTTTTTTTATTTTTTTTATTTTTTTTTTTTAAATACCCTCAACCTAAAACACACTTTTTCTTCTTCAAAATAATTTAAAAAAAATATTTTTAAAATATTTTTAAAAATACCCTTTTTACTCACCGAAAATACAAGGAAAATCACTTCTGAACTCCAATCTTTTTGCCTATAAGCCGGCATAGCTAAATTTCATCATCGGGTAATCCTGATCAAGGCTACTCGGGACCCGGTGTCTACAGCGTCCCTTTGGTGATTTTCACATAACCCTGTGCCTAATTTTTGCCTAGAATGGACCCAATGTAACACCCCAATACCCCTTGGGAGGATATCGGGTTGCTACACATGCCAAACACACACACACACACATGCACAAAGGCGAAAGCGGTAACAGCAATAAATAAAAAAATAAATATAAGAACATCTTTTGGGCCAACATATACTATTAATAAATAATATACACATCGCAAAAGGTTTTGTACTTAATACATAAACATCTTCGGTACATGAGCCATACAGTTAACATTTACATATCAATACTATACTTCCTATATACATAATGATGTTACTCAAAACATCCAAAAACTCTATCTAATACAAAGAGGATTTCTATAAATGCTCTTAGTGGCCTTGACCTGCAGATGCACGCTCTCGTGGATCGGAACCTGTAACCTACACGGAAGTAAACATCCGTGCTAAGCGGTAACGCTTAGTGGGGATGAAAAATAATGCAAAGGACTTCTTTTCGAAGTCACACATAAATCACACATTTCATATAACAATAATCAAATAGCTTATGCATATAACATTCAACCTTGAACAGATCATGTGCTCAAATATAACATTAGCCATGTGTGCATGTTCATGTAACATTTACTTGTACACAGGACTGTCATGTACTCAAAATATTATTCTCATGTGCTATAACATTTATTCAGAGCAATACTTTTAATCGTCTCAATTTCACTACACATCATTAATAAGCCTGAATTCCTTTCATGGTGGATACGGGTAACTCTGGATACTGTTTACAGTAACTTACATGTAGAGACTTAACTCAAACTATATGGAATACACAAGGTATTCAAAACTCTGGGCACAATTAAGGCCAACTCTAGCAGCTGCACTTTAACCATTTATTAGCATGCTTAGCTATCCACTATAACGGTAATCAGGCTCAAAAAGAACTCAATTATGCAATATATCATTGCCAAAACTATACTGTAATTCAAGTACACTCATCAAATTCAGAGACATTTAATTCATGTACAAACCTTATTAAACTTATGCATAGGCTAACTCAGATACCATGTGCAAGCAATAACCCATGCGAAAAGAAAGATAAACTATTTTTAGGAAAAAAAAATAAAGTGAACAGGAAAAATGTGATGTCGCGATCGCGACCAAAAGTCACGCTCGCGACAGAAAGCAACTCACCCGGAAACAAGACAGAGAGAGCACGACTCGTGCTCATGCGTGTGACTCGTGCTCATCTGTGTGACCCGTGCTCATTTGTGTGACTCGTGCTCATGCGTGTGACTCGTGCTCATCTGTGTGACTCGTGCTCATGCGTGTGACTCATGCTCAGGTGTGTGAATCACGCTCATCTGCGTAACTAGTGCTCATTTGCGTGACTCGTGTGCATTTGCGTGACTCGTGTCCATTTGTGTGACTCGTGTTCATTTGTGTGACTCGTGCATCTACTGAGACAAGTGGGAGAAATCCGTCTCTGTCACGATTGCGACAAACGTCGCACTCGCGATAGAAGTGTTTTCCTTCCCAGAGTGCTCTGTTTTTCTCTGTTTTCAAAACCCAACCTGGTTCTATCACTCACACATGCAGTAAACTCCTATTTTAGCATACAACCGCCCTCTAAAACCATGCTCATAATGAAAATTACACTCAATCACATAGATTAACAACCATCCAAGTACTGCAAGCAATCAAAATGAACATATATACAAATATACACTAAAAGAGCTGTTGAACTTGTCAAAACTCATCATTTATCTCTACTCAATTATATCTTTACTCAAGCATATAATAAATTAATAAAAACACACACGATCCCAACCTCTAAGAAGCTTGGTCTCGATGCTCTATTAAGCTCCAATCTTTTCTTTGCCTTTATCAACTCTCTTGGCCACAGCTTGAACCAACACCATGCAAAATAGTTGAGTTACTCTTTTCTTTACTTTAAATCAAAAATAGGAACCAAGTAGAAGAAGAAGACCAATACTATAAAAATCACGTTACTTACCTTCTTAGGAGACCAATCTCAATCCTTAACTCACTCTCTTTAAACCAATCCAAGGATTTATTCAAGAAGCAAGCCAAAAGAAAAATAAAGGAACAAAAGAAAGTAAAAAGAAGAGGATGGCAGAAAACCAACGTGAGGGAGGAAAGAAAAGAGTAGATGGTCAATCCTCATCCAATATTTACTATTCACATTAATGCCCACTAACCTCATTAATTCTCAATTATCTTTGACTAAGCCAAGTGTCTCCTTTCCTTCTTAATTCATGTAAAGCAACTAAATTCTTGCCACTTGTCACACTCCTACAATGCCATGTGTCAATCCCCTACATTGCCACATGTCAAAATCCTAATTTAGTTAACGTCCCGCAGGAGGGTTCTGTCGCGCCCGCGATGCTTGTCGCGCTCGCGACAGGACTCTCACACTCAACACCTAATATTTTCTGAACAAAATTCTGGAATTCTTCTAGGGCCAGTTTAGGGTGTTATAAATCTCTCCCCCTTAAGAAATTTCGTCCTTGAAATTTCCCTGATATCAGACAATTAACTGAAACTATATGTCATTAATCGATAAAAGGACTTACCAGAAGATCCGGCCGGTGTCTTTATAGCTTCAACAGTCATCACATATACAGGTGGCTGATCATCGGTGGAAAATGGCCTCTCAACCGTTTCCGATGGTGGTCTTTCAGCTCTACTTCTTCCTCTCCCACTTCTAACATTTCTAGAAACATTTCCTTTATCTTTGCTTGCTTGTGATGCCAAATTTTCCTTTAACTTGGGACACTGGGCAAGGAGATGCTCCGCGCTACCACACCTGAAACATGCTCCGGTGAGTTTCTTACACTCACCCCAATGACTTCTGTAACAGTGCACACACTCCGGTGCCACACTTCCTCTACTAGCTGGTGGCCTTACACTCCCAACCGAAGTTGGCACAAACGCTGAATCTTGTTCATCTTTCCCTCTTCTAACCCCTCTAACGCTTTTACCAATACTCTCATATTCTCTTGGAAACCTTCTCTTTTGCTCTCTTTTCTGTTTCAACAATTCAGATTCCTCTAATTTTATTACCGCCAACACCAATCGATAATAATCCACTGGTTGCAAAGCAACCATGGCAGACAGGGGTCCCCGAAGGCTCTCTCTCAATCCATCTTCAAACTGGCGACACCTAAAATCCTCAGTTAACATACCTTCCGGTACATATTTACTCAAACGAGTAAACTCTTTTTCATATTCCCCAACAGTCATATTCTTTTGCTTAAAAGTCACAAATTCTTTCCATTTGGCATCTCGGTAAGCTTTGGTTACAAATTTTTCTTTGAACTCATGGACAAAGAAATCCCATGTCAAATCCACGGGTCTCTGAGGATTCCTCAAAACTAACTTCCACCAGTCATATGTTGCACCCTGCAGTGATGACACGGCGCAAGCTACTTTCTGATTCTGTGGGCAACTGATTTCTTGTAAAATTCTTCCTATTCTCTCCAACCAAAACTCTGCTATCTCAGATTGATCCGAGGATGTCCCATGGAACTCTTCAGCTCCTCTCTTTCTTATCAAATCCGATGATGTCTTTGGAGCTGTCAACCTATCTAGAATCTGTACCAACCCTTGCATCAGCTCCGGGTGGTCCTGAATAGCTCCAGCTCTTTCCTCTCTATCTTGTGCCCGTACATGTGGATCCACACAAATATAATTCACACTACCCATAGTCTCTCCAACGTTCTCACTCGGGTCGGACTCCATCTTAAACCTATAAAATAGCATCTGCATTAGGCCACACTCTAGACAAACTCAAACATCTAAGCAATACTCTATATCACATAGTCCTGAACCATTTAACCTAGAGCTCTGATACCACTAAAATGTAACACCCCAATACCCCTTGGGAGGATATTGGGTTGCTACACACACCAAACACACACACACACACATGCACAAATGCGGAAGCAGTAACAGTAATAAATAAATAAATAAATAAATATAAGAACATCTTTTGGGCCAACATATACTATTAATAAATAATATACACATCGCAAAAGGTTTTGTACTTAATACATAAACATCTTCGGTACATGTGCCATACAGTTAACATTTACATATCGACACTATACTTCCTATATACATAATGATGTTACTCAAAACATCCAAAAACTCTATCTAATACAAAAAGGATTTCTATAAAAGCTCCTAGTGGCCTTGACCTACAGATGCACGCTCTAGTGGATCCGAACCTGTAACCTACACGGAAGTAAACATCCGTGCTAAGCGTTAACGCTTAGTGGGGATGAAAAATAATGCAAAGGACTTCTTTTGAAGTCACACATAAATTACACATTTCATATAACAATGATCAAATAGCTTATGCATATAACTTTCAACCTTGTACAGATTATGTGCTCAAATATAACATTAGCCATGTGTTCAGGTTTATGCAACATTTACTTGTACATAGGACTGTCATGTACTCAAAATATTATTCTCATGTGCTATAACATTTATTCAGAGTAATACTTTTAATCGTCTCAAGTTCACTACACATCATTAATAAGCCTAAATTCCTTTCATGGTGGATACGGGTAACTCTGGATACTGTTTACAGTATCTTACATGTAGAGACTTAACTCAAACTCTATGGAATACACAAGGTATTCAAAACTCTGGGCACAATTAAGGCCAACTCTAGCAGCTGCACTCTAACCCTTTATAAGTATGCTTATCTATCCACTATAACGGTAATCAGGCTCAAAAAAAACTCAATTATATAATATATCATTGCCAAAACTATACTGTAATTCAAGTACACTCATCAAATTCAGAGACATTTAATTCACGTACAAACCTTATTAAACTTATGCATAGGCTAACTCAGATACCATATGCAAGGAATAACCTATGTGAAAAGAATGAGAAACTATTTTCAGGAAAAAAAATAAACTGACGCGATCGCGACCAAAAGTCGAGCTCGGGATAGAAAGCAACTCACCCGGAAATAAGACAGAGAGAGCACGACTCATGCTCATGCGTGTGACTCGTGCACATCTGTGTGACTCGTGCTCATCTGTGTGACTCATGCTCATCTGTGTGACTCGTGCTCATCTGTGTGACTCGTGCTCATGCGTGTGACTCGTGCTCAGGTGTGTGACTCACGCTCATCTGCGTGACTAGTGCTCATTTACGTGACTCGTGTCCATTTGCGTGACTCATGTTCATTTGTGTGACTCGTGCATCTGCTGAGACAAGTTGGAGAAATTCGTCTCTGTCGCGAACGTCGCGCTCGCGACAGAAGCGTTTTCCATCCTAGAGTGCTATGTTTTTCTCTGTTTTCAAAACCCAACCTGGTCCTATCACTCACACATGCAGTAAACTCCTATTTTAGCATACAACCGCCTTCTAAAACCATGGTCATGATCAAAATTACACTCAATCACATAGATTAACAACCATCCAAGTACTGCAAGCAATCAAAATAAACATATATACAAATATACACTAAAAGAGCTGTTGAACTTGTCAAAGCTCATCATGTATCTCTACTCAATCATCTCTTTACTCAAGCAGATAATAAATTAATAAAAACACACACGATCCCAACCTCTAGGAAGCTTGGTCTCGATGCTCTATTCAGCTCCAATCTTTTCTTTGCCTTTATCAACTTTCTTTGCCACAGCTTGAACTAAAACCATGCAAAATAGTTGAGTTACTCTTCTCTTTACTTTAAATCAAAAACAGGAACAAAGTAGAAGAAGAAGACCAATACTATAAAAATCACGTTACTTACCTTCTTAGGAGACCAATCTCAATCCTTAACTCACTCTCTTCAAACCAATCCAAGGATTTATTCAAGAAGTAAGCCAAAAGAAGAATAAAGGAGCAAACGAAAGTAAAAAGAAGATGATGGCAGAAAACCAACGTGAGGGAGGAAAGAAAAGAGTAGATGGTCAATCCCTATCAATATTTACTATTCACATTAATGCCCACTAACCTCATGAATTCTCAATTATCTTTGACTAAGCCAAGTGTCTCCTTTCCTTTTTAATTCATGTAAAGCAACTAAATTCTTGCCACTTGTCACATTCCTACAATGCCATGTGTCAATCCCCTACACTGCCACATGTCAAAATCCTAATTTAGTTAACATCCTGTAGGAGGGTTCTGCAGCGCCCGCGATGCTTGTCGCGCTCGCGACAGGACTCTCACACTCAACACCTAATCTTTTCTGAACAAAATTCTGTAATTCTTCTAGGGCCAGTTCAGGGTGTTACACCCAACCCACTCCAGTAACTTTTACTCATTTTTTTATAGGACAGACTGCCTATTTCCAGGTTTTTACCCTGCCCTTTGGCTTAACTTTTGCTTAGAGAACCAATTACGGTTTGTAACTCTAACGGCCTTTTTTATTTATTTATTTTTGTTTTTTTTAAGGGTATGACTGTTGGAACCACTATTAGAGCCCCATTCTAGAGTAATTAGCAGTTATTCACTGAGGCATCTTCTCACTAGGCATCGATTCCATTCCTTTGCCTATCTCGATGAATGTGTTGCTAGATTAGGTGAGGTGGTGGATGAGGATCGGGTTCTTTAGTGCTTCATGAGGCTGCCTTTTACATTACCACCCATTGTGCTCGATAGTTCAGAGGGATTACAATGTAGTGAGACATCCCTATCTTTCCAAGGTGGACCTTTATCTTTGGCTTTTACCTCCAGATACCATAGCCTCTGGGAAAGCTATCGGTGAAGACTATTATACCATCTATCGGGGATTGTTCCTTTAGTCCCACTAGTGCATTCAAGAGGTAGGTGCTTAGTCCCGCAATTGATAACAGAACTCATCGACTTAGATATCTGGATGGTGAGAGCAATAGAAGAGTGTACTCATTTAGATTTCATGCATTCAGGAATGAACAATGTTTCTCTTTTTATAAACGAACTAGAAAATAATGAACACATGTATTTGCAAAGATTGTGGACATTTCGATATGATTTCTTTATACATGATCATTATCTAACATCGATTCAAAATGCAAAACTACATCTAAACTCAGAGTAAATCTTGTAAACATCAAACTCCTGTCTCCAATCAGCCCTCTCGGGTTTTCTTGATTGGACATTTTCTCTCGAACCTCTAATTTTTGCCCAGGGTGCCTTTTTTCGATTTTCACCCTAACGAGGCGCCCATTTTTAGTAAGGCAGCCTTTTTTCGATTTTTGATCCGTAGGGCTTTTATTCTCTTCTTTTGATTTTTAGTCTTTAGCCATGGAGCTTCTTGGATCTGTCGATGTTGACCAGTTCTTCATATTTGCTTCCATCACTGTCTGTAAAAAATGTTGCTCCCTTGGACAATAACTTCTCAAGAACAAATGGGCCTTCCTACACTGGTCTAAATTTCCTCATTTGTCTGGAACATTCGGACTCATTTGCTTAAAGATTAAATCTCCCTCTTTTAATAGGTACTTTCTGACTTCCTTCCCGAATGATCGAGTAAAGTGTTTTCTGATAGACCTGAATGTGGCGGTAATCCCATGACATGACCTTGTCTGACGTGTTTAACTACTGCTGCCGTTGCTGCGCCCTGTTGGCTTCCAGAATATGGGCTTCCATGACTGTCTTTAAAGATTTTAGCTCTATTTCGATCGGCCATTCTGCTTCTGTCCCCATGTATCGAGGAAGAAAAGGTGACTCTTATAGAGGTTTTGATGGTGGTTCTCTAGCCTCGAAGTGTGAAAGGGCCATTTCTCTGCCCAATCCTTGTAATTTCGAATAGTCTTGACCAAGATCTTTTTGTTAGTAGCTTCTCCTATCCCATTGGTTTGAGGGCAATACAGAGAGGACTTGTGGTCTTTAATGCCATACCTCTGGAGCAACTCCCTAGCCTTAGCCATAAATTGTCCTACCGTCCTTGAACCCTATGTGGTACGGGAGACCATATTGACATATCGAATTCCTTTCGATGACCTTGTCCGTTGGAGGCCGTTGGGCGCACCTCCCCTATGATGTCTATTCCCAAGCTCGAGCAACCCATATCCATTGTAAGTCAATAGGACCCTTTTGGTCCTTTTCGGAAGTCAAGAAAAATGGCAAAGTACAAGTATGTGTAGATCAATGGGATTTGAACAAAGCTTGCCCCCAAGATGACTTTCCTTTGCCCCCATATCAACAGTTATTTTTATGTTTTTTTTGCTAGATCTACATATTGATTCTTTCCTTCCTTCTTCTTTTTTTTTGCATTATATTTTTTTATTTGTTTTTTTTGGGGACAACCATTGTTCAAATTGTGATAGCTCATACTTTTTCGCTCTTCTTGACTATTGGGATGACACTGACCAACTAAGCCGGGTGTTGTATAAAGAATTTGGCTTCATCTCTGCTTGTAGATCCCTTCTTTAACCTTCTCTGCCTATTCTGGCCTGAGTCTCTTAAGTTTCTGCTTAACTAATTTGTAATCTGAATACATCATAATGGCATGTTTAGCGATTTCATGATCGGCTCCTGGCATGTCTTCATAGGCCTAGGCAAAGACTATTTCATATTTTGTTTTAATTCTCTCAAATTTTGATCTTTCTTTAAGAGTTAAATTAGATGCTATCAAGATTTTATTTGGGTTCTCTAAAGTTCTGAGATTAAATGGAATGGCATCAATTGAATCAATATCAAATATGAATGAGTCATGATCATGATTATCCATAGTGAAATTATAAGAAATATTGGACAAGTAAGCAAAAGTGTTCATCTTATTAATAAAACTAGAATGCCATTATTAGACAGTTTAAAAATCAAAAGAACATTCTAAATAGGTAATCATTGTCCATTCTTGCCATCACAAATGCTGCAGTCGATGATTCCTTTATCATCCTTAAGAACCGTCCTCCCTTTCCCACTTAGGCACTTAATTTGTTTTATTCTTTATCCTTCACTCTTCTGGGTCAGAGACCTATTTGGAATCAATCAAATCTTGGACAGCATGTCTCAAGGCCTTGCAATCATCTGTGGTATGCCCGATGTGCTGTTGGAAGGCACAATATTGATCCCGCTTGTGATTAGGCTGTCCCTGGTTTCTAACGGGCCTAGCTGGCAATGGTTGTAGCATCCCCTCCTTCATTAGCCTCTTAAGGGCCCAAGATAAGGATCTGCCTAAATTCGAATAACACCTTTAATTCATTTTTGCATTTCGTGTTTTTCCTGTCCTTCGGGCACCACTGCTATTATCATCCAACCCACTCTTAGACTTGCGGGGCCAATAATAGTTTTATTGAGAGGCATTCGGCTAGTTGCAAGCTTGGACTTCATAAATTCTTCTTCAAGAATAGCTAGCCCTTTTTTTATGCTTGAGGACCTAGGGATGCCTATTGACTGTGAAGGCTCTATTCCTTCTGCCTTTCTTACTTGTTCTTATAACTGCATCAAAGATCCCTCCGATTTTTCACCTAAGTGCGGACCTGAGCCTGACCTTAAATTATATTCTACCCTTGACGATTTACTATTCAGAGGTTGCATCACTGCTAAAATGTCTTCCTTTCCAGGAATACAGTCGTACTCTAGAGCAGGCTTCTTGCCTCTTCCTTGATCGACTAGCAAAATAAAGGGCACCTTGACTCTGGGTTTGAAAGCAAAAGGAGACATTGCGGTTGTCATGGTATAGACCTTCTTGACAATGGCCGGCTCAACTTGGTTAAGAGCTGTCGCCATAAGTTGAGCTTGAAGAACCAATGCCATGGCATCCATTCTTTCTTTAATCATGGCCAATAGCCTTTTTTCAAGCTCTTCGAATCATCTATCCATCTCCTGGGAAATTAAGGCACGAGTCTCTTCAGTTTGTTGTGAAAGGCCAGCCATTTCTAATACCTTCAGATGCTCTAGTAAGGACACTAAATCTTTGTCAGCCAACTTGAACTCTGATCGCTATTTAGATAACTGTCGGGATCCCTAAACCACCCAAGCGAATGGTCTACAGTGGCTAAAAAGCAAGGAGTTAGAATGTTGTATGCAATGCATGGAATAAATTTATGCATAGGGTGATATGTACATGTAAAGATTATATGCATAGAATATAATGTACACACGCAAAATGAAATGTATATGTTTTTTTTTAACATGTATGAATGACATGCGATACATGAGCATGTTGTGCAATATCCACAACCACATGAAAGCAAGTAGACCCTTCTAACCTTATCTCTCCTACACATGAGGTCATCCAGTCTCTTTCATAGGCGGGCTTGATCCATGGGTTAACAGGGGACCCAATGGACGCGTATGGTGCACGATGGAAAATCGGTAGCATAACCTCTCTTATCTAATGTACATACGCATGGGTTTTAACCATTGTGTATTTAGGCAGTCTGAATAAATTGACATGGGCCTATCGGGGCATGAAAGCCTTTGATTAGGTGACCAATTAACTTATTTTGGTTTGTCCAATACATAATGATCCATACAGCAAGTATAGTATTATGGTTCATACCACCTAGGGGAAGTATCTATTTCCATTACATGAGCTTTGGCTAGGGTGATGATACTTTAGGCCTACCTAAGCATGGTCCCTGCCAATGGGTCTAGCTCATCATGAGCGTAATGACCGGTCGGGTCTCCATTTAATATACCATGATGGTATGAGGCTTGGGCTGATGATTGTCCTTAACACTCCCCTACATTAAGTGAACATAGGGTCGTGCTTCGGGAATACATCGAGGTTAAAAGAGGGACCAAACTAGCATAGATCTAAGACTCTAATGATATGCAATGCATTTTCGAAAAGGGATGAAAATTTTAAATTAAAACTCAATTATATGTTTTAATCAAGGTAATTACGAAGTGAAGTCTCATTTAAGTCTCCAGCGGAGTTGCCACTGTGACGCGCGCCGAACCCCGAGGCGCCTCGAAGACCCGCTTTTAGGGCGTCCGGGAGAGGTTCATGAAAACTTGTAAGAAATTACAAGTGCATCTATTTTGGGCAACAACGAGATTTCTTGGAGTTGCCACCAAATAGAACATTGGGAAAGGTCGTCTAGCCTCAGTGAGCCTAAGACAGTGCATATGCATCCATTTTTGGCAAGCCAGAGATATTTTGGAGGCCCCACCCAAATAGGACATTGGGATAGTCCTCTAACCTAGTGGAGCTTATGACTATGCAAATTGGGCCTTTTTTGGGCAACAAGAAATATTTTGGAGGCCCTACCCCAATGAGATATTGAGATGGTCCTCTAACCTCGTTGAGCTTAAGACCAGAAATGGTTCGGGACTTCCCATTTATTCATACCTTGATTAAATTATAATTGAGTTTTGAATTTAAGATTTCATCCCTTTTCTCATTCATTTAAATGCAGTAATTTAACGCGCATGTCAATCACATAATGAAAGCGGTAAATAAAACAAGATTAAAATAAAGTAAATAAGAATGCAATAAATTACAATAAAACTAGGAGCGAAATACAACTCACATTGTAAATAAAATATAAATCATACATAAAATGGGATATTTATTAAGGATGAGGGCATTGGTCCTCACATGCATAGTTAAAGAAAATACTTTTAAAGTGATAATTTATTTGGATGGAAAAACTAGGACATTGGTCCCATTTTTATTAGAAAAAGTTCCAAGTTAATTTATAGAAATATTTTTGTGATTTTCTTTTTAGCATGCCTAAAATAAACAATTTTATTAGGAATTATATTTGACAGAATAAATAAAAAGCCAAATAAAGCAAATAATACAAATAGTAAAAATAAATGATCAAACCAAACAAGCCTCCTGGATCTCCCCATTTGCGCGCGAGAATGCCCAAAAAGGGAAAATAGATATTGGAGTCAAGAACAAATACAAAAAAATTAATGTTAGCAATCAAATCAATTAAATCAATTAAACATATAATAAATAATAAAATAAAATAAAATTAATGTTAGTAATCAAATCAATTAAACATATAATAAACAATAAAATAAAATAAAATGACAAACGAATTAAAATGTCAATAAATTAAAATAAATGAAAAATGCATTATGAATGACAGAAGAATTAAATGATGTGACTGAAATAAATAAAACATGTTAATGAATTAATACATAAAAATATAAACATGATAATAATAACAATAACAATAATAATAATAAAAATAATAATAATAATAATTATTATTATTAAATGATAATAATAATAAATAAACATATTAAAAAAGACAAATACACAAATAATAGAATAAATAAATAAATGAAAACAATAAAAATTTATATGTTAATAAATTAAATATGAACAAAAATAAATAAAAGAAAATAAAAAGGAGATCAAGCTTAGAATGTTTACCCTCAGAGTTCGAATTCGATGAGAGAAAAAAAGTTGATTGATTTCATTACTTTGTTTTGCAAAATTAGAATTAAAGATGATAAAAATTGGAATTTTATTCCAAAAAATTAAATTTACTTAAAAAAATGATGAAAGAAAATAAAAATTTTCAAGAACAAGCAATTATCTTTATTTGTCTCAAGAAAAAATTATTTATGAAAAACCTTATTTTTTTTTTAGAAAATCAAATGAAAAAAATTAGATTTTAAGAACAAACAATTATTTTGTTTGCCCCAAAATCTATTTTTCATCAAAAAGGGATTCAAATAAAAATGTTTGAGAAAACTTAAGTAAAAAACTAATTAAAAGACAAAAGTAAGAAAATTGAATTTTTAAGAACAAACAATCACTTTATTTGTCTCAAAAATCAATTTTTCATCAAAAAAATTCCATCTAAAATATTTAGAAGGAATTGTATTGGAAAAGAAGAAGAAGAAGAAGAAGAATTGAACTTTCTAACTTTTAGCAGTTTTTTTTTTTTTTGGAGGGGAAAACCTAAGAAAAATCTAGACAGAATTTTGAAAAAGAAGAAGAGAAAAATTAAAGAAGAAACCCTAAAAATGAATCCCCCGACTTTTTTATTTCATCTTTTTTTATTTATATCAAGAAAAAAAAGAAAAAAATAATTAATTAAGGAAAAGCTAATTAATTAATTCAAATATTATTTATATATATTTAAAAATGGGATAGAAAATCAAAATTGGTGAAAAAATCCAGAAAAAAATAAAATTTGGCCCAAAAATCAGCATTTTCGGCGGAACAGGGGCGACCGACGCCCGTCGATGCGTGTGCTGGGCGCGCGCGCTCGCCCAGCGTGCGGAGCGATGCCCCACGTATCGCTCGTGCGTGGACGCCGCGCAGCGCACCTGCGGGCTGCCGCGGCCAACATCCGAATATTTTGTTTTAATTCCAAATTTAACTAAAAACACTAAAATTTTCAAATTCCATTTTTCAAATTTAATTTTTTATACATTTTTTATTATTTACTCTAAAATGCAAATTTTACAAGGAAACCATCACTTTCAATCTTTTTGCCTGTGAACATGCATCTTATTATCATTGGATAACTCTGATCTGAGCTGCCTCTGGACTCGGTGTCTACAATCCACTTCTCTGCCAACTCATACTCATCTAAGCTCGTCCCGTAGAAATCTTCCGCTCCAGCTTTCCTTATGCTCTCTATCGGGGCTCTTGGAGCAGTAACCCTTTCTAAGACCCGAGGCATGTCTTGAAATATCTTCAGCATAGCCTCAAAAGGCATGGCTGCGGCCTCAAGCTGCACCCTAGCTGGTTAAGCCGGACCAGACACTGACAAATCTTGCTCTTGGGGATTAGCACTTACAACTGACCCCTCGAGTTTTCCACGCGCAGACTCCATCTATAACAAACACAAAGACATCTGCATTAGGCCAACACAGTCCTAAACATATATCTATACTCTACGAACACCCAGAAATGCCTAAACCTTGGCTCTGATACCAAAAATTGTAACACCCCTTACCCATACGTAGGAGAACTCATCCATGAAGGGGGAGAGAACCCGTGCAAGCAAGGGTGTCACCAAACAAGATAAATAAAAAAAAAACAATACATAATATATAGATTACAGCGAAAATTAGAACTTTCAAAGCTCAAAGATCATTCATTGATATCAAAGGTTCATTATAAAAGTATTCTTTACATAAACTGATAATACAAAAATTCCATCTTCTAAAATACCTAGCAAAAGCATTACAAAAGAATAATTAGAATAAGAGATCCCAAAAATATTATAAAAGAACTTAGATACAGAGCTAAGCTATAACACTTCAATCCTTCTATGTTGGCCGGACTTGCGGAGACTCTCCCAAAAACTCGACTCCTTCCGCACCTGTACGGATGAAACACCCGTTCTAAGCGATAACGCTAACAATAATATGAACGGCCATTCACAATGGTCGTTAAAGCATAACACATACAAATGGCATATGCTTATAGTTACATAAAATGAAATCGTAGTTTAACCATCATTAATTTCATTCAATACGCTCATAATCAAATCCATATATCATACTGCTTTCATAAGCACATATAATCACAACAAGACGCCTACAAACTCACAATAGCGGATAACAAGTGAACACATTGGGGTACCCGAGGGTACAATCTAAAAGCAACATCTTTAATTTTCTCATTGAAAAAATTTTCACATTGGAGGATCTTAAATAAGATTCGAACACATTGAGGATCGCGAGGATCCAAACAGGGACCTAATCAGGGTCCGGAACACATTGGGGCTGTAGCTACTGAACTCTATTAGGCATGCCTAACTATCAACTAATTTGACTCTTGTAGGCCATGCATAAATCATCCAATCATATTCATATTGTTCATAAAATCATCCATGCATAAGTCTAATGGCATCACAAGTTCAGAAATTAAATATAGAAAGCACCAGAAGAAACTCATTTTAGAAAAATAGGAAGTGTCGCGCTCGCGACAGAGGCAAAGCTCACCTAATGTCAAGTTGGTGACAACCTTTGCGCTCGCACAAGGACAGAAAGAGAAGCCCCTATCGCGCTCATGGCATGTGTCGCGCTCGTGACAGAGAGCTAACAGAATTACTGTTGCGCTCGCGACAGCAGACTGCCCAATTACAGCTCGGTAACCGAGCGTTCTGTCACTCTCGGGACAGCGTGCTCGCCCGCTGCACTTAGCAGATCGAAACTCAACAGTCAGCGAGGGTTGGAATCACCGAGCTCTATCGCGCTCGCGACAGAGTCGCGTTTTCCAGCTCTCATGCAAATCTGTAGAATCAACATTTCCAAAATTTCACCCAAAACTCCAATTCAACCCAAACTTCATCACAACTCAAATCAAGCATTCTAATCATCATCCACAATACAAACTCTAACTTTTATACCAATTATCATAATTAAAACAAGCAATTTACATAATCAAAATCTCTAATTTAACAAACCAGAAATTTTACTTCAAAAGTTCATTCAAATGCATATTTTGATTCAATACTCCACATCCAAGTCATCTCAACACAAATCATTCAAAACCCATAACATTTAGAAACCCACAAACAATTTTAACCTCATAATTTTCCAGAAAATCAAATCAAACCAAACAATTAAATTACACAACAAAATCATAAATTTCCCAAACCTTGATCTCCTTTGCTCCAAATCAAAGGGCTCCACTTCCACTAGCCTTCACCTTACCCTTAGGTTCTCTAGGAGGAATTTTTGAGCAATCAAAACCCAAAACACACAACTCAAAACCCTAACCCAATAACACACACTAACAAAAATCAAAGGATAAGAGGAAGAAGAAGAAAGAAAGAAACTAACTAAAACTTACCAATAAATCCAAGAATTGCTAAATCCCACCAATAATATCAGCCAAAGGAAGGTGGATCAAGATGAAACAAGAGCAAGAAGAAGAAAAGAAGAAGATATGGCGTGAGGAGGAAGAGAACGGGAGAGGGGCAAGGGACAACTGCCTCTCTTTCTCTCTCCTTGGCTTTTATAGCCACCCTCACTTGCCACAAGGCATCAAATCATTGGTAGAACCGAACAACTCACACTCTATAACCATCCTCTACACTACACCCAAGTCTAACCATACTAACTCCATACATACACTCACACTCTAACAAACCCAATAAACATGCACAAAACTCAAATTAAATAGCATAAGCCAAAAATACACATACACACTTGCATACCACATGGCTCAAACTACTAGGGTGGGAAACGGGGTGTTACAAAAGTATTAGGAAGGTTCGTCTAGCCTCACCAAGCCTAAGACAACACGTATGTGTCTATTTTGGGCAACCATAAATATTTTTGAATTGCCATTCCAACAAGATGTTGGAAATGGTTCATCTAATCTCATAGAGCCTAAGATGAAACATATGAGTCTATTTTGGGTAACAGGAGATATTTTAGAATTCTCTTTCCAATAGAACATTGAAAAGGTTCATATAATGTTGTGAAACCTAAGATAATGCACATAAGGGCCTATTTTAGATAGCATGAGATATTTTGGAATCCTCTTCCTAATAGAACATTGGAAAGGTTCATCTAACCTTCTGAAACCGAAGACCAGAGAGAGTTCGGGACTCCACTCTTATTCATACGTTAGTTAAGGTCATAATTGAGTTTTACTCTTAAGATTTCATCCCCTTTCTCATTCAGTTCAATGCAAAAATTAAAGGTCAGATCAATCATATACGAAAGCGATAAAGAAAATAAATAAAATAAATTCAGAAACAAAATAGACAAAGAATACAATAATTTACAACAAAACGAGGGGCGAAATACAACCCCCAATGTAAATGAACGAAAAATAAACAAACATACATAAATACATAAAATGGGGATATTTGTTTTGGGGTGAGGACATTGGTCCTCAGATTCATACTTAGAATGAATAATTTCAAAGTGAGAATTTAGCTTGGAAAAATTAGGATATTGGTGCCACTTTGTTTAAGAAAAACCCCATTTATTTGTAGAAATCAATTGCCATTTTCTGTATTTACGAATATAAAGCCAACATTTATAATGAATTGGAATTTGAAAAAAAGTAAACTAAAAAGAGAAGTAGGGTAAAGAAAAATAAACCAAATTGGTGTCTACAAACCATCCTAGTTGGCTCCCTTTTCTGAGCACCCAATATTCAGGAAAAAAAAATAAAAACTCACAAAGAATGAATAACATGTTAGCAGAATGAGCAAATAGAATAGTGATGAAAAGAATAAATAAAAGTGAAAAGAAACAAACAATCTAAACAAAAAAGGGAAATAAATTGTCTATAGAACTTAGAAATCAAAAGACTTGAAGAAAACGGAGTAAAAATCAACAAAAGGGAAGAAAGAAGGACCAAGGACGACCGGACCGCTCTAGCAACGGCCGTCCCTAGAGAAATGACAGGCAGAAAGAATTCCCACGATGGCCCATCGCTCTCTTGAGAGACGGTCATCGATGGGGCCTTCAGCCCGTCGGTCGACACCATACCACAAAAAACCCAAAAAAACTCAATTAAAAGCCAATTTCCACATTTTAACTCATTTTTCATGCAATAAAATGTCAATAAAGTAAATAAATCAATATGGGCTAATCCAGAATGTCTACCCTCGGAAAGTTGATTCTCGGAAGCTAGAAGTCGCGTAAAGTTTGTCGGAACTCGCAAGAACCTATTGACCGATAAAAATATTTTAGGACAGTTTCTTTAGTAAAACTGCTTTTTCCTAACGATTTGAAATTCTAAGAAAATAAACCAAGAGAAAAGAATTTATTTCTTTTTCTCGATTCTGATTTTGTCCTTTTTTGATGATTTCAAATCTGAGAAGGAATAAATTGAGGAAAGAAAATTGTTTTTTCTCTCTCGAGCTTTCCTAATTCGTTTCAAAAATTTTTGTTTTTTTTTTTTTGAATGCAAATTAAACTTTCATTAATATAATAAAAAATACATCTGTAAAGTACAGATAAACTTATAAAAGTTAAAAGTACATAAGATGTATGAAATAAATGAAGTTACTGGATTATATCTCTGAACTTCTTCGACAAAAACAGTGGATAATGGTAACATGCGGTGCGCAATCTGGCTATCTGCGGGAAACTCCGTCCATCTGTTGTTCAAAGGAAAACTTCCATAAAAGAAGACTATCAAACTTCCATAACGGAAGATAATCCAACTTCCATGAAGGAAGACCACAACCTCCAAATTTGGAGAACAAACTTTCATAATAAAAATTTAAATTGCACTCAATTTTAATTAAAAAAACTAGATCTAAATAAAAATTTCAGATTTGATAAAAAACAAACTCGAAATAAAAACACAGAAAATTTAGATCTGAGGTTATAAAAACAAAAAAATACAAAAAAATAAAAAACAAATAAAAACTAAATCAGATCTATACAGATCTGTATTTATTGAAACCAAAAACACATAAACAAAAAACAAAGGGTTTCAGATTTAACACAATAATCCAAAAACGAAAGAAAAACACAAAAAAAAAACAAATCTGAATTTATTAAAACAAATAACACACTCAAAAACACAAAAAAAACAACGAATAAAATTAAAAATTCAGATCTGTACTGATTTGAAAATTATTATAGAAATAGAAGAAAAAAGATGAGGGGCTGCCGCCAGAAAATGAAGTGACGGCAGCCCCAAAATTAGGTTAACAATTTGGCGACTATGGAACCCAGAGAGCGAAAGAGAAAGAGAAAGAGAGAGTTTTTTAGGTTACTTCTTTATTTATTATATTATTATTCAACCATATTTATCAACTTAAAAAAAAAAAAATTGTTTTTGAAAGAAAAAAAAGAAAAGAAAAAATCCTTAAATTTATGAAAAGCGTTTAACCTCCAAAATTGCCAATCCCAAACCTCGATTCTCAGCCTACTAGTTATAAGCTAACTGTGAATAGGATGGAAAATTCAAATCTTTTCAAAATTTAAATTAAAAATTCAAATCTTTTTAAAATTTAAATTAAAATTCAAATCTTTTTAAAATTTAAATTATCTTTAAACATAGATATCAAATTTATTTGAATTCAAATTAGATATTAGAAGATAAAATCAAATATTTTTGAATTCAAATTAGATTTTAGTATATAAAATCAAATATTTTTGAATTCGAATTAGATTTGGAGATAAAACCAAATCATTATGAATTTAAATTGGATTTTATAAGATAAAATCAAATCTTGGCTACTTATTTTAAAGATAAATAAAAAGAAAATGAGATTTTATCCACAAATGCACCGCCAAGGCCTGACCGATGGGCATGCCCTGGCCCACCGATGGGCATCGGTCCGAAGGGCATGGTGGTCATTTGAGCAGCGGGTACCCGCTCGCGCGAGGGACAGGCATCCCAATGATAAAATTAATGCCTATTCACAGGCAAAAAGGTTGAAAATGATGATTTCCTTGTCAAATTTGCTTTTTAGAAATAAAAAAAATAAAAATAAAAAAGAGAGTTTGAAAATTATAGTGTTTTAATTAAAATTGTTTTAAAAAAATTTAGAAAAAAAAAAATTCGAGCGATTGCGGCTGCCGACGCGCGAGGGCAGGCCCCCTCTTGTGCCAATTTTCAGGATTTTTTAGTTTTTTTTTTCCTTTTTTTTGGGAATTTTAGAGATAAATCCCATCTTTGAACCCAAATAGAATTTGATAAAAATTCAATCTTTTTTCCTTAATTAATTAGATTTTCACAAAAAATCATATAAATAGAAAAATTTAGAAAGAGAAAAAGGGGAATTTTTTTACGTTAAAACTTTTCTCTTTTTCTTCTGTTCTTTTTCAAGAGGATTCTCTCTACATTTGTTTTTTAGTTTTCTTTTCCAAATAAATTTTTTAAGGTAAAAAAGTCAATTCTTAATCAATAATCATTCTTAAGAAAAAAAAAAAATTATTTTTGGGAATTTTTTTTTCTTCCATTATTTTTTAAAGAATTTTTCTTTTTTCAGATAAAGAAAATATTTTTTTATTCGTGAGAATATTTTATTTTCTTCCATCATTTGTTTAAGCAAATTTTCTTTCTTGGAATAAAACTCCAATTTTTATTATTTTCAATTCTAATTTTGTGGATAAAAAACAAGGAAATCAATTATATTTTTTTCTCCATCGAATCCGAAATATGAGAGTAAACATTCTGAGCTCGATCCTATATTTTATTTTATTTTAATTTATTTATTTATTCACAATTAATTAGTGGACATGTAGATCTTTAGATCTATTGTGTATTTATTTATTTTATTTTATTTTAGTCATAGATTTAACGTTCTTTAACATCTTTTTTTATTCCTTTTTACTTATTATTATTATTATTATCATTATTATCATCATCATCATCATCATCATCATTTTTATTTTTATTATTATTGTTATTGTTATCTTTATTATTATTCTTTATGTTTTTGTATATCAATTTATTAATATGTTAATTTATTTGTTTCATCATGTCATTTAATTTATTTATCATTCATAATGCAGTTTTTTATTTTTTTTAATTTATTGTTTATTATTTTATGTGTTTAATTGATTTTCTTGATTTAATTACTAACATTATTTTATTTATGTTTATTTTTTTATTGCAACATCTGTTTTCCTTGTTTGGGCATTCTTGTGAGCAAATGGGTAGATCCAGGAGACTCGTTTGGTTCTGACTTATTATTTTTATTATTTATGTTATTTTCTTTGCTTTGGTCTTTTAATTTATTTGTCATATAATTTGTAATAAAATTATTTATTTTATGCACGTTAAAAAGAAAATCACAAAAATTTTTATATTAATTAATTTGGAATTTTTTCTAATAAAATGGGACCAATGTCCGAACTTTTCCATCCAAATAAATTGTCACCTTCAATGTTATTCTTTCAAGTATGCATGCGAGTACTAATATCCTCACTCCAAAATAAATATCTTGCTTTATATATGATTTATATGTCCTTTTTATTGGGGGTTGTATTCCGCCCCTAATTTTATTGTTAATTATTGTGCTTTTATTTACTTTATGCTTAATTTACTTTATTTACCGCTTTCATTATATGATTGATCTGCACTTTAATTACTACATTTAAATGAATGAAAAAAGGAATGAAATTTTAATGGCAAAAACCCAATTATAATTTAACCAAGGTATGAATAAGAGTGGAGTCCCGAACTCTCTCTGGTCTTAGGCTTCATGAGGTTAGATGAACCTTTCCAGTGTCCTATTGGGAAGGGAATTCCAAAATATCTCTTGCTGCCCAAAATAGACTCATACGCATCGTCTTAAGCTCAATGAGGTTAGATGAACCTTCTCAACGTCCTATTGAGATGGGGATTCTAAAATACCTCTTTGCTGCCCAAAATAGACACACACGCACTTACTTAGGCTCAGTGAGGCTAGATGAACTTTACCAATATTTTATTAGGTGGCGACTCCAAAACACCTCATTTTGCCCAAAATAGATGCCCTTGTAATCTTTTATAAGTTCTATGAACCTCTCTCGAATACCCTAAAAGCGGTTTTGGGGCCTCCGGGGTTCAACGTGCGTCACAAAATGCGTACCTGAGGCTGTCCCTACCTTTTGGGAGATTAAATATTGTGGCTTGTTGCCGCTGAGTTGTAGCATATTCTACTACGACCCATTTGACATACTGCAGATATCTTACTGACCACCATCGGATCTATGCGGCATGCGCCTACTGACCACCATCGGATCTGCACTGCGTGTGTTTGTTGCTGTAGAGTTACAGCGTATTTTACTACAACTCACTCGATATTCTATGACCACCATCAGGCCTACACAGCATATGCTTGCTAACCACTATTCGGTCTGTATGGCATATAATTGTCACCATTTGAGCTATAAGCGTATTCTACTCACGACTTATCCTGTAGTTATTTTGTTGACCACCATCCGATATGCACGGCATGTGCTTGCTAACCACCATCCGAGCTACAATGGCATATAACTGCTGTCATTTGAGTTGTAGCGTCTTCTACTATGACTCGATTGATATACCGTATTTGTCTTGCTGGCCACCATCCGGCCTGCACGGCATACCGTTGCTAACCCTCATCCGGTCTGCAAAGCATGTGACTGTTATTGTTGAATTGTAGTGTATTCTATTGTGACTTATCTAGTATATCATGTTTGTCTTATTGGCCACCATTCGGCTTCCATCCGATCTGCAAAGCATGGTATCTGATTGTCGCTGTTGGCAGAAGACTCTCTTCTAATGACGAATTTGACTTTTGTGTCGTGAGCTATTGGTACATTCTTCCTGTAATTTTAAAAGATCTTGTAACTCATTTTGTTAATTGGATCCCTTTAAAGCATGAATCTTATGTCCTTTATTTTCATTCATTGTCATTTATCTTTTATCTTTTCTATTATTTATTTTGCTTATTTTTCTTTTGTTTCCTTATTTCGATGCATCAAGTATTTTTAAAGTAGACATGAAATGTTAACAAGAATATACATCAAACTTTAATAAAATGTAAATATTACTAAAGTGCTAATTTTATACATCAATAAACAAATATACAAAACTCCCTGAATACAAGCTAGAGAGGTAAATAATATGATGGCTCCTCTGGGTCCTCCTCGTTATCTGATACAGGGATAGGATGAGCGCCGGATGAAGAGTGTCCTGCCCCAGAGGTGGATGGCCCAGCTCTGGAGGTAGGAGGCTGACTGTTGAGTGCTGATGGCCCAGCCTTGATGGCTGGCTATGCAGGGATGATAACCAATGGTGGTGCTGGAGGCTCTACCTGGGGAGCCTATAGGAACTGGACTCGAGCATATCCATCTAAGAAGGGCTGAGCCCAAGTCCTGAAAAACCCCAAGGTCTCTCTAATCACCTACCCAACACCGTGAAGGCCTGTACTAGGTCTGAGGTCTGGCGTATGGATGTATCTCTGATGCTCGTAAGTTTAGTCTCTATCTGTTCCCTTAGCTCTCTGATGGACCCGAATATCATAGGTATAGAGGTCTCTAGTGCCTCTACCCAGAACCTGGAAGCAGGCTTGTCAACCACCTGGACAGCCTCATCGACCCTCTGAGCTACTGCCGCCTGCGAGGCACTCAGCCCCTGCCTCAGCTCCTCAATAACTCTCCCCTACCCCTTTATAACTCTCTCCTGCCGGTCCAAGCGCTCAATCAAAATCTTGTCCCTCTCCTCCATCTATCACTCTAAGGCAGTGAAGGAACAAGTCATCGCTGAAATAACCTCCTGGGATATAAGCTGAGAAGGTGGCAGTGGACTAGGTCATGACGGCTCTGTCTAAGGTTTTGGCAGTAGAGGAGCTGTGGATGTCAATGCCCTCAGGTGCCCCAACCGGCTGTAGGGATGTTACCTCCTGGCCTTGCAGGCCTCAGAGCAACTGACCTGTAGTTGCGGTGGTGGTGTGAGGATGTGAGCCAGCTGTAATATGCGCCAAACCCCGAGGGCCCCGAAAATAGGGTATTCGAGAGAGGTTATAAGACTTGTAAAAGATTACAAGGGCATTTATTTTGGACAACAAGGACATTTTTTGGAGTCACCACCCAATAAAACATTGGGAAGGGTCGTCTAGCCTCATTAAGCCTAAAACAGTGCATGTGTGTCTATTTTGGGCAATCAGAGATATTTTGGAACCCTCCTTCCAATAGAACATTAGAAAGATTCATCTAATCTTGTGAAGCCTAAGACGATGCATATAGGTCTATTTTGGGCAAGCCAGAGATATTTTGGAATTCCCTTTCCAATAGAACAATGGAAAGGTTTATCTAACCTCGTGGAGCCTAAGACAATATAACTTGGGCCTATTTTGGGCAATAAGAGATATTTTGGAATTTCCCTTCCAATAGAACATTGGGAGGGCTCATCTAACCTCGTTGAGCTTAAGACCAGAGATGGTTCGGGACTTCCCATTTATTCATACCTTGATTAAAGTTATGATTGAGCTTTAAAGATAAAATTTCATTCCTTTTCTCATTCGATTAAATGCAGTAGATAGAGCACATATCGATCACATAATGAAAATAGTAAATAAAGCAACATTAAAATAAAGTAAATAAAATTACATTAATTTACAATAAAACTAAGGGCGGAATACAACCCCCAATGTAAAGGAAATACAAATCATGCATAAAACGAGGTATTCATTAAGGATGAGGATATTGGTCCTCGCATGCATACTTAAGAGAAAAAATGTTAAAGGTGACAGTTTATTTGGATGGAAAACTAGGACGTTGGTCCTATTTTATTAGAAAAAAATTCCAAATTAATTAATAAAAATATTTTTGTGATTTTCTTTTAAACGTGCACAAAAATAAATAATTATATTACAAATTACATGGAAAAATAAATAAAAAAATGAAATAAGAAAAATAATACAAATAATAAAATTAATAAGTTAGGCCAAACGCTGGATCTCCCTATTTGCTCGCGAGAGTGCTCATGTAACAACCCAAAAAGGGCCTAGTCAGAATTTGCGGGTTAAGTCAGAAAATTTAAGGGTATTTCAGTAATTATGCATGTGGGATTTGTGTAATTAAGGACCTAATTGAAGAAATTTAATTAATATTGTTAAGTGAAGAATTGTCTAGTGAGGTAAGAGTATGGTACTACGGATTAATGTGTTTGTTATGGAATGTATCTAGTGGATTTTGTGTATGGTGCTTTGTAAAAAGGGTTAGTCAAGTTTTGGACATTTGGGAGCATAGGAGTGTGACACATGGCTTTGGTAGGTGGCATTAAATGAAAAAGGATGAGAGAGGGAAGAGAATGCAGGAAAAAGAGAAGAAGCTTCCCATGGAAGCTATTTTTCCCCTCTTTCCTCACTTTCCCGTCCCCTCTACTCTCCCTTTTACTTCATTTTTCTGCTCTCCATCCTCCCTTGTGTGCTTCCTTGAGTGTTTGAGGTTGGATCTCTGAGTTGAGCTGGGTTTTTGGAAGAGGTAAGTGCATGGATCTTTAATTGAGTTCTTCTTCTTCTTCCTCTTCAATATTTTTTGTTTTGATGAGTGATTGAATGGCTTGAATTAAAGTGAGTTTTGGCTGGGCTTTTTTGCAAGAATCGGAAGATAGAAGAAAGACCAAGGGAAAGGAGAAAGTGGTGTCTTGAAGAGTTGTGGATTGAAGCTTCATTTTGAGGTTTGGGAGCTCTGCCTTGATTGTGTGCTGTTTGGGAGTGGTTTTGCCCTTTTTTCTCTTTGGATCAATTATGTGTTATGCTTAAATTTCTGATGTTCTTGAGTGTTAAATTATGTGTAAATGCATGTATTTGATGGAGTGAATTGTTGATTTGGTATGATTCAAGTGGTAGTGATTTGCATGTAAAGTGTAGTGAAGTAGTGTAGTTTATGGGTTTGCTGGTTTTTGTGTTTTAAATTGTGATTTCGTGTTTAAAATAAGTGTATATTGATTATAACATATCTTAGTATGTGTCGGAGTGAAGAGGTAAGTGTTAGTCCATGATTGAGAGGATTTGTAACTCCCCGTTACCCCCGTTGGAAGGATACCGGAGCGCCACGCGCACAAACTAACATACAAACTCAAATACGTATACATATACTCAAACAAATTAAGAAAAACAAATACATTTAATCAAAAGATAACAAATCCATATATATCACCATATAGTTTTTACAAAAGGGATTTGTAAAAATAAACATATACATGTACAAAATTATCCTTTGCAAAAAAATTACATTTCTAAAATCAGTTCCATATACAAAAATACAGCGGAAGACAAAATAACTCCTACTATAGACTTCTAGTGGCCGACCTGCAGATGTCCGAACCAAAAATGAACCTGCCGCCTACACGAAAAAAGAGGCCGTGCTAAGCGATAACGCTTAGTGGGGAGGAACAACACATACATGTACATATAATTGCAATAAACATATATATGAGCTTAATAATAACAAAAGCTTATAAACATATACTACTCATGCTTATAACAAGTATTCATTATACGTAAGTATATCGAAAAATAACTATTCATATCAGAATACAAGTATTACATTTCACCATGTCATAACGCATATACATATACATGTAACATATATTCATTTCGTATAATTTAACGGCTTCATACATCGAACTCATATAATAACCCCAAGGAATAGCGTGATTACTCACAAACTAGTGGATACGGGTACTAATGGTACTGATAGGACACAATATCCCAAGCAAATGGAGACATGAGTCTCAAAAAATTTTTATAATCATGTATACCCGAAGGTATACCGGAGACCGAGGCCTTAAACATCTTATATGACCCAAACGGGGCACAAATCAAAGACCCAAACGGGGCCTGCAAGTAACAAATAACATATGGCAGCTGCACTCACACCCTGACCCTTGATAAGCGCTTATCTATCCACTAACTATGACTACCAGGCTCAATAACAACTTAATCATGATCAAAAATAATTATCATATAACAGAGGATAAATCAAGTATAATTATACAATTTCATGTATACATGTATGTTGGTCAAATTCGGGAACATATACACCATATACAGTGTGCAATAAGAACATGTACTCATAAGTAAATAACCCATGTACATATAAATTATAGGCATTTAAATCACATATAATAATACTATTAATCATGTACATATATCTCATAATTAAACAATTAACAAATTATAATACAAATTTAAACCCAATCATGTGTCATGCAGTGAAAAACCCCTTGTAAAAGAAGCTTAAAATCCACTTTTTGAAAACAGGGGAAGCAAGCATGTGGGTTACTGTCATGCTCGCGACAAGGAATCGCAATCGCGTAAGTAGCCAAAGAAGAAGCGTGGAAGAAGAGGTCCAGCACGAGTCAGAGGAAACTTCATGACTCGTGCTCGGCCTGATCTCCCCAACACAAGTCGGACGTCTCCCTCTGACTCGTGTGCGCCCAGTTGAGAGGAGCATAACTCGTGCTCCAACTGCCGAGTCGTGCTCTTCACCTGCCAAGACGTGCCCCCAAATCCGAGATGGACAACCAACGCCAAGTCGTACACTTCTCTCCGAGTCGTACGCGTCTGGTCTATTGGGCAGAACTCCACAGCGAGAGGGAGGGGGGAAGAAGCCAGTCATTGTTACGCTCGCGACAACATCACGCTCGCAACAGAGACGGGTCTTCCTCAACCTCCAAAAATGAAAAAACGGGAATTAATGGAAAATCAAAACCCAACTTTACCCAAACCCATTTTTCATGCTAAAACATGTAAAAGCTTACCTTTTTGGCCTCCAAAACACATTTACAACTATAATAACACAAAGTACACAACAATATTACACATTAAAAAGACATTTATAGAGATTCAAAACCCAAAAATTTCATCTCATGCTTCATGTATACCCACCTCACCTTTTCATGCAAATCAACATCAATTAATAATCATCACACATCTTATAAATCATATACACAAAACTATTATACTCATGCATTTCCATGTACTAAACACACAAATAACCATTGCATATAAACTCAAAATACAATCCAAAGTGAGAATGGACATAACACTTTCAAACAACTTCCAAACAATTATCCACAACAACTCCCAAAACTGGTATGGAGCTTCCTTTCCCTTTATCCTTTCTCCTTTCTTCAGATTCTTGTACAAATTGAATCAAAATAAAATCCAATTAACCCAAAGCAACACAGCCACTTACCTCTTTAAACTCTTCAAATCTCAAAACCCTAGCTCAATAATTGAAGAACAACCACATGCAAAGGAAGAGAGCAGAAATGGAGGAAAGAAAGAGCAAGGAAACATGAGAGAGTAGGGAAGAGGAGCCAAAATCAGATAGCTTCTAAGGGAAGCTAAAAATTTCTGCCTTCCCTCTCTCTAATCCTTTCAAATCCCCATTAAAGCACTCACCCACTTATACACAAGTCACTCTACTATTGGACCCTTAATTCATCTTTCTTGACTTTCTTGCTCTTTTTGTCTTTTAGTCCTTGTAAATTCCCTTATAAATCCTTATAAATTACCAATTGATCACTAATAAAATTCTTTCTCTGAATACTTTAAATAACTCTTTAATTAAGTCCTTAATCCACTTGCATAAATTACCAAAATACCCTTTTAATAATCCAATTAAACATGCAATTCTACTAGGCCATATTTGGGATGTGACAGGATTTGTGTTGGTTGTGTTGTGAAAAGTGAAGTGAAATGTAAGTTTCTGGGCAAGTCTGGGCTCTGTCGCGAGCGCGACAGAGTGCGGAATGGCACTCTTATTACTAAGGAGCCCTCTGTCGCGAGCGCGACAGAGAGCTTGGTAGGCTGTGCTATGGCGAGCCGAGCCCCAACGTGAGCGCGATCACAAAAAGGAAGTGTCCAGTCTCTGTCGTGGGCGCGATGTTCGTCGCTAGCACGACATAGGTTGGTGTGATGAGCATTTGTCGAGCGTTCTTCATCGCGAGTGCTCCTTCACGCTCGAGCACTTGACGAGGTACCCTGCTTTCTGTCGCGAGCGCGACACACGTCACGATTGCGATAGAGGCCCTTCTTGCCTGCCCTATTTTTTAAAGTGATTTCTTTTGCCCCACTTTGCACAGTTTCTCACTATTGCATGGTGTACGGTTTTGCTTATGCCTTGATGATATATGGTTCTAGTGTTATAATAGTGAGTATTAAAAATGATAGCATTTTGATTCGTGTACTTGGATTAATTTAAAGTACTTTAATTGTGAGTGAGTAGTTGAGCCCGAAGTGTCAAGGTAGTGGATAATTAATCATGCTTAAGAAGGGTTAATGAGTGCAGCTGCCAGTGTTGGCCCCGTTTTGGGTCTTTCGGCCGACCTCCGAGATGGTCATTCTGATAGTGAAAAATGTTTTGAGACTCCGGTCTCCCGTGATACCTTCGGGTATAAAAAGTCTTTTGAGGCTTCGGTCTCCCGTGTAGTGTTCTCGTATCCTCCACCAGTGAAGTTCAAGCTGTTGTTTGAAGTGTTTGGAATTTGTTTAGTGAAGTGTTATGAATATTGCATGATTCTAGTTAGTGTAATTATTTAGTGCTTTCTATTATCAATTCTGATTTCATATAGTGATTGTTTACTTATATATCTCTATTCTCTGATACTTAGTGAATCCTGTATGTTGATGCATGTTTACATTTATGTATTAATGCATGATATTATTGTATAGTGTTCTGTTGTTGTTATTTCCTCCCCACTAAGCGTCATCGCTTAGCACGGGTTCTTTTCCCATGTAGGTTGCAGGATTTTGGGTTCCAGTTCGAGTTGCGCATCTGCAGGGTTGGCCACATAGGAGTAGAGTTATTTATTTTTGTCTCCTCCTGTATTCTTTTTATATATCATTTTGTTATTATATATATATATGAATTTCTGTATATGTATTTTGATTGATGATCTCAGATGTAATTTTGGATGATGTAATTATGATATGTTAATTTTCTATTTTTGTGTATAGTGTATGCTTCCGCTGATGTATGTATGTTTGTTGTGAGTGAGTGTCGGTAGCGCACCGGCATCCTTCCAACGGGGGCGTCGGGGCGAGCGTTGCAGCTCAAGCAAGGAAAACAAGTGATGGAATCAAAACAAACACAAATGAAACCATTGTTAGTAATTAGATCAATTATCAATCAAGACATATAAAAATATGAATACAATAAAATGGAATAAAATACATCATAAATGACAAATAAATTAAATGGCATGATGAAAAAAATAAATTAACTTATTAATAAATTAATACATAAAAACATAGAAAATGATAATAATAATAATAATAATAATAATAATAATAATAATAATAATAATAATAATAATAATAATAATAATAATAATAATAGTAATAATAATAGTAATAATAATAAATATGAGCTGGAGAGGACCCTATGTACATACTTCAATGCCTATGACGAGAGCATGGTGCTCTTCACCGTGTCGTGGTCATATGGTGCTCCCGATAGTGTGATGGCCTCCCAGTGCTGCCTCCTGATGGCTGTCTAAGGTATCATCACATCTACCGCATGTGGAAGCCCCATGACCTCGGCAAAGACACTCCGGGTGATACTAAAGTGATTGCCTCTAATGCAGAACAAAATCACCCCCTCCTTTGACTCTGGTCTCTGGAACCCCCAAGAGTGAAAGGTGGCCAAAAACTCTCTAGGGACCTCTGGATATGTCTGGAGGGATGGTTATAGGAACTCAGTCAATCCTGCTACCTCTAATAGTGCATCCACCTCATGTAGCATCCCCATGATTTAAAGGAAAAGCCTGGAAATATATCGACTGGCACGAAACTGTACATGCGCCGGAGCCTGAAACCTCTCTCTAATATCAGGGCTCATCCACTCTGGAGCTTCGGGCTCAAGCTGCCCCTGGGGAACATTACATCTCGGAGGCATCCTAAAAAGAAAAGAGTTAGTTTCGCGTGATAACCGCAGGTAAACTAAGCACAATTTAAAAAAAAAAATTGAAAATTTCAGCAGCATTCCGGAAAGAATGTGCCTACCCATAAATTTTGACAACATTCCGGCTATAATGTGCCTATTGTGATGTGCGCCGAAACCTAGCAAAGGCCCTCGTTAGAACCCGCTTTTAGGATTTGAGGGATTGGTTCGCGTCTTTTGATCTTGGGTGCCATGAAACATCATGGATGCCTCCTTCCCAATAGAACATTGGAAATGATCATCTAGTTTCATGGTACCTTCAGGCACCTCTGAGGTATTTTGGAGTCGCCACCCAATTTACGAGAAATTGAAAAAGGTCATCTAACCTCTACGGTCTAAACCAGAGATGGTGTTCGAAACTTCACTCTTATTTTTGCTTTGGTTAATTATAAATGAGTTTTTAACTTCCTAAAATTCTATCTCTCCTCTCACACGATTGATGCATTTAATTAAAGGCGCATCGCAAGCATTCCAAAGCAATAAAAGGAAAGTAATAAAGAAAGCGATAAATAAAGCAATAAAGGAAAGTAGTAAACACACCAAGCACACAATTAAAAGAAAAATTGGGGCGGAATACAACCCCCTTAAAAGAAGATTAAAAGTGTAAATTGGGATGAAATACAATCCCAAATGAAAATTAAATTATATTGCCCCAAAATTAATTTCAAGAGCCCAAAAAAAATTGAACATAAATTTAAACAATCAAACAAAATCAAACATAAGAAAAACATACATAAATCGGGACATTCGTTTGGTTTAGGAACATTGGTTCCTTCACACTTATTTGAAAAGGGATCGAAGAGTGGTTTGGTTGTTAGATTGAAAATCGGGATGAGTGATCCCTTTTTTGGAGAAAATTAACTCTTCGTTTTATTATGACATTTTACACTCCTTGGCTAAAACACGGGATATTGGTCCCAATTTTAATAGTGAAAATTCCAATTTAATTATAGAAATATTTTTGGGACTTTTTATCTCACGCGTGCATAAATAAAACATTCATTTTACAAGTAAACACAACACAAAGAGAAATAATAGGAAGGGTCTCACCAAACGACGCGGTCTCCTATGCATGGTGACCCACCCGGGAGGTCATAGAAACGCTCACACAATGCGACTCAAATTAAATCTCAGACAGAAAAAAATAATATTAAAAATATTAGTAACAATTCTAAAAAAAATTAATCAAATAAAGACAAAATAATGACAACAATAAAGTTATAGTGACAATAATAATAAATAATCATGGCATAATAGCAATAATAAAATAATAATAATAGTAATATAATAATAATAATAACACAAACAAAATCATAATGACAAATGATGATAATATACAATATACATAGAATAATAATACTAGTAATATTAACACCATGAAATAATAATAATAATAATAATAATAATAATAATAATAATAATGACGACATGGTTATAATAGTAACATGATGATGATATAAATAAATATGAAATGATTGTACTAATAATAATAATAAAATTATAAGATGATAATAACAAGGTTAATAATAATAATAATAATAATAATAATAATAGCAACAGGAGAGTCACAAAAAAAAAATCAAATTAAAACCAACAAATAATATATCAACAGTCCTAAAACCACATTAAAAATGCTAGGAATAAATTATAAATGATAATAACATGAAAAATAATAATATTGGCAATAAATAAATGATATACAAAAATAAATGAGGACAAGTCCAAAAATGTTTACCCTCAGAGTTTATAAGTCGGAAAGATGGCGTTTTGATCCGTCCTCCTTGTCGAAATTTATGGTGATAAATGCTAGAATATCCTAAGAAAAATCTAAGTATTTTTTAAATTTTATGAAAATAATTTTAGAGGAATGATCCAAGACAAAGGAAATTGATTTTCCTTACTTAAATCAAATCCCCGGATGGAAAGTGTTTCTTGCAGAAAAAAGAAGAAGAAAAGAAGGCTAAGACTTGAAAAAAACTTGATAATTTTGGTTTGAAAAAATGACTCTCGGCTGCCCTTTGCTTGAGAGAAAATTTCCTCTCTTCTTTCTTTTGAAAAAATGCAACCCCTCCTAAAATGAGAGCCAAGATCTCATTTTGATTTTCTGTCTTGCCCAAATATGGCAAGAGACAAAGTCTATTTCTTTTTTAGTTAACCGAAAAAATCATAAAACGTGAAAGAAACAGAGAAATCAGACTGCAAAATCGACAGAGAAAATGCAAGAAACGACTGCGCAAAGAAAAGGCCAAGAATGCAGCGTGCGGAGGGGCGAGATGCGCCCCAAGGGGAGCGCGGTGTTGCGCGAGTCGCTCCCCCAGGGGGCATGCGATCTCGCGCGAGAACCGCCCCCAGGGGCACAAAGTCTCGCGCAAGATACACCCCCAGGGGGCATGCGATGTCGCGCGAGAAGCGCCCCCAAGGGCCCGCAGTCTCCCGCGAGACGCGCCCGAGCGCGCTCTGCCTCCTCTTGCGGGGGTGGCCAGCACTCGTGGCTCGCGAAAAAAAGAAGCAAAAATAAAATAAAAAATAAAATAAAATAAAATAAAAAAATAAGAGTAAAAATGTAAATTTTTGAATTAAAATTTTTAGAAGAACAAGGGAGATTTTCGACAAGGATGACATCATTATTGACACCTCTACTTGTAACAAGTATTTTTTCATCATCGGGTAATCCTAATCTTGGACTGCCTCTATAACACCCCCTTCCCATACGTAAGTAATCCCATCCGATAAGGAGTGAGATGCCGTATGAGTCAAGGTGTCACCAAGCAAAAACACACAGATATAACACAAATCATACATTCATCCGTAAACATATATACATAAATGCAAGGTAATTAAAAACTTTGCCAAGCAATAAAGAAAATGGCTGATCATGTATTAATATAACAATATCCGTTACATTACTGTTCTGATCAACAGGCGAAAACAAAAGATGATTACATAACCAAAGTATACAAATGCGGAAGCTATAAAAATTTTTTGATACAGAGAGTTCTATTACAAAAGAATCATCAAAGACTACAAAAGCTAAGCCCTACACTAATCTCTTCTGTGTTGGCTAGACTGGCGGTGACTCTTCCAAAACAAAACATCTTCCGCACCTGCACGGGTAAAAACACCGTGCAAAGCGATAAACGCTTAGTGGGGAAACACACAATAATTATGGACGGCCATTCACAATGGTCATCAAGGCATAACGCATTCGATATGACAATTGCGGATAACCATGTTAGATATATATTCATCAATACATAATAGAAACAAGCATTCAGAAGCTCATATACCCATTCATGTACTTGTTAACTGATAGCCCATAAGAATCATCAAATTCATTCAGATATCATAATCTCGTAATCATTTCAAAGCAGAACAAAACAAACAGAGCACCTACTGACTCGCAATAGTGGATAACGAGTACACGGACAGTACCTTACGGGTACAAATCGAATACTGACAGTACCTTATGGGTACAAATCGGAAGACCATTTATCTTATCACATTCAAACAATTTTCGGAGGTGACCTTAAACAAGATCCCATTACTAAGGGTTCGCGAGGAACCAAACGGGGACCGAATCGGGGTCCAAACGAAACTGAGGCTACAGCTAAAAGACTCTATTAGGCATGCCTAACTATCCACTTACTTGACTCAAGCAGGTCATACATAAACCAATTCATGTTTCTGAGCACAACATATAATTCATCAAGTATAATTCACAATATAATAGACATATAAGCACATTCATAGAGCATACGGTAATGATGAATCATAGTCAAGACATTTGAAATTAATTATTGCAAAAAAAGCAAAATCAGAAAGCAAGGCAGGCAAAAGGCACTATCGCGATCGCGACATCGCCGCGATCGCGACAGAGGCAGTCTTACCCAGGTCGCGACCTCGACATTCATCGCGATCTCGCGAGGGAGCAAGGGTATCTCACTGTCGTGCTTGCGACAGTGAGCTACCAGCCCGGAACGCAACGGCTGCCGAGCTCTCTGTCGCGCTCGCGATAAAGACTTTGCTGCACGGCTCGGCGGAGAGCTCGGACGCGTGCGAGGGCTGCTTTCTCCGGGCTCTGTCGTGACCTTGCAACGATGTCGCGCTCGCTTGACCAGAAAATCTGCAGAAAATTCCCTCTTCACAACACTCAAACACACACATTCAACTCAAACCTCTTCTTACCTCAATTCCAGCAACCCAAATACAATTAGCAACATAAAATACAACATCTATATCAAGAATTCCAATTAAATCATGCCAATAACCACATCAATTTACACAAATTGGAATATCAGCACTATTCATTATCATCTCACTCAAGAACACAATTAAGTTCATTAACCCACAATTAAACCTTTTTAACACATCTCAATCATAACCCATAACATTTAAACCCACAATGAACATCAAGAACCCACAAATTTCCAGAAATTTATGCATATCCAAAAACCCATATATGAACATCACTTAAAAGAAAATTCCCAAACCTTATCTCCTTAGCTCCAAATCTAATGAGCTCCACTAGAACTTGCCTTCTCCTTACCTTTCGGGTCACGGGGAGGTTCAACTAAGCACAACACATCAAAGAACACCAACAATACAAACCCTATATTAGAAACCCGAACCTTGAAGAAGAAGAAGAAGATGGTGAACAAAGAAGAACCAGATGAAGAAATACAAGGAAACTTACCCAATTAGAGTGCAAGTAATGATCAATTCCCACTAATAATGTCTGAAATCCAAACTAGGGTTCTTAGGGAATGAGAAGGAAGAAGAAGAGTAAGGGAAAGAGGGGCAACGGGATTTGAAGAACAAAAATCTACCCTCTCCCTTTTCTCTTTCTTTTTCTTTTTCTTTTTCTAACCTTAGACAAGTGTCACTACCCTATTAGTGGGATTTGGTCACTCACACCCTAAACTCATGCTTCACACACACACACAATGCATTCCCAACTTATAATACCCTACAAGTGTGTGAGCACACCCACACAAACACAACCTCTCAAACACACCCTAGTATGATATGTTCAAGCACACCCAAACATAACCCAACTAATTCACACCCAAAACACCATACATGCACTCTCATACTAACAAGACCATCAAACATGCATTTTTACCCAAAATGCCCTTATCAAAAGCCAAAACTCACCCAATACATGCACACACAGATGGCTCATTCTACTAGGGGGCAAACGGGGTGTGACAACTCTCCCCTACTAACAAGAATTTTGTCCTCAAAATTGTCACCTGAACTGAACAAATGCGGATACTAAGCTCTCATCGAATCCTCTGGTTTCCAAGTCGCTTCTTCGACTCCATGGTGATTCCATAACACTTTTACCAAAGGAATCTGCTTGCTTCTCAACTGCCTGACTTCTCGAGCTAGGATGGCTCTCGGTTCTTCATCATACGAAAAATTTGGCTGCACTTGCACATCTTGGACTAACAGAACATGAGAAGGATTTGATCTATACCGACGAAGCATCGAAACATGGAACACATCATGCAACTTTGCTAACTCCATCAATAAAGCCAATCTATAGACTACCAAACCAACCTTAGCCAAAATCTCATATGGACCAATGAAATGAGGACTAAGCTTGCCTTTCTTTCCAAATCGAAGCACTTTCCTCCAAGGCAAAACTTGAAGGAAAACCTTGTCCCTGACCTCAAATTGCACATCTTTCCTCTTTAGATTGGCATAAGACTTCTGTCGATCCTTGGCCGCCTTCAAATTTCGCTGCACAACTCTGATCTTCTCCTCAGTATCCCTAACCAACTCTGGCCCAATAACTGAATGCTCGGATAGCTCGGTCCAACAAACCGGAGTTCTACACAGTCGACCATACAAAGCCTCATACGGTGACATACCGATGCTCGACTGATAACTATTGTTGTAGGCAAACTCCATAAGCGACACATATCTGTCCCAGCTACCCAAAAAATCCAAAACACAAGCCCTCAACATGTCCTCCAAAATCTGAATGACCCACTCTGACTGACCATCTGTCTGAGAATGGAATGCCGTACTGAAGTTCAACTTGGTACCCAAAGCTCTTTGCAACTCTTTCCAAAACTTAAACGTAAACCTCGGGTCCCGATCTGAAACTATGGACAATGGCACTCCATGCAATCTGACTATCTCATCCACATAAATACTGGCTAACTTGTCCAACTGATAGTCCACTCTAACTGGCAGAAAATGAGCTGATTTCGTAAGCCTATCCACTATCACCCACACTGAGTCATGCTTCTTCTGAGTCAAAGGAAAGCCAGAAACGAAGTCCATGGCGATATCATCCCATTTCCACTTGGGAACGGATAAAGGCGTGAGTAATCCCGAAGGAACTTGATGCTCAGCCTTTACCTGCTGACATGTCAAGCACTTGGACACAAAATCCATAATATCTCTCTTCATACCGAACCACCAATAAAACTGCTTCATGTCCCGATACATCTTTTCACTCCTAGGATGCATAGTGAAAACCGTACTATGTGCCTCACTCAGCAGCTGCTTCCTCAATTCCTCATTCTCGGGCACACACAAACGGTTTCTAAACATAAGCACCCCATCTAAAACTGAGAAATCTGACTGCTTACTCGAGCTAAACTCTTTCACAATTCGCTGTAGCTTCTCATCATCACTCTGAGCATCCATAATCCTCTGTCTCAAGGTAGGCCTCACTCTCAACTGAGCAACCAAAGCTCCATCTGCATCAAACCTCCATCTGAACCGCCTTAGGAATAAAGCTGAAACCGAGTTTCGACTCAAAGCATCAGCGACTACATTGGCCTTACCTGGATGGTAATCTAATTTGCAGTCGTAGTCCTTAAACAACTCAAGCCAACGGCGTTGCCTTATATTCAGCTCTTTTTGTGTAAGGAGATACTTCAAGCTCTTGTGGTCCGTAAAAATCCTACATTTCTCCCCATACAGATAATGGCTCCAAATCTTTAAAGCAAAGATCACAGCCGCCAACTCTAAATCGTGAGTCGGATAATTCCTCTCATGTGGCTTCAACTGACGGGAAGCATCAGCCACAACCTTACCCTCTTACATCAAAACACATCCAAGAACGACACTCGAAGCGTCACTGTACATTACAAACTCCTTACCCGAGATGGGTTGAGTAAGTATAGGAGCTTCAACTAACAAACTTTTTAACTTCTCAAAACAAAGCTGACACTTATCCGACCACTCAAATTTGACCCCTTTCCTTAACAACCTTGTGATCGAAGCAGCAATCACAGAAAAACCTTTAACAAACCGAAAGTAGTAACCCGCTAAACCAAGAAAACTCCTCACTTCCTGAATATTCCTAGGTGCTTTCCAATCAACTATCGCTTCAATCTTGGCCGGATCAACTTGAATACCCCTAGCCGAGACAATATGACCCAAGAATGACACTTCTTGAAGCCAAAAATCACACTTAATAAGCTTGGCAAACAACTGATGTTCCCTTAACACTTGCAAAACCAACCGGAGGTGCTCTTCATACTCTCTCTCATCCTTGGAATACACCAAGATGTCATCATTGAATACTACTACAAACCGATCTAAGTATGGCCGAAACACTCTCTTCATCAAATCCATGAATGCCGCAGGTGCATTAGTCAAACCAAATGGCATTACAAGGAACTCATAGTGGCCATAACTGGTCCGAAATACAGTCTTAACCACATCCGCATCCTGAACTCGCAACTGGTAATAACCCGACCGAAGATCAATCTTCGAAAAGACACCCGCACCTCGGAGCTAATCAAACAAATCCTCGACCCTAGGCAATGGATACTTATTCTTCACTGTGACCTTGTTCGTTTGCCTATAGTCGATACACATCCTCATCGAACCATCCTTTTTCTTAACAAATAAAACCGGGGCTCCCCATGGAGATATGCTGGGTCGGATAAACCCCTTATCCAAAAGCTCTTGCAGCTGAGTTTTGAGCTCTCTCAACTCTACAGGAGCCATCCGATAAGGTGCTTTCGATATGGGCAAAGTAGTCGGCACTATCTCTATGGACAACTCCACCTCTCTCTCAGGAGGCAAACCAAGTAACTCACTCGGAAACACATCGTTGAACTCCCATACAACCGGAATATCTTCAATCCTAACTTGGTCTCTCTTGGAATCCAACACCACTGCTAGAAAAGCCTCACAACCCTTCCTAATGAATGTCTTAGCTTGCATTGCGGATATCACATTATTCAAAGAACTAGCACCCAAACCTTTAACAAATACAGATGACCAATCTCTATCCCGAAATCGACTTCCTATGGCAATCAACCACTACCCGGTGCTTACCCAACCAATCCATACCCAGAATCAAATCAAACTCTCTGAAGGGCAACTCAATCAAATCCGCTGAATACACAACTCCCTCAACAACAAGGGGACAATTCCTATACACTCTACTCACATTGACACTATGCCTTCATGGACTAGTCACACATATCTCATAATATAACTGATCTACCTCATGCAACTTATCAATCAACTTATCTGTGCACAAATATGAGTGTGTGGAACCAGGATCAATTAGAGCATATAATTCAGTATCATGGAGTAAGAACTTACCAGCAATAACATCGGGTGCATCTTGCTCCTCTCTGGCTCTTACAGCATAAGCTCTTGCTGGAACAGGCAACTGTCGCTCAACTGTCTCCGATGCAGCTCCCTCTCTAGGTCGACCACCTCGACCTCTACCTCGGCCTCTACCACGGGTAGCTTGCGTAGCATTCGAACCAACCCTGCTGGTCTCTCTCTGAGCACTCGGATCCTCATTCAACCTCGGACAGTTGGCCAAAAAGTGCTTAGTACTCCCACATCTGAAACACCCACCTGTGAGCCACCTACACTCACCTCGATGGGCCTTACTGCAATTCGAACGTATGGGCATAGGCTTAGATCTACCACCTCTACCAGAATCAGATACCGCTGTAGAATCCTGTCTTCTACCTCTTGTAGCCGGACTAGATGAGGACTCATCCTATGGGTTTCAAGACCTCTTACCCGAGGACGAGGAAGGAGAACCACCACGGGGATGGTTCCTCCTCTTAGCCCTCTCTCGGAGAACTATCTCTGACCTCTCAGCTCTAACAACAGCTTCCACAATCTGATAATAACTCAATCCCAGAGTGCTCATCAAGGAAATCAACATATCTCTTAAGGACTCATTCAACCCGGCCTCAAAGTGCTTAATTCTAAACTCATCTATCAAAATACCCTACGGAGCATACCTAAACAACCGTTTAAAATCTTTCTCAAACTCCGATACTGACATAGCCCTTTGCTTCAAGCTCAAAAACTGTGCCCACTTGGCATCCTTATAGGTCTGAGTCACATACTTATTCACGAACTCCCTAGCGAAGAAATCCCATGTGACTGGATCTGGTAACTGAGGATGTTTGCAAACTAACTCCCACCATTCGAACGCTGACCCTTGTAGTAAAGCCACTGCACACTCTCCCTGCTGGTCAGGAGGACACCGAATCTCTCTCAAGGTACGCTTCACCTTGTTTAACCATTTTTCAGCTAGCTCTGACTCATCCAAACCCGTGCCATAAAAATCTTCAGCACCAGCCCTTCTCAAACTCTCTATAGGGGTTCTAGGAGCAGTCACTCTCTCCAAGACTCGAGTCATGTCCTGAGATAGCTTAAGCATAGCTTCAAAGGGCATGGCCGCAGCCTCGGGCTGGACCCTAGCAGGTTGAGCTGACACAGAAACTGAAGGATCAACAACTTGAGGGTTCACACTCGCAGACTCCTCAAGTGATCCACGAACAGAGTTAGAAGCCATCTAAAACAAACAGCAAGACAACTGCATCAGCCAACACAGTCCTAGGCATATACACCTCTATGCACAACAACCATAACATCACCCAAAAATGCCTAAACCTAGGCTCTGATACCAAAAACTGTAACACCCCCTTCCCATACATAGGCAATCCCATCCGATAAGGAGTGAGATGCTGTATGAGTGAAGGTGTCACCAAGCAAAAACACACAGATACAACACAAATCATACATTCATCCATAAACATATATACATAAATGCAAGGTAATCAAAAACTTTGTGAAGCAATAAAGAAAATGGCTGATCATGTATTAATATAACAATATCCGTTATATTACTGTTTTGATCAACAGGCGAAAACAAAAGATGATTACATAACCAAAGTATACAAATGCGGAAGCTATAAAAAATTTCTGATACAGAGAGTTCTATTACAAAAGAATCATCAAAGACTAAAAAAGCTAAGACCTACACTAATCTCTTCTGTGTTGGCTTGACTGGCGGTGACTTTCCCAAAGCAAAACATCTTCCGCACCTGCACGGGTAAAAACATCGTGCTAAGCGATAAACGCTCACTACAAGAAAACAAATATTTCCCGACGAAAATTATCGACGAAAAATATGTAATTTTCATCGGGAAATGAAAATGCCGACGAAAATTGATTCCGTCGGCAAAGAAGTCGTAGGGAAATATTCTCGACGGAAATAATTCCGTCCGGAAATTTCTCGACGGAAAGCCAAATTCCGTCGAGAATTTTCCCGACAAAAATTTGGGTTCCGTCGGGAAATTTCCCGACGGAATATGTTCTTCCGTCTAGAGATTCTATTCCGTCGAGAAATTTCTTGACAAAATATCGCTTTCCGTCTGGAATATTTCTCGACGAAAATTCTATTTTCGTCGGGAAAATTCCCGACGGAATTTGGCTTTCCGTCGGGAAATTGAAAAAAAAAATTTAATACTACAAATTAAAAATTTTATTTTTTTTAATGCAAATATAACCTGTAAAATTAATTGCAAAATAATGAAAAAATGAAGATAATATCTAAATTTGAATATCCAATAATAGTCGAATTTAATAATTATGCTAGTTATAAAGTTAGTAATTATGTAATAACATAATATCCATATATGTTTAGTACAAAATCATAACTAAGCTGATGGCGGCGGCGGCGGCGGAGAGGTACGATCAGACTGTTGCGATGACGAGGCGACCATACCCTTCAAATTTGCCATCTCATTGCGTAGCTCAGATATGAAGTCGAGAGATTGTCGCCATCGAGCCTCTGAGTCTTGGCACCGAGCTTATGAGTCTTGCCATTGAGCTTGTGACTGTTGCAATTCAAATTTTAGCTCAGTTATAGTATTCTGAAGTTCAAGTACTTCCCTGGATGCAGACCGTCTATTAGATGCAGTAGTACTTGAACTTGAGGAATGCGAGCAACAGGATTTGGCCAAAGAACCTAAGCCAAATACCCATTCTCGCTGGTCTCTACCACCAGCCATTTCATAATAGATCTGATTCGCATCAACGTTATCGAAAGTCTGTGAGCATTGCTGAATTGCCTCTTGAACTTGTTCCTGTCGTAGGACAAATGTTTTACAATAAGTAACGATTAATAATAACTAATATTTAAAATTTGTAAAATATAGTAATATGGACTTACATGTAAAACCCTTGACCGAGAATTGACGAACGTTTGGCCATCATGATTTTTGGTGTGGGTGTGCAAGAATACCTCAGCATGGGTAGCTGGTCGACCCATCGATGCTCCCTGCAAACATAAAAAGAATTAAAGGCGAACCAATAACTTATTGAGTTTTCGTACAAGTTTTTACTAAAATTTTGGCAGAGTTTCCCCTATATTTGGAGCATACCTCCTGTATACAAAGACACAAAAACACTTCAAATTTCGAGACTATGCTACCATCCAACGTTCAACAACAATGCAAACTCCTCACACAAGTAACATTCCCATCCTCCTCTATGGTAATGAGATAAATTTTAGACATCATAACCATTAATTAAAGTGGTAACAGTAATATTTTGTAATACTTACAAGTTTATTTGCATGTTCCCGATGGGACATCGATCCTCCAGTATGCAAGCATGAACTGAGTCCCTCAGGTCCTCCCTGTCTGTTACTAGAATTCCGCTCTGAAATGGAAAGGGCTTCAGGCATTGTCCAATATTGTTCCCAATTTGCCCGTGTATCTTCGGTCATATAGGGAGGTCGGACACGATCAGTTTTTAACAAGCACACTAAATATTTGTAACGTGCCCGCGCATGAGTCTCCCACACAGAATAAATGATGTCGTCCAACGCCGAGTCCCAATAACATTGTTTCTTATGAGATAGACAGAACAAAAACCAAAATGTAAGCAAGTGTAAAATATAATTTGTTATGTAACAAAATTTATCATAAATTTCTTACCTTGAATTCTTCGAAATAAAAATTCTTAGTTTCCTCTGACACATTCTTCCAGGCAAACCCATCGTATTCAATTCTGTTTTTGAAAGAGGTAGTCATTTTGCATGAGCACGTTCCCAATGGATTAAATCTAAGATACAACAATATGAATAACGTTAATACAAGTAATAACCGTCATTGAAATCATAATGAAGTGAAATATTATTCACTTACTCCTTTGCTGTGATGGTGATGTACATTCTTCCATCGGGTCCAATTGAGCCAGGCATAGGCTCTTCGGGTTGTGCCATGGGAGTGGAATTAGTGGAAGGAATGGTCGGCGATGCGTCAGCTTGAGTGCTGGCATTAAGCCCATGCGATGGAGATCCTCCATCACCAATACTGTCGACGTCATCATGCAACCTGAGACGTGGAGGAATCCTTGTACTCTTCTTTCACTTAAACATTTTTCAACCTATCATTATAAGAAAAATGCATATTGTCAGATAATAGAAAATAATTATATTGTAATAAGCATATTAAATTAAAATTCAAGTCATTGCAATATTAATTGTTCTCACATGATAAGCAAGTAGGTAAACAAATTATTCGCTATCGTCACTAAGCTGTAAATCATAATTCAAATCATCTTCATTTTTCGATGTAGAAGAGGAAAATTCTGGCTCATCATCATATCCATCTCCAACCAAAGTTTTCTCATCATCCTCATAGTCAGTGTCAATAAATTCATTGTCCGCATAGTTCAATGGTTCGTTATCTTCAAAATTCAGGGAGTTGTTGATTTCATGCACTTCTGGTTTTTCCTCCTGAAATGCATCATTATTTTTAGAACATTCACTTTGTCCGGCGGCTTTCCTTTTATAAATTCCTCTTGGTTTTACTTTGCATGCTGCAAACCATTCCGATCTGTCTCGCTTTACGCTTGGATAAGAGACATAATATACCTGGCCCACTTGCATTGCCAACACGAATGGTTCAAAGTTCCTCAATCTTCTACGCTGGTTGACATCAACTAAATTGTATCTTGTATGTATTTTTGTTCCAACATTAATAGTTGGATCAAACCATTCGCACTTGAATAATACACAACACTTTATTGGCAACGCGGGATACTCGACTTCAATTATATCAACAATTTGCCCATAATAATCCATCAACTCTCCTTGAATGCAAACCCCACTATTTACCGTTTCTTTATTATGACTATGACTCTGTGTATGAAATTTATATCCATTCACGAAATACACCGGAAATGATTTGACATATCGCAAAGGTCCTTTTGCAAGATCAACTGTAACACCCCCTTCCCATACATAGGCGATCCCATCCGATAAGGAGTGAGATGTCGTATGAGTCAAGGTGCCACCACACATATACAGTACAAATCATACAATCATCTAAAGCATTCATATATAAACACAGGGTAATTAAAAACTTTGCAAACAAAATAGGGAACAGCTGATCATGCATTAATATAACAATATCCATTACATTACTGTTCTGATCAACTTGCTGAAAATACAAAAGATTACCTGTCCCAAAAGATTAATACATATGTGGAAGTTATAAAGATATAAGAGAGTTCTATTACAAAAAGAATCATCCTACTACAGAAGACTAAAGCCCTAACACTAACCCTCCTGTGTTGGCTTGACTGGAGGCGACTCTCCCAAAGCAAAAATATCCTCCGCACCTGCACGGGTAAGAACACCGTGCTAAACGATAAACGCTTAGTGGGGAAACACACATATAATATGGACGGCCACTCACAATGGTCGTCAAGGCATAACACATACATAATGGCAAATGCAAGTATCCATAACATAACATCATATATGAACATATATGAACAAGCTTGCATATTAAAGCCATAAATTCCGCATCACATACTCATGTTCATAATCATATTAACTGAATATACATCTCATTATTAAACTCATTTGAATATCATATTCGCCTAATCATATCGGAGTAATACATAGTAGACAGAACACATAACACCTACTGGCTCATAATAGTGGATAATGAGTATACAGACAGTACCTTACGGGTATGAATCGATAACTGATAGTACCTTACGGGTACAAATCGAAAACCATTTTACTTTATCATTTTCAAAACATTTTACTGAGGGCACCTTAAACAAGATCCGATACTGAGGGGTTCGCGAGGAACCAAACGGGGACCTGATCGGAGTCCGAACTGAACTGAGGCTGCAGCTAAAAGACTCTATTAGGCATGCCTAACTATCCACTTACTAGACTCTAGCAAGTCAAGCATAACACAATTTACATTCCAATATTCATCACATATAGAGTTCATACTTGAGCATAACTCACTTTACTATTACATATAACACATACTATTATAGCATAGCAAAACACACAACTAAATGATGTTATATAGATAAAATAACACTAATTAATAATTGAAACTAAACACAAGTGGAAAAGGAGTGAAAAGGAAAGAAGTCGAAAATCTGCATATAAGGAGGACAAAAGCGTTTTACACGGCGGTATGGTCAATATATACCGCCGTGTAAGACAGTTTACACGGCGGTATGGCTTAGTCCATACTGTCGTGTAACATATCCAACACAGCTGGACAGAGGCATTTTACACGGCGGTATGGAACCTTCCTTACCACCGTGCAAGATGTCTTACACAGCTCCAAACAGAGGCGTTTCACACGGCTGTAAGGGGAAACCCATATCGTCGTGTGAAACTCACAGCTCAAAAATGTATCTGGGCAGTAGCATTTTACACGGCGGTATGGTCCTTCCCTTACCGTTGTGTAAAACCACGGCCTTGCAATTTCTGAAGGCTTCCTTCGAATCACACGGCGGTATGCCTTACCCATACCGCCGTGTGATTTCTGGAAAACCCAGAAATCTGCAGAAGTCACTCCAATTCCGAACCCAAAACCACACACATCACAATAAACACATTTAAACCATAACATCAACCTCAAACTTTCCTTTCCTACCTGAGATACAGAGCCAAACATGCAAAACATACATAATCATCTAATTAATTCTCGCCTTAAGAAATCACACTTAACAATTCTTATACATGCATGATTCACCAAAATCACAATCTTAAACTCACCCAACTAAATTCTAGGCTCAACATACTAAAAACATCAAAGCCCATATACCAAATACACATAAACATCATACCAATATTCAGCATTAAAACCACACAAAATCATCAAACACCCAACACGTATAAGAATAATCCCAAACCTGTAACTCCTTAGCTCCTATTCACTTAGATCCACTACAACCAACCTTCTCCTTGCCCTTAGGGTCACGGGGAGGCTCAACTAACATCACAACCAAAGAACACACAAAACAAAGCAAACCCTAAATCAATATAAGCCCAGAAATTACAAAGAAAGAGATGAAGAACATGAATCAAAGCAAGACAAAGACACAAACTTACCAAATTAGAAGCAAGAGTGACCAATTTCCACTACTAAAGCTTGATTTCTAGCTAGTAATAACTAGGGAAGGGAAAAAGGAAGAAGGAGATGGAAGTAGAAGGGGAAAAACGGGAATGAGTTTTTGATTTCCCTTCTTTCCTCCTTCTTTTCTTAATTCTTTTTCCCTAACCTAATACACATGTCAACCTCCTAGTGGTGGAACTTGCTCACTCACACCCTAATTTCATGCTTCACACACACACAATGCATTCCCAACTAATGCACACCCTACAATGATATGCTCATATACACACAAACATAACTCAACTTACTCACATCCTACCAAGGGGTGAGCAAAACACACCCAAATGCAACCCAACTAATATCCACCCTAATAACATACATGCACCACATGCTAACAAAACTCATAAAATAATGCCTTTTTATCAAAATGCCCTTAAAACACATGCCAAGATACACATATGCATGCACACACATATGGCTTATTCTACTAGGGGGCAAAAGGGGTGTGACATCAACGATGTACTTGTTGTCAATTGCATTTGTTGATGCCTACATATTCCAATACGCCAACATAATTTAAATCATATATTTCATATATAATTGTATCTATGGATTTGTATGTTGAAAATCACAACTTACGTATGTCTTGAACCAATGATGAAAGTGCTTTTCCGACTTCCTTGTTCACCTTATTTTCTTTTTTTTTCAGGCATTAGCTCCCGTATCCATTCCTTAAATAATCTAAAATTCAAAAATACAGCGTATATATTACACTCTTAACATAGTAAAAATGAGCAATTCAGCATATGTATTAAACCTACCTCACAAAAGGCCGAACTTCCTCGCAATTCAAGAAAATGTAACTATGGGCCGCTATTAATTCATCCTCCGTTAGCATTTTCCTTATTGAACGGCCATGTAAACGCCCAGGATACGTAAAAATGGATAAGTTTCTGTCCTGATTACTTGATTCCCCGCCGTCATCATTACGTGGTACTTTTCGCTGTCTCGTGTGTATATGAGGCTCAAAATAATGCGAACAAAAAGTACTTGCTTCTTCGACCAAATAAGCATTACATATTGAACCTTCAACTCTAGCTTTATTTTTTATGTTTTTCTTCAAGTGAAACAAATACCTACATGATATATCTTGTTGACATTAATTAGCATACAAAGGTATAATATAATTGCAATTGAAGGTCATAGATAGTTACCGCTCAAATGGATACATCCAACGATATTGAATAGGACCTGCGAGTTTCGCCTCATGTGCTAAATGCACAGGTAGATGATCCATACAGTCGAAAAAGCTTGGAGGAAAAATTGCTTCAAGTTTGCACAGGATTACTGGAATTTGTAGTTCCAATCTTGCCATATCCGCCGCATTTATCTCGCATGACGTTAATGTTCTGAAGAACATACTTAGCTCTGTTATAGCTTCCCACATTTTTGTCGGCAATACCTCTCGAAATGCTATTGGGAGTAGCCTCTGCATAAAACATGACAATCATGTCTTTTCATACCGAATAATTTGTACTTTCTCATGTCGACGCACCTTACCAAGTTGGAGACGTAACCATCCGGAAACTTTAGTCCTTTTAACCAATCACACAATACTTCCTTTTGTTTTTTGTCCAAAGTGTAGCATGCTTTGAGATATTTTCCACTAAAGTAATCTTTATCTAACTCAGGCCTTCTACATAACAACTTTAAATCGGCTCGTGATTTAGCATTGTCCTTGGTCTTCCCTTCTATATTCATAATGGTGTTGAACACATTATCAAAAATATTTTTTTCTATGTGCATCACATCCAGATTATGCCGTAATAAATTAGTCTTCCAATACGGCAAATCCCAAAAAATGCTTCTTTTCCTCCAGCTAAAATTTTTGTTGATTCTTCCATTAACTTCATCAGCATCAAGTTTTGTTACCTTCAGTAAACCTAACTCATCAATGTCTTGTAAAATTTGCTCACTGCTTCTCATAACTGGAGGACTAGCAAGTACAACTCTATTCTTAATAAATTTGTTCTTGTTCCGTCGGGACGGGTGGTTAGGTGGGAGGAATTTCCTGTGGTTATCAAACCAAGAAGTTTTGCACCCATGTTGAAGATAAAATGCATCTGAATCATCGCCACAGTAAGGACAAGCTAGTTTTCCAGCCGTGCTCCAACCCGACAACATAGCATAGGCGGGGAAGTCACTGACCGTCCACATTAAAGCTGCTTTCATCATGAAATTCTATTTAAGTGATGCATCATATGTTTCAACACCGACATCCCAAAGCTGTTGTAACTCATAAATCAACGGCTGCAAGTGTACATCAATTTTGTGCTTCAGCTTTCTAGGTCCTGGAATAATAACTATCAAAAACATATATGCCTCATTCATACACATCCACGGAGGCAAATTATAAAGAGTAATTATGATTGGCCATGACGAATATTGTTGCCCTGATTGACCAAAAGGTTGAAACCCGTCAGTGCTCAAACACAGCCGAACATTTCGAGATTCAGCAGCAAAATCAGGATGGGTGTTATTAAAATATTTCTGTAACACCCCCATACCCCCGGTAAGGAATATCGGGGCACTACGCGGACATTTACGTATACATGTACATGCATTAGCGGAAGCGATAGCATAAACACATCCATTTAAAAGTAATTAAATACTACACTAAGGCCCACTTGCATTTCATATTAACTACATATACATTTACGTGTTCATATTACATCTGTTTCCATTTAGCTTTACATATACATTTACATGTACCTTTACTTGTGATTTTTCTACTTATATTACATAATGATGTTACTCAAAATGTAAAACTCTAACTCTTTCTTATACCAAAAGGTCTAGCAAAAAGCTCCTAGTGGCCTTGACCTGCAGATGTCCGCTCACTGATCCGAACCTGTAACCTACACGGAAATAAACATCCGTGCTAAGCGATAACGCTTAGTAGGGATGAAAATACTACAAAGGACTTCTTTACGAAGTCACAGATAAATCACACAATCATATATCTCATGCATATAACTCTTATACGTGTATAGGTAGCATGCTCGATTATCAAGTACTCTGAGCTCACATATAAGTAACATTTACTCTTTCACTGTCTCATGCACACTATAGCTTGTACATCTCATTTATTCAAATATACGCTATCATGTGTTCACATACATGTAAACATACTCATGTAATCATACACTTGTATACAAAACTGTCATGTATTTAAACATTACTCTCATGTACTATAGCTTTATTCGAAGCAACACTTTAATCATCTCAAGTCCACTACACAACATTAATAAGACAAGCCTGAATTCCTTTCATGGTGGATACGGGTAACTCTGGATACTGTTTACAGTATCTTACATATGGAGAATTAACTCAAAACTCTATGAAATACATGAGGTATTCCGAACTCTGGGCACAATTAAGGCTAACTCTAGCAGCTGCACTCTAACCCTTTACAAGCATGCTTATCTATCCACTATAACGGTAATTAGGCTCAAAAGAAACAACTCAATTATACTCTACTTTGATACCAAGCATGGATTATAATTCAAGTGCACTCACCAAATTCAAGGATAATTAACTCATGTATAAATTTAATTAATCATGTCTAATAGTTAACAACATATAACATTTAATTCCACTCATAAACTCTTATATCATACTATTATTTACATATAATGTCAATTCGGAACATTCACATGCTCATTTGATAGGGTTAAATATGAGTTGGACATGCTATAGGAACTTACCCTGAAGTTCGGGTGCAATACGGGTTCAATTCGGGAAGAAAACACATAAAATGGTCAAAAGAGAAGGGATGGAGGTTGTCACTGCTTGTGACAGATGACACTACTAGTGACAGTAAGCTACTGTCACGACTCGTGACAGTCGTCACTACTCGTGACAGAGTCACGGAAATCCAGACAAAAACCCAACAACCTCAATTTTGTTCAGACTAAACGGACATCGAAACGACATTTTTAGGCAAAACTTTCTTCTTAATAAATATTTCCTAGGGTGTTAACTTTCAAATGGGACAATTTTTAAGTCAATTGGACATCAATAACATCATATATGATCTAAATAATCTGAACTGGTCAAATGAACCGGCCAAGGTAGAGATACCTCTGTCTTGGCCAATTTTCAGGGTCTTAGAGCAAGAATTTGCTCAAGATTATTTCTGTAAGATTTATAGATATATAAGTCAGTGTTCTAATGGATCAAGAATCACTTAATTTAGATGTCTAAAACTATACTTATGACAAAAACATCACACAGGGGTCAGATGATAAATAAGCAGAATTTGCCAAATCAAACTCTATCATTTACACACACACTCTCTTGATCAATTTACATACTTATAAACATATATACACATGTCATGAACACTGAAAGCAATCAGAATGAACATCTTGAGCTCATTAAAGCTCAACAAGCATCTCTTTATTTCCACATGTCTTTGTTCAAGCATTTTTCATGTAAACACATGCAAAATTAACACAAGCACACTCGATCCCTACCTTAGGTGGCTTAATCGCTTCTCTCTAATTGATTCCGAGCTTCTCCTTTCCCTTGTCCATAACTCTCATGCAAAACCAGACCAAAACACTTAGGTTAACCCTCTTTTCACTTTAAATGAAAAACAAAGAGAAAAAGGAGGTTAGATCGAAAAACAAATTAAGCTAACCTTCTGAAGAGACCCAACTCTACCCTTCTCTTGCCCTCTTCACACCATTCAAGTGACTCTCTTAAGAAGCAAATACAAATGAAGAAAAAGGCAACCAAAAGATGGAGAGTAGAAGAGCACGGAAAAACCAAATAAAGCAAAAGAATAAAGAAAAGAGAAGGCCAAAAGTAAGAAAAATAAGATGGGAATAGGTAAGTGGCCGGTCAAACTAAAGAAAGTAATAATTAATTACCCACTAACCACATTAAAAGCCAACCACTTCCTTTAATTCATCCCTATCCTAAGCCAAGCCAAGCCAAGCCAAACCGAGCTAAGCCAAGCCAAGCCAAGCCAAGCCAAGCCAAATGTCTCTTCCCTACAATGACACTTGGCACACTCCTACAATGCTACTTGTCAAACTCTTATGCTGCCACTTGTCACTCTTCTACGATGCCACTTGTCACTCCTCTACGATGCCATTTGTCAACTCCCTACAACTCCAAGTCTCTTAGTCCCACTTATGCACACATCTCGCGAGGGGGTTCTGTCGCGCTCACGATGCTTGTCGCGCTCGCGACAGAACGCTCACGCCCGCACCAACCAGCTGAAGTTTGAAAACCGCTGGAGGGCTCTGTCGTGCCCGCGACACTTGTCGTGCTCGCGACAGAACTCTCGCACATATGTCGCGCTCGCGACAATTGTCACGCTTGCGACAGAACTCTCGCACATAAACTTACCTTTTTCGAACAAAACTCTGTAATTCTTCTAGGGCCACTTTGGGGTGTGACAGTTTCCATGCAACTGCATCTGATGGATGGCTCATTATTCCACCTATACTTTCGTGCTCATCATGCCATCTCATATGAGGTGCAGTAACTTCGGATGCATATATTCTTTGAAGCCTGAGAGTCAACGAAAAAAATACATACGTTTCCAAGGTACCAATTTCTGCTGATTATCGCCACTTTTAGATTTGTACCTAGGTTAACCATAAAATTTGCACTCTTGTAAATTGACGTCATCCCTCCAAAAAAACATACATCCCAACCAGCAACAGTCGATTTTCTCAACAAGCAAACCTAAACCACTGATTAGTTTCTTCACGTTGTACAAATTATCAACCATTTTATGCTCAGGAGGCAATGATTCATTGTACCAAGCAAGAATTTGGTCAAAAGTTCGATCCAAAATATGGCCTTCGGATTTTATATTCAATATCCGAGCTACAAAAGATAACTGAGTCATGTTGTTACAGCCTGACCATAACTCCTGATCTGCTGAATTTAGCAAATCGTAAAATTTTGTTGCATTTTCGTTCGGTTCTTCCATTATTGGTGTACTTTCCCTAAAATCATGGCCCGCTGCATCGTAAACCATTTGGACGTATGGATTATCATTCACCCCTATATCATAGGCTCCAAATTCCCCACCTCTTTCAAATTCACCCTCAGTTGTTGACATGTTACCCACATTTCCCATCGAGGTACTGCAAATTGATGGTTCTCCGTGTCGTGTCCACTCAAAATAATTTTGAACAAATCCCTTTCTTAACAGGTGAAAATATACTTCATCAATTGGAAGATAACTAAGGTGTTGGCACTTTTTGCATGGACATCTTATTTTAGCCCCGTCCATATGTGCAGGTTGAGAACTGGCGTATGCAATAAACGGCTGAACCCCTTCCACATATTCGGGATTAATGTAGCCATCCCTTGTTTTTTGTCTATACATCCAAGATCTATCTACGTTACTCATAATTAATTCCAAAACTGTTACATGAACAAGGAGACATCTAAATTAGAATTATAAAATTCTAATTCCCAAAAAAAAATTAATATATTAGACAATAATGTTACAAACTCAAAATATAACTACTTTTACGAAAAAGATATGATTAATTACGACAATTGCTAGTCATTTAAACAATAATTAGACGGATTATTATGCTAAAAACAAAAAAAAATACAAATTATCATATTACAGTCAATAACCTAGATAATAATACTAATTAAAAAAATAACTTTACAAGAATATTATACTCAACAACCTATATTATAATAATGATAATAATAATAATAATAATAATAATAATAATAATAATAATTTTTTAATTATATCAAATTAAAATGAGTTTGGTTCACAGAATAAAAATGAGTATAAATCAAATTATTATTTTAATTATATTTCAGAATCCACAATTCGACCGAAAAAGGGAAATTATTATTATTATTATTATTATTATTATTATTATTATTATTATTATTATTATTATTATTATTATTATTATTATTATTATTATTGTTATTTTCTTTTAATGCTTAATAGCCGATCAAGGAATAAGTTAGATGCCTGTAGAAAATGAAATTTGCATTAATTAAAGGGACTAATTAAAGGGTGAAATTTATACTAATCAAGAAATAAGTTAATAGCCAATCTTTTTCATATACCCTTTTGAAGGGTGAAATTTTCACTAATTAAATATTAATTCTAACACCAATTAAAAATTTATATTTTCTTCAAAGAATATTTAATATTCAACAATACCTAACTAACATAAATAAATTAATAATAATAACAATCATATTAACAATAATAATAATATAATCAACTCAACAATAATAATAATATTAATAATAATATTATTAGTAATAATAATATTAATAATAATTAATACTAATAATAATAATTAATATTATTAAGAATAATAAAATTATTATTATTATTATCTGAATTTAATAATAATAATATTAACTAACAGAAAAAAAAAATAATAAGGGAGCAGATCGGGTACCTGACACTGGAGGAGAGGAGGAGGAGGAGGCGGAGGAGGAGAGGCGGACCGGCAGCAGGCTGATCGGAGCGGAGGATGCCGGCGGAGAGGACGGTGGCACGCGGAGGGAGGGAAAGAAGGGGAAGATCGAAGCGGGAAGAGGGAAGGAAGGGGAGAGAGGAGGAGGAGGGGAGGGGACCAGCGATCGGAGGGGAGGGGCGGACCGCCTGCAAGGGCGCGGAGGCTGGCGGCATGAGGGCAGGGGGGCAGAGGCTGGAGGGGAGAGAAGGGGAGAGGAGGAGAGAGAGAGGGGATCGGGTGGGGGGGGAAGGGTAATAAATTCTGAATTTTTACTTTAAGCAACGGAGGGTTTTACTCCGTCGCTAACATTACCAACGGTTTATACAATCCGTCGCTAATTTTAGCGACGGATTATACTTCCATCGCTAATTACAAAATTATTAGCGACGGATTAAACTAATCCGTTGCTAAATAAAACATAATTATTTTATTTTTTCTTTAGCGACGGTAAATACTAACCGTTGCTATTTTTAGCGACGGTTTATTAGAACCGTTACTAATTTTACGAAGGTTTTAATAAACCGTCGCTCTTTTTAGCGACGGGTTAATTTTCCGTTGCTAAAGCTGTCGCAGAATTTGGTGGGAATAATTGGCGCTATATTTAGCGATGGATTTTAATTTTCATCGCCAAATAGCGGCGGCCAAATGTAACTGTCGGCATTTAGCGACGGAAGTAATTTTTCGTCGCTAAATAGCTGCGGAATGTTACTTTTGCCGCTATTTAGCAACGAAAATAGTTCCGTCGCTATTTTCTTCTTTTCTTGTAGTGGCTTAGTGGGGAAACACACAACAGTTATGGGCGGCCATTCACAATGGTCGTCAAGCCATAACGCATTCGATATGACAATTGCGGATAACCATGTCAGATATATATTCATGAATACATAATAGAAACAAACATTCAGAAGCTCATATACCCATTCATGTACTTGTTAACTGATAGCCCATAAGAATCATCAAATTCATTCAGATATCATAATCTCGTAACCATTTCAAAGCAGAACAAAACAAACAGAGCACCTGCTGACTCACAATAGTAAATAACGAGTATACGGACAGTACCTTACGGGTACGAATCGAATACTGACAGTACCTTACGGGTACGAATCGTAAGACCATTTATCTTATTACATTCAAACAATTTTCGGAGGGAACCTTAAACAAGATCCCATTACTGAGGGTTTGCGAGGAACCAAACGGGGACCGGATCGAGGTCCAAATGAAACTGAAGCTACAGCTAAAAGACTCTATTAAGCATGCCTAACTATCCACTTACTTGACTCTAGCAGGTCATACATAAACTAATTCATGTTTCTAAGGGCAACATATAATTCATCAAGTATAATTCACAATATAATAGACATATAAGCACATTCATAGAGCATATGGTAAGGATGAATCATAGTCAAGACATTTGAAATTCATTATTGCAGAAAAAGCAAAATCAGAAAGCAAGGCAGGAAAAAGGCATTGTCGCGATCGCGACAGAGGCAGTCTTGCCCAGGTCGCGACCTCGACATTTATCGCGATCTCGCGAGGGAACAAGGGTATCTCACTGTCGCGAGCTACATGCCCAGAATGGAACGGCAGCCGAGCTCTCTATCACGCTCGCGACGGGTGTCGAGCTCACGACAGAGGCTTTGCTGCACGGCTCGGCGGAGAGCTCGGACGCGTGCGACGGCTGCTTTCACTGGGCTCTATCACGACCTCGCGACGATGTCGCGCTCGCGACAGGGTCGTGAATTTCAGCCCTTGCCCAGAAAATCTACAGAAAATTCCCTCTTCACAACACTCAAACACACACATTCAACTCAAACCTCTTCTTACCTCAATTCCAGCAGCCCAAATACAATTAGCAACATAAAATACAACATCTATATCAAGAATTCCAATTAAATCATGCCAATAACCACATTAATTTACACAAATTGGAATATCAGCACTATTCATCATCATCTCACTCAAGAACACAATTAAGTTCATTAACCCACAATTAAACCTTTTTAACACATCTCAATCATAACCCATAACATTTAAACCCACAATGAACATCAAGAACCCACAAATTTCCAGAAATTCATGCACATTCAAAAACCCATATATGAACATCACTTAAAAGAAAATTCCCAAACCTTATCTCCTTAGCTCCAAATCTAATGAGCTCCACTAGAACCAGCCTTCTCCTTGCCTTTCGGGTCACGGGGAGGTTCAACTAAGCACAACACATCAAAGAACACCCACAATACAAACCTTATATTAGAAACCCAAACCTTGAAGAAGAAGAAGAAGAAGAAGATGGTGAACAAAGAAGAACCAAATGAAGAAATGCAAGGAAACTTACCCAATTAGAGTGCAAGAAATGATCAATTCCCACTAATAATGTCTGAAATCCAAACTAGGGTTCTTAGGAAATGAGAAGGAAGAAGAAGAGTAAGGGAAAGAGGGGCAACGGGATTTGAAGAACAAAAATTTGCCCTCTCCCTTTTCTCTTTCTTTTTCTTTTTCTTTTTCTAACCCTAGACAAGTGTCACTACCCTATTAGTGGGATTTGGTCACTCACACCCTAAACTCATGCTTCACACACACACACACACAATGCTTTCCCAACTTATAATACCCTACAAGTTTGTGAGCACACCCACACAAACACAACCTCTCAAACACACCCTAGTATGCTATGTTCAAGCACACCCAAACATAACCCAACTAATTCACACCCAAAACACCATACATGCACTCTCATACTAACAAGACCCTCAAACATGCATTTTTACCCAAAATGCCCTTATTAAAAGCCAAAACACACCCAATACATGCACACACAGATGGCTCATTCTACTAGGGGGTAAACGGGGTGTAACAGCCTTGGGACTCGGTGTCTACACCTATTCAAAAAAATTTGGGCAACATCCCGGCAAGGATGTGCCCAACTACCTGCATAAAAAAATAATACAAGGGACAGGCCTCAGGCCCCAGCAACAATTTCACAAGCATAGTTGTTCCTTAAACATTCAATAGAAAGGTTATCCATTCTACTCCTAATTAGCAGTTGTACAAAGGCGTACCCTAAGTTTTATTTCACCATCTATTTATTACTATCATTATTCATTTATTTATTTATTTATTATTTTTTGGTACTTATTTTCTACTGTCAGCGTACAAGGTTTCACATGGCAAAAAAAAAAAAGGGCAGAATTTATCCTATATTTCGAAGCATGCATATCTATCATGCGTTCAGAATAAAAACTAAAGTAAAAAAGAAGAGGGAAAATGCAGTAAAACTAACCTGGTAGTCGACAAAATGCACTAAGAAACAATTCAAAAAAAACTGTAAAAAAAACTAGTTCTGGACGTGTGCGGTGGTGAGAGGATCGCTTTAGTGCAAAGGGTACGCAAAACGGGTAAGAAATGAGGGAGAAAAAGCAAGAAAACTAAAGAGGTGGCATCGGTTTATGTGAGGAAGAAAAGGAGAAGAAAAGAAGAAGAAGGAGAAAGGTCCAGACCATGCAGTTATGCACGGTCTTATAGCTTTTCATGACCAACGGGCTACCCATCGGAGGACCGAACGATGGGCTTCCCGTCGGTCATTCGAATTCTCCTTTTCCTGCTTTTCCTTCATCTCTCTCATCTCTCACAATTAATACTATCTTTTCAAGATTTTGAAGTACCCCCTGAATATTTTTTTCCCCCTAATTCCAGCGCCTAATTGCCTCCCAACAAATTTTATTTCCCTGCAAAGCTAAAATGATCAAAATACACGTAAAATATGTATACACATGAGATGCTTGAATAATGCAGGAGAAAAGATCCACTAGGTAGTCAACTGGTTGATCGACGGGCAGGCCATGCCTCGGCCCACCAATGCCCATCGGCCAGGGCTTTCCTATAAATACCCTTCTTTTTCCTCGATTTTTGTGCCTTCTTCTTTTGGATTTCTACCACAGCCCTCTACTTCCAGGTTTGTCCTCTTTTTTCACTTTCCTTTTCCATTCATATTTAATTTTTGCCCCGAAATTCTGAAAAATGTCATCATCCACCCTTAGTAAGATGCACTGGATTCTGGATGACCCCCGAACCTGGGAAAAAATCATTCTGGCCCCTTATTCTGGTCTGAGAATCCTGAGGAGGGGTCAAAGTGGACAAAAACCTCTTGTTAGCTGTAGTCCGCTTTTGGGACCCCCATTTTCATGTTTTTAAGTTCACCTACCAAGAGTTATGTCCCATGCCTAAATATTTTGCTGCGATTATCGGGGTGAGATTTTCTCCCGGCACATTACCTTGCATCTCGGTTTGACTCACGCTAGGGACACTGCATTGGTTTTGGGTATTCCTCACTCAGACGCGGCTAGACTGGCCCCTCAAGGTTCCACTTTAACTTTAGGACCATTAATCGAGGCGCTTGAGGGTTTTTTTGACGTGCCTACCTATCAGGCCAGTATCGTCCTACTGTTTTGCCTTTCTAGATACCTGACTGCGATTTTTTTGAGGAGTTAACTGGCATTTTTGGCTATTCGTGATTATGGATGGCCTTCATTGCGAGCTGACCCCATTTCCCCTGATTCTCGCTAAGACGATTCTGAACTTGGACTCTGCCCGTGTTAACCCTTCTGCTGCTTTTACTGGGAGCCCTTTATTACTCCAGGTTAGTCATTATTTTAAAAGGTAGTGTGTCCCTTATGGATTTTCACACTTACCTTTCTCATTAGGAAATGCATCCTTTCGGATTTTCACATACCCCTGTGCCTTATTTTTGCCTGAAGTGGTCCCTATCCATTCCAGCGGCTATTCCTTTTATTTATTTTCTTTTATTTATTTATTTATTATTATTATTATTATTTTTTAACATCTCCTACCTTTTAGGTATGGCTGTAAGAAAAGCTGAAGCTACTATCGAAGCCTCCTCCCAGGGTAGTCAATAGTTATTCGCTAAGGCATTTTCTTCCCCGACAGCTGTTATATTCATTCTCATCTCTCGATGAAGGCACTGCCAGATTGGGTGAGGTGGTAGATGAGGATATTAGCTTTATGTACCCCTGGCTCCCTATTTTTGCTATGACTCTGGATGACTCTTAGGGGTGCTTTCCATTGTGTGGGCTCCATAAGGCTACCTTTTATATTGCGGCCCACTATGCTCGACCGTTCAGAGGGACTTAAGACGTTGTGAGGCTCCCTTTATCCTTTCAGGGTGGCATCTTATCCTCATCCTTTACTTCCTGATATTATAGCCTCTTGGCACAGCTGCCGGTGAAGACTGTTATACCATCTACTGGGGATTGTTCCACTACTTCCACTAGTGCATACAAAAGATGGGTACTTAGCCTCTCGGTTGATAATAGGACCCATCAACTTAGACACCTGGCTTGTGAGAGCAGCAGTAGAGCATAGCTTATTAGATTATATGCATTCAATAATGAATAATGTCTTTTTTTCTTTTATAAAAGAACTAGAAAATAATGAACGTATAAGTTGAATTGCTTCTGTTTTATTTATTTTGCAAGGATTGTGTATATTTCTGTATAATTTCCCTATACATTATCATTATTTATCATAAATTCAAAATGCAAAATTACATCTAATCTCAGAGTAGATCTTGTCAGCATTAAACTCCTGTCTCCAATCAGCCCTCTCGGGTTTTCTTGATTGGACATTTTCTCTCAAGCCTCTAATTTTTGCCCAGGGTGCCCTTTTTTGGTTTTTACCTTAACAAGGCGCCCATTTTTAGCAAGGCCACCTTTTTTTTGTTTTTGACCTGCAGGGCTTTTATTCTTTTCTTTTGATTTTTATGTCTTTAGCCATGCAACCTTTTGAATCTATTGACATTGACTGGTTCCCTGAATTCGTTACCATCATCGTCTTTCAGGATCGCTACTTCCTTGGATAACAACTTCTTGAGAACATATGGACCTTCCCATATTGGTCTGAATTTACCCCGTATGTCTGGAACACCTGGTCTCATTTGGTTGAAGACAAAATCTCCCTCTTTCAGCGGGTGTTTTTTTACCTTCTTTTTGAATGACCAAGCAAGCCTTTTCTTGTAGATTTGGTTATGATAATAGGCTCGCAATCTGTTCTCCTCTAGCATGGTCAACTGCAGCAATGGTTGTCAGGCCCAATCAGCTTATGGAATCTCCGCTTCCATGATTACCCTCAAAGACTTGAGTTCCACTTCAAATGGAAACACTGCCTCTGTCCCATACACTAAAGAATAAGGCGTGGCTCCTGTAGAGGTTCTAACGGTGGTCCTATAGCCCCATAGAACAAAAGGCAACCTCTCCACCCAATCCTTATAGATCTGAACCATTTTAGCCAAGACCTTCTTGACATTCTTATTAGTAGCCTCTACTGCCCCGTTAGCATGTGGGCAATATGGAGAAGACTTATGATGCTCAATGCCATACTTCTGAAGTAGCTTCTTAGTTTTGGCTATGAACTGCACGCCGTTATCAGACACAACATGGTGTGGGAGGCCATATCTGCATATCAAATTCTTCTCAATGAATTTGGCCATATCCCGGGCATCGACTTTCTTGAAGGACTTAGCTTCTACCCACTTAGTAAAGTAGTCAATAGCAACTATGATGAACCTATGTCCATTGGAAGCCGTATGATATATCTCTCTAATGATGTCTATTCCCCAAGCTGCAAACGGCCAAGGTGACGTTAAGCTGTGAAACTCTAAAACCGGTAGATGTCTCAAGTCTGCATACTGTTGGCACAATTGATACTACTTCACATACTTTGAGCAATCCGTATCCATTGTAACATGATCTTCTTCGCCAACATTAAACCTTTCATATGGGCTCCATAGACTCCGGCATGAGTTTCTTCCATAACCTTCTCTGCTTCTTTCTCGCTCAGACACCTCAACTAAATGCTGTCGACTTATCGTTTATACAGCACACCGTCTAGCTTATGAATCAATCTTCGATCCTTCTCAGTAGCCTCTTCTGGGAATACTATCTTCTCTAGATAATTCTTGATATCAGTGCACCAAGGCTTCTTATTAACGACTTCAATCTCTACTATTTGTTCAGAATCAAAACTGGGCTTCTTGGAGCTTGAACTCAAGATGGGCTTCATAACCACTCCTTCCGGATTATCCCATATTGACGCCAAAGTTGCGAGCGCATAGGCCAACTGATTCTCATCTTTCAAGACGAAATGAAAAGTGCGCACCTCAAACTGACTGCTCAACCTCTTTAAGTGTTTCACATATGGCATCAGTCGCTCTTCTTTTACGGCCCATTCACCCCGAATCTGGTAGACTACTAGCGATGAATCCCCAAAGAACTTTGCATTCCTTGCCCCTAAAGCTATTAAGGCTTCCAACCCAAACATGCAAGCTTCATATTCAGCTTCATTATTAGTAGCCTTGTATCTTAGCTTCTTAGCTAATGGAAGTTTTTCACCCTCTAGGGTCATAAGAATGATTCTTACTCCTACCCCCCTGCTGCTAACTGCTCCATCAAAGTGCAACTGCCAACCTTGTACTATAATGGCTACGACATCCTCATCTGGGAAGTTAAACTCGAAAAAATCACCCTCGATGGGGTGCTCTGCCAGGAATTCTGCTACTGCACGTCCCTTAATGGTCTTCTGGGTAACATATTCAACGTCAAATTCTTATAAGAGTAGCAACCATCTTCCCATCTTTCCCAACAAGGACGGAGCTTCCTATAGGTACCTGAGAGGATTTTGCTTAGCGACAGCTTGCACCTTGTACGAATGGAAATAGTGTCTTAACTTACTAGAGGCCCAAATTACTACCAAGAAAATCTTTTTAACTTCCGTATATTTAACCTCATAAGAAAGGAACTTCTTACTAAGGTAATAGACTGCAAACTCAACTCCGAACTCATCTTGCTGAACCATCATGGCACCTACAGAGCCATCCTCTATTGCCAGGTATAGGAATAAAGGCTTGACTGGTTAAGGTGGTCTCAGAACCGAGGGATTCAGCAAGTATTCCCTGATGGTGAAAAAACCTTATGGCAATTGTCATTCTATATCATAGGCTAGTCTTTCTTAAGTAGCTTGGAGATCGGCTCACAAATAGAAGTGAGCTTGGCAATGAATCTGCTGATGTATTGCAGTTTTCCCAAGACGCTTCTGACGTCCTTTTCTTTTCGAGGTACTGGCATTTCTTTAATGGCCTTGACTTTATCTAGGTCAATCTCGATTCCTCTCTGGCTCACTACATGCCCTAATAGCTTTCCGGAGGTAACTCTAAAAATGCACTTCTTAGGGTTCAATTGCAGATTGTACTTGTCGATCCTCCTAAAGAATTTCTCTAAGGCTTCGAAGAGACCTTCTCTGGTAGTCGACTTGATCATCATGTCATCGACATACACTTCTTCCTCTTTATGGATTAGGTCATCGAGAATCCTAGTGGCCATCCTTTGATAAGTTGCCCCTGCATTCTTCAGGCCAAAGGGCATTACCCTATTCAGTTATGAAGGCAGTTTTAATCCAATCAACTATCTTATTGAGGATTTGATTGTACCCGGCATATCCATCCACGAAGCTATACATTATGCAAGCAGTCGTGCTGTCTACTAAAATGTCAATGTGTGGCAGACGAGAGTCATCCTTTAGACAAGCTTTGTTTAAATCCCAATAGTCTATGCATATGCACACTTTGCCATTCTTTTTAGCTACCGGGATGACATTGGCCAACCAAGTCGAATATTGCACCTCAACCAAAAACTTGGCCTCAATCTGTTTGTGGATTTCTTCCTTAACCTTCTTTGCCCATTCTGGTCGAAGTCTTCTGAGCTTCTGCTTAACTGGTCTATGATCGGGGTAGGTTGGAATGGTGTGTTTTGCAATTTCACGATCGACTCCTGGCATGTCTTCATAGGTCCAAGCAAAGACTATTTCATATTTTTTTAATATCTTCTCAAATTTTAACCTCTCTTCAGGAGTCACATTCCTTGGGGTTTTCCAAAGTTTCGAGAGTAAATGGAATGGCATCAATTGAATCAATATCAAATGTAAATGAATCATGATTATGATTATGTATAGTGAAATTATCAGAAATATCGCACAAGTAAGCAAAACCATTCATCTTATTAATTGAATTAGAAATGTCATAAACATTATCAAAAAGCTCTGGCATAAAAAGAAAATCTAAATGTTGCAGCCGACAGCCGAGTATCGTCTTGGCATTTCAGAGGCCCTGTAGCAACCCCCTGTGGAACTTCCACGTGCTCTAGCTTCATCTCACATCTTCTCTTTTCCCTTCATTCAGGTGGCCATTAATCTCACAATGATAATCTCCTCGTGCACTTCTCAGTCCCAGACAGTCCCTTTGGTCATGATTTCTTCATCCCAAAAACCCTATACTAGCTTGATCATTCCAATATCCTAATTAAAGACATCATTAAAAACCTCAAAATCCTGTACAACACTTTCTTCTACCTATTTAGGCTTGTCTTCTCCCGCATAGGCACATACTGAGGTGGTTGGCACAAAGCTCTCCTTAATATGAGGGATCTCACTAGCTGCCCTTTTGCTCAATATAGTTGTGCCTTTATATTAGAGGCCCCTTCGATCCTTCTGACCTTTCTTAATAATGGTAGCTTGTGGCCCAGGCCCCTGGGAATTCTTACCCAAACCTGCTCCAAGAAGGAAGGACATTGTGACGCACACCGAACCCCGTGGACCCCAAAAATCCACTTTTAGGGAGTTCAAGAGAGGTTCATGGAACTTGTAAGAGATTACAAGGGCATTTATTTTTGGGTAACAAGGAGGTGTTTTGGAGTCACCACCCAATAGAATATTGGGAAAGGTCACCCAGCCTCACTGAGCCTAAGACAGCGTATGTGTGTCTATTTTGGGCAATCAGAGATATTTTGGACACCTCCTTCCAATAGAACATTGGGAGGATCATCTAATATCGTGAAGCCTAAGACGATGCATAGACGTCTACTTTTGGTAAGCCATAGATATTTTGGACACTTATTTCTAATAAAACACTGGAAAGATCATCTAATCTCGTGGAGTGTAAGACCATGCAAATTGGGCCTATTTTGGGCAACCAGAGATATTTTGGAGACCCCACCCAAATAAGACATTTAGATGCTCCTTAATCTCATTGAGCTTAAGACCAGAGATGGTTCAGGACTTCCCATTTATTCATATCTTGATTAAGTTATAATTGAGTTTTGAATTTAAGATTTCATTCATTTTCTCATACAATTTAATGCATTAATTAAAGTGCAGATCAATCACGTAATAAAAGCGATAAATGAAAGCAGTAAAGAAGCAAGATTAAAATAGAATAAATGAAAATCCAATAAATTACAACAAAACTAGGGGCAGAATACAACTCCCATTGTAAATGACATGTAATTATATAGAAAACAGGGCATTTATTAGAGATAAGGACATTGGTCCTCGCATGCATACTTACAAAAATAATTTTAAAGCATCAATTTTATTTGATAAAAATTAGGACATTGGTCCCATTTTATTAGTAAAAGTTCCAATTTAATTAATATAAATATTTAGCCATTTTCATGTTAGCGAAATAAAATAATATTTACATTAAATGGAAATTGAAATAAAGAGAAGTAGTGTAAAAGAATAAACCCGAATAATATTCCCAGATCATCACGGTGTCCATTTTTAACATCCCGAATCTAATAAAGAAACAATAAAACTCAAAAAAATAAAAATCACGTAAGTACGATAATCAACAACAAAATAGACATGAAAAGTAAATAATGGGTAAGAATCTGTGGAAAATTATCATGAAAATAAAGAAAAGAAGGGAAGAATAAGTGACAAAAGAAAGAAAATGAAGAAAATGGAGGAGGAAGACCCAGGCACGGCCCATACCGCACCAGCGACGAGCATCCTTAGGCCAACCGACAAGTGGAGGCGAAAACACTTGATGGCCCGTTGCTCGGCTGAGCGACGGCCGTCGATGGAGCCTCTACCCTTCAGTCATCCCTGACCCAGAAAAAAAAATTAACTGGGAAACTGTTACATTTTGAATAAAATTGAATTTTATGCGTGAAATCAATATGAAAGGATAAAATGCAGAAGAGGATGATCCAGAATGTTTACCCTCAAAATATTACCTTCGAAGATGAATGTCGCGTGATTCCTGTCCCTTGAATTCTACAAGGATTGATCCATAATGTGTAATTTGAGGAGATTTTTTACTGCAAAAACTTACCTTTTGAAAATAAATCAAGAAAAGAAAATTATAGTTTTCCTTGATGTTTTGGCAGCAATTATGAATACTAAAAATGGTTGGATTGGATAGAAATGAATTAATCTCGTTCCCTTAGATTTGCCTTGATTTGAAGAACATTTGATGAAAAATTTGATGGAAATAAAAGCAAGAACTTTTTGTTAGAAAACTCTTTATTTTCTAAAAATTGCCAACCCCGGACAATGAGCCTCAATCCCCTATTTATAGGTTAAGGAAAATAATTCAAATAAATTCAAATTTGGAATTTAAATTTGAAAATGATTTTTGAAATCTGAATTAAATCCGAATGATTTGCAGAATATTCTCAAAATCAAATCAAAAATTTGAAAATATTTGAAGAGATTTGGAAGATATAGGAAATCTTTAAAATATATTTAAAAAGATTTAAAAAATATTGGAAAATCTTAAAAATATATTTGAAAAGATATGAAAATCTTTGAAAATCCGATCCAGTCTTGTAGCAGCTCAACGAACGACGGGCGTCTGTGGAGTACAGACGGGCGTAGGTTATGGGGGAACTCTCGGTCTTTTGAGCGGCGAACCACTCCATGAGAGGCGGGTGCCGAGAGACAGCCATCGCTCGCGAAAGGCAGGCGTCTCTCACATAAGCGATAGGCATCTCTCAGAGCGAGAGATGGTCTGTTGCATGCGAGCGAAAGTCGTCACTCGCAGCAACAGATAGGCCCCTCACGCAAGCGACGGGCATCGCTTTCGCGAGAGACAGGCCCATCCCGAGCGAGCGACAGGCGCTGCTCGCGCGGGGGTAGCCGTCCTTCTGAATGAATGACGGGTGTTCCTTCTAACGATGGGTTTCCCGTCGGTGAAGCAAAAACAATATTTTCTAAAGATAAACTCATCCTGAAGCACGAAAATATCCTATCATGCAGAAAAATCCTCAATCCTTGTAAATCCGAAGAGCAAAAGCTCATAACTTTCATCTATTTGCCCGAAAATAGGCATTGATATCTTCATCGGGTAACTCTGATCTAGACTGCCTCGGGACCCGGTGTCTACAGTTGCCCCCAATTATGGGAAAACTAGTACACTAGTGTTTAGATGAGCCAAAATACAGAGAAGAAGGAAAGAGATGCATACCTAAGGTAGTCCCTTACCTTTTAAGGTGTGTTTAAGCTGGTGACCCTTCGCTACCAAGTTGTGGTGTATTTTATTGCAACCCTTTGACGATTCGTTTTGCCACCTTTATCCCGCTAGCCTCCATTCAGCTTGCACATTGTATGATTGCATTTGTCCCCCTTGACTTTGCTGGGCTTGCACGGTGTCTGATCTGTCCCGCTAGCCTTTGTTCGGCTTGGACTATATCTGATCTGTCCCACTGGCCTTCGTTCAGCTTGCACGATATCTGATCACTACCGTTGAGCTGTAGTGTTATTCAACTATGGCTCGTTCATCGTCGTCTTTGCTGGCGCTTATCCTGAACCTCTTTTTCTACAAAAAAGGGGCAAAACAAATCTGTAGGTTATATAAAAGATATGCATACCTACAGCAGTACTGTTGGGGTTGATGTCAGATGAGCATCCCCTGAAGGGTGATTGGTTATTGCCTGGAGAATAGTTAGTGGAATATGAATATCGTCCTCTTGGATTTTCATCGAGTCATTTCTAGACTTGTGAAGTGCGGATATCATCTTGGATTGTAAGGATTTGAAATACTTTGGAAAATAACTTAATGCTCCGAAGAGACTGAGAATGCCTTGGAAAAGACTTGAAATACCTCAAAAAAGGACTTAAAGATAATGCTCCGAAGAGGCTGAGAATTCCTTGGAAAAAAGACTTAAAGATAATGCTCCGAAGAGGCTGAGAATTCCTTGGAAAAAAGACTTAAAGATAATGCTTCGAAGAGGCTAAGAATGCTTTAAAAAAAGGACTTTAAAGATAATGGTCCGAAGAGGCTGAGAATGCCTTGGAAAAAAGGACTTAAAGATAATGCTCCAAAGAGACTGAGAGTGCCTTAGAAAAAGGACTTAAAGATAATGCTCTGAAGAGGCTAAGAATGCCTTGGAAAAAGGACTTAACGATAATGCTCCGATGAGGCTGAGAATGCCTTGGAAAAAAGGACTTAAAGATAATGCTCTGAAGAGACTGAGATTGCCTTGGAAAAAGAGCTTAAAGATAATACTCCGAAAAGGCTGAGAATGCTCAAAAGAGACTTGAAATGCCTTAAGAAAAGGACTTGATGCTTTGAAAAGACTGAGAAAGCTATAAAGAGACTTGAAATGCCTTGAGAAAACGACTTAATGGGTTACCTCTTTATGGGCTCACATGATTTCAACTTACGTGGGCTTCATCTTGAATTCATCTTGCCGAAGTTGTCCTTTGGTTCGGCCTTTTCCTATGAAGTTATTAGTACAAAAGATTGTGTGTGCATAATGCATGTGAAATGTATGTGCAAAGCTATACACACAAACACATGCAAAAGATTAAAGTACAGCAATTATGTGTACACATGTATACACGTAAAGGATTAAATGCATGTAATATGTGCTCCTGATGTGCATTCTAACATGTGCGAATAATTATGTGTTACATGCATACAAAAATTATGTGCATGAAATATGTGTGAAGAATTGTATATGCAAGATATACACACAGTTCATGTATGTGTGAATGCATGTTGGGCATCGTGAAGGGCTATGCATGTATACAGTTATGCAAAGAGATATGCAAAAGATTGTACATGTGAGATGCAAAAATGGATAGACCACATCCTAGGTGGTTAAAGGACTTATCGAGGGTACTGCTTATACTGTCTGATGCCCCCAGTGATCCAGAAAAGTATCATCTTGGCTTAGGAACTCTGACCTATAAGCGTTTCAGAGAGAACTGTCCGGTGCGCATCTTTGCTCCCCTAGTCAATGAGCATATGCCTTTTGCCATGTGTTGTATGGCATTTTGCCCCTAAGGGCTCTGAATCGTGTCCTGAATTATGGATTATTTTCCTAAAGGGGGGTCAACCGAAGTAATGCCGCCTTATCGCTCTGGGCATTGGAAGTCATTTATTGAAGGTAGTGCATCCCTTGTGGATTTTCAAACTAGCTTTTTTTTTGGGAAATGCGTCTCTTTGGGGATTTTCACATAACGTTGTGCCTAATTTTTGCCTGGAATGGACCCAATCCACTCCAGCAGCTTTTATTCACTTCATTTTTTGTAGGACAGACTACCTATTTCTAGGTTTTTACCCTGCCCTTTGGCCTAACTTTTGCTTAGAAAGCCAGTTACGGTTTTCATCTCTAACGGCCTTTTTTTTATTTAAAGGGAGGAGGAGGATGAAGTGTTGTTATTACTGCCTTGAGACTTGGTCCAGCATATGTCCCTATACATGCCACAGGTTTCTCTTAACCATTTAATTGCATGTTTATGCCTAGCTTATGCATACATTTCTATCTATATGCATTATGTAGCAATAACAATGACCATGACTAGACATGTGATGCAAAAACACTAGTTTTATCCAATCTCAATGAGTAACACCTTGGGCGTTGTAACACCCCTTACCCGTACTTAGGCGATCCCATCCGATAAGGAGTGAGATGCCGTATGAGTAGAGGTGCCACCACACAGATACAGAATATATATACATCCATACATAAACATACATACCGAAATACAGGGTAAATTAAAACTATATAAAACCATTCATGAAATAACCTGATCATGCATTAATATAACGGAAATCATTACATTACTGTTTGATCAACCCCAACGATACAAAGGATAATTACATAACCAAAATTATACATATACATATGCGGAAGCTATTACAAAACTGAAGTAAGAGAGTTCTATTACAAAAATAATCATCGAGATACAAAAAAAAATTAGGCCCTACACTAAAGACCCAGCTGTGTTGACTCCGATGGCTGCGACTCTCCCTAGCAAACTCCTTCCGCATCTGCACGGGTAAAGACACCGTGCTAAACGATAAACGCTTAGTGGGGAAATACACATATAGCAAAGGACAACCATTCACAATGGTCGTCAAGGCAAACACATACAGGTGGCATACTCAGAAATACGCATTAAACAAGATTATGAACATAAGAACATGTAAACATATAAAGTCATACCTTCGATAAAATACCACTGCCTTCATAACATCTCATAAATAAGTATATTCGGATAATACAATTCCATACTTAACAAAGCAATTCAAAATGATAAAGCGCCTGCTGACTCAAAGTAGTGGATAACGAGTGAACAAATAGTACTTTACGGGTACGAGCCGATTACAAATAGTACCTTACGGGTACGAATCGAGAAACCAATTTTTAATTTTAATTTCACAAAACATTTTCAAAAGGGACCTTAAACAAGATCCAAACACAAAGGGGTTCGCGACGAACCAAGCGGGGACCTGATCGGGGTCCAAACTGAACAAAGGGCTGCAGCTAAGAGACTCTATTAGGCATGCCTAACTATCCACTAGACTGACTCTTGCAGGCTATGCATAATCCATTCAATTTATTCAATAACATTCCAAATTACATATGTACATATTTGCATACATAAAGACATATTCATATAATTCATAAATTAACAGATATAAGGCTTATGGTCACCAAAGGAAATGGGAGTTCAAAACCACACGCACATGCCAAAGGAAACTCATTCAGCATAACAAGACTGTAGTGCTCGCGACAGAGAGCACATCAACTTTTGCTATCGCGAGCTCGCGATAGGGTCGCGTGCTCGCGACAGCACAGGCCAAGATCACCGATCTCTGTTGCGCTCGTGACAGCGTCGCGATCGTGACAGAGTCGGGATCTGCAGAATTCTACAGATTTCTTCCTCTTCCAAAACAAACCCACAACACACAATTCACACTTAAATGGTCTCTTACCTCAAATCCAGCCACCCATCAACATCAATAGCCACAATATAACATTTATCAACAATTAATTTCACACCAAACATCAATTAAAACTCACAATACAAATAATTTCCAATACCCACAAATTTGCAGCAAAACTACATCAATCCACAAAATCACTATAATAATCCCATGCTCATGCTAAATTACTTTACCCAAACACAAATCCATAACATACATGCCATATCAAGAACATATCACAACCCAAATCCAGGAATCACCAAGAACACATGCATAAATACATTTACATACAAAACAACAAATTTCCCAAACCTTGAAACCCTTTGCTCCTAATGCTTAGTTCTACTAGATCCCGCTGTAGACACCGGGTCTTGAGGTAGTCCAGGTCAGAGTTACTCGATGAAGAGATCAACATTGGTTTTCGGATAAATGGGTGACATTCGGAGGTTTTCGTCTTTCATGTTTCACGAGGATTAAAATCTTTTTCTTTAGCATGGAGTTTTAATAGAGTTTGATAAATTTTGTTTGAAATTGAGAATTTTGCTCCACAGACGGGATTCCCGTCTTTGTAGAGGTGCCCGTCCCTACTTGGGGTGATCCCCGTCTCTAGGGGTAGTGGGGACGGACGCGTGGCGGTATAGGGATGCCCATCCCTAGTACCGCGCCCCGTCTATAGTTAGTTTTTCACGTGTGCCCTTAGTAGGGACGGCCGTCGGTATCTGCAGGGAAGCCCGTTGGTACGTTAACTGATCAGATCACGCCGGATTAGATAAAATTTAATCTCTTTTCCTTCAAAATGGGGATAAGATTTATTAAAAATTTGAATTTTAAAGTCCTTTTAAAATTCAAACTTTGGGTTAAGGCTTATCTGAATTATTTTCCTAAAATCCTATAAATAGTGGATTAAATTCCATTTTTAGGGGTTAGAAGTTTTGAGAATTTTTGGTGAGAAAAGTGATTATTTTTTATAAGAAAAGTTCTTTGAAGAAAATTTATTAATTTTCTTCGAGAGATCATTTTTAAAAAAAGGGTTTTGTGAGCAATTTACTCAAAAAAGTTTATAAAATCTCTGTTCATTTGCAGAATTTTATTTGATAAAATTTCTTCCAATTAATTGATTCCTCCAAATTTTTCTTACGAATTAAGCCAAATTGAGGTAACGAAATTCATTCGTTTCCATCAATACAGCTAATTTAAACACTCAATTGCTATCAGATTTTCAAGGGAAGAAAAACATAATTCTTCTTTCTCTGATTTTTTTTACTTGATTCTTTCGAAGCATACGGGAATCAGAATCATTCGACATTCACCCTAAAAGGTAAAATCCGAGGGTAAACATTCTGGACTAATATTTGTATAATTTTATTTGATTTACATTAATTTTATATATATATTTTATTATTCTATTTTATAATCTTTTACAAAGAACTGAAAGTTTTTCCCTTCTAATTGTTTCCCCATACTAGGGACGGCCGCTAGCACAGTACAGGGGGCCGTCCCTAGGCAAACTCTCATGTTTTTAATTTATAAATTTTATCTTTCAACTCATTTCTGTTAGAATTTCATGTTCTTTTATTTTTATTTTTATCCATGCTTTTGATGCTAACGTTTTTATCCCTATGAGTTATTTTCTGACCATTTGGAGTTGGAGTTCTGAAAGATGGGGGTTGCGTCAGTCTGAGGACTTCCACTCGGGTTCTTTCTTTACCCTTATCTTTTATTCATGTTATTATGGAAATGGTTTTAATGTCGTTAAAGGAAAAAAGGCCAAAAGATTTCTAACAGTTAACTTTGGGATTTTCTCAGAAGTTATGGACCAATGTCCCGTTTTAGCCAATAAAATTGATGCTTCATGAAAAATCACTTTTTGTAATAAAATATGCATGGTAGGACTAATGTCCTCATCCCAATGAATACCCCGTTTTATGCATGTGTTGTACTTTTACAAATGGGAGTTGTATTCCGCTCCTAGTGTTATTGTAATATATTTTTGAATACCTTATTTTGATTTTTACTTCCATTTATTGCTTTTGACGTGAATGACTGTGCCTTAATTAAATTCATCGTATGGAAAGTTGGTGAAATAATAAAGTTCAAAACTTAATTATAATATTGATCAAGGTATAAATAAATGAGAAGTCCCGAACTCACTCTGGTCTTTGGGGCTCAAGAGGCGAGAGGTCTAGGACTTCCAAGACACCTCTTGAGTCTCACCAAAAGACTTAAATATAAAAATCCTAGGCTCCAGGGGGTAGAGGCTGAGACCTCCAAGATCTCTCTAGCTAGCCCAAGATGGATATGTATGCGCTGTCTTAGGCTTGACGAGGCTAGACGACCATTCCCAATGTTCTATTGGGTGGCGACTCCAAGAAACCTCATTGTTGCCCAAAATAGACGCACTTGTAAAGACCTTACAAGTTTTATGAACCCTTCCTGATCACTCTAAAGCGGGCCCTTGGGAGTCCACGGGGTTTGGCGCGCGTCACAGTGGCGACTCCACTGGGGATATACTCGAGACTTCGATTTGAAAGTACTTTGGTTAAAAATTATAATAGAGTTTTAGTTTAAAAATTTTACCTTCTTTCAAAATTGCATTACATCGCATTAGAGCCTTAGATCTATGCTAGTTTGGTCCCTCTTTTAGCCCCGGTGCGTTCCTGAAGCACGACCCTATTTTCACTTAATTTAGGGAAGTGTTAAGGATAATCACCAGCCCAAGCCTCGTACCATCATGGTATATGAAATGGAGAACCGATCGGTCGTTACGCTCGTGATGAGCTAGACCCATTGGCAGGGACCATGCTTGGGTAGCCCTAAAGTAACACCACCCTTTGACCAAAGCTCATGTAATGGAAATAGTTACTTCCCCTAAGTGGTATGAACCTTAATACTATGCCTGCTCTATGGATCATTATGTATTAGACAAGCCCAGATAGTTTGACTGGTCACCTAATCAAAGACTTTCATGCCCCGATAGGCCCAAGATGACTTATTCGGATTGCCTTGATACATAATGATCATAACCCATCCGCTTGTGCATTAGTTAAGAGAGGCTATGCTACCGGATTTTCACCGTGCACCATACGTGTTCATCGGGTCCCCAGATGACCCATGGGCCAATCCCACCTAGGAAAGAGACTATGACCTCGTGTGCGGGAGTAATAAGGTTGGAAGGACCTATGTGCTTGCATGTGGCTTGTGAGTGTTGCATAGCAAGATCATGCATTTTTAGCACAGTCATGCATCATCCTGACCCCTTGTGTTTTCTAGACATCATAGATTCGCCTAGGTGGATAAGAGGGTCTCGGGGGCGCCTATGCAGAAATCTATTCTTTGAGTTACCGGAAAGGGTAGAGTATCTGGACACTTCTTCTGAGACCAGTTATGCTACTTCATATCAGTTCTTAGTACCCAAAGAAATGGCAAACTCACCAAGAGGGGCAGAGGCCACCAGGGCAACGATAGCAGAGGAAGTGGGCAGAAGGTTGGAAGAATTTGAGAACCAGATGATGGCAATGATAGCCGCAATGGGTCAGCAAGCGGCCTCGCAGAACCCACAGCCTCCTCCTATGAGAAATAATGAAAGGGAGGAGGTCAGAGAGGACCCATAAGAGGAAACTCGCCCGCTACTTGTGAACCTAAGAGCTACTACTTCGGGGGCACAGAGAGGAAGACCTGTCACTAGGCTGGATGATGATTGGGAAGACGAAGAATACGAGGAACGTATGTCTGAGAAAGGGAAAACCCCTCAAATTGAAGAGGCCATCTGGAGAAAGATGGAAGAGAAATTTGAAGCTATGACGAGAATGTTGACGAAGGGCTGAGGAGTGAACCCTGAGGATAAGGAGTTAGAAGGAGAGGATCTAGTCCCCATGAACTTTAAAATGTCGGATGTGCCGAAGTTTGACGGTACTTCTGATCCCCTAGCACATATAAAGCAGTACTCGCTAGTGATAAAAGGCACCACTTTGACGAAAAAATAAAAGGTTGAGTACTTTTGCTTGAGCTTGATGGGCCCGGCAGTGGATTAGTACCACGGGCTCGATCGCCGAACTAAAGAAGACTGGGATTTATTGATGAAGGAGTTTTTGAGGCAATACGATTACAGTACAAGGATGGAGGTAACCTTAAAGGACCTAGAGCTGTTACAGCAGAAGGGGGGTGAGTCCTTCTACGAGTATCTAAGCCGGTGGAGGAATCAGGTGATGGAAATGAAGAGGAAACCAGATACTCAGGATCAAATACGGCTATTCATTAAAAATGCGAGCCCGTATTTGAGAGAGGGATTAAGAATGAAAGGATTGAAGGATTGGGAGTCGCTGAAGGACATCACCATTGAGGCCGAGGGAGAGTACCTTGTTAGGAAACCAGGTAATGAGAACTATCCCAGGAGGGGTAGCACTAGCCAGGGGGCCAGTAGACCATCAGGTTCCGCTAGTGGTGCCAGGAAGACTGCTGAGGTGTCAGCTGCGAATGCTACCTCGAGGCATTTTTCTAATCTTGGAAGGTCTTTGTCATGGGTATTGAGAAGATTAATGAAAGAGGGTAAGTTACAACCTATGCCACCCAAACCTGCTAGAACTCAAGGCATGCCAGGACACAAGGATGATGAGTATTGTGCATATCATCAGCACACCGGACATATAACTGATAACTGCAAGATGCTGAGGCACGCGATTCAGGATTTAATAGACTCAAAGCAAATCACTGACCCGAAGAAGAGAGGGGGTCAAAAGAAAGCTGGGTACAATAGCATGCCTCCGCCAGTGAATATGATCGGGTCCAGTTTGCCCGAGAACTTTGTGTTGAAGGAGTTATACGGCAACAATATCCACACTACTATCACAAACCTCTATGAGGGGAGTGAGGAAGGGCTTCTCGCTGCAGTGATCGATTGCTGGTCCACTGATGATAGTGGAACTGAAAATAATGATTCTGATGTATTTTTCGACCTATGGGGTTCGGAGGAGGAAGGAGAAGAGCCAAAGAACAAGGAAGTGGGAGCTGTGACCCGAAGCGGAAAGGTAGCTCCAGAAGTCGAGGGCTGAGCCCAGGAGGGGAAAAGAGCCAAAAGTAGATCCGATTATTAAATAACTAAAAAAGACACCGGCTCAGATTTTAATATGGGATCTTCTGAGGCAGTCACCATCACATAGACAGAAGGTGGTAGAAGCTTTATGCGAAGCAACTGTGGCAACAACCATCTCGCCTACGGAACTTCTGGATGTAGTGAAGGGAGGATCGGGGGAAAATATTGTTTTCACCAGTGCTGATTTACCGGTGGAAGGCCGCAATCATAATCGCCCTCTGTATATAAGGGCGCAGATTAACCAAAAGCACACCGCCTACGTAATAGTAGATGATGGTTCTTCGATAAATGTGTGCCCACAGGTAGAAATGGCAGCTTTTGGGGTAACAGAGGATATGTTGGCAAAATTTGATCTTACCATCACGGCATATGACAACTCACGTAGGCAAACTTCAGGGACATTCACAGCAGTGGTGAAGACGGGACCGGTAGAGTCAGAAGTGGAGTTTGTGGTGCTGCCTATACCCGCCAATTTCTCAGCTTTGCTAGGCAGACCATGGTTTCATAAGTTGGGAGGAGTCCCCTCTACACTGCACCAGATGGTGAAAATGCCTCACGAAGGCCAAATTGTGACTATAAGGGCTGCACGGGAGAATCAGGTTTCAGTACTGGAGATAGCTAGGTAGCCGTTTAGTGGGTTTCATGTTGCCATGATAGGCGAAGAGGAGCAGAAGGAAGAAAGCCCCCATGTATTGAATATGATAAAAAAGATGTCATTCCTCCCCGGCGCAGGATTGGGCAAGAATTCTCAGGGGATGCCAACAGCTATTACCACCAAGGGCCAGAAGGATAGAAGTGGCCTAGGATACACAGGTGTGGTAGGGAGTGGTGAGAAGTCAAAAATCGAAATTCCTCATATCTGGAAAACTTTTGTGCCAACAAATGCAGCATGTGCCTATATAGGGGAAGAGGAACCTCAGTGGCTAAATGGAAGAATTGTGCCAGGGTTCGAGGTTTTCAATGATGTCTATGACTGGGACATTGGATCGGTCAAGCTAGCAGAGGGCTTTTGGGACGAGGAAATCATGACCAGTAAGACTATTTGGGACCGTGAGATGCCTGAAGAAGTGATGACTGAGAAAATGGTAGCCGCCCAGCTGAAAGGGAAAGCGAAGGTAGAGGGAACCATGCAGGAGTTGATTGGGGAGCCCCTGAAGAGCCAAAGTGATGCAGGACCGTCAACCGTGGCAAATACGCCAGCAGAGGAGGAAGAGGAAAATAGTTTAGATTTTCTTTTTGCTCCAGAACTTTTCAATGATGTTAATGACAATTTCAATCTTATTAATAAATTGAATGATTTTGCTTACTTGTGTGATGTTTCTGACGATTTCACTATGCATGATCATGATCATCCATCCATATTTGATATTGATTCAACTGATGCTACTCCATTTAATCTTGGAACCATAGAAAACCCAAAAGAAATTTTGGTAGCATCAAATATAACTCCTAAAGAGTGAGAAAAATTTGAGAGAATCTTAAGAAAATATGAAAAAGTCTTTGCCTTGACCTACGAAGATATGCCAGGAATCGATCGGGAAATTATAGAGCATGCCATTCCCACCTATTCAGACCATAAACCCGTTAAACAGAAATTGAGAAGGCTTAGGCCATAATGGGCAGAGAAAGTGAAAGAGGAGATTCGCTAGCAAATCAAAGCCAAGTTTCTAATTGAGGTGCAATATCCAATTTGGTTGGCCAATGTTGTCCCCGTAGCCAAAAAGAATGGCAAAGTAAGGGTATGCGTGAATTATCAGGATTTGAATAAGGCCTGTCCAAAGGATGATTTTCCATTGCCTCATATAGACGTGCTGATAGATAGCGCCGCTGCTTGCGAGATGTATAGCTTTGGAGATGGTTATGCGGGTTACAATCAGATTCTCAATAAAATAATTGACCGAATTAAGACGGCTTTCATCACAGAATGGGGGACCTATGCTTATCGGGTAATGCCTTTTGGCTTGAAAAATGCAGGTGCCACTTATCAGAGGATGGCAACAAAGATATTGCATGACCTGATCCATAAAGAAGTGGAGGTGTACTGGACGATATGATGATCAAGTCAGTCACTAAAGAAGGCCATTTTGAAGCCTTAGAAAAGTTCTTCCAGAGGATAAGCAAGTACAACCTGCGGTTAAACCCTAAGAAGTGTATTTTTGGTGTTAGCTCAGGGAAGCTCCTAGGACACATAGTTAGTCAAAGCGGAATTGAGATCGACCCGGATAAGGTTAAGGCCATCAGAGAAATGCCGATACTGCAGAAGGAGAAGGATGTGAGAAGCTTTCTAGGAATGTTGCAATATATCAGTAGGTTTATTGCCAAGCTTACTTCGATCTGTGAACCGATCTTCAAACTACTTAGAAAAGACCAACCAGTAGTATGGAAAGAGAATTGTCAGAAGGCTTTTGACACTGTCAAAGAATACTTGCTGAATCCACCGGTGCTGAGACCGCCGCGGCCTGTCAAACCACTGATCCTATACCTGGCCATAGAAGACAGCTCTGTAGGCGCTATGATGGCCCAAGAGGACGAATTTGGAGTGGAATTTGTTGTCTACTACCTTAGCAAGAAGTTTTTGGTTTATGAGGTTAAGTACGCGGAAGTAGAAAAGATTTGCCTTGCAGTAATCTGGGCTTCTAAGAAATTACGACATTACTTTCATGCCTACAAGGTACAGGCAGTCGCAAAGCAGAATCTCCTGAGGTACTTGCAAGAGGCCCCGTCCTTACTTGGGAAAATGGGTAGGTGGTTGTTGTTACTTCAAGAGTTTGATGTAGAGTATGTTACTCGAAAGACCATCAAGGGACGTGCAGTGGCCGAGTTTCTAGTAGAACACCGGATTCAGGGAGACTCATACGAGTTTAACTTTACAGATGAGGATGTGACTGCCATCAGAGTTCAGGGTTGGAAATTGCACTTTGATGGAGCCGTAAACAGCAAGGGGGCAGGAGTAGGAGCCATTTTGACAACTCCGGATGATGAGAAGATTCCCTTGGCGAAGAAGTTAAGATTCAAGGCTACCAATAACGAAGCTGAGTATGAAGCGTGTATTTTTGGATTGGAGGCCTTAATAGCCTTAGGAGCAAAGAATGTGGAAGTGTTCGGTGATTCCTCCCTGGTGGTCAATCAAATTCGAGGTGAATGGGCCGTGAAAGAAGAGAGGCTAATGCCATATATCCAGCATTTGAGGGGCCTAAGCAGTCGATTTGAAGTATATACATTCCATTTTGTTCCAAGGGATGAGAATCAATTAGCCGATGCGCTCGCCACGTTAGTATCAATGTGGGATAACCCTGAAGGAGTGGTAATGAAGCCAGTTTTGATTTATAGCTCCGAAAGACCTAGCTTCGAGTCCAAATCAATTATGGAGGTAGAAGTGGCAGATGGGAAGCCGTGGTATTATGATATTATGAACTATCTAGAGAATGCGACATTTGCAGAGGAGGCTACCGAAAAGGATCAGAGAATGATTCACAAACTGTCCACTCAGTTCATCTGCATAGATGGGATGTTGTACAAACGACAAGATGATGGTATCCAATTGAGGTGTTTGGATGAGAAAGAGGCCAAGAGGGTAATGGAAGAAACACACACCGGAGTATGCGGAGCCCATATGAACGGGCTGACATTGGCCAAGAAGATCATGAGGCAAGGCTTCTACTGGCTTACGATAGATAACGATTGCTCAAAATATGTCAAGCAGTGTCAGCTATGCTAGCAGTACGCCGATTTAAGGCATTTGCCAGTGTCAGAGCTACATACCCTAACATCACCTTGGCCATTCGCTGCTTGGGGAATAGACATTATTGGAGAGATCCGCCCTACGGCCTCTAATGGGCATAGATACATAATAGTCGCAATCGACTATTTTATAAAATGGGTAGAAGCGGAGTCCTTCAAGAAGATTGACGCAAGAGATATGGCCAGGTTCATTGAAAGGAATCTGATTTGCAGATACGGACTCCCACATCACATAGTGTCTGATAACGGGGTGCAGTTCATGGGGGAAACCAGGAAGCTTCTTGAGAAGTACGGAATCGAGCACTATAAATCCTCTCCCTATCGACCACAAGCTAACGTGGCAGTAGAGGCTGCCAATAAGAATGTGAAGAAGATCCTAGCCAAGATGGTCCAAACCTACAAAGACTGGGCGGAGAAGCTACCTTTTGCTCTGTGGGGTTACAGAACGACGTTAAGGACATCTACAGGCGCTACGTCGTATTCTCTATTTTATGGGACAGAAGCAGTGCTGCCAGTCGAGGTAGAGCTCAAATCGCTGAGAGTAGTCACGGAAGCTCAGATTCTAGAGGCCGAATGGGCACACCAGAGGTTATAGCATTTGAATTTATTGGATGAGGGTAGGCTGAAAGCTTACTATCATAATTAGATGTATCAGAAGAGGCTGGCCAGATCATTTGGGAGGAAGGTGAAAAAGCATCCGCTGAAGGAGGGAGATTTAGTGTTCAAACAGATGAGACTAGGGGTGCCAGATATCAGAGGAAAGTTTAGACCAACCTGGGAAGGACCATTTATCCTCAAGAAGCTGTTGTCAAAAGGAGCCGCGATTTTGTCGGATAGTGATGGTAATGAATTCAAAGAACCGATCAATATTGATAGACTCAAAAGGTTCCATGGCTAAAGGCTACAAAATAAAAAGAAGAGAATGGAAGCCTCGCGGGTCGAAAACCGAAAAAATGGCGGCCTTGCTAAAATTGGGCGCCTCGTCAGGATGAAAACCGAAAAAAGGCATCCTTGGCAAAATTTAGAGGCATGAGAGAAAATGTCCAATCATGAGAACCCAAGAGGGCTGATTGGAGATAGGAGTTTGATACTATCAAGATTCTAGTTCCATGAATGAATGTAGTCGTGCATAATTGAATCGGTACCAAAATAATCATGTATTTTGAAATCGTACTAAAATGTACACAATTTTGTGAAATGAAATAAGACTTGATTTATTCATTTTTATCATTGTCTAATTCTGCTTTAAAAAGAAACATATTGCTCAAAATGCATGTAAAACTAAATTATGCCCTACTACTACCCTCGCTAGCTAAATGCCTCAGTCGCCGAGTTTGGTTATCAGATGATGGGCTAAGTATCCACCTTTTGTACGCGCTGGTGGAATTGACAGAATGATTCCCGAACGGAGGTATGATAGTTTTCAGTGGAAGCCGACTCCAGAGCTCATGATAGCGGGAAGCAAAAGCCGCAGAAAGGACTCCACCTCGAAAGGATAGAGGGAGTCTCACCACATCCTGAGTCATCCCAAGTTGACGGGAGCAACAGGCCGTAATGTAGAAAGTTGCCTCGCGAAGCCCACATAGGGGAACGCATCCTGAAGACCCATCAATAACTGCACTGGACAAGGGAAGCCAAGCGTGCGTGAAGCTAATATCCTCATCTGATATCTCACTAAATCTGGTAATGCCCTCGTCAGGGGTCCCAGGTAAGTACAGTCGCCGGCGAGGAAGAAAACACTTCGCAGAGTACTGATTAATGACTCTAGGAGGTGGCTCTGACAAAAGCTTCAATTTCTCCTGCAACCAAATCTAAAAGAGGAAACAAAGAAAAAATAAAAGCCAAAGAAAATAGAATAAAAGGCAAAGAAAAGCCACTGGAGTAAGTTGGATTTACTTTAGGCAAAAATTAGGCATAGGGTTGTGTGAAAATCCGAAAGGACGCACTTCCCGCTAAGAAAAGCTAGTGTGAAAATCCAAGGGACGCACTACCTTTTAAAATAAATGACGTACCTGAAGTAATAAGGGACCTCCAGAGAATGAAGTGGTAGGCCCGGCACGAATAGAGTCCAAACCCAAGATAGTCTCAGCCAAAATTAGAGGGGAAGGGGTCAGCCCGCAATGAAAGTCATCCAGAATTCCAAACAGACAGGGGTCTCCGAGCAGTTCCTCTAAGGTCACGACTAGATACTTCATCAGGTAAAAAAGGAAGAGGACACTTACGCTGTATGAGGGAATGTTGGAGAATTCATCCATTGATTCAATCAGAGGTTCCAAAGCAAATACTAGGCCCTGAGGAACTAAACGAGCAGCGTCAGAAGGAGCTATACTTAAGGACAGAGCAATATCCCGGTTTTGGATCAAACCACAGCGATGTACGCAGGGCAAAGCACCAGGGGGATACCAACTCCCGACGATAGCAGCAAGTTCTTCAGGCAGGGGGCATATTTCCTGATAGGTGAACCTGAAAACATGAAAACGAGGATCCCAGAAGTGGGTCGCAGCAAAAAGAAGGTTGTAGTCTATCTTGACTCTTCGTAAAAACCTCAGTCCAGAAAGGGGGGCAAGGGTGTTGTGCTCCCAAATTTGAGCATCGTCTAAGATACGGTGCATTTTGGAAAGAAAAGGAGAATTCATGGCCCAACAGCTAAAGTCACAGTTGCTAAGGCGAATAAAGGAGGAAAAAAGGAAAAAACTAGAGAAAATAGCCTTTTATGAAGCTAAAATAAGGAAGAGGCACGAAATCCAAGAAAAAAGCTGGGTTATATAGTTTTGGTTTACCGACGGCTAGCCCGTCCCTATAATCTGACAGTCAACCCGTCTGTACTTATCCACCTGGCAGGTTTTGCATCTTGCATATCACGCGCATTAATTAGGTAATTAATGAGGGTTAAAAGCAAAATCTGAATAGATAGACGAAATGCCCGTCTGTCGCTACATGAACGGAAAGCCCATCGGTACTTAAATTCTATATAAAGGTGCAGGTACCGACGGGTTGTCACTTTCTTTCCCTTCTTCTTTGCACCGACGCTTTTCCCTTTATTTCCAGCGGTTTCTTTTCATTTTCTTGCACCAGTTGTGAGTCTTTTACTTCTTCTTTCGATTTCAACTTCCAGGTTAGTAAAATCCTTCCATCTTTTGATCATTTTTATTTTATTTTATCATGAGTAATGTAATTTAATCTTCTTCTTTCTTCTTTTGAATTAGTATAATTAGTAGCCTTGTTAGTTAATTGAAATATCATTTGTTTAGTAATAAAATGCATGACTTGAAGCATAGAGTAAATAGCATGCAATTTTTTCTTTTTAATGGGCACAAGATGGATTAACATATATTGTTTAAAAACAATTAGTGATAAATGTATATTTGTTCTCGAGTTTTTTAGATAAGACATGGCTTTAGAAATGCATGCACATTGGAACCAATGCTAGGAAATAGGAAGCAAAGCAGATTTGAGCATGTTGCAATGATTGCTTGGGGCCTGAGGCCTGTCCTTCTTTTTTTTTTTTTTTATGCAGGAGGTTGGGCACACCCTTGTCGGGGTGCTGCCCAAATTTTTATAGCAAATGTGAATATATTGCATTATTGCTTGGGGCCCAAGGCCTGTCCCTTCTTTTTTTGTTTTTTATGCAGGAGGTTGGGCACACCCTTGTTGGGGTACTGCCCATAATTTATCTTATTGGTTTACACACATTCCCGGCAGAATGCTGCCTCAATTTCTAAGCAAAGTTTCATTTATGTCTATGATGACAAGCTAACTGTTTACCTCATTCGCAGGATGCCACCGCGACGATATGCTCCTCACGATGAGCCCGAGCCTCAGGCCCCGGGGTGGACGAGTGATGAGGCTAGACAAAGATATACGGCGCTGGCTCAGGTGCAGTTCCGAGCTAGCCGCTTCATTTCCCGACCATTCCTTGAGGCTCTGGGATGGCAGATGAGGTTGACATTCTGATAGCAGGCGCGGGATGGACAGAGTTTTTGACGCCTACCTTCCAGACTCACCCGGAGATAGTACGGCAGTTTTTTGCCACATTACAGTATGGGGGATATCAGAGATCTGACACAGAGGTGGGTGTCATACAGTTTTGGATCGAGGGCCATCATTATAGTATTACCCGTCAGCGGTTCATAGAGGCCATGGGGCTTCCATTCGGGCAGGATGTCATAGCGCCTCAGAGGTCAGTTAGACGTCAGCATTGGGCAGTTATCGCATTGCCGGGAGTGCCGTATGATCATGATACAGCAAAGAGCACGGTACTCTCATCACAGGCCCTGCGATATGTTCACAGAGTCTTATCTAGCTCATATTTAGGACGAGCAATGCCGCAGAGATTTGGAACTTGTGGGCCATGGTGGTAGGCTAGAGACTTAACATCAGCCATGAGATATTGGTCAACTTGGTGAGGGTATCTAGGGGGACAGCCCCTATAGTGTATGTTAGGGGAGTTATTACCAGATTGCTTCTGAGTTTGGGAGTTCGTCCAGACATCATGGGGCGTGCTTTGGATGAGAACATTTATGTGGATGCTGCGGCAGCTATCACTATGGCTATGATAGTACCGATACCGGGCCAGCCAGAGGCATATAGGCTTCGTACTGTGCATGAGACCAGACGTGCATTCAGCTTGCCCTCGTTAGAGCCAGTGGAGGAGCAGCCTCAGATGGAGGAGCAGCAGCCTCAGATGGAGGAGCAGCCCCATATGGAGTAGCCTCAGATGGAGCACCAGCCTCCCGAGCCTCAGCAGCACCAGGAGGAGCATCTGGGTACGCCCTTTAACGTGGGGATCGAGTTCACCATGGATGAGCTATTCGCTACTCCTTCAGGGCAGAGAGTATAGAGTCCCACTCCGCCTCCGCCATCGAGAGTACATCGGACTGCTCCCCGGGCCCATGAGAGGTTAAGTCCATATGCTAGGGAAGGGGATCCGAGCGCATCTACTTCTATAGCTCCACCTCCAGAGCCGGCACCAGAGTCAGCTCCCCCTCCGTCCTCATCATCGGTTGTCCCAGTGCAGCCAGATTTTGCTGCACTACTGGCTTCTACCTTCGCGTCCTTTGAGCATAGGTAGGAGGAGAGAGATAGGGCCCTTCTCGATCACCTCGAAGAGCGAGATAGAGTCATATTAGAGCGGCTGGATTAGCAACTGAGTATTACTCACGAGCAGGGGAGGCTCATTGACTTTTTGAGGCAGGAGCGGGAGAGGCTTGTGGCTCAGTTGAGGCAGGAGATGAGGACCTCCCAGGATGGGGTAGCCCAGAGGATGGATGCGTCCTTACAGATTGTGGATGAGTCGGTTGAGGCTCTCAGGTTCAGGATTCAGGTTCTGGAGGGTGCCATACCTCCCATTGCCCAGTCTCTTCAGGAGTTCAGGGAGCATACTGAGGATAGGTTGAAGAGTATGGGGACCGCCTCCACAAATCAGACCCTCCGCCTGGGCGACGCTTTTAGAGAGTTAGGGGATCGTCACTAATATGTTGCAATTCATGACAGTATGTGCACAGCCTTTCCTAGATGGGTTTGCTCAAGTCCAGTTCCAGCAGCAGGATCCAGCGAGAGCACAGCCATTATCAGTACTAGTGGTGGTACCCCCTAGATACCAGTGACAGGCCAGAGCCTCGACTGCTCAGCGGGCCGAACCATCAGCCCCTCCCAATCAGCCATCTGCTCCAGATGCGGGACCCTCTGCCTCTTCATCTCGGTCTCAGACAGTTCATATATCAGATGATGATGATGATCTGGAGGAGGAGCTTTCAGACTATCCACCCCTATAGCCCTTCAGGCAGTCATGATATCATTTTTGTATTTTATATTATCATGCTTACATTACATTGTACAAAATTTAACTTTTTAGTGGAAAAGCATTTATGGCTAGCCTATTAAATTTGCATTTTCTTCGTGATTTAACTCTTTTAAAAAAAAAAAAGAAAAAGAAAGAAAGAGAAAAAGGGATAATTAATCATATGATAAAAAGGGAGATTAATCATAAAAAATGTTCACCAATCTACAGTCAAATTAATTGGTACGAGTATTAACGAGGATCTCTTGTAATACAGGAACGTGGTTTTACACCAATTCAAAATTGACCAACAGTCAAAAGGGAGAATAAATAGTTCAAACATCATGTCCTTTGAGATCACATGAAATCAAAAGATCATAATTATGCTTCGGGGGCAGGATGGAGCCGCCAAATCAAAACACACAGTTCAGAAGAACGCCCTGCTCAGGAGAGCAATGATCCGCACTTTGTAAGTCTGGAATAGACTCAGTGCAGCTCAGGAGAGCAATGATCCGCGCTTTGTAAGTCTGGAATAGACTCGGTGCAGCTCAAGAGCGCAATGATCCGCACTTTGTAAGTCTGGAATAGACTCGGTACAGCTCAAGAGAGCAATCATCCGTGCTTTGTAAGTCTGGAGAAGACTCGGTACAGCTCAAGAGAGCCATCATCAGCACTTTGTAAAGTCTAGAGTAGACTCGGTGTAGCTCAGGAGGGCAAACTTCGCGTTTTGCAAGTCCGGAACCGACTTGATGCATCACCACTTCCCCGAGAAAAGGTAAGGACTGCCTCAGGTATGTGTTTCGTTCCTTTCTTCAATAAATTTTGGCTCATCTAGGCACTAGTGCGCGAGTTTCCCCAAAATTGGGGGCAACTGTAGACACCGGGTCTTGAGGTAGTCCAGGTCAGAGTTACTCGATGAAGAGATCAACATTGGTTTTCGGATAAATGGGTGAAATTCGGAGGTTTTCGTCTTTCATGTTTCGCGAGGATTAAAAGCTTTTTCTTTAGTATGGAGTTTTAATAGAGTTTGATAAATTTTGTTTGAAATTGAGAATTTTGCTCCACAGACGGGATTCCCGTCTGTATAGAGGCGCCCGTCCCTACTTGGGGTGATCCCCGTCTCTAGGCGTAGTGGGGACGGACCCGTGGCGGTATAGGGATGCCCGTCCTTAGTACCGCGCCCCGTCTGTAGTTGGTTTTCCGCATGTGCCCTTAGTAGGGACGGCCGTCGGTATCTGCAGGGAAGCCTGTCGGTACGTTAACTGATCAGATCACGCCGGATTGGATAAAATTTAATCTCTTTTCCTTCAAAATGGGGATAAGATTTATTAAAATTTTGAATTTTAAAGTCCTTTTAAAATTCAAACTTTGGGTTGAGGCTTATCTGAATTATTTTCCTAAAATCCTATAAATAGTGGATTAAATTCCATTTTTAGGGGTTAGAAGTTTTGAGAATTTTTGGTGAGAAAAGTGATTATTTTTTATAAGAAAAGTTCTTTGAAGAAAATTTATTAATTTTCTTCGAGAGATCGTTTTTAAAAAAAGGGTTTTGTGAGCAATTTACTCAAAAAATTTTATAAAATCTCTGTTCATTTGCAGAATTTTATTTGATAAAATTTCTTCCAATTAATTGATTCCTCCAAATTTTTCTTACGAATTAAGCAAAATTAAGGTAACGAAATTCATTCATTTCCATCAATACAACTAATTCAAACACTCAATTGCTATCAGATTTTCAAGGGAAGAAAAATAAATCTTCTTTCTCTTATTTTTTTTACTTGATTCTTGCGAAACATACGGGAATCAGAATCATTCGACATTCACCCTAAAAGGTAAAATCCGAGGGTAAACATTCTGGACTAATATTTGTATAATTTTATTTGATTTTCATTAATTTTATATATATATTTTATTATTCTATTTTATAATCTTTTACAAAGAACTGAAAGTTTTTCTTCTAATTGTTTCCCCATACTAGGGACGGCCGCTGGCACAGTACAGGGGGCCGTCCCTAGGCAAACTCTCATGTTTTTAATTTATAAATTTTATCTTTCAACTCATTTCTGTTAGAATTTCTCGTTCTTTTATTTTTATTTTTATCCATGCTTTTGATGCTAACGTGTTTATCCCTATGAGTTATTTTCTGACCATTTGGAGTTAGAGTTCTGAAAGATGGGGGTTGCGTCAGTCTGAGGACTTCCACTCGGGTTCTTTCTTTACCCTTATCTTTTATTCATGTTATTATGGAAATGGTTTTAATGTCGTTAAAGGAAAAAAGGCCAAAAGATTTCTAACAGTTAACTTTGGGATTTTCTCAGAAGTTGTGGACCAATGTCCCGTTTTAGCCAATAAAATTGACGCTTCATGAAAAATCACTTTTTGTAAAAAAATATGCATGGTAGGACCAATGTCCTCATCCCAATGAATACCCCGTTTTATGCATGTGTTGTACTTTTGCAAATGGGAGTTGTATTCCGCTCCTAGTGTTATTGTAATATATTTTTGAATACCTTATTTTGATTTTTACTTCCATTTATTGCTTTTGACGTGAATGACTGCGCCTTAATTAAATGCATCATATGGAAAGTTGGTGAAATAATAAAGTTTAAAACTTAATTATAATATTGATCAAGGTATAAATAAATGAGAAGTCCCGAACTCACTCTGGTCTTTGGGGCTCAAGAGGCGAGAGGTCTAGGACTTCCAAGACACCTCTTGAGTCTCACAAAAAGACTTAAATATACAAATCCTAGGCTCCAGGGGGTAGAGGCTAAGACCTCTAAGATCTCTCTTACTAGCCCAAGATGGATATGTATGCGCCGTCTTAGGCTCGACGAGGCTAGACGACCCTTTCCAATGTTCTATTGGGTGGCGACTCCAAGAAACCTCATTGTTGCCCAAACTAGACGCACTTGTAAATACCTTACAAGTTTTATGAACCCTTCTTGATCGCTCTAAAGTGGGCCCTCGGGAGTCTACGTGGTTCGGCGCGCATCACACCCGCCTTCTCCTTGCCCTTAGGCTCACGTGGAGGCTCAACTAAGCATCAAATCAACAAAACACATAAACACAAAACCCACACTTCAAACCCAAAACCAGAAAGTATAAAAAGAAGAGAAGATGAAGATCTAAATGAAGAAAAGAAGGACAAATGCAATGGATTTACCTCAAATATGCAAAAGGATGATTAATCCCCACCACTAAGCCTTGATTCCAAGATAGGGTTCTTAGAGGAATAGAAAAGGAAGAAGAAGAGAGTAAGGGGAAGAAGAACGGGAAATGGAGACAGCCACCGTCCCCCTACTCTTCTCTTTTCTTTTTCTTTTTCTTTTCCTTAACCCTAGACAAGTGTCACTTCCCTATTGGTGGGATTTGATCACTCACACCCAAAAGACATGCATCACATACACACAAGACACTCCCAACTAATACATACCTTACAAATGTGTGAACACAAATACTCTAGCACAGCCCCACCCTACAAACATATGAGTAACCACACCCAAGTGCAACCCAACTAATTCACACCCTAACACCACACATGCACCCACATGCTAGAAAACTCTTAAATTATGCATTTCTACCCAAAATACCCTCAACACATGCCAAAACTCACATAATGCACATATACAAACATGGCTCATTCTACTAGGGGGCAAACGGGGTGTGACAGGCGTATTCAACTCCTGTTATCAATCAGCCCTCTCGGGTTTTCTTCATTGAATATTTTCTCTCAGCCCTAAATTTTTGCCCAAGACGGCTTTTTTCGGTTTTCATCCTGGCAGGGCATTTATTATTTTTCTCTCTCTTTTTTTTTAGCCTTTGTTATGGGACCCTCTTCAGTCTATCAATGTATATGTGGTTTCTTTGAATTCACCTTCATCACTATTCTTCGGGACAACTGCTCCTTCTAACCATGCCTCCTTTTCAGCACCAAAGGATTCATCTTGACTCTTGTGTAAACTGGCTGAAGTAGTGGGTTCTCTATTTGAAACTTGACTATAAAAGCTCGCATTTTGCCTTCTTTTGATTTTGGATACTTAATTTCTGAGGTAGCTCTCAATGGCTGAGATTGGGTTGCGGGTTGGCCTCAGATAGTTTAGACCAAAACTGTGGTTTTTCTTTTTCTTTTTCTTTTCTTTTCTTTTTCTTTTTTTTTTGTCTATTTCTTTTTGTGAAAGCCCAAAGCTTTATTCGTCTTGAATTTGATAGTCCAGCTTTTGAGACAACATCTTAATGATTGGAGCTTGATTGTGCTTGGCTGCATTGTATGCATCCTAGATTCTGAAAAAGCAAAGGAATGGCTTTTAAAAATTTTGATTACTGTTGGGTTGACAAATTGAAGCAGATTGCCCTGGCATGTCACTCCAGGTCCAGGCAAAGGCCACTCTTTTACTTTTTATTTTTCATTTTTTTTATCTCTCAAATGTTATCTCGCTTCAAGAGTCAGATTGGACGCAACCAAGATTATTACTTTTTAAAACTAAATGAAATAGTGTTTATTAAACTAATGCCTTAATCATGATCATCACTTATGCATGATGTGATAAGATATGATAATGCATATATATGAAAAGCCCATATTATTAAAATAACTAGAGAAACAAGTGCATACTTCAAGAACACACTTTATATAAAAAGAATGACATTGTAACAAATCTAATTCTTTCTTTCTTCCTCCAAGCTAGGTATCAATTCTTGAATGCAGTCTCTTAGAGGACGACAATAGTCGGTTCTATGCCTTGTGTACTGGGGATATGCACAATACCAGTTTGTTCTGTGTCTAGGCTATCCTTGACTTAGGGCAGGCCTGGCTTGCAAGGGTTGTAATTTCCCTTCTTTGATGAGACAGGTGAAGTGCTAAGATAATGGCCTACCCAAGATAGTGAGGTGGCACCTAGTCATTCCTGTGGCTGAGACTTTTGCTGCCCCATCATTGCCCCCGTTACCACTGCTGCTTCCTTTATTTTTGCTCAAGGCCAGGTTTACAGATCTAGCCATTTTATCCAAATGCTCGGCTTCAGCTTTAATGTCTATATCTTTAAGTGACTCCCAGTCTTTCAGTCCCTTCATCTTTAGCCCTTCTCTCAAATATGGGCTAGCATTCCTAATAAATAACCTGATCTGATCTGGGGTATCAGGCTTTCTCTTCATCTCCATTACCCGGTTCCTCCATGGGGTTAGGTACTCATGCAATAATTCTCTCAACTTCTGTTGGAGTAGCTCTAGATCCTTCAGAGTGACCTCCATTCTTGTGCTACAGTCGTACTGCTTGAGGAACTCCTCCGTTAGTAGATCCCAATCTTCTTTTGTTCTCCAGTCTAGTCCATGATGCCAGTCCACTGCAGGACCTGTCAAACTCAAATAGAAGTACTCTAGCTTCTACCTCTTTGTTAACGTAGTACCCTTCATTACCAGGGAGTACTGCTTGATGTGTGCAGTGGGGTCTGATGTATAGTCAAACTTCAGAACATCAGGCATCTTGAAATTCAGAGGGACTAGATCCTCTCCCTCCAACTCCTTATCCTTAGGGTTCATCCTTTTTCCCATCATCAGCATTCAAGACATCACCTAGAACTTTTCCTCCATTTTCTTCCATATGGCCTCCTCTGTTTGAAGTGCCTTACCTCTTACCACTTTCGGTTCTTCATATTCCTCCTCTACATAATCATCTTCTAGCCTATGGGGGCCTCCTCTTCTTTGGCCCGTAGATATGGTAGCCCTCACATTCACTGGTGGTGGACGAACCTCCTCAAGTGGGTCCTCTCTGTCCTCCTCTTGTTCATTCTAACCTCCAAAAGGGGGATTTGGGTTTGGCCTAGTGGGCTGAGCCCTTGCTGCCATTAAATTGCCCATCATGGCCATCATTCTGTTCTCAAATTCCTCAAGTCTCCTACCAACTTCTTCGGCAATCATGGCCAGGGTTGTATCTGCCTCTCTCGGTGAATTGGCTATTTCTAAAAATTTTTATAAATGCCTGTTAATTGCACTGGTTGCTTAATCAAAACCCTATGATAAAGAAGCCGTCAGAACCCTTAAACCAACTAGACAAATGGTCTGTGATGGCTGAAAAAAATAAGGAGTTAGAATGATCCATGAATAGCATGTAATGCATGATCGTGCTATACAAATGATCCTCGATGACTGAAAGATTAAGAGATTACAATGATACATGTGATACATGACATAAAAAAATTTATGCATAGGATGATATGTACATGTGAGAATTATATGCAAAGAATAGGATGTACACATAGGGAGAAAATATTTTTTTCTTTTTTGTGCGTGAATGACACGAATAGGCAATGCAACATCCACAACCACATGCAAACAAATAGATCCTTCTAACCTTATCACTCCCACATAGGAGGTTGTGCGGTCTTTTTCATAGGTGGGCTTGATCCATGGGTTAACAGAGGACCAGTGGATGCGTATAGTGCATGAAGGAAAATCGGCAGCATAACCTCTCTTATCTAATGTATATACGCATGGGTTGTGATCATTGTGTATTTAAGCAGTCCGAATAAATCGACATGGGCCTATCGGGGCATGAAAGCCTTTGATTAGGTGACCAACTGATTTATCTGGGTTTGTCTAATACATAATGGTCCATACAGCAAGCATAGTATTATGGTTCATACCACCTAGGGGAAGTATCTACTTTCATTACATGAGCTTTGGCCAGGGTGATGATAATTTTGGGCTACCTAAGCATGATCTCTGCCAACGGGTCTAGCTGAGCATAGCGACTGGTCGGGTTATCATTTAATATACCATGATGGTACAAGACTTGGGCTAGTGTTTATCCTTAACACTTCCCTACATTGAGTGAACGTAGGGTCATGCTTCGGGAATGCACCGGGTTAAAAGAGGGACCAAACTAGCATAGATCTAAGGCTTTAATGATATGCATTGCAATTTCGAAAAGAGATGAAATTTTAAATTAAAACTCAACTATATGTTTTAATCAAGGTACTTTCGAAGCGAAGTCTCATTTATATCCCAGTGGAGTCGCCACTGTGACGCGCACCGAACCCTCTGGACCGAAAACCCTCTTTTAAGGAGTTTGAGAGAGGTTCATGGAACTTGTAAGACATTAAAAGGGCATCTATTTTGGGCAACAAGGAGGTGTTTTGGAGTCGCCACCCAATAGAACATTGGGAAAGGTCGCCTAGCCTCACTGAGCCTAAGACAATGCATGTGTGTCTTTTTTTAGCAATCGGAGATATTTTGTACACCTCCTTCTAATAGAACATTTGGAGGATCGTCTATTCTCGTGCAGCCTAAAACGATGCATATACGTCTATTTTGGGCAAGCCTGAGATATTTTGGACAGCTCTTTCCAATAACACACTGGAAAGATATCTAATCTCGTAGAGCCTAAGACCATGCAAATTGGGCCTAATTTGGGCAACAAGAGATGTTTTGGTGACCCACCCCAATAGGACATTGAGATCGTCCTCTAACCTCGTTAAGCCTAAGACCAAAGATGGTTCGGGACTTCCCATTTATTCAAACCTTGATTAAGTTATAATTGAGTTTTGAATTTAAGATTTCATTGCTTTTCTCATACAATTTAATGCATTAATTAAAGCACAGATTATTCACGTAATAAAAGCAATAAACAAAAGCAGTAAAGAAGCAAGATTAAAATAGAATAAACGAAAATCCAATAAATTACAACAAAACTAGGGGCGAAATACAACCCCATTGTAAATGATATGTAATCATACAGAAAATGAGGCATTTATTAGGGATGAGGACATTGGTCCTTGCATGCATACTTACAAAAACAATTTTAAAGCATCAATTTTATTTGATAAAAATTAGGCCATTGGTCCCATTTTATTAGTAAAAGTTCCAATTTAATTAGTATAAATATTTAGCCATTTTCATGTTAGCGGAATAAAATAATATTTACATTAAATGGAAATTGAAATAAAGAGAAGTAGGGTAAAAGAATAAATCCGAATAATATTCTCAGATTATCACGGTATCCTCCATTTTTAACATCCCGAATCCAATAAAGAAATAATAAAACTCACAAAAACAAAAATCACGTAAGTGCGATAATCAACAATAAAATAGACATGAAAAGTAAATAATGGTAAGAATCTGTGGAAAATTATCATGAAAATAAAGAAAAGAAGGGAAGTATAAGTGACAAAAGAAAGAAAATGAAGAAAATGGAGGAGGAAGGCCCAGAGATGGCCCATGCCGCATGAGCAATAGGCGTCCTTGGGCAGATCGACGAGCAACAGCCTCAATCCCCTATTTATAGTTTAAGGAAAATAATTCAAATAAATTCAAATTTAAAATTTAAATTTGAAAAATATTTCTGAAATCAGAATTAAACCCGAATGATATGCAGAATATTCTCAAAATCAAATTAGAGATTTGAAAATATTTGAAGAGATTTGGAAGATATAGGAAATCTTGAAAATATATTTGAAAAGATTTGGAAAATATTGGAAAATGTTTGAAATATATTTGAAAAGATATGAAAATCTTAGAAAATTCCATCTGATCTTGCAGCAGCTCAACGATCGACGAGCATCTGTGGAGTACAGACGGGCGTCGATCACGGAGGCACTCTCGATCTTTTAAGCGGCGGACCACTACATGAGAGGCGAGTGCCGAGAGACAGCAGTCACTCATGAGAGGCAGGCGTCACTCATGAGAGGCGGGCATCTCTCAGCGTGAGAGACGGTCTATCGCACGTGAGCAACAGCCATCGCTCGCAGCAAGAGACAGGCCCCTCACGCGAGTGACGTGCGTCGCTTTCGCGAGAGACAGGCCCATCCCGAGCGAGCGATAGGTGTTATTCGTGCGACGGAGACCATCCTTCAGAATGAATGATGGGCTTCCCTCCTACCGATGGGTTTTCCATCGGTGAAGCAAAATCAAGATTTTCTAAAGACAAACTCATCCTGACGCCCGAAAATCTCCTATCATGCAGAAAAATCCTCAATCCTTGTGAATTCGAAGAGCGAAAGCTCATAACTTTCATTCATTTGCCCAGAAACAGGCATTGATATCTTCATCGAGTAACTTTAATCTAGACTGCTTCGGGACCCGGTGTCTACAGACATCCTTCTCATCATGTTCACCACCTGAGAGCTTTCCTATAATGTCATCTTCCTCACCAATCACAACCACATGGAACCCGTTAAAGGGTTGCCTTTCAATCTCCAGTATGGACAACTGGTTCTCTGTAGCTGCTCTGATTATCACTACTTGCCTCTCATGTGGGATCTTAATCATCTGATGCAAGGTAAATGGCACACCTCCTAATTTGTGAAACCACAATTTGCCCAACAGTGCCGAGAAGTTGGCTAGAATGGGGAGGACTATAAACTCCACCTCCGTATCCATTGGCCTAGTCTTTACCATTACCTTGAAGGTCCCAGACGTTTGCCTCCGAGAATTGTCATAAGCAGTGATCGTAAGATCGGACTTGCTCAACATGTCCTCTGATATCCCAAAAGTTGCCATTACCACTAAAGGGCTCACATTGATGGAGGAACAATCATCCACCATGACACAAGCAGTGTGCTTTTTGTTGATCTGGGCTCTTATGTACAATAGGCGGTTATGGTTGCGGCCCTCAGCCAGCAAATCAGCACTTGAGAATACCATATTCTCTCCAGCACTTCCCTTTACTATGTCCAACAACTCTGTACGGGAGATGGCAGTTGCCACTGTAGATTCGCATAGGGCTTCTACCAACTTCTGCCTATCCGAAGGAGATTGTCGCAAAAGATCCCATATTGATATCTGAGCCGGTGTCCTTTTCAGCTGCTTTATTACCCGATCTTCCTCTGGCTCCTTCTCTTTTTGCACTGCCACAGGATCTTATGGCTTCTCTACCTCTAGAACTATCCTTCCTCTTCAGGTCATTGCTCGGATCTCTTTCTCTTCGTCCTCTTCTGAACCCCATGGGTCAGCAAATCCTTCCTCATCAGTATTTTCATTTTCATTTCCACTGTCATTAGTGGACTAACAATCTATTGTTGCCATGGAAATCCCTTCTTCACTTGCCCCCTCAAGGTAGGTGATAGCAACATTTTCTTCACCATATTACTCTCTCAAAACAAACCACTCCGATAACCCTGACTTGATCATAAACACAGGCAGGGGCAAATTATTGTAACCAGAATTCTTCTGGTTGCCTCTCTTCTCAAGATCTGTGATTTATTTGGAGTCAATCAGATCCTTAATTGCATGCCTCAATGCCTTACAATTGTCAGTTGTATGCCTGATATGCTGGTGGTAAGCACAATATTCATCATCCCTGTGCCCTGGTTGTCCTTGGCTTTGGGCAGGTCGAAGTGCTAGAGGTTGTAACTTCCCCTCCTTCATCAACCTCTTCAGCACCCAGGATAGATCCCTCCCTAGGTTCGAAAACTGCCTCTGACTTGCCCCTATTGCTGAGACCTCAACCGTCTTGCCTGTCCAACCGCCACTGCTAGAGCTTGCAGGTCTACTCACTCCTTGATTACCACCGCTCCTCTTGGCATAGGCCTCACTCCTTGCCCTCCTTGCCAAGTACTCACCTTCAGCCTCAATGGCTATTCCTTTAAGGATTCCTAGTCCTTCAAGCCCTTCATCTTCAACCCCTCCTTCAGATATGGGCTGGCATTCCTAATAAACAACTTGATCTGGTTCGAAGTGTCCGGCTTTCCCTTCATTTCCATTACCCGGTTCCTCTAACGGGTCAGGTACTCATGGAACGATTCCCTGAGTTTCTGCTATAGTAGCTCTAAATCCTTCGGAGTCACCTCCATCCGTGTGCTGTAATCATATTGCCTGAGGAACTCCTCAGTCAGCAAATCCCAATCTTCTTTTGCTTTTCTGTCAAGTCCATGGTACCAGTCCACCGCGGGACCTATTAAGCTCATGCAAAAGTATTCTATCTTCTGCCTCTTGGTTAAAGTAGTACCTTTCATTACCAATGAGTACTAATTGATGTAAGTGGTGGGATCTAATGTGCCATCAAACTTCAAGACATCCGCCATCTTAAAAGTCTGAGGGATCAAATCCTCTCCCTCCAACTGTAACGCCCCATTCCCACCCTAATAGTTTGAGCCTTGTGTGGGTGTGATTTTTTATGTATAATTTTGGCATGTGCTATTTTTTTTGAGTATGTGTTATGGTTTAAGTTATGTTTATTATGTATTTTTGGGTTTTGTTTAGGTGTGAGTGTGTGTAGGGGAGTAGGATGTGTTTTAGTAAGGTTGGTTTTGGGTGTATGATATAGGATGATAGTTGGGTGTTTGATGAGGAAGTTCTCCTATAAGGTGTTGACATGTGGCAAGTGGAGAGGATATTTTTAGTGGGAAGAGAGTGTGAGGGACAGCTGTTCTCTTCTGTCCCCTTCCCGTTTCTTCTTCTTCTTCCTCTTCCTTGTTGGTCTATTCCTCTTCTTTCTTCTCTCTTTGCTTCCTCCTAATTTCCCCTTCTAGCTACAAGTTTTGGTGAGTTTTGGGTAGCTCTAAGCTAGTTCGGTATGTGGTAGCTATTTCTTCTTCCTTATCTTCTTCTTTCTTTTGAATTTGGTTATTTTTGGTGTTTGGGGTAAGAGTTTTAAATTCTATTTTGATGGGTGTTTTGGCTCAAAAATCCCTCCTAGAGAGCCTAAGGGCAAGGAAATAGCAAGTGGAAATGGAGCCCCTTGATTGGAGAATAGGAATCTAAGGTTTGGGAATTTCTATTTTCTTTGTGCATTGTATGTGATTTTGTGTTCTTTGTTGAATTGCTGGAAATTGATGAGGCATAATATGTGTATTTGTGTCTAAATGATGTGGGTAATGATTACCTTGAGTTGAGATGTTTGTATTATGAGTAATTGAACCAAGATATGAATTTGTGGTTGAACTTAGAGAGAAATTTCTGGTTTTCTAAAGTGAGGATTTTGATGATGTTAGTTGTGTAATTAAATTATTGAATGTGGTTTGAAAGTTGGGTTTTAGGGTAATTAAGATGATTTGAATGATCAATTTGTGTGGGGTTGAGTTTTAGAGCCAGTTGGAGGTTTGGGTGGTTTTGGGAGTGTGATTTTCTGCATATTTTCATGTAACAGCTGGAAATCACGACTCTGTCACAAGCACGACACTATCGTGAAGTGAATTCAGCCTTCGCACGTGGTCGAGCGTTGGGTTTCTGAGCCACCGCAGCGAGAGCTCTCTGTCGCAAGCGCGACAGAGCACTCGGCTACCGAGCGGATTTTGATAGTTCTCTATTATGAGCACCCGCCTATGTGCGAGCGCGATAGTTTTGGCTGACTGCTCACTGTCGCAAGTGCAAAGACTGCCGCAATCGTGACTTGGGCAAGTTTTGCCTCTATGGTGAGCGCGACACCTCCTGGCTTCAACTTGAGTTTTCGTTTATGCTTTCGAAGTTTAGTTTTCGAACTTGTGATGCTTTTAGAAGTATGCATGGACAATTTTATAAATTATATGAATGTGATTTGGTGAATTATGCATGACCTGCTATAGTCAAATAAGTGGATAGTTAGGGATGCCTAATAGAGCTTTTGTAGCTGCAGCCCCATTATGATTTGGACCCTGATCGGGTCCCCGATCAGATCCTCGCGATCCTTCTGTCTTGGATCTTGTTTAAGATCCCATGCGAAAATGTTTTTGGAACAAAAAGAAAAGAATGATTTTAATACCTTCGGGTATCCATGCATTATGAATGAATTATTGATGCCCTCGGGTATCTATGCGTATGCTCGTTATCCACTGTTTTGTATGAGCAGGTTTATGATAATGTGCAAATTGGGAATAATGTGCATAGTTATGGTCTTTTTAAAGTATATGAATATATGAGTATGATGAAGCAAATGTACCTTCATGTTTGGAATTGTCTAATAAGAATTCACTATTCTGTTTGGGCCATGAGCATGTGACTTTCTGTTGATGCCACTGTGAGTGGTCGTTGTGCATTTTTGTTTTCCCCACTAAGCGTATTCGCTTAGCACGGGTGTTTGTTGGAGATTTTGGGCAGGTTGATCCGCTTCAGCAGGGCCAATACAACTAGGAGAGAGAGAGATTTTGTAGAATAGGACTTTGTACTCTTCTTGTATATGTACAAGCTTAAACTTTTTGTAATGATAACTTTCAGTTGTAAACCTCATTTTGTATTCTGTTTTGATAACCTATATGTATATTATCTTTTGTGCTGAGGCACTTTTGTACATTTGGATATGTAAGGACAGTTATGTTATATTAATAAAGTTCAATATTTTGTTCGGCAGCCTGTTCTTTAGTTGTTTTAAGAAACTTTAAATTACTCTGTATTGTATGAATGTTTGAGATTCTGTCTCTTTTGCTTATGCGTTTGCGTGACAACCCTCATCTATCGGAGTCCTCCTTCCTTTATGAGGAGTGGAGTTCCCTACGTATAGGTGAGGGGTGTTACACCAACTCCTTATCTTCGGGGTTCATCCCCTTTCCCACTGTCAGCATCCGAGACATCACCTCGAACTTCTCTTCCATTTTCTTCCATATGGCTTCCTCCATCTGAGGTGCCTTCCCTCCCATTGCTATAGGTTCTTCATATTCCTCATCTACGTAGTCATCCTCCAACCTATGAGCTGCACCTCTTCTATGGCCTACAGATGTGGTAGCTCCGAGATCTACTGGCGAGGGACGCACTTCCTCTGGGGGATCCTCTCTAGCTGCCCCCTATTCATTTTGACCTACAGGGGGAGTTACTGGGTTTGGTTCAATAGGGGGTTCTATAGCCGCTGTCAGGTTCCCCATCATAGCCATCATTCTGTTCTCAAACTCTTCCAATCTCCTACCAACTTCTTCGACTACCATGGAACGAGTGGCATATATTTCTCTCGGTGGGTTGGCTATATTGCTGTCAATGGATAATTAGGAGGAGGTAGCTTCACTACTTTCCAAGAGTGACTCTGAGTATTCCACACTTTCTGGTAGTTCAAAGATCGGGTTTCTAGCCAATCATCTGCGGGGACCCCTGGACCACCTAGGTGGATCTATAATGGCTGCAAAATATACCGTGTCAGGATGATGCATAAATGACATATGTTGCATGGTCATGCTATGCAGCATCCACAACTACATGCAAGCAAATATATCTTTCCACCCTTGTTACTCCCACACATGAGGTCATGCGATCTCTTTCCTAGGTGGGCTTAATCCATGGGTTAACGGGGAACCCAATGGACGTGTATGGTGCACGGTGGTAAACTGGCAGCATAATATCTCCTATCTAATGAACATACGTATGGGTTTTGATCATTGTGTATTCAGGCAATCAGAATAAACTAGCATGGCCCTATCAGGGCATGAAAGCCTTTGATTAGGTGACCAACCAACTTTATCTGGGTTTGTCCAATACAAAGTGATCCATATAGGAAGCATGGTATTATGGTTCATACCACCTAGGGGAAGTATCTACTTTCATTACATGAGCATTGGCTAGGGTGATGATACTATAGGTCTACCCAAGCATGGTCCCTGCCGACGTGTCTAGCTCATCACGAGTATAACGACCAATCAGATCTCCATTTAATATACCATAATAGTACGAGGCTTGGGCTGGTGATTATCCTTAACACTTCCTTACACTGAGTGAACACAGGGTTGTGCTTCGGGAACCAACCGGGGTTAAAAGAGGTACTAAACTAGCGTAAATGTAACGACCCGATTTGGACCCTAGAAGTTTTGGCTAAATTTTGTCAGATTTTAACAAGTTTAAGAGTGAATCTAGATGTAAATATGTGAGTTACAAGTTGTTAGAGGTATAAAGTTTTGATAGTACTAGTGTGGTTTTTAAGAAGAAGAGTTGTGGACTGAGTGAGGGTTCTGTCGCGAGCGCGACAAGTGTCGCGAGCACGATAGAACACTCCCTTTGGTCGGGTTCTCTAAGTTGAACCCTTTGGGTTTAAGTGATGTGTATCGGACACGTGGTAGCTTGGGAGTGTGTGTAGGGGCTTTGACAAGTGGCAACGTAGGAGATTGACATTTGGCATGGGACTTTTGTTTTGAGTGAATAAATGAAGTGGTAAGTAGCATTAAAGGCTTGTAGGTAGGCTTTTAATGTGAGTTGTTGGCTTAGATGAGGGTTGAGCGGCCACTTTCTAACTATCCTTTCATTTTCTGCTTTTGGGTTCTTGGTCCCTTCTTTCTTTCCTTGTTCCTTGGTTTTCTATCGTGCTCCCTCTTACTTTTCCTTTCCTTCCCTTTTCTTCTCTTTGATTGTTCCTTAAGTGAGTTATTTGGATTGGTTTAAAGAGAATGTAATAAGGTAAGTGAGTATGCTTGATTGAGTGATAGTGTATGTTTAAATTTGTGTTTGGAAGCATGAAATACATGAAGTCTCTGCTGAGGAACTGGGCAACGTGACTCTAACGCGAGCGCGACAGAGCTACTTGTCTCCAGCTTCTCGCGGCCCATTCGGATGGAATCTTCACGACACGTGAAATTCTTCCCGAGTCGTGAAGATTGCCCATTCGGATGGCAGGCCGCTAGGCTGATCGCCCTCTCGACAGGTGAGTTCCATTTGGTAGGTGTGCACAGCTCGGCAGCTGAGCTTGTGCGCAAGTCGTGCATCTCGGCACGACTCGTGCACAAGCAGTGGTGGCCAGCACGAGTCGTGCACCATAGCATTACTCGTGCCAGCCCATTTTCCTACTGTCACGAGTCATGCATCGCGACACGAGTCGCGATAGCCCCGTTTTGGCCAGTAGCGCTGCGGCTACTGTCGTGAGCGCGATGCACGTCGCGATCACGATAGTGAGCCTCCTCCTGCCTGTTCTGTTTTACTTGAAATGTTTTCTTCTCTCTTTTTACCTGACTTCCCAGCATTGGTATAAGTTATATTTTGTATCTTATATAAGGGTGTATTGATATACTAGAGTTATGTAATTAATTAATGATATGATAGTGTTTGGATATTTATTTTGGCACTGTCTAGTGATGATTCTCTTGAGTAAGTGAGTTGAGCCTGAAGGGTCATAGTAGTGGATAGATAAGCATGCTTATAAAGGGTTAGAGGCAGCTGCAACAGTGACCTTAGTTGAGTCTACTTGATGAATACCTAGTGTATTCAATGCTGTTGAGTTAGTTCTCTAGAGTTTATACAATATCCACAGTACCCATATCCACCATATTGAGAATTCAGGTTAGCGTATATTATGTAGTGTACTAGAGATAAAGTAGAGACTGGTATATGTATATGAACATAGTATGAAATGTTATCGATATCGTTTGCCATAATTGGATTTTTGCACATGAATGGGTTGAAACCCGGGGGCCCCAAAAACCCGCTTTTAGGGATTTCGAGAGAGGGTCATAGAACTTGTAAGAACTACAGGGGCATCTATGTTGGGCAATAAGAGGTGTTTTGGAGTCACCACCCAATAAAACATTGGGAAGGTTCGTCTAGCCTCACTGAGCTTAAGACAGCACGTACGTGTCTATTTTGGGCAACTAGAAATATTTTTGAATTCCCATTCCAACAAGATGTTAGAAATGGTTCACCTAATCTCATAGAGCCTAAGACAAAACATATGAGTCTATTTTGGGTAACAAGAGATATTTTGGAATTCCCTTCCTAATAGAACATTAGAAAGGTTCATCTCATCTCTTGAAACCTAAGACAATGGACATAAGGGCCTATTTTGGGTAGTAGGAGATATTTTGGAATCCCCTTCCTAATAGAACATTGGAAAGGTTCATCTAACCTCATAAAGCCTAAGACTAGAGAGAGAACGGGACTCTACTCTTATTCATACCTTGGTTAAGGTCATAATTGAGTTTTATACTTATGATTTCATCCCCTTTCTCAATCAATTCAATGCAATAATTAAAGGTCAGATTAATCATATACGAAAGCGATAAAGAAAATCAATAAAATAAATTCAGAAATAAAATAGACAATGAATATAATAATTTTCAACAAAACTAGGGGCGGAATACAACCCCCAATATAAATGAACGGAAAATAAACAAACATACATAAAAAGGGGATATTTGTTTTGGGGTGAGGACATTGGTTCTCGCATGCATACTTAGAAGGAACAATATCAAAGTGACAATTTAGCTAGGAAAAATCAGGACATTAGTCCCATTTTGTTTAAGAAAGACCCCATTTTTTTGTAGAAATCAATTGCCATTTTTTGTATTTACGAATATAAAGACAACATTTATAATGAGTTGGAATTTGAAAAAAGTAAACTAAAAAGAGAAGTAGGGTAAAGAAAAATAAACCAAATTGGCATCTCCGGACCATCCTAATTGGCTCACTTTTCTCAGCACCCAATATTCAGTAAAAGTAAAAAAAACATACTCACAAAGAATGAATAACATGTTAGCAGAATGAGAAAATAGAATAGTAATGAAAAGAATGAATAGAAGTGAAAAAGGAACAAACAATCTAAATAAAAAAGGGAAATAAATTGTCTTTAGAACTTAGAAATCAAAAGATTTGAAGAAAAAGGAGTAAAAATCAACAAAAGGGAAGAAAGAAGGACTAGGGATGGCTGGACCGCCCGAGCGATGGCCGTCCCTACAGCGATCAGCGGGCAGAAAGAATTCCCGCGACGGCCCGTCGCTCGCTTGAGCGATGCCATCGGTGGGGCCTTTAGCCCTTCGGTCGACACCAAACCACAAAAAACTCAATTAAAAACCAATTTTCCACATTTTAACTCATTTTTCATGCAATAAAAAGGTTAATAAAATAAATAAATCAATAAAATGGGCTAATCTATAATGTTTACCCTCGAAAAGTTGATTCTTGGAAGTCGCGTGAAGTTCGCCTGAACTCGAAAGAACTAATTGACCAATAAAAATGTTTTAGGACAATTTCTTTACTAAAACTGCTTTTTCCTAATGATTTGAAATTCTAAGAAAACAAACGAAGAGAAAAGAATTTATTTCTTTTTCTCGATTCCGATTTTGTCCTTTTTTTATGATTTCGAATCTGAAAAGGAATAAGTCGAGGAAAGAAAATTATTTTTACTTTCTCAAGCTTTCCTGATTCGTTTCAAATATTTTTGTTTTTGAAAGAAAAAAATGAAAAGAAAAAATCCTTAGATTTCTGAAAAGGGTTTAACCTCCCGAATTGCCAACCCCAAACCTCGATTCTCAACCTGCTATTTACAACCTAACTGACGATAGGATGGAAAATTCAAATCTTTTCAAAATTTAAATTAAAAATTCAAATCTTTTTAAAATTTAAATTGAAATTCAAATCTTTTTAAAATTTAAATTATCTTTAAAGATAGATATCAAATCTATTTGAATTTAAATTAGATTTTAGAAGATAAAATCAAATATTTTTGAATTCAAATTAGATTTCAGGATACAAAATCAAATATTTTTGAATTCAAATTAGATTTGGAGATAAAACCAAATCTTTTTGAATTCAAATCGGATTTTATAAGATAAAATCAAATCTTGGATATTTATTTTAAAGATAAATAAAAAGAAAATTAGATTTTATCCACAAATGCACTGCCAGGGCCTGACCGAAGGGCGTCGGTCAGAGGGGCACGCTAGTCATTTGAGCGGTGGGCACCCACTCGTGCGAGGGACAAGCGTTCCTTGCATGCGCGAGTGATAAGCACCCGCTCACACAAGCGACGAGTGTCGCTCGCCTATGCGAGCGATGGCCACCCAGTCACGCTAAACGACGGGCGCCGCTCGCTCGCACGGGCGACAGGCCCTACGCGCAAGAGTGATGGCCGTCATTTAAACACAAGCGACGGGCACTCATTTGACCGACGGCCGTCGATCAACCCAGAAGAATAAAATTTTAAATTTTCTTAAACTAAAAAATTCTTTTTCGACAAGAAAGGATTTTTGGTCACCAATATCCCTAAAATTTGTGAATTCCAAGGGCGACATCTTACGACTTCACTCCTTGTTCCATGGAACGGGTACCGATATCGTCATCGGGTAACTCTAATCTGGGCTACCTCAGAACCCGAAGTCTACACCTGGGTTAATATTATGGTTGACCCTATGGACTTAGCTGCATGCTTTAAGAAGTTTTAAGGGTTTATGCGTATGATAATTTTAATTGTGTGGTTTGTTTGAGTTTTGAGGAGAAAAGAAGGATTAGAAGAGAGAATTGCTAAATTCACCATAAAAGAGTGACAAGTGGATGGTGGGATGAGGAGAGAGAAAGGAGGATAAGCTTGGCTTTAAAAGCCAAGAGAGAGAAAATGTGAGGGAGAGCAAAACGGTTGCAGACACCAGGTCCCGAGGTGGTCCAAGATCAAGATTACCTGATGATGAAAATAAAGACCGATTCGTAGGCAAGAAAGTAGGGATTAATCATCTCCTTATCAAGTTATTTTATCTGTCTCAAAATGCTTTTAAAATTTTTATTTATTTTTTATTTTTATTTTTATTTTTATTTTTATTTTTATTTTTATTTTTATTTTTATTTTTATTTTTTGGAAAAAAACAAAAGGTTTTTCAGGTTTGCATGCAGAAGGCGCACGGTGCCATCTCGCCGGGGGAGGAGGGCGCGAGTGGGGCGCTACCCCCTACCGTGCGCGCCTGCCAGGCCTCTGTGCAGGCGCGGCCTGCGTGGCCGCCAGGGCAACCCCGCAAGCGTGACCTGCGAGCACGTGAGGCTGCCCCTCTCGCAAGGGCGCCCCTACGCGCGGGCAACCACCCAACATTTGCGCGCTAGGCGCCCCTCGATAGGCCACCCCTTCGCCTCTGTGCCTCCTTCTGATGCACTGGTTTGTCAAATTTTGGATTGGAAAAGCTTGTTTTATTTCAATTTTCATGCAATTTTTGGGGGAGGAGGAGAAAAAGGAGATAGATCCCCTTCCTTTTTGGAGGGGAGAGACTTGGATTTTTTGAAAGATAAGAAAAGAAAGAGCTTTCAATAAAAAGGGAATGGGGGGAAAGGATTTGAGAGGATTGATTTTTGAAAGAAAAGAAAAGAAGAGTTTTTTAGAGGAGAAAAAACGTGGGTTTTCCTTTGAAGAAGAACCAAGTTTTCTTCAGCAAATATTTTTCTTCTTTAATTTTTTTTATCTAAAAATGTTTGTTGAGATTAGATTAACTTGAGGAAGGGAAAATTAATTTTCTTAGCCTGGGTTTTCTCATCAAACAACAAAAAAATCTTTTTTTAAGTTTGGTGTTCTTGAGTGTTTTTTAGACAAAAACTTATGATTTTCTTAAATCTTTTTGAGTCTCTTTTTGAATCTTGACACGGAGAATGGATTGAGACATTTTACTTCCATATTATCTACTCTGAGGGTAAACATTCTTTTATCCATTTTATTATCTCGTTTTATTTTATTTTATTTATTTTGTTTTATTTTTCTTGCACAAATAAATACATAAATAATGATTTGATGAATATGTGTTTTTGAAGTTGAGATTTATTTTTCCAATCTCTATTTTTTTTGGTTTGAAAATGGATAAATGCATATGATTTTAGTGTGAAAAATTAGATCTATTGTTTCGTGTTTTTTTGTATGATTTTTTATGATAATCTTTTCTTTTCCGTGTGTAAATCTTATTATTTTTCGTTGCATGTTTGTGTGCTTTCCCCATTCATCTTGTTTATTTATCTAATTTTACTTGCATATTATTGTCATTTATTATTATTATTATTATTATTATTATACTTTTGTATAGCTAGTTTTTGCATCACTATATTAATATGTTTAATTTAACTCACTTTATTTTCTACTTATGTATTAATTTTACTTTACATTTCCTTTGTCTCATTTTTATTTCATTGATTTTAGAATTATTACTAATACTTTTTATTATTATTTTTTATTGGGGGTCTAAAATGTCGTGTCATTTATTTGAGCGTCTTCGTGACCAAATAGAGGGGTCACGACGCATAGGAGACTACGTCATTTTTGGTGAGACCTTACTTATCTCTTGTTTGAATGATCGTATTCGTATGAATAGAATAATTTTATTTTATGCGCGTGTTAGATAAAAAATTACAAAAATATTTTTACGACTAAATCGAGAGTTTTATTAATAAATTAGGACCAACGTCCTTGATTTTAGTCAAGGAATGCAAAATATCACGAATCAAAATGAAGAGTTAAACTTTCTCAAAATGGGAGCAATTCGTCCTGATTTTCAAGAAAATAGCCGAAATAATTCTTCGATCCCCTTTTAAGTGAGCATGCAGGAACCAACGTTCCTAAATTGAATTAACATCCTAATTTATGTATGCTACCCTTTTGGTTGATTTGGCTTGATTGTTTAGCTTTATAGATATATATCCTATGGGACCTTGTAATTAATTATTTTTCGGGCAATTGTATTTAGCTTCGTTTCATTTGAGGATTGTATTCCGTCCCAATTTCCATTTTAATTTTGTTTAGCATTTTTTTCATTTGGGGGATTGTATTTGTCCCAATTTATCTTTTGTAAATGGTGTGGCTTTGTGTGTTTACCACTTTATTTACAGCTTTCTTTTACCGCTTTCTCGATGCTTGAATTGTGCTTCTAATAAATTGCATTAATCGTGTGAGATGAGAGATGAATTTTATAATCTAAAAACTCATTTATAATTAATCAAGGCATAAATAAGAGTGGAGTTCTGAACCCCTCTCTGGTTTAGACCATAGAGGTTAGATGACCTTTCCCAATTTCTTGTAAATTGGATGGCGACTCCAAGATACCTCAAAGGTACCCAAAGGTTTCATGAGGCTCGATGAACTTCACCAATGTTCTATTGGGTAGAGATTCCAAACTATCTCATATTATCCGAGATTAAATGATGTGAACCATCTCTCGAGCCCTAAAAGCAAGCCTTTCGAAACATCATAACTGCCCCACATTCTTCTTCTTCTTCTCCTTCCTTGACCTAAAATCATCCCTCAAGTTGCTGTAATTTTTGAGTAGTTTTGGCAATTCAAGATTTGATCAGGTAAGTGAATAGTTCTTTTCTTTCTCTTCTCTTTCTTCTCTTCTTCTCCCTGGTTGTGTGGTGGCTATATGTTTTGATTTTGAGTAATTGGTGTTGTTGGTTTGAGTTCTTCAGAAATTCCTACTAGAGAAGTGAAGGGGAAAGAGAAAGTAGGCGGAAGTGCTGCTACTTAAACTTTGAGGAGTTTAGGAGCTAAGGTTTGGGATTCTTATGTGAATTTGATATAATTGTTGCTTTTCTATTATTGATTTGATTTTGGTATAATTGAGATATGAAGTGTAACACCCCCTACGTTCCCATTGGAAGGACGCCGGAGAGCGCTACCGACACTCCCTCACACACAAGCGCATATGCACTAAGCGGAAGTATACATTCATACATAAAAACATACGGAGATACAGCGAAAATTAAAATTTTAACGAAACAGTAGCTGAACATACAATAACTCACATACATACATACATACATACAATCATTTAGCGGAAGCAGAAGGCGAAAGATAGAACGAAAAAATAATTGAAACCTTAATTATAATAAGATCCTTTCATACACTTACATATACATAAGACTAGAGAAAAATAAAAGCCAAAATACAGAGGTTGAGCAAAATACAAAACTCCTAACTTCTATGTAGCCGACCTTGCAGATGCGACTCGAACCGGACCATACCTGCCACCTGCACGGGAAAAGAACCCGTGCTAAGCGATAACGCTTAGTGGGGAAACACACAAGAAATATGGGTGGCCATTCACAATGGTCACCAAGGCATAACACATACAAATGGCATATGCAGACATTCATAACACATATAATATTATACTTGCATTTAATAGCCGTGCGTTTAGAGGATCATATCCACATTCATATAAAATCATTCAATAGTCAATGTGCATTTTCATGCAAACTAGATCACATGCTAATCCATAATAGTTAACAGTATAAGATCACATTCGTATATATACTAATTCACATGCTTATAACCACAAATGATTATATTCAAATGCAGTCACAATACGGTATGTTTGAGTCACATTTAACACATTCGGAGATTCATAATCACATTTGAATTCATAACTGATTCGCATGACTGAAATCTTACACATTCAGATATCATATTCTCTTATTCACATCAGACAAAGCAAACCAAAATACCTGCTGACTCAAAATAGTGGATAACGAGTATACGGACATCACCTTACGGGTGCGAATTGAATATCAATTTCATTTTCACATTCAAAACATTTTCATTAGGAACCTTAAATAAGATTCAAACACATTAAAGGGTTCGTGAGGAACCAAACAGGGAACCTGATCAAGGTCCAAACGTTCAAAGGGCTGCAGCTAAAAGACTCTATTAGGCATGCCTAACTATCCACTAGACTGACTCTCGCAGGTCGTGCATCATTCAAATCATGTGTCAAATCAAACAGTATATAAATGTCATCATACTTAATCCAGAGTATAGTAGACATATAAAGAAATTCATATTATCAACCATGTATCATACTATTCGTATTACAAAGCATACAACATAAGTCCATCTACATGTTTTAGCACTATTCAATATTCTAAAATTTATCAGAGTCAAATATGGAAACATTATCAGGCCAATCATTAACTTAACATTCAAACTTTACTTTTAACAACTAACCACTCATTACAAAAACAGGGTAGGTCACGGTCACAACCAGATTGGTTGTCACCGTGACATACCAAAACTCTCGGCAGAAAGCACTCTTGGGGTACCTCACGGTGGTAACCCATTAGGTTGTCACCGTGATATACCCACTGCCCAAAACAGAATGCTATTTCACACACTTTATCATATCGTTCATGCCGACTAATTGTACAGTTATATAAATGCTTACTTACCTGGTTTGCCACATTATGGGTCTCCATTAAAAGAGGAATTCATAAGCTAAAAGCATTAAATCACATTTATCATTATCATATTATATAATCACTCAAATATCCACATGAACCATAATAGCATCAAAGATATCTTGCGTACAAATACATTCTAATAATATTTATTATCAAAGCATGCATCATATGATATTGTTAAGCAATTACTTCAATCGCACATTCACTACCCATATCCCATATATCTATATATATATATATATATATATTTTTAAGCAAACTCATTTCATGTGATGTCTTTCATGCGTATATAACTTAGATCTTAATTCATACCTATGTATACTTGTTCATATCATACACGTCTATATAGATTAAAGTATTATAATGCTCAATAATGTCATTAAACTTGACTTGATTCTAATACATACAATTACACATCATTACTTCATTAGTTTGCTATTAATCTTAATCCTATTCATGTTTATTTTCCATGTGATAACTATTCTTATACTCATTTAATAGTCCTAAACATGCATCGGATGGATCCCAGAAAGTTTCGGTGCAATACGGGTTCAATTCGGGAAGAAAAACACATAAAATGGTCAAAACGGAAGGGGTCATGGTGGTAATGAATTCATTGTGACTGTGAGGTCCAAAAATAAGCATTCTGCCTTCTCTGGGCATTGGTCACAGTGGCAATGAATTCATTGTGACCGTGACATACCAAAAATTTGCAAAACAGAAGCCAAAACTCAGGACTGCTTCACTACACGTTTTTGTTCAGCCTAAATCGACATGTAAACGGCCTTTTTAGGAAAAAATTCCTCTTAACATTTGTTCCCTAAGATGTTAACTTTATAATGAAATAAAGTTCAGATCAATTGGACATCTATAGCTTCAGATATGATCTAAACAACCTATAGTGCTCCCCTAAACCCGGCCAGAGAAGATAGCTCTATTTTTTGACCACTTTTGGGACACCTAGAGTTAAAATTAGCTCAAACTTATTTCTAACACATTTGTAGGAATATATCTTAGTTTTCCAACGGCACTGGTTTCATACCATTTGGAGTTCTAAAACTCCCAATAAAGCTTAATAACCGAAGAAAAGTCAAGTGCATTCTAACCTAGTTTTTCACCCAAAATCCTATTCACATGCACAAATGAACAATTTAAACCAACACTCACTACCATCAACATATATCATCAACAAAACATTCAAGAAACTTATATCACACATGAATATACTAAAATTCATATACATAAAAGAGAGTTTCCCAAACCTCTATGAAGCACAACCCACTATCCTCTTCAAGCCTTAATCCTCAATCTTTTCTTTTGTCCTTCTTTCTCACTTCAATTACTTGCAAACAATCAAAATACTAACTCTATTAACCAAAGCAAAACACCCACAAAATTCATCAATCCCGTGAGAAGGAGAAGAAGAAGAAACCCAAACAAACTTACCTCTTTGTAGCAACTCAAATCTCAACCCTAGCTCCTAGATTGAAAAATAGCACATGCAAATGAAGAAGGCAGAAAATGGAGATAAGAAAGAGAGGAGAGAACGTGAGAGAGGGAGAGTAAGGAAGAGGGCAAATCTAATGGCTTCTCCAAGAAGTCAAAAATTTTGTCTTTACTCTCTCCTAAACCCAAATCACACTAAATGCTCCCACCTAACTCTCCACATGGCAAGCTCCCATTGGACAAACAAACCACTTTTGACTTTCATGCTCCAAAGTACCATACACCACTCACACACTAAATGATCCTTTAAATCAATGCTTTGAAATATTTGGTACCAAAACACAACACACACCAAATAATTGCTCAAAAACACTTTACATCCTTGGGTACAATACACACACTTCACTAGATTAAACCACCACAAACACCCTACATCCCTACACCACAAGCACACTCAATAATTTCCCTCACTTAACTTATTTAATTAATTATTTTATAATTAAGTCCTTATCATCAAATTTCCTCATGCACAAATTACCGAAATACCCTTCACTTATCCGACTTAGCTAGTCAAATCCGACTAGGCCCGATTTGGGGTGTGACATAAAGTGTGTTTGATTGCATATTTGAAGTGTGTTTTAATGGTTATGGTATGGAAATTGGAATTGGAGGTAGAGTATAGAATTTGGGAGTGATTTATGTAAAAATGGGAATTTTCTGGGTTTGAAGCCTCGTGATTTAAACTATTTCTTTTGCCTTTTAGTCACTTTTTTTAAGTGTAAAACCTAGTTAATATGATGGGTATTACGTTTTGGTTGTCTTGTGATGATTGTGTTGAAGTTTTAAAGTTAATTACATGTTTTTGGGAAGGTTTGGTTTGAGGTGAGTTGTGTAGATCGGTAGCAAAGCATGATGCTTGACTCTATCGCGAGTGCGACCTATGACATGAGCTTGACAGAGATATCGGTAAACTGATCTTCTGCCAAGGTGTTCTCTATCGCGAGCGCGACAGAGAGTTCGATAAGCCAAACTTTCGCTGGGTTGCTCTCTGTCACGAGCGTGTCTGCATGCGCGAGCACAACCGAGGCCTTCTCACTTTCTATCGTGAGTGCAACCTTGTGTGCTAGCACGATAGAGGTAGTCCAGCTCTCTGTCATGAGCACGACTGATAATTGCGAGCACGACCTTTGGTGCAATTTGTCTCTATCGCAAGCATAACTATGGTCGCGAGCGCGACCCTCTCCTATGCTATGAATGTTCATTGTTTGATGTACTTTACATGGTTTTTCACTTATGATTATTTACGATTCAATGTATGAAATATAATATGTATACCATGTAAGTCATAATTGAATTATTAAGCTTAGCCTGCAATATTCACGTTGTGGATAGATAGGCATGCCTATAGGGTTCTTTTACTGTAGCCTATGCATTTCTTTGGATCCTAATTAGGTCCCTATGCATTTGAATTCTACTGGAATCCTATTATTGGATCTTGCTTAAGATCCTTATGCATTATTGTTCGAAAAGAGAATATCTGTTTGTACCTACGAGTACCTATGTGTTTACCCATTATCCACCACTTGGAGTTTGTAGGCATAACTTTGTGTATGAATATGAAATGGAATCATGTGAATTTATGAAATGAACTCACATATATATACAAAGTGAAGTTTATTATTTGATGAATGCAAGTTATGGTTTAAGCTTATGATGCTTTATTCATATGTATATGCCATGTGTATGTGAATTGCATTAACATCCACTGTGAGTGGTCGTTCATCTCTTGTTTTCCCCACTAAGCCATTGAGCTTAGCACGAGTATTTCATCCGTGCATGTGTGGAAGTGATAGGAGGTTTTAGGAGGACTAATCTACAGCAGCCAAGGCGAACACAATAGGATGGATTTTTATTAGATGTTTGAGCTTTTGGATAATTGTAATCTCTGAATGTAAAGTTTTTGGTATTGTAATAATTTTGTAATATGCAAACTGGGATTTGTACTTATGTAAACTTTGTAATGTTTCCAGTTATGATTTTTGTAAAACTCTAATTTATATATATGTAAAGACGGTTTTGTTACAACTCAGCTATGTATATATTTTTGTATAGGAATGAATGAGTTTGGCAATTTCAGTTTGATTGGAGATTGATATCCCTTCGAATGAGATGTATGTGAAAGAAAATTTTTATTAACCCCGATTTTGTATTTGTATATGAAAGTTTGTACAGTTATGCATGTGTTATAATGATTGTGTTCTACATGTTTTGGTTATGTCTGTAAATGCCCTTGCCTATAGGGGCACTAAGCTCTCTATGTAGGATGAGCATCCCTACATGTAGTTAAGGGGTGTTACAAGGAAGGTCCATTTGTTCTTAAGAGGTTGTTATCCAAAGGAGCGGCGATTCTAACGGATAGTGATAGAAATGAGTTCAAAGAACCGGTCAATATCGACAGACTCAAGAGGTTCCATGGCTAAAGACATAAAAATCAAAAGAAGAGAATAGAAGTCCCGCGAGTCAAAAATGAAAAAATGCGGCCTTGCTAAAATTGGGCGCCTCGTCAGGGTGAAAATTGAAAAAAGGCATCCTGAACAAAATTTAGAGGCTTGAGAGAAAATGTCCAATCAAGGAAACCCGATAGGGCTGATAGGAAATAGGAGTCTGATGCTTACAAGATCCGTTTTGAGATTAAGTGTGATTTTGCATTCTGAATCTATATTAAATAATGATCATGTATAGTAAAATTATACTGAAATGTACACAATCTTTGCAAATATATAAAGCAAAAGAAATTCAACTCATATATTCATTATCTTCTAGTTCTTTTATAAAAAGAGAAACATTGTTCATTATTGAATGTATGTAGTCTAGTAACTATGCTCTGCTACTCCTCTCGCCTGCCAGACTTCTAAGTCGATGGGTCCTGTTATCAACTGTGTGACTAAGCACCCACCTCTTGTAGGCCCTTGTAGAAGCAAAGGTGCAATCTCCAATCTATGGTGTAACAGTCTTTGCAGGCAGCTGTGTCCAGAGGCTATGGTACTTAGAGGTGAAGGCCGAGGATAAGGTGCCCCTTTGGAAAGATAGGGGATGCCTCACTACATCTTGAATCCCTTTGAACTATCGAGCACAGTGAGTGGTAATGTAAGAGGTATCCTCATGGAGCCCACACAATAGGACACATCCTGAAGAACCATCCAGAGTCATAGTAGAAATGGGGAGCCAAGGGCACATGAAGATGATATCCTCATCTGCCACCTCGCCCAATCTAACAGCACCATTATCGGGAGATGCAAACGAATACAACCGCTTCTGGGGAAGGAAATGCATCAACGAATAACTGTTGATCACCCTAGGAGGTGGCTTTAGTAGTAGCTTCAGCTTTTCTTATAGCCACACCTGAAAGACACGAGGGATTAAAAAAAAGGCCGTTAGAGATGAAAACGTAATTGGCTCTCTAAGCAAAAGTTAGGCCAAAAGGCAAGGTGAAAACCTGAAAACAGGCAGTCTGTCCTACAAGAAAAATAAAATAAAATGAATAAAAGCCGCTGAAATGTGTTGGGTCCATTTCAAGCAAAAATTAGGCACAGGGTTATGTGAAAATCCCCAAACGGATGCATTTCCTATAAATAAAAGTTAGTGTGAAAACCCATAAGGGACGCACTACCTTCAATAAATGATTTCCAATACTCAAAGCGATAAGGCGATTTGAATATCCTCCCATCAGCCAAATAGTACAGAGTGCAGGACACGAGTTTGAGTCTTGGGGGCAAAACGTTGTGCCGCTCATAGCAAAAAACACATGCTTGTTGACTAAGGGGCAAAGATGCGCACCAAACGGTTCTTCTGAAAAGCTTGTGCGTCAGAGTTTGTAAGCCAATATGATACTCTTCTAGATCATTAAGGGCATCAGAATGTATGAGCAGTACCCTCAACGAATTCCTTAACCACTTAGGATGTGGTCTATCCCTTTTTGCATCTCATGTGCGTCTTGCATGTACAATATTTTGCATATCTCTTTGCACAACTTTACACGTGCATAGCCTTTCACGATGCCTAACATACATTCACACATGCATGAGCTTTGTATATATCTTGCATATGAAAATCTCCACGCATATTTCATGTACATAATTTCTGCATACATGTAATACATAATTCTTTGCACATGTTTAGCATGCATTTCACAAGCACATATCACATGCATTTAATCATTTACACATATAGTTGTGTTCACACAATTTTTGTACATTAATCCTTGGCATGTATTGTGTGTATATAGCTTTGTGTATATATTTCACATGCGTAATTCCATACGCGCACACACAATCTTTTGTCTACATTACTGTGATGCGTGCTGAACCTCGTGGCCTCCCGAGGGCCCACTTTAGGGAAATCAGGAGAGGTTCATAAAACTTGTAAGGTATTTACAAGTGCGTCTATTTTGGGCAACAATGAGGTTTCTTGGAGTCGCCACCTAATAGAACATTGGGAAGGGTCGTCTAGCTTCAGCGAGCCTAAGACGGCGCAAACATATCCATCTTGGGCTAGCCAGAGAGATGTTGGAGGCCTCAACCTGTAACACCCCAAAGTGGCCCTAAAAGAATTACAGAGTTTTGTTCGAAAAAGGTTAGTTTATGTGCGAGAGTTCTGTCGCGAGCGCGAATAGTATCGCAGGCGCGACAGAGCCCTCCAGCGATTTCTGAACTTCAGCTGGTTGGTGCGGGCGTGAGCGTTCTGTCGCGAGCGCGACAGAACCCCCTCGCGAGATGTGTGCATAAGTGGGACTAAGAGACTTGGAGTTGTAGGGAGTTGACACATGGTATCATAGAAGAGTGACAAGTGTCATCGTAGAAGAGTGACAAGTGGCATCATAGGGTGTTGACACATGGCAACTTGAGAGGGTGACACTTGGCAAGAGATTTAAGTGTGGGTTATAGGAAAGTTGTAGGGGAGTGACATGTGGCAAGACTAAATAAATTAAAAATGAAATTAAGAGTCAAAGTGAGATATACATGAATTAATTAAAGTAAGTGGGCATTTATTTGAATAGTAAATGGAGGATGAGGATTGACCATTTGCTTCTTTTTTTCTTCTTTTACGTGAGTTTTGGCCCTCTTATTCTTTTGCTTTAGTTTCTTTTTTTTTTGGATCAGCCGATCACCTTGCTTTGCCTCTCTCTTGTTCCTTTTCTTTTTCACATGCTTACTTCTTTGAAAGAACCATTTGAGGTGGCTTATAGAGAGCATCATAAGACTTGATTAGATCTCTTCAGAAGGTTAGCTTAATTTGTTTTCCGATCTGACCTCCTTTTTCTCTTTGTTTTTGATTTAAAGTGAAAAGAGGGTTAACCTAAGTGTTTTGGTCTGGTTTTGCATGAGAGTTATGGACAAGGGAAAGGAGAAGCTCAGAATCAATTAGAGAGAAGCGGTTAAGCCACCTAAGGTAGGGATCGAGTGTGATTGTGTTAATTTCGCATGTGTTTACATGAAAAATGCTTGAACAAAGACATGTGGAAATAAAGAGATGCTTGTTGAGCTTTAATGAGCTCAAGATGTTCATTTTGATTGCTTGCAGTGTTCATGACATGAGTATATATGTTTATAAGTATGTGAATTGATCAAGAGAGTGTGTGTGTAAATTATAGAGTTTGATTTGGCAAATTCTGCTTATTTGTCATTTGACCCCTGTGTAATGTTTTTGTCATAAGTATAGTTGTAAACGTCTAAATTGAGTGATTCTTGATCCATTAGAACACTGACTTATATATCTATAAATGTCACAGAAATAAGCTTGAGCAAATGCTTGCTCTAAGACCCTAAAAATTGGCCGAAATAGAGGTGTCTCTACCTTGGCCGGTTCATTTGACCAGTTCAGATTATGTAGATCATATATGATGTTATAGATATCCAATTGACTTGAAAATTGTCCCATTTGAAAGTTAACATCCTAGGAAAGATTTATTAAGAGGAAGTTTTGCCTAAAAATGTCGTTTCGATGTCCGTTTAGCCTGAACAAAATTGATGTTGTTAGGTTTCTGTTTGGATTTCCGTGGCTCTGTCACGAGTAGTGACGACTGTCACGAGTCGTGACAGTAGGCCACTGTCACGAGTAGTGACAACCTCCACCCTTCTATTTCGACCATTCTATGTGTTTTTTCTTCCCGAATTGAACCCGTATCGCACCCGAACTTCAGGGTAAGTTCCTATAGCATGTTCAACTCATTTCTAACCTTATGGAATGAGTATGTGAGTGGTTGTCAATTGAAAATATAGGTGATTAAAGCTATGGCATAAGAGTTTAATAATGAAATAAAATGTATATATATATGCTTTTTAATTATTGAACATGATATGCATGTGATATTAATCATGTATGATTGAATCATAATGTGTGAAGTCTATGAACATGTAAAATGCATTGTGTATTTGATTAGTTAGTAAGTAGAGTTCAAAGATGCATTGATATTATATGGCTACATGCGAGTATATGCATAGGGTATATGTATGCACATGGTTTGCTCCATTAATATGTAAATAGTGTATAATGATCTTGAATGAACAGTAGAGTACATGCAATGTATCTGATATAGAGTATAGAGTCTTTATGTTTAGCCTGACTGGCCATAGCAGTGGATAGATAAGCATGCTTATAAAGGGATTATCGAGGGCAGCTTCCAAGATTCCGCCCCGTTTGGGCGAAGCGGGTCGACCGCCGAGAATGGTCATTTAATAGAGATAGATGAAAATGTTTTGTGACTTCGGTCTATCGAAAATGTTTTATAGTGTCCCGTATCCGCAACTAAAGGAAGTCAGGCATGTTTTGTTAAAGGTTGTGTAGTGAACTTGAGATGATTAAAGTGTTGCTTCGAATAAAGCTATAGTACCTGAGAGTAATGTTTAAATACATGATAGTTCTGTATACAAGTGTATGATTACATGAGTGTGTTTACATGAATATGAACACATGATAATGTATATTTGAATAAATGATATGTACAAGTTGTAGTGCACATGAATAAGTAAAAGAGTAGATGTTATATATATGTGAGCTCATAGTATTTGATATTTGAACATGCAACCTATACACGTATAAGAGTTATATGCATAAGATATATGATTGTGTGATTTATCTGTGACTTCGGAAAGAAGTCCTTTGCATTATTTTCATCCCCACTAAGCGTTATCGCTTAGCACGAATGTTTATTTCCGTGTAGGTTTACAGGTTCGGACCAGTGAGCGGACATCTGTGGGTCAAGGCCACTAGGAGTTTTATTTTGATCTCTTTTTGTATAAGTTAGAGATAGAGTTTTTACATTTTGAGTAACATCATTATGTAATAAAAGAGTATAGTTGTTACATGTAAATGTATATGTAAAGCTAAATGGAAACAGATGTAATCTGAACGTGTAAATGTATATGTAGTTAATATGAAATGCAAGTGGGCCCTAGTGTAGTATTTAATTACTTTTAAATGGATGTGTTTGTGCTATCGCTTCCGCTAATGCATGTACATGTATACGTAAGTGTCCGCGTAGCGCCCCGATATTCCTTACCGGGGGTATGGGGGTGTTACACAACCTCTACCCCCTTGAGCCTAGGATTGTAAATTTAAGTCTTTTGGTGAGACTTAAGAGGTGTCTTGGAAGTCCTAGACCTCTCACCTCATTGAGCCCCAAAGACCAGAATGAGTTCGGGACTTCTCATTTATTCATACCTTGGTTAAGTTTATAATTGAGTTTTGAATTTATTATTTCATTCCATTTCTCATACATTTAATGCAATTAATTAAAGCGCACAACATACATTTAAGAAAAGCGGTAAAAGCATAATTAAAATAAAGCACATGTAAAAATATTACAATAAACTAGGGGCGGAATACAACCCCCATTGTAAATAAAGTACAAAACATGTATAAATCGGGATATTCATCGAGAATGAGGACATTGGTCCTCGCATGCATATTTCTTACAAAACAATTTTGATGTGATGACTTTATTTTGGATGGAGAAAAACAAGGACATTGGTCCCATTTTTATTTAGGAAAAATTCCAAGTTAATTAATGAAAAAAAAACGTTTAGTGATTTTCTTTCTAGCGGGCCTAAATAAACAATTTTATAAGAAAAATATACATGGCAAAAATGAATAAAAAACCAAAATAAATAAATATTACAAACAAAGAAAATAAATATGTAACTCGAACGAGCCTCCTGGATCTCCCCGTGTGCTCGCAAAAATTCCCAAATAAAGAAAATAAGTTTTGACATAAAAACAAAACATAAACAAAATAATGTTAGTAATTAAAATAATTAAATCAATAATAAATGGTAAAATGAAATAAAATAAGATAAAAAAAAATATGACATCAAAATGACAATGGAATTAATATGTTAACAATAAAAATAAATGATAAAAATGCATTGTAAATGACAAGTTAACTAAATGACGTGAATGAAATAAAATACAACATATTAATTAAACAATACATAAAAATATGAACATGATGAAAATAATGATGAAAACAAACAAGTAATTGAATAAACAATAAATATAACATGCAACAATGATAAAAGAGTGGTAAAAATTAATAAATAAAAGAATAATAAAAATAATTAAAACAATGACATGATTAATTTAATGTGCTCATAATTAACATAAACCATTTATATGGCAAAAATGATTAACAAAAATTAATTAATTATTTACATGCTAAAAATAATGAGGAATAAAAATAAATTAAATTATTTATATGTTAAGAATCAAAAAAAAATCAATATTCACATGAATGAAAATAAAATCATTTATAAACAATTAAATAGAACCAATATAAAATAAATACAATAAGTAAATAAATGAAAACAATAAATAAATCAATCAAAACAAAAAAATATACATGAATAAATAAAAAATAAAATAAAAATTGAGCCTAAAATATTTACCCTCATAGTCGGATTTGATGAAGGTAAAAGATGATTTGATTTCCCTTGTTTGTGACTCTAACAATTTAGAGTTGAATATGATAAATGTTAGAATTTTATTCTAGTAAAAATAGGCTTAAAAAAACTAATAAAAAAAAACTCTTTGAGAACAAAGAATTAATTTTTTTGCTCAAAGGAATTATTTTTATTGATTAAACCAAAAAAAAAACCTTGAAAAAGTTTAATGGAAAAAACAAATGAGAAATAAAAACTGAATTTTGAAAGTGAAAATTAATCTCTTATGTTTATGGAGAAAACAAAGAAATTAATTTGGAATAATCAAGAATTGAAAATCAATTTTCAATCTCCATTAATCCTTGTTAATTGCAAGAAGAAATCTGAAAAGTTTTTGGAAGAAAAATCAAAGAAGAAGAAGAGAGGAAAAACCCTTGAAAAATCTGATGAAAAAATAATTATGGAGGCTCCCTTCTTTGATTTTTCATCATAAAATATTTATAAGATAAAAAAATTTGCCCTAATTTAATTAAGGAAAAGAAATTTATTTTAACACAAATTCTTTTATTTTTAATGATAAAATCAAGTTTTATTAATTAATTATCTAAGAAAATATTTTAGAATTTAATTTGGACTCAAAAACCATAAAAAAAAAATGGGATAAAAAATGGATTTTTGGGTGAAAAAATAGGAAAAAAGGGTGAAAAATCGGAAAAGAGGGTATCAGACCCTATAGCGATGGCCAGGACAGGAGGGAAGCCCGTCGTCGCTAGAGAGGGACGGGCTTCCCGTAGCCACTCCGCGCGATTCCGCGAGCAGAGGCGCGAAAACCGCGCGCGCAATGCTGCACACTTTTAGCGATGCGCAGCATTGGCGACGCTGCGCGTCGCCTCTGGGAGCCTGCGCGCCGCCGCGCCCGACACTCACGATCCGATTTTTTTTATTTTTTTTTATTTTTAATTTACAAAAAAAAACTATAAATCTAAGCCCCATTTTTTAAATTTAATTTTTTAAAATATTTTTTATTATTTTTCAATTTTTCACTCTAAAATGTAAATTTGACGAGGAAATCATCACTTTCAACCTTTTTAGCCTGTGAAGGCAATTATCATCATCGGGTAACTTCAATTTAGGCTGACTCAGGACCCGGTGTCTACAATTACTGTGTACATAACTCTGAGGGAAATGTCCAAATAGACCTCATGCACAAAGTTGATCCAAGAGATGGATTCAACTCAACATTGTCGGCCACTGTATTTGGCATAAAATCATATAGGTTTGTACAAAGGAGGAACACCCAGAAGTACAAGCCTATTCAGCCACACCATGCTTAGGGCAATCAAGAATCGCACAAATATATAGAAAAGAAGACCTTTCAATAAGCTGGACTGCCCACACGTTGTCACACCCCGTTCTCCCCCTAGTAGTTTGAGCTAGGTGTATATGTGCATATGTGAGTGTTTTGGTATGTTTTAATGGCATTTTGGATAATATGCATGTTTTGTGGGTTTTATTAGAGTGTGGGTGCATGTATGATGTTAGTGTGTGTATGTATGAGTATTGTTAGTACGTGTGCATGCTCATAGGGGAGTAGTGTGTGAGTTAGTAAGGGTTAGCATTGTGTGTAGTGTCTTGCATGGGAGTAAGGTGTGAATTATCAAAATCCACCAATCTCAAGGTGACATGTGGTAAGGGAAATTAAGAAGGGGTATATAAAGAGAGGTGAGAGAAAGAAAGGGCAGAATTTTGCCCTAGCTTTCCCGTTCTCTTCCTCCTTCCCTCGTTTGCTTCTTCTTCCTTCCTCTTCCTCTTGCTACACCTTGATTCTTTCTCTTTTTGGTTGTCTTGTTGGTGGATCTTGGTAATTCTCAAGAGCTTTATTGGTAAGTCTTTAGTGGGTTTTTCTTCTTCTTCATCTCTTTTCTCTTGTTTTGTAAGTCGTGTTATTAACTTAGGATTTTTGTGTGTTTGTGTGGTTCTTGGATTTTCCGGATTTAGAAGCGCCTACTCGAGATCCCAAGGGGAAAAAGAAGGCATGTGGAAGTGGAGCTTGCCACTAGGAGCATAGGAATTTCAGGTTTGGGAATTTATTTGAATTTGTGCATTTTGTGATTTTGTTATGTTGAATGAATTTCTGGAAATTTGAGGTTTGATGAGGCTTATGTTAGTGCTAATGTTATGGATTTTGGTTTGATTTAAGTTATGATGCATGGATGTTGATTTATTGAAGCAAATTTGAAGTTTGATGAATTTTGCTGAAATTTCTGGGTTTGTCACTTTTGAGAAGCTTGATTTTGTTAATCCATGATTTTTATTGTGTTAACTGTTGATTAAAGTTGTGTTTTATATTATTTATGATGATGTGAAGGTTGATTTGAGGTAAGATGAAGTTTGGGTTGATTTGTGTTTGAGATTGGAGGTTTGGGTGTTTTGGAAGTGTGAAATTCTACAGATTTTCACGTAAGAGCTGGAATTCACGACTCTGTTGCGAGCACGACACTGTCGCGAGGTCGCGACAGAGCTCAGTGAATTTAGCCCTTGCGCGTGGCCGAGCGGAATTGGCTGCCGAGCAAAATTGGGTTGCCGATCGGTCGCAGCGAGAGCTCTCTATCGCGCGCAATAGGGTGCTCGGCTGCCGAGCGAATTGGACATTCCTCTGTCGCGAGTACACGCATGCCAGTGAGTGCGACAGCATTTGTTAGCCGTTCACTGTCACGAGCGCGACAGTGAGATGTGCTTCTATATTCGGACGAGCGCGAAGACTGCCGCGATCGCGGCCTAGGGCCAGTTTGGCCTCTATTGCGAGCGCGACACCCCTGGCTTCAAATTGAGTTTTCTTTTTTGATTTTCGATGTTTAATTTCCGAACTTGTGATGCTTTTAGAGTTATGCATGGACTATTTTATGAAATATATGAATATAATTGGATGTATTATGCATGGATAATTTTATGAATTATATAAATGTGATTTGATGAATTTTGCATGACGTGCTAGAGTTATATAAGTGGATAGCTAGGCATGCCTAATAGAGTTCAGTAGCTGCATCCCTCAGTTCTGTTCTGGACCCTGATCAGGACCCTATTTAGTTCCTCGTGAACTTCAATGTGTTTGGATCTTGTTTAAGATCCACTCGGTAAAATGTTTTGAAATGAGATAAATGTGATGTTTTTTTTCGATTCGTACCCGTAAGGTACCGCCATGCGTTCATTCATTATCCACTACTATGAGTCAGCAAGTGTTGTGTTTTGTTCTGTTATGCTTATGAGAATGTGTATCCGAATGACTCTATTTATGAGCATGTGAATCAGTTGGCATATGAATGTGATTATGAACCTCTGTATGCTTATGAATGTGATTCGATTATGATTATATCTTCTATGACATTCAGCTTATGCCATTATGTATGCATTTTGCCTCGACGACTATTGTGAATGGCCGTCCATATTATTGTTGTTTGTTTCCCCACTAAGCGTTATCGCTTAGCACGGGTGTTTCATCCGTGCAGGTGCGGAAGGTGTATAGCTCTTCGGAGAGTCATCGCAAGTCAAGCCAACACAGTGGGATTGATGATAGGACTTAGCTTCTTTTTGTAATATGATTCTTTTTGTAATAGTTAACTCTCAGTGTATTTAGTCTTTTGTTCATCTTTTGCTTTGTAACTCTAAAAGATGTAATTATTTTGGTAATGTCAAAATAGTTGTAATGAATATTATTATTCCATCTATGAGTATATGACCTGTTGGTTTTAAAGTTTTATTTCCGCTGTATATATGTATGTTTATTATATGTGGGTGAATGTTATTGTACCGCTTTGCTTGGTGACACCCCTGCTCTTACGGGTTCTCACTCCATTGCGGATGGGTTCCCCTACGTATGGGTAGGGGGTTTTACAGTTTTTGGTATCAGAGCCCCGATTTAGACATTTTTTAGGTGTTGTTGTTGTGCATAGATATATGTTTAGGACTGTGTTGGCTGATGCGGGTGTCTTTGTGTTTGTTTTAGATGGATTCTGATTCCGTGCTTGGGTCGCTTGAGGGGTCTGCTGAGAGTGTAAATCCTCAAACAGTTGATCCTTCAATGTCTGTTTTGGCTCAAACACCTAGGGTTCAGTCTGAGGCCGCAGCCATGCCCTTTTAGGCAATGTTGAAGATTTCTCGGGATATGGCTCGTGTCTTAGAGAGAGTGACAGCTCCGAGAGCCCCTTTAGAGAGCATGAGGAAAGCTGGCGTAGAGGACTTCTATGGGACCAGTTTGGATGAGTCAGAGTATGCTGAGAAGTGGATAGAGAAGGTAGAGCGTGTTCTGGATGAGATCTGGTGCCCTCTAGATAGGTAAGTAGAATGTGTTATGGCATTGCTTCAGGGATCCGCCTACGATTGGTGGAAGTTGGTCCGTAGGCATCCCCAGTTGCCTAACCCGGTCACATGGGAATTCTTCGAGTGAGAGTTCACCAGTAGGTATGTGCCTAGGGCTTATAAGGATGCTAAGTGGGCACAATTCTTAAGTTTGAAACAGAGGGCTATGACTATTTCGAAGTTTGAGAAAGAGTTCAACCGTCTTTCTAAGTATGCTCCAGAAGGCATTCTGACAGAGGAGTTCAGATGTAGGCATTTTGAGGCCAGTTTGAATGAGTCCTTGAGGGCTATGCTGATTTCTTTGATGAGTAATCCGAGTATTAGGTACTACCAGATTGTGCAAGCAGCAGTGCGGGCCGAAAGATCTAAGTCAGTTCTGAGGGAGAGAGCTTAGAGGAGGAATCCCCCTCGGGAGGATCATCATCATCTTCGGGTAAGAGGTCCAGGAACTCGCATGATGAGTCTTCCTCAGGTCTTGCTGGGAGAGGTAGGAGGCAAGGTTCTGCCATGGGTTCTAGTGCTGGCAGAGGTGGTTTTGGTAATAGGATTGAGGCGTTGCCTGAGTGTTCTCACTGCAGCAGGTGCCACAGGGGTGAGTATAGGTGGCTCACGGGTGGTTATTTCTAATATAGGAGCACTGATCACTATTTGGCTAACTGTCCGAAGTTGAGTGAGGCTTCTGGTGATCAGCGTGAGGCTAGCAGAGTTGGATCTAATGCACTGCAAGCCAGTTAAGGTAGAGGCTGAGGTAGAGGTCAAAGTGGTCGACCTAGAAAGGGAGCTCCATCAGAGTCGGTTGATCGTCCCTTGATGGTTCCAGCTAGAGCGTATGCTATGAGAGCTCGGGATGAGCAGGATGCTCCGAATGTGATTGCTGGTAAGTTCCTACTCTTTGACACTAAGATTTATGCTCTAATTGACCCTGGTTCCACACACTCATATTTGTGCATGAGTAAGTTGTTTGATAAGTTGCATGATGTTGATCAGTTACATTGTGAGGTTTGTGTGACCGGTCCCTTAGGGCATAGTGTCAATGTGAGTAGAGTGTATAGGAATTGTCCTCTTTTGGTTCAAGGTGTTGAGTTTTCTGCGGATTTGATTGAGTTGTCATTTCGAGAGTTTGATATGATCTTGGGTATGGATTGGTTGAGTAAGCATCGGGCTGTGGTTGATTGTAATAGGAAAGTGGTTGTGTTGCGAGATAGGGGTCAGTCTTCAGTTGTGGTCAAAGGTTTGGGTTCGAGTTCTTTGAGTAATGTGATTTCTGCTAAGCAAGCTAAGAGGTTTATGAGGAAAGGTTGTGAAGCATTTCTAGCAGTCGTGTTGGATTCTAAGCGTGATCAGGTTGAGATTGAGGATATCCCAGTTGTTAGAGAGTTTGGAGATGTGTTTCCAAGTGAGTTGCCTGGGTTGCCTCTCGAGAGAGAAGTGGAGTTGTCCATAGAGATAGTGCCTGGTACTTCGCCCATTTCGAAAGCACCTTATCGAATGGCTCCTGTATAGTTGAGGGAACTCAAGACTCAACTACAAGAGTTATTGGATAAGGGATTTGTTAGACCCAGTATATCTCCATGGGGAGCTCCGGTGTTTGTTAAGAAGAAGGATGGCACCTTGAGGATGTGCATCGACTATAGGCAGATTAATAAGGTCACAGGGAAGAACAAGTATCCTTTGCCTAGAATTGAGGATTTGTTTCATCAGCTCAGAGGTGCGGGTGTTTTCTCTAAGATTGATCTTCGGTCGGGTTATTATCAGCTTCGAGTTAAGGATGCGGATGTGGTTAAGACTGCATTTCGGACGCGGTATGGCCATTATGAGTTCCTTGTGATGCCGTTTGGTTTGACCAATGCACCTGTGACTTTTATGGATTTGATGAACAGAGTGTTTAGGCCATATCTTGATCGATTTGTAGCAGTGTTTATTGATGATATTTTGGTTTACTAGAAGGATGAGAGTGAGCATGAAGAGCATCTTCGGTTAGTGCTGCAAGTTTTGAGGGAGCACCGTTTGTTTGCGAAGCTCAGTAAGTGTGACTTTTGGCTTCGAGAGGTGTCTTTCTTGGGTCACATTGTGTCAGGTAAGGGTATTCAAGTGGATCCAGCTAAGATTGAGGCAATTGTGGATTGGAAAGCGCCTAAGAATGTTTCGGAAGTGAGAAGTTTCCTTGGTTTGGCAGGCTATTATCATCAGTTTGTGAAGGGTTTTTCAGTCATTGCTGCTCCTATGACTAGATTGTTGAGGAAAGGAGTAAGATTTGAATGGTCGGATAAGTGCCAAGTTTGTTTTGAGAAGTTGAAGAGTTTGTTAGTTGAAGCTCCTGTATTGGCTTAACCCATCCAGGGTAAAGAGTTTGTAATGTACAGCGATGCTTTGGGAGTTGGACTCGGATGTGTATTGATGCAAGAGGGTAAAGTTGTGGCTTATGCGTCTCGTCAGTTGAAACCTCATGAGAAGAATTATCCGACACATGATTTGGAATTGGCAGCTGTGATCTTAGCTTTGAAGTTTTGGCGGCATTATCTCTATGGGGAGAAGTGTAGGATCTTCACGGATCATAAGAGTTTGAAGTATCTCCTCACGCGGAAGGAGTTGAACATGAGACAGCATCATTGGTTTGAGTTGTTTAAGGACTATGACTGCATTGTGGATTAGTATCCGGGCAAAGCCAATGTGGTTGCGGATGCTTTGAGTAGGAAATCGGTTTCAGCTTTGTTCTTGAGGCCGTTCAGATGGAGATTTGATTCAGATGGGGGGATACTCAGAAGGATGATGTTAGATTGCAGTGGGTTTTGCTAGAAGCTCAGCACGGTAAGCAGTCGGAGTTTTCGATTTTGGATGGGGTGCTTATGTATAGGAATCGTTTGTATGTGCCCAAGAGTGAAGAGTTAAGGAAGAAGCTTTTGAGTGAGGCACACACTACGGTCTTTACTATGCATCCAGGTAGTGAGAAGATGTATCGAGATATGAAGCAGTTCTACTGGTGGTCTTGGATGAAGAGAGACATTATGGAATTTGTGGCAAAGTGTCTGACTTATCAGCAGGTAAAGGCTGAGCATCAAGTCCCTTCAGGATTGCTCACTCCTTTATCTTTTCCTATGTGGAAATGGGATGATATTGCCATGGATTTCGTGTCGAGTTTGCCAGTGACACAGCAGAAGCATGATTCAGTTTGGGTGATTGTGGATCGGCTTACCAACTCAGCTCATTTTCTACCAGTCAGAGTGGACTACTCGATGGATAAGTTGGCCAGTGTTTATGTGGATGAGGTAGTCCGACTGCATGGTGTGCCATTGTCTATAGTGTCAGATCGGGATCCAAGGTTCACATCTAAGTTCTGAAAGGAATTATAGAGAGCTTTGGGTTCTAAGTTGAATTTCAGCATGGCATTTCACCCTCAGACAGATGGTCAGTCTGAGCGGGTTATCCAGATTTTGGAGGATATGCTTCATGCTTGTACTTTGGATTTTTCTGGCAGTTAGGATAAGTATGTGCGACTTATGGAGTTTGCCAACAACAACAGCTATCAATCGAGCATTGGGATGTCACCGTTTAAAGCTTTGTATGGTCCCGTGTAGGACTCCGGTTTGTTGGACAGAGTTGACCGAGCGATCTTTTGTTGGGCCAAAGATGATTAGAGATACAGAGGAGAAGATTAGAGTTGTGCAACGAAATTTGAAAGTGGCTAAGGATAGACAGAGATCTTATGCCAATCTGAAGAGAAAGGATATTCGGTTTGAGGTATAGAACAAAGTTTTCCTTAAGGTTTCACCTTGGAGGAAAGTATTGCGGTTTGACAAGAAAGGTAAACTTAGTCTTCGGTTCATTAGGCCTTTCTAGGTTTTGGAGAGAGTTGGTCCGGTAGCCTATAGGTTGGCTTTACCGATTGAGTTGGCTAGGATGCATGACATCTTCCATGTCTCCATGCTTCGTCGGTATAGATCAGATTCATCGAATGTGTTATCGGTTCAAGATGTTCGGATTCAGCCAGATTATTCGTATGATGAGGAACCGAAAGCCATTATAGCTCGGGAAGTGAGGCAGTTGAGAAGTAAGTAAGTTCCTCTGGTCAAGATTCTTTGGCAGAATCATGGAGTTAAGGAAGCGACTTGGGAACCAAAGACGACTATGAGGATTCAGTATCCACAGTTGTTCAGTTAAGGTGAGAATTTCGGGGACGAAATTCTTATTAGTAGGGGAGAGTTGTCACACCCCGTTCGCCCCCTAGTAGTTTGCGACATGTGTATGTGTGCATGTGTGAGTATTTTGGCATGTTTTAATGGCATTTTGGATAATATGCATGTTTTGTGGGTTTTATTAGAGTGTGGGTGCATGTATGATATTAGTGTGTGTGTGTATGAGTATTGTTAGTGTGTGTGCATGCTCATAGGGGAGTAATGTGTGAGTTAGTAAGGGTTAGCCTTGTGTGTAGTGTCTTGCATGGGAGTAGGGTGTGAATTATCAAAACCCACCAATCTCAAGGTGACATGTGGCAAGGAAAAGTAAGAAGGGATATATAAAGAGGGGAGACAGAAAGAGAGGGCAGAATTTTGCCCTAGCTTTCCCATTCTCTTCCTCCTTCCCTCTTTTGCTTCTTCTTCCTTCCTCTTCCTCTTACTACACCTTGATTCTTTCTCTTCTTGGTTGTCTTGTTGGTGGATCTTGGTAATTCTCAAGAGCTTTATTGGTAAGTCTTTAGTGGGTTTCTCTTCTTCTTCATCTCGTTTCTCTTATTTTGTAAGTTGTGTTCTTAACTTAGGACTTTTGTGTGTTTGTGTGGTTCTTGGGTTTTCTAGGTTTAGAAGAGCCTATTCGAGATCCCAAGAGGAAAGAGAAGGCGAGTGGAAGGGGAGCTTGCCACTAGGAGCATAGGAATTTTAGGTTTGGGAATTTATTTGAATTTGTGCATTCTGTGATTTTGGTATGTTGAATGAATTTTTGGAAATTTGAGGTTTGATGAGGCTTATGTTAGTGCTAATGTTATGGGTTTTGGTTTGATTTAAGTTATGATGCATGGATGTTGATTTATAAAAGCAAATTTGAAGTTTAATGAATTTTGCTGAAATTTCTGGGTTTGTCACTTTTGAGAAGCTTGATTTTGTTAATCCGTGATTTTTATTGTGTTAATTGTTGATTAAAGTTGTGTTTTATGTTATTTATGATGATGTGAAGGTTGATTTAAGGTAAGATGAAGTTTGGGTTGATTTGTGTTTGAGATTGGAGGTTTGGGTGTTTTGGAAGTGTGAAATTCTGTACATTTTCACGTAAGAGCTGAAATTCATGACTCTGTGGTGAGCGCGACACTGTCGTGAGCGTGATACTGTCGCGAGGTTGCGACAGAGCTCAATGAATTCAGCCCTTGCGCGTGGCCGAGCGGAATTGGGTTGCCGATTGGTCGCAGCGAGAGCTCTCTGTTGCGAGCGCGACAGAGTGCTCGGCTGCCGAGCAGATCGGGCATTCCTCTGTCGCGAGTGCAATAGCCTTTGTTGGCTGCTCACTATCACGAGCACGATAGTGAGATGTGCTTCTGTCTCCTTGCGAGACCGAAGATTGCCGCGATCGCGACCTGGGGCCAGTTTGGCCTCTGTCGCAAGCGCGACACCCCTGGCTCCAAATTGAGTTTTCTTTTGTGATTTTCGATGCTTAATTTCCGATCTTGTGATGCTTTTAGAATTATGAATGGACTATTTTATGAAGTATATGAATATAATTGGATGTATTATGCATGGATAATTTTATGAATTATATAAATGTGATTTGATGAATTATGCATGACCTGCTAGAGTCAAATAAGTGGATAGTTAGGCATGCCTAATAGAGTTCAGTAGCTCCAGCCCTCAGTTCTGTTCTGGACCCTAATCAGGTCCCTATTTAGTTCCTCGTGAACTTCAATGTGTTTTGATCTTGTTTAAGATCCCCTCTATAAAATGTTTTGAAATGAGATAAATGTGATGTTGTTTTTCGATTCATACACGTAAGGTACTGCCATGGGTTCACTCATTATCCACTACTATGAGACAACAGGTGTTGTGTTTTGTTCTATTATGCTTATGAGAATGTGTATCCGAATGACTCTATTTATGAGCATGTGAATCAGTTGGCATATGAATGTGATTATGTGAATGTGATTATGAACATCTGTATGCTTATGAATGTGATTCGATTATGATTATATCTTATATGACATTCAGCTTATGCCATTATGTATGCGTTTTGCCTCGACGACCATTGTGAATGGCCGTCCATATTATTGTTGTTTGTTTCCCCACTAAGCATTATCATTTAGCACGGGTATTTCATCCATGCAGGTGCGGAAGGTATATAGCTTTTGGGAGAGTCGCCGCAAGTCAAGCCAACACAGTGGGATTGATGATAGGACTTAGCTTCTTTTTGTATTATGATTCTTTTTATAATAGTGAACTCTCAGTGTATTTAGTCTTTTGTTCAGCTTCCGCTTTGTAACTCTGAAAGATGTAATTATTTTGGTAATATTAGAACAGTTGTAATGAATATTATTATTCCATCTATGAGTATATGACCAGTTGGTTTTAAAGTTTTATTTTCGCTGTATATATGTATGTTTATTATATGTGGGTGAATGTTATTATACCGCTTTGCTTGGTGACACCCCTTCTCATACGGGTTCTCACTCCATTTCGGATGGGTTCCCCTACGTATGGATAGGGGGTGTTACACACGTACCTTAGTTGTCAGCAATTACGTACAACTTCAGCTCAACGTCGGCGCTCATCTATACTGGACAATCAGATCAAGATGAAGTCCTCATGAAAGAGGAGTCCCACAGACTCATGCCAAAGAGGACATTTAAAAGAGCAAGCCTATTCACGCACACCATGCTGGGGGCAATCAAGTAAGTTTCTTTATCATAAAATGTAAAGGTTGGGAAAAACACTTAAAATGTAAGGTTCACCCAAGTGCAGATTCAAGGTCTATCCAAAAATTGCAAAAATGCAGAATGCACCTGAGGTGTAAATTCACATGAAAAAATATATCTCAGTTGTAAAGATTTAAAAAAAAAATCCGATACTTTTTAAAAAAAAATCACAAAAAATCAGGACCAAAATCCTCTTAAGAAAAGCTTAAAATTCTAAAATCTATCCGCCTACATGCTAGCATCGAAACACCAAATCTAATTTCCTCTAAAGAGGCTCAAATCTAATTTTCCTCTAAGGAGGCTCAAATCTAATTTCTTCTCAGGAGGCTCAAAATCTAAGTCTCTCAGTGAGCATCTAAGTCTCTCAGTGAGAATCTGAGCCTCTCAGTGAGCAATCTAAGTCTCTCAGTGAGCATCTAAGCCTCTCACTGAGCATCTAAGCCTCTCACTGAGCATCTATGTCTCTCAATGAGCATCTAAGCCTCTCAGTGAGCAATCTAAGTCTCTCAGTGAGCATCTAAGCCTCTCAGTGAGCATCTAAACCTCTCAGTAAGCAATCTAAGTCTCTCAATGAGCATCTAAGCCTCTCAGTGATCATTTAAGCCTCTCAGTGAGCATTTAAGCCTCTCAGTACGAGCACAAAGCCCTCTTAAGAGGCATACAGGTTTTTTTTTTAACAAGGAGGCTCTGATTGGAGATGATAGAGTGATCGGTATCTGGTATATCACAGTCAGTAAGGGATCTCCGAGAGGATGATATCCGCAATGCAAGAGGATGTTATTAATATTTCGTAAACCGTTCTCTAGGGAACAACAAACCGTCCTTCAGGGGACACCCGTCTGACATCGACCCCAATAGGGACGTACTGCCACAGGTACACATCTCTTTCTTATGCCCTGCACATTTGGTTTGCCCATTTTTGTAGGAAAAGAGGTTCAGGATGAGCACCAGCAAAGACGATGATGATCATATGTCGTTCAAGTCCGGAGGTGGTCAGCAAGACAAATGCGGCATATCAAATGTGTCGTAGTAGAATACGCTACAACTCGATGACGATCATATGCCGTGCAGGCCAGAAGGTGGTCAGCAAGACAAATGCGGTATATCAAATGAGTCATAGTAGAATACGCTACAACTCAATGACGATCATATGCCGTGCAGGCCCGGAGGTGGTCAGCAAGACAAATTCGACATATCAAATGAGTCATAATAGAATATGCTACAACTCGATGGCGATCATATGCCGTGCAGGCCCAGAGGTGGTCAGCAAGACAAATGCGGCATATCAAATGAGTCGTAGTAGAATACGGTACAACTCGATGACGATCATATCCCGTGCAGGCCCGAAGGTGGTCAGCAAGACAAATGCGGCATATCAATGAGTCGTAGTAGAATACGCTACAACTCGACGACGATCATATGCCGTGCAGGCCCTACGGTGGTCAGCAAGACAAATATGGTATGTCAAATGAGTTATAGTAGAATATGCTATAACTCAATGACGATTGTAACAACCTATACCCGTAAGTGGTACGGATACCGGATGTCACAGCACTGCATTAATAAACACTACAATGCACTTAACAGATCAGTAGGATTTTTTTTTCACAACAATCACAATTGTACATACACAATAACACAACAGTTGCACTAACACACAATTCAAATACTTATACCATACATCCTTGCTTTCATCAACTGCGGTCGTATACATGCCATGCTAGTCCTTCTATCCTTACTGTTGAATACTTCTTTGAGTCGTCACTATATCTTCAGCCACATCAAAATCTACCATAACCTGCACGTAGTAACACTCTACTCGCTGAGCATTAAAATGTCCAGTGGTGGATACATATCTTAAATTTCCACAACTATATCTATATCTATATGCATACACATACAAGTGTATTTCCTTATCATACTATTTGAATATCAATTCTTTACTTGGGTCACTTAACGGTATATCCTTTGATTTTATTTCTATAACTAGGCTTTAACACTTCCATTTCTATTATCACTACCGTTATTGTTTGTACTGATAATCTTAACATTAGTATCATTACATTCGGTCTGTCGATTAATAATCAATCACATTAACAATTCTTGCTATACTTTATCTATTATTTTCTTTAGGTCTCTAACACATCCTTTACTCTTCTTTAATTACACCAACACTTTTTCGTTTTATATTTGCATTGATATTCTTCCACTTTATCAAATCTTTCACAATGTTATTTAATTTCAATCAGTTGCAATTCGTATTATACTCTTAACTTGTTAACACTAGAATTCAATTTACTGATTTATTTGGACACTTATTATTTCTATCATTATTCTCTTATTTCTCTCTCAATCAATACTATTTCTATTATTAGTGACATTATTATCAATCTTAACATTTACACTAGTAATTCCATACTCATTAACAATAATATTAATTTTAACAATAACCTTGACAATTACATTAATCTAAATTTTACATTAATGTTATTCTTATTGTTTTTATTATTAATACATAAATCCCTCTTCATTTACATTACAGTATATAATTAACATTATAATGTGTCCGTTATTCTCTTTCATATTAACACTACCTTACTAATCACATTACAATTTATTACTATCACCTTTACATTTATTATTTCCTACTATGTTTAATTAAAAACTTTTATTATTTTAATTTAACAAATTATACAATTAATTTCATCAGTTTTCTTAAATTTTCATTCAATAATCATGCAATATATCCTTCTAAAACTTTACTATAATCAAATTTCAGTTTAATCCCTCACATTTGCCACTATTACGAATTTACCCTTCTATTTCACTTAATTATCATTATTATTATTCTTACAATTTCATTTAGCAATCCATTTTCTTATCAATTATTTACTTTTAGGTCCTTACATTAATCTTATTATGGTCTATTACATTTAAGTACCTCCCTTTTCTTATTTACAACAGTGCCACTGTATAAACTTAATTAAATTACACACATACATAATTATATATTATATATATATTATATCAATTGAAACTATTATTCACTTAATAATTATTTATACAACAATATTTCATAATCATTGATTATTTATTCTCTACTTATCAATTATGCGTTTAATACATATATTATTGATTAATTACACTTTAATCCCTTAATTAGCCTCACTATTATAAATTTATAATTAGATCCCTAAACTTTTATCAAATTACGATTTTACCCTTAATTGTCTCATATTTACAAAAATGCCATTAGTTAATCTTATTCTTACATTTATTTATCATTTGGCCTACAAATTACCATTGGGTCCTTACCATCTCATTTTAAAACAAATTACGCTTTAATCCTTATGTTACCCTTACATTCCAATTTTGCCATTTATTTTCACTATAATCACAATTATGTCCCTAATTATTCTTAATTTCACTTTTAGTTTATTAGTAACATACAAATTTTTATTTTAGTCCTTTTGATCACATTTTTATTCCCATTTTCATTTTAGTCCCTAGCACGTATTCAAATTTCATTATTAATCAATTAATTACACTTTTCTCTTTAATAACATTTAATATTTTAATTATACACTAAATTATCGTCTTACCCCTACACTTTTCATTTCTTTTAACTTAGTTCTCAAACTACTCATTTAAATAATTTATCCACTTAGATACTTACATTATTCAATAATTTCACTTAAGTTCTTTAATTTGCTATTCATTTGTAAAACTCCATTTAGGTCCTCAACATTTATAAAAATTACGATTATGTCCCAAAATTTTATCTTATTTAGTAAAGTACCCTTATTTACATTTTTCACTTAATTATCACTTATTTTCAGTCTTGACTGTAAAATTGCCGTTTTGCCCCTAAACTTTCTATTTCTTTCAATTTAGTACCATTTTCATTTATTTTCTCATTTATCACTATTTCAATCAATTTAAATGTATTTTACCATAATGCCCCTAGTATACACCCGGTAGAAATCTACGAATCGGATATGCGGGACGTGGATCCCACAGATCCACTACACTATGGAATGATCCCAAAGGAAGCATTCAACACCAGCACTTCACTACACTGATCACTGTAAACACTGAACACTGCATTGAGAAAAATCGTCATTGGCCTATCGATAGCGAGTCGCCATGAATCGGACCGCACTGTGAAATCTCTATGGCTAGCCAATTATATTCTAAACTAGATTTTACTACTAGACTATTACTAAGGGCAAATAATATCAGATTTTTACTTATATCACTTAATAGATCAACATATACCATTCAGTCATCAAATACACTTCACTTTAAAATTTACATATCACTTATAATTCACTTTCATTTCTCTAATTTAATCATTTTAACACTAGTTATCTTATAATACTCAATTAACATAACATATTTCATCAATTTCACTTTTCACATAATGGATTCTCATGCCAAATTATATTCAATTAAATTCCCTAATAAATTAATACACATTTATTTTTCATTATTTTCCCTCATATTGATTGCAAACCACTTATTATTCAATTTTAACATTAAATATACCATAAAGTAAATTAGACATAACTCGTTATATATTTTTCATCATAAACATAATATAATTATTAACTAGAAAATATTCAATTTAATTCCAATAATTCCCAATAAATTAACATACACTCAATTTCCATCATATTTTCATTTTATACATTCAAACTTAATAAATAACCAAAATATACATTAATTTACCTATACATTCAATTCAGCCATACTAACCATCTCACCCTCAAATTTGTTTCTTACCCAATTATCATTAATTTAGCTAGATTACACCTTAATTAACATGTTTATACAATTATTTTGCATTAAATCATAAAATATACCCTAATATACCTTAGTATTCAATTCGGCCTCCATTATGTCTATACCATAAAATTTTTCTCGTCTTGTTTTAAGCATTCAAATCATCATTTCTAATGTCTTTAAACAGATTTATAAGGTTGATTTCAATTTAACACACATTTATCACATACATACTATATAAACATAATCTAAAATCATGCTCAATCAATGGAAAATAGAGAATATTGTATCCACTAACCTTATATTCATGCTCCCCACACTTAGATCTTCCTTTCCTTCATCTTTCACCATTAAAGCACTTTCCTTTCCATTAATTCTCCATGTGGCCGAATATACAATCCAAAGGAACAATCATCAATTTGCTTTCTTTTTGCAATATAACTACATAAATATGATCTATAACCTTAAATCTATTTATAAAAACCATCAAATCAAATTATAGAACCCTATATCACTTACCTCAATCTTGATACATAACCTTGTCCACATTCTTTTTCCCACCTTTCTCACTTCAAATGAACTCTAATAACCACTACTAGGTTGTAGAGAAGCTGAACTTGTTAGGAGGCTTAGATTTTTTTAGGACATCAGATTTTGTAGGATTTAGTGAGAGAAAATGGAAGAAAATAAAGAGAAAATGAAGAAACACCGCATGGTTTTGGGAGAGATGAAGAAAACGTAGCATTTCTAGATGGGCCAACCCAAAAGCCCAATTAGGTTAATTAAGCCCATTATGCAACCTAAAATTATTTGTATCACTTCCCAAATTTAATTTCATTCAAAATCAATTTCATAATTCTTAAAATATATTAATTAACCCCCATATAAAATTTCAGCTCAATCGGAGACCCTTTTTCGATCTGATAATTTCTGACCAGTCTGAGAATTAAATTTTCTGTCTCAACGTAAAATTCCTTTTTCACTATCAATAAATTCTAAATATTTTTTATAATATTTCTGGAACTTCCTATGAATTTTGGAGACTATTTGCTATTTTTAAATCCTTGGTCAAACTGGTCCGATTCACGGGTTGAACCAGTTCGTTCACTTTTCATCCTCAACATCATTTTTGCTCTTAATAACTCATTTGACTCTAATTCCATCTCAATCAGGGTCCATTTCCGGTCCGATTCACTAATTTTTCACTGAAAACTTTATTTTTCACTACCAAAAATTTATAAATATTATTTAATGTTTATCTATGCCTCAAAACTATTTTTAGAGGTCATTTACTATTTTAAAAAATTCGATCAAAATTCAGTTAAACCCTTGGTTACTATTGAACCGAACTAGAGGCTTTCCTTCAGTTTGACTTTCGGGGACCTATTTGACCTCATTTTTACTCCAAATTATACCACCAGACTACTTATAACCTGTACTTTCCAATGGTCCAATAAAATAGTTTTCACTACTGGCTTCCTAGAAGGTCACCCATTAAGAGACTTTCCTGGCCTGTGCACGCTTAACCTTCCTTCTCTTCTGTCTTTTAACGCATAGTCAATAATATTTTCATATGAAATTCACACTATAAACTCTACAGATTTTACCGATCACTACTAACCCGATATTAGGGCCATTACAACGATCATATGCCATGCAGGCTCGATGGTGGTCAGCAAGACAAATGCGGTATATCAAAAGAGTCGTAGTAAAATACGCTACAACTCAACGATAGCAACAATATGCCATGCAAACCGGATGATAGTTAGGAAGTATATGCCATGCAGACCCAGAGGTGGTCAGCAAAACGATTGCAATATATCAAATGGGTTTTAAGTAGAATACGCTTACAGCTCAACGGCGATGATCATATGCCAAAGTTCAGAGGCATCAAGCATATGCCTAGAGGGATTAACCAAAGTCTTCAGAGCGAAGGCTTCAGAATGACTTAGTGGCGACAATTAGAAGCCGCCATCCACGATCTCCAACACAGCAAAAAGGTAAGGACTGCCTCAGGTACGCGCTTCTTTCCTTCTTCTCTGAATTTTGGCTCACCTAGGCACCCATGCACTACATTCCCCAAAATTAAGGGCAACTGTAGACATTGGGGTCTCGAGGCAGCCCAAATCAGGGTTACCCAATGATTAAATTAAATGTCTATTCACAGCCAAAAAGGTTGGAAGTGATGATTTTCTTGTCAAATTTGCTTTTTGAAAATATAAAATATAAAATATAAAATATAAAAATAAAAATAAAGGAGTTTGGAAATTATAGTGTTTTAGTCAAAATTGTTATTTTTAAAAAAAATCGTACATTTTCGGCTGCCAGCGAGAGAGGGTAGACTTCCCTCGCGCGCCCGACAAGCCCTAACGCGCAGGGCACGCGAGCACCGGCACTAGGGCGAGCACCCCGCTTGTGCTGCGCGCAGCGCGCTCGGGCCTCGGTCGCCCACGTGCGCCCGTTGCAGCGTGGGAGGACGTCGGTCGCCCCCAGTCTGCCAAAAATGTGATTTTCCACCGAAAACGCGATTTTTTGGATAAATTTTGATTTTTTATCATTTTTTCCGGGATTTTCAAAGATAATTCTTATTTTTTAAATATAGATAAGGTAGAAATTGATAAAAATACAATATCTTTTCCTTAATTAACTAGATTTTCTTTAAAACTCGTATAAATAGAAAAGTATAGAAAGAGAAAAGGGATAGACTTTTTTAGGTAAAAAATTTTATTTTTCTTTCTGTTCTTCTTAAAAGAAGTTTTTTCTACATTTTTTTTAGTTCTTCCTCTTAAAAGAAATTTCTTAAGGTTTTAAAAAATTAATTATTAATGAATAATTTTTTTTGAGATAAAGAAAACAATTTTTTGTTTTTAAAAATTTTTATTTTCTTCCATTATTTTTTAAGCAATTTTTTTTTTCTTGGAATAAAATCCCAATTTTTATTATTTTTAATTCTAATTTTGTGGATCAAAACAAGTAAATCAACCATCATTTTTCCTCCATCGAATCTGAATTCTAAGAGTAAATATTCTGAACTCGATCCTATATTTTATTTTATTTTATTTATTTATTCACAATTATTTAATCAACATATAGATCTTTAAATTTATTGCGTATTTATTTATGTTATGTGATCTTAGTCATAATGTTAACATTTTTTTATTTTGTTTTTTTATTCTTTTTCATTTACTTTATTTTTCATTCTTCTTCTTCTTCTTCTTCTTCTTTATGTTTTTATAAATCAATTTATTAATATGTTAATTTATTTGTTTCATCATGTCATATAATTTATTTGTCATTTATGATGCATTTTATTCCATTTTATTTTATTCATTTTTTTATGTTTTTAATTGATAATTAATCAAATTACTAACAATGGTTTCATTTGTGTTTGTTTTGATTCCAATACTTGTTTTCCTTGTTTGGACATTCTTGCGAGTAAATGGTAAGATCCAAGAGATTCGTTTGGCTTGACTTATTATTTTTAATATTTGCATTATTTTCTTTACTTGATCTTTTTAATTTATTTGTCATGTAATTTGTAATAAAATTATTTATTTTATGTACGTTAAAAAAAAATCACAAAAATATTTATATTAATTAATTTAAAATTTTTTCTAATAAAATGGGACCAATTTCCTATTTTTTCCATTCAAATAAAATTTTCACCTTTAATGTTGTTCTTATAAGCATGCATGCGAGTACCAATGTTTTCATCTCAAATTAAATATCCCGTTTTATGTATGATTTACATATCTTTTTATTGGGAATTGTATTCCGTCCCTAGTTTTATTCTAAATTATTATACTTTTATCTACTTTATTCAGAATTTACTTTATTTACAGTTTTTACTATGTGATTGATTTGCGCTTTAATTATTACATTTAAACGAATGAGAAAAAGAATGAAATTTTAATAGTAAAACTCACTTATACTTTAATCAAGGTATGAATAAGAGTGGAGTCCCGAACTCTCTTTGATCTTAGGTTTCACGAAATTAGATGAACTTTTCCAATGTTCTATTGAAAAAAGAATTCCAAAATATCTCCTGCTGCCCAAAATAAACTCATTCGCATTGTCTTAAGGTTCATGAGCTTAGATGAACCCTTCCAATGTTTTATTGGAATGGGGAATTTCAAGATATCTCTTGTTACCCAAAATAAACATATACACATTGTCTTACGCTCAACAAGTCCACAAGATTTTTTCTAATGTTTTATTGAGTGGCGGCTCCAAAACACCTCCTGTTACCCAAAATAGACGCCCTTATAATCTCTTACAACTCTTATGAACTTCTCTCGAATACCCTAAAAGTAGGTTTTCGAGAAATTCGGGGTTTGGCGGGCGTCACAAAGAGACTCCTCAAATTCTAGTGTCTACAATAAGTATGCTTGCCTTATTGTCCTCAACATGGGTGGGTCATGGGTGAGCAAAACATTGCCCTATATTGGGGTTGCTTATTCTTTAATTGTTCTTGTGCTTTGTGTGATTTGTACACAAAGGTTATTAGTTTGCTTCCAGTATTAGAGCTAGTGAGCATCCTAGCAACATGTGGTCGTGAGGCTGCATTGATTGTGTCTTTGTTGGTTGATAGAGTGTAAAACAATCAGTGGCCATTAAATCATAATAAAAAATTTAATGGCCACAAATTAAAGATAAAATACCATATATGTAAATAAAAAGAGATTTCAAAAATAAATTACATTCATGTAATTGCCTTAAGTTGTTAGATTATGATTTTTCTTTAGATTTTTATCCTTTAAAGCACCTTATGACTTTCATATATAAATAAGTGTGATTAAAACATAATCTGCACATCACAAACCATCATATAAATTATAGAAAAAGCATCGTTTAAATCTCAATTTGCAGTAAGTTTGCTCCATACGCATAGGAGGGCAAATTTTTCTTCTTTAGTTCTGTGGTCAATCATTGTATTTTTTGCAGTCAATTTAGAAATAAATTATTAGAATCAATTTTCAAGATGAAGTTGTAAATGAATTCTAATCGGTCTGCGATTTACCAAAAAATTACTTTAAAACACAAGAATTTTTGTTATAATTTTCTGGTAAATCGCTGATCCGATTAGAATACAATTCCAAGAGAAGATAAATATTTATTGTTGCTTCTTCATGGGAGAATCTACCAATGGACTAAGATGGCGGGCACGCTTATGTTCACAGGGAAATCTACTAAGTTACTACTAATATAACTAGTAATTTCATATATTTTTTTTTAGTGTAGACCAAGTAACAGTTAGGTGTGTGTGCATGTGGTGCTCGTATATTTATTCCGCCTGATCGGCGATGCATGTGTAATCAGATGGTCAAAATGCACATGCATCGGATCACACATGATAAAACTTATTTTCATTTTGATAATAACTAAAAGTCATAACTTTTTATTTTCTACTCAAATGTTTTTGTGCAGATTATAAGGCTCGTATAAAAGATACAAAGAAACTAATTGTTGAAGATCAAAGAAGGATTCGACACACGGGATATTCCTAGATTCAAAGACTCTGGAATAGTTTTACGTAAAGTTAAATTCAAGAATATCTATGGTGTTATGCATGCATCATTTTTTTTTTCATAAGTATATTAAAAATATTTCCATGTGTAAAAATTATTTGCGAAATCAAATTTGAAAAACATAAAATAAAATAAAAAATTAAATAAAAAACGGTGTTTTACACAATGTTCTGTTTTGTGACATATTAGCATATCTATCAATATTAATTTGGAAATAAAGTTGTCAAATCGTTTTGGAAAAATATTATCCAAATTGTTTGGCTATATAATTGTCTCCTATATTTGGAAATACAATTGACTAATTGATTTGAAAATATAGATGTCAAATATAAAGAGGAAAAGAGAATATGATCCTTTCCCAATTTGTTCAAGAGATTTTGATAGATTTAATTAACATGAAAATTTCTTAAACAATATAATGTTTTTTTCCAAAGTATCTGTACCAGATTTCAAACTGATATTGAATCAGGGTCAATTCGGAATTGAAAAAAATTAACTAATATATACTATTTACACATATTTTAAATAATAATGTCCATAATAAAATATTTAAAATAATAATATTCATCTTCATATTAATTAGGATTGTGCATAGGTTGGTTAGGGTCAAACTTGACCTGACTTCACCAACCCAAAATCCAAAATATATCAAATGTTATACTCGAACTGACCCATAATATAAATTGTGTCCCAACCCTTTTAACTCAAAATTTTTGGTCCCTGACCCAAATAAACTGGTTTAACCCGAATTTTTTCTTTTAATATATATTTCTTTGTATTTTAATCCTAAGAATATGGGAAGAAAAAAATTTACTCATAAGTATTATCAAAAAGAGATAATTAAGTGAACAAATTAAAGTTCAATCTAAATAGACAACAAAATCGAAAAAGAAGATAAAAGGCCCATTTCATATAAAATTGCAACAAAATTAATTTAGTATAATGAAGGAAATTAAATCGAAGGAAAATCCATTAATATAAAAGGCAACAAAATCAATAATGAAAAAAAAATATACCCATTTTATATAAATTGCAACAAAATCAATCTAATATAAGTTAGAAATTTTGGTTGTTAGGCTAGAGCTTTTTTGGGGGTTGATTTCACCAATAGTTACTCAACTTATCACTTATCGCGCAAAAGTAACCGACTTTTTTTTTTCTTACTTAAATGTCACTGAACTTTTAACATTATTGCACAAAAGTCATGTTTACCGGAATCCGATGACGACTCTTGCCGGATTGATAAGTTCAACAAATGATACATTTAAATTAATTTCACTCACGGTCACTAGACTTATCATTTATCTCGCAAAAATAATTAACTTTTTTTTTTCAACTTAAATGTTACTGAACTTTTAATATTTTTGCAAAAAAGTCATCAATCCGGCAAGGGTCGTCGCCGGATTCCGGTCAACATGACTTTTGTGCAATAATGTTAAAAGTTCAGTGACATTTAAGTAAGAAAAAAAAAGTCGGTTACTTTTGCGCGATAAGTGATAAGTTGAGTGACTATGAGTGAAATTGACCCGCTTTTTTGGAGACGGCCGTGAAGGGGAATTCAAGCAAGGAGGTGAGCTGATGGCCGACTAGCCGATGGCGGTAGTGGCAGTGAAGAAGAAAGAGGAAATTAAAATTTTGATTTAGGAATTTTGGATATAAAAAAAAGTTTATGAAAAAAGAGAAAATATCTTTGAGAAACTTAAGAGTTAAACTTAAAAGCGGTAGAAATAAAAAAAAGGAAAAAATTATTTTTGGAAACTTAAAATTAAAAGACCTAATTAAAAAATATATATATATGCTCAGTGCGGGAAAAGGGTTAATAATCCAAAAGTTACCAACTACCAAACCTTAGCTTACATTTGCAAAAATAATATACATAATATGTTTCAGTCGAGTTCAATTGAGTATGGTTTACATTTGACCCGATTCGAATCCAAAAAATTATAAATTTCACTACGGATTTGACCTAAATAACTCTAATAATCCAATTCAAATATAAATTTTGAATCTGAATTATTCGGGTCGATTTAAATTTTGCACAAACCTAATATTAATATAACCATCATTGGAGTTTTTGCACTTTTTATATACATTATATGTAAGTGGTGAGAATACATTCAAAAATCATATTGATCATCAAATATTAATTTGGAGACATTAATTGTCTCATAAAAAAATAGAATATTGGGTTAATTTATTTATTTTATGTATTAAATGAATATAATGTTATGCTTTTAATTATGCATGTACGTATTTTGTACAAGTAAAAAATAAATAAATAGATTCAAAGTAAACAAAGATATGCATATATTTTATGAAAACTATTTAACATGATGTCCATTAATATTCAGATTGGGAGGTCTCAAAATTAGTGGTTGTAGGTTTCATGTTGGACCCTTAACCTCTGCAGTTTTAGTTTTCTTCCTCTTTGATTCAAACAAGTATACCATTAAAACCAATGCGATTCATCTGGCTTGTAATTTAATTTATTTTTTCTTTTTCTTTGATTCAAATAGGTAGACCATTAAAATCGGTTCAGTTCATTCTATTTTCTATTCGGTGTATTTGTACAACATTTAAAGCGCATAAAGTTAGTACTCTTTGTTAAAACTAATAAAACACTAGAGTTGCTGCCTATTAATTTATTTTAAAAATTCTCAATTCGAACACAGTTAAAAATTTAGTCCCAGTTACGAATGGCTGTGGTTTTATAATTTTGAATTCTTTTAAAAACAAATCATGATTTTACTTTTTATTTTTAAATTTTGCAAATCTATTTATTTTGCATCTCATCATATTTTCCACCGTCTGGAGAGAGAAAATTTAATGGCATCCAACTTTAATTCTGCAACAATATCATCAGCTTTTATCATTTTTTATTCTCCCGCTAATTTCAAACATTTTTCAGAAAGAAACTTAATCTGCAGTTTCGATTAATAGGAAAATCGAACCGAAATCTAACCAATTTTTCAGTTAATCGAATTGATTTTCAGTTTATGATAAATGATTTATATGTTTTTCAATTTCAGTTTCGATTTTTTATTTTAAAAAATCATCGGCTTTGGTTAACTGATCGGTTTTATTATATATATATTAAAAACCCTAATTTCCCTAATCCTCGCCATTCGCCCGTCTCCCTTATCTCTCTCTTGCCATGATCTACCTCTCCCTCTCGCCATCCACCAATAGATCTCAAAACTCCATAATCCAAAAAAAAAAGAAAAAAAAAATTCGATTCAGACCTTAAAATTCAAAAATTACTGTAAACAAGAATATAAAATCAATAAAAATGGGAGGAAAAAGTACCTGAACTGCAGCTTAATTAAGGAACACAATTCTTGGCGGAGGTGATGATGGAGGCAGCGATGTTTATAGTATCTGAAGCGCTAGTAGTAGAAGGTTTGGAGTCTCCATTAATCCCTCTCATCTGAGCTTCAGGAGATGTAGTTTTCTCGAAAAAATGATGAATTTTTTGTCAAGAAAATCATAATCGAAATCTTGAAATCAGTTTGTGATTAATAGATGGTGGTGGATCTATGCGAAGAGCATGAAGATTCTATCTTTGAAGGCGGGTATTCGGGGATGCTTTCACAGGTGGTGGTGGGGTGAGTAACGAATGCAAGAGGGAAGGGGGTGCCTGGATGTGATTTATGCTTTGTTTGGATTGATGTAAATTGAATTTACTTTAATGAGAGGAAATGGAGGGAAATAAGAGTAAAGTAAATTATATTTTCTTTGGTTTTCTTTTCCGTTGTTTGGAAAAGTAAATTTAAACATAGAGTAAATTTAATTTCTTTCTTAACAGTATATATTATTTTTACCTTTATGCCCCTTATATGAGACGTGAAGAGCCAGAGTCGTGAAGAGGATTCACGAGTCATGAAGAGGGTTCACGACTCGTGAAGGTTTGCAAGAGAAGCCGCTGATGTGCAAGAAATGATCACGAGTCGTGAAGGCAAGAAATGCGATCACGAGTCGTGAAGGTTTACAAGAGAAAATGCGACTTGTGAAGACTAGCGAGAGTCGAACATCAAATCACGACTCGTGAAGATGATCACAAGTCGGTCAGAAAAAAGAGAGAAATAGAAGAGCGGCTTTCTGTCGCGAGCACGACATGCATCGCGCTCGCGATAGAGACATTAGTTGGCTGCATTTATGTTATTTATGTTGAGAATACAAACAATTAGCCTGTATCGTACCGCGGGGGCGTTGCCCCCGCACCCCCATCCCACTTAAACTGTAGCCAACACACTACAAAACTCCTCGCATCTGTCCCTTTTATATGAGCCATATATAACAATTTACATAAATAGAAAATATATATAACTAATATATAAACAAATTTAATCAGTATCATTACATCAAAAACACTTAATGGCTGCATTTACATATAGTGATGCGTAAACATTTACAAAAAAATTAAACAAGCTGACATAATAATACCATTTGTCAGTGCTTGTTTGGAATATATATGAGCCAAGGATTAATGCTTGCTGGTAAACCAAAATATACCCGATGTACAAAAAATTAAGGCTATAATAACTTTGTATTGATCTAAAAGTCATCAGCATCTTGCATCAAATGCAATAAGTAATCTTTGCGCTCATAATCGGGACAACCAAAAAACCTTCTGATTCTGGTTTGATTTGCCGTAATGAAATCATAAGCCTTGTAACGAAAAGAAGCATCAAATCCTATTTTCATCAGCTCAGCATACACTTCTTCCTCTGAATAAACACGTTGGCCTGTTCTTTCAATTATAGCATTCCCTTCCTTAAGAACCTTGGCAACATTATCAATAGCTGTTCTTATCTCACTATCTTCCTCATCTTTTGCACTCTTTCTTTTCCTTTTCCTTTTTTTTTGGTGATGTTACAGGAGCATCTTCGAAATTAGAATTAGAATCAGCAGTACCTGGAACTGTGGAATGAGCAGTTGGACTGCAATCATCATGATTAGTATCACAGCTTTCTAAAGATACAACATTTGAAGCCAATAAATCATCAATATGGTTGATCGTATCCGTATTACTACTTGCATATTTGCGTGCTCTCTCCTTTGGAGTAAAAGTGACATCACCAGTTGCTCGATCTTTACCAAATAATGTCAGCAAATCCTCATAATGGTGAATTTCAGTACACTTCCACTTCTTCGCACCTGGATGTGCTTGTATTTCATAAAACAACTCACATTATATATAATATTTAATTGATCTAATTTTCAGGTATGTTTATTCTATTTATTCAAATAATACATATAACAATATTTAATAAAAACCTGTATAAATGCCTCCCATACTTCTGGTTCTGTATCAAATATTTTTGTTATTGGACTCAAGCAATACCGCTGGAGTGCTTAAAAAGATCATAACAGTCACTGAAATTGCTTTTTATAGATTTCATTCTATTCTTCACTCTATCTTTATTAATGTTCGTAAGTCCTGTTTTTTCACGAACCTCTTCAACCACTTGATTTAATGCATATGTTGTAAAAGTGCCATCTACTCTATTTCCAACAGTATGTTGGTACAAGAGTGCAGTAATGAGTATGTCATCCATATTTTCAGTCCAACGAAGCATTGGACTCCTTTCTTTTTCCAATTTTTGAGACGTTTTGCCACCCTCTTTTGTTGTCTCATTTGCCATTTGTATAGTTTGTTTCAATGAAAATATTGCATGAACATAAACCGAGCCCATTAGGTTCTTCTTAAAATCAAAACAAGTACAAGATTGGCAATCAAATATCCATCCAATCAAGTATCAAACTATGTTACATATATTGAAGAAAATTTCATTAAGATTCTAAATATTACAAACCAACCATGAATAAAAAACAATTGAAACATACAAAGTACATTTAATCATCTCTTATTTGAAACATAATCAAACCACATTGCAGCAACAATATTATCCCTCAATTCAGCACCTAATACAGCATCCTCATTATTTCCAATGCGTGCATTCACTTCCTCATTATTTCCAATGCGTGCATTCACTTCCTCTCTATTTCTTAGCTCGGCATCTACTTCATTAATTAATTGATCGTCGGGATCCATTCCCATTAAAAAATTGTGTAAGATTGCACATGCTAGAACAATTTCGCATTGGAGTTCAAATGAATAAGTTTTTTCATTTGAACTTCCAATAATTGGAAATCGCTTCTTTAAAACTCCAAATGCCCTTTCAATTGTATTATGCAATGCAGCGTGTCGCAAATTAAAAAGTTCTTTTGCATTTTCAGGGCCTCGAGACGAATATTCTTTTAGGTGGTATCGCACGCCTCTACAAGGACCAATGAGACAGCTCCTAAGCATAAATCCCGCATCAACAAGGTAATACTTTCCTAAAATTCAACAAGATGCTTTTAGTATAATATTCCTATCAGAAAAAAAAAAACTAAGAAGCTAAAATCCAAATATTACCTGCTGGAATTTTTAAATTATCTTCCCTAGTTAAAGCATTTTTAATAATTCTAGAATCAGAAGCAGATCCTTCCCATCCAGCCAAAATATATGTAAATTTCAAATCAAATGAACATGCAGCTAGGACATTTTGTGTTGGGTAATCCTTTCTACCACGAAATCTTGGTGCATCTGTATGTGAAACCTTAACTCGAATATGAGTTCCATCAAGTGCACCGATACAATCCTGTATCAATGTCATTATTAACATTCAAGAATAATAATTGTATTATTATATTCATTAGACATTTTAGTTACCTTGAAATATGGGAACCATCTGTTACTGCTGCGAATCTCAAGAGAGACCTCGGAACCATCGGGTTGTTTTAGATATTCGTCTTCAAGTGATATCACAGCACATAATACCAAATGAAAATGTCTAGATATAGTTTCAATAGAACGACGGAAAAAGCATGACATAGTTCGTAGTTTGAAATTATGGGCAATAATAGTAAAAAATGTGATAACTTTCTCCTCAACACATGCACGTACACTGTCTTTCAGTCTACCCCTATTTCGAAGTTTATCACATAAAAATAAAAACGTTTCTGGTTTCATACGAAGCAAATTGTGACAATCTACATCACTATTTCTCAAATGATGTAATATTTCTTTTCGAACTTTTTCTCTGTTTTCATCTATTGTGTTTTTTTTCCGCAATGGATCGGGGAATACAATTTGGACGAAGGTGAAAATAATGGGCAATATGACAAACTAGTTGAACAACTGCTAGTTTCCTTGTTCTATTCCATTCTTCCAATTCATCATCAGACTCATCTTCTTGAAATGATTGAGAGGCCAAATTATCCATATCATTCACCCTAATATCACATATAACAATATAATTTTCACCTACATAAATTACTGCACATCGATAAATTGCTACTGACAAAACTAAGAGCATCACATGCATTACTAAAATAAGAATAGTTTTCATTACAATATCAAGAAATAAAAAGTAAATGAGAATAACACTGCATACAATGAATTATTTTGACATTATACAATATCCTGTGAGCTATGATTTGCTATTGAGTGTTAATAAAAACAAACACAAAATGTATAATTCAATCATCATTAATTTTACAGTTTTCTATACTAATGCTTCATCTTATTTAGCAAATTGTAACTAAATAATGGATAAAGATTGGAAAATAACTAACAGGAGATCAAATTATTGCAAGAAGACATAAATAGCAATTGAAAAAAGGAAATTCCACACAAAGAAAATAGGGTAAAAAAAAGAGATGCACATACCAGTATCAAATAGAGATGAACGATCGCAAAAGAGGAGATGATGAATAGTAAAAAAGCACAGATAGCGGGAGACAGGCAGAGATGGCGGGAGATGAGAACAGAGGGCGGGAGAGGAGAGTGAGCGACGTTTTATCCAAATTGAAAATAAATAGAACTTTGTTTATAAAATAGGGTATTTTGGTCAATTCATATAGTTACTGTTCATTGCCTTCCACTTTCCTCCGCTTCTTCCCAAATCGGGAGGAAATGAAAGTGATGAAATAAGGGAAATTGGAAATTCTAATTTCCTTCACGTTCCTCCCACTTCTTTTGCTATTTTATCATCCAAACGAGGGAAAGTAAGGTTAATTAGACTTACTTTCCCCTTATTTTCATCCACTTCCCTTGATCCAAACATAGAGCTAAGGTAGGGGAAGTTATAATTTTAGGGTTAAATATATAGAATGGAGCAAAACGACGCAGTATTAAAGAAAACTCAGATCAGTTCGATTTTAACCGTTTTCTAAAGTGAGAAAAATCAAATCAAACTTTTAACCGAATTTTTTCACGAAAATAATCAAATAAAAACTCAAAATTGAAAACACCAAATTAAAATTAAAAACCAAATTTATATATAAAAAAAAGCTAAACATTTTTAGTTTGAACATTATATTAAATTATGTTTGGTTTCTAATTTTTATTTTTAAGTATGTTAAACATTTTAATTTTTTTAATCTTATAATTGTAGTGGTTGACTGAAAAAATATTGGTTAACCAGTCCGAAAATTCAAAACCGATAGACCGATTAATCGTTAGTAATGAATTGATTAATGGTTGGTATTTAAAAAAAACTGATATTAATAGGCTGAATTTTTTGGGTTCACTCATACGTAATCTAACAGACTAATACCAAATCCCATTCCTCTTTCCATCTCATAGTTCTCTATTCATAACTTTTTTTTTTGCTTAATTTGCACTTGGGAAAAAAGCCAAAAATAATTAATTTCATGCCTGTAGATTTTGTTTAATTCAAGCAAAAAATAAAATAAAATTAGATGTCCAGAGCCATATGTTTTCAGATTCATAGTAAATCACATCGCCATCCAAAGGTGATAGAGTTTGGGTACGCCCATGACTCTAATTTGGATAAAAGTCCAATTCAGATAGAATTAAGTAATTCAATTTGATTAAAATTACCAAATTCTATCCCAGAAAGAGTCTGAATTAAACTAGAGTTAGGTCTCTAGTTTTTAGGATCTCTATAAATAGATGGGAGATCTCAGTATTTGGTAACGAGAAAACGTATATGCCGTAAGACTGCTCGTTCCCACTTACGCTTATTTTTGTCTTAATTTTTCAGGGGCTTTTAGATTGTGGAATAGTTGCTATTATCCCGCATGTGGATAAAAGCCAGGCCAGTGACCAAAAATAAATGGGATCCTTATAGACGCTTCTGCAATGACTTTCTGCACTACAAGAGATAGGTACCATTTATTAATGTTACCTCCGTATAAATTATATTTGTTATAATTTTCATCTTTCATGGTATCAGAGCCGTTGTTTTTACGTCCTGGCATGTGGCTAAATAGATCTAAAATTTTATATGTAAAATTATTAGATCTGGGATGCATTGAAACACAATAAATTTAATTTTTGTGTGAATAATATATACGTGTATATATTTGCGGCTCGAAAATTGTGTATGTGTACACTGCAATTCAAGGGGATGAATATAAGTATTCAAAACGCAAGACTAGAAGTCGAAATTTTTAATTTTTGACCTCACCATTGAATTCACAGACCCAAAAAATCCCCCACCGGTCGAAATCGGAGCGCCAGAATCCGTCGGGAAGGCGGCGCGTGGACTACACACGCCACCATACGCTTGGTGCATGCGCGTGGACGGTGGCTCACACGCTCGTCGCCATGTGTCAGCAGTAATGCGTCACGGCTGACACGTGGCCCAATGGCTGAGCGCCACGTGGATGGCAGAGGCATGCCACGTGGCATATGGGAGGGGTGGACACGAGGACCAATGGGATAATGACACGTGGCCGGTAATGACAATGCCACGTGTGAGTGACGTGTGGTTGACCGCTACTTGGATGACAATGGTCGTGCCACGTGGCGATGATGTGTCCACTATGTGCCACATGGGTGATACGTGGACCAATGCGGGGGAGACACGTGTCTGACAGAGGTCTGATACATGTCAGTGATGATGTGTCATTAGTGCCACGTGGTCCAATAACATCACGACACGTGGCAGATGATGTGTACCGGATATGCCACGTTGGCGCCAGTTGGACCAGTAGTGGGCTGACACATGTCACGCTGTGAGTGTGACACGTGTCTGGTCAAGTGGGAGGTCGCGCGTGTGGCGCGTCTAAGCACGTGAGCGCATCCTCCTCCCTTTAGCTGGCGCGTGCGGTTGTTTCCGACCACTGTTTCAGCTCTAATTTTTATCAAATATTTTTTTCAAATTATTTCTGATTTTTTTGTCATTTTTTCAAATTTTTTTGATGACCATAAAATTAAATTTTATTTTTAAAATTTAAAAAATTATTATAAAAATGTGTAGAAAATGTGTTTTCTGCTTTTGAAAATTTTTAGAAATATTTTGAAAATTTTTTGACGTTTTGTCCTTAATTATTGATTGAAATATGTTTCAATTATGTGTGTTTATACATGAGTGTATAAATTTTTTCTGTAATATGTTACAGAAATATTAAATAAGGACACTAGGTCTTCTTTAAATTGCGCATAGGTTGCTTTGAGAAATGCAAGAGTGCAATCTATAAGTAACATCAGAATGAGAAGGAAGATTTGAGTTGATAACATTGATACAATAGTGCATCATAAAGTAAATATGAGAGAACAAATGCAAGAGTGCATTTGGACTGATGGTCTGAGTATGGAAATGGAACTTTGGTTAGAATTGCCAAAAGGAAAGTGTAATGACACTATGAAATGGACGTAGCGTGCATCGTCCATGGCTTCATCAATTGACTTATGAGTTGTGTAATGAATTGATGAAGTCGGTCAAAGAAATAATCCTAATAGCTAAAAAGATTTTATAAAATATGGACTTCTAGAATAGTTGACATAAGTGTCAATTTGAGTTGGCGTTTATTTTTGTTAAATAGGATTTATGTTTCTTATTGATATTTGATATGAGTGTCTTATTTTATGATTATTGGATTTTATTAATTGGTTAAATAAATGTGTTTATTTATTATTCTTGGCATTTAACTTTATTATAAATGTGTTTATTTTAATTATTAATTGTCCTGCAATATTTTATGAGTAAAATGATTGTATGTTTATTAAGTAGAGACTTAATAAAAATCCCCTCATAAGTTTGAGAACATAATAATCCAATAATTCAAATTTATTATGTATGAAATTTTAACCTATAAGGTTGGACATTAGCACTTAGAGGGTGTGACGCGTGCCAAACCCCGTGGCCCCCGAAGGCCCGCTTTTAGGGCGATCGAGAGAGGTTCATGAAAACTTGTAAGGTATTTACAAGTGCGTCTATTTTGGGCAACAAGGAGATTTCATGGAGTCGCCACCCAATAAAACATTGGAAAAGTTCATCTCGCCTCAGTGAGCCTAAGACGGCTCATATTATCCATTTTGGGCAAACCGAAGGGGTCTTGCAGGCATTCTCCCCAATAGAACATTGGAATGACCCTCTAACCTTAAGGAGCCTAGGATTGTAAATTGAGTCTTTTGGTGGGACACAAGAGGTATCTTGCAGATCCCATTCCAATAAAACATCGGAATGGCCCTCTCGCCTCATTGAGTCCAAAGATCAGAGATGGTTCGGGACTCCCCATTTATTCATACCTTGGCTAAGTTTATAATCAAGTTTTGAATTTAGCGCTTCATGCCTTTTCTCATTTAATTTTAATGCAATTTAATTAAAGTGCATGTCAATCACATAAAGAAAGCGGTAGATAAAAATTATGAAAGCAAAATAAATTACAAAAAACTAGGGGCGGAATACAATCCCCATTTGTAAATAAAATATAAATCATACATAAATCAAGCTATTTATTAAAGATGAGGACATTGGTCCTCTCATGCATAATTAAAGAAAATAATTTTAAAGTAACAATTTATTTTGGATGGAAAACTAGGACATTGGTCCCATTTTTATTTAGGAAAAAAAAACCAAATTAATTAATATAAATATTTTTGTGATTTTTCAATTAACGTGCATAAAAAATAATTTATTACAAATTACATATTAAATAAAATAATGAAAGCAAAGTAATGAAAATAATAAAGAAATAACCAATCAACTCTCAAATGGATCTCCAAATCTTCCTAGGCTCCCACTTGGTATGAAAAATACTCACACATAAAAATAAGTATTGAAAATAAAAGAAAAAATAAATAAAAGTGAAGTTAGTAAAAAATTAATTAGACATATAACATGAAAATAATTAAATTAAGGCAATCGAAATTGCATCATGTATGACAAGCCAATTAAAATGACATAATAAAAATATGCAATCTAATTAATTAACAATTTAGCATGCATAAAAGATAACATAATAATAGTAAAATTCAACATGCATAAACAAGCATAAAATAATGATGATAGAATTTAACATGCATAAAAATACAAAATAACAACAATAACATCCAATCATGCATAAAAAGCAAAAATAATAATAAAAATCAGCATGCATAAAACATAAATAATAATAGCAATAATAAAATTAAACAAGAATAAGGATAATAATAAAAATACTAATGAAGGTAATGACTACATTAATAATAATAACACAATAATAACAAAGAATATGAACAATAAAATATAATAATAATAATAATAATAATAATAATAATAATAATAATAATAATAATAAAAATAATAATAGCATCAAAGAAGATGAACAATCCAATTAAATATGGAGGAATAAAATGAAAATAAGATAAGCCAATTATGCTAAAACATGTTAAATAATAATACTAATACTATTTATGAACAAAAAATGATGACAATAATATGAACATGAACAATTAAATGAGAAGAACGAAATAAAAATATGATCTAAAAGAATTTACATGATAATTAATTAAATAAAAAACAAAAGAATAAGAAAATAAGAAGAAAATGATAGAACTAGAAGAATTTACATGTTAACTAATTAATAAAATTAAAAGAATGAAATTAAAATTAAATTAAGAAATTGAGCCAAGAATAATTACCCTCAAATTTATCTTGAAGAAATGAAGGTAGATGATCCAATTCCTTGTCTTGATTGTAAGAATATATTAGAAAAATAAAATATTGAAAATGATTTTTACTTAAGAACAAATAATTGATTTATTTGTCTCAAAGTAAAGAATTATCAAATGAAAAGAAGAAAATTACTAAGAACAAAAATTGTTATTTTTGCCTCAAGAATTATCTTGGAAGATCCTTTAGAAAAATAGAGAGAATTTGTTTTAGAGAAAAAAAAAAGAAGAAGAAAAAAATAATTTTCTAAAGAAAAATCCCCCCTAATTTTCTCTTAAAAATTCCTTTTTATCCCTCCCCCAAATCAGATTTTTTTTAATGAAAAATTAAATTGACCTAATTTCAATAAAAGCAAAAAACTGAAGAAAATCAAAGGTTTTGAATTTTAAAAATTTTACCATTAAATTCTATTAATAAAAATGAAGAAAAAAGAATTTTTGGGGCAAAAATGGCCAAAATCGGCAGTAGGGGGCGACCAGGGGCGAGGGATGCCCCGTCGGAGCTCCCGACGGGCGTCCTCGCGCGCAGGGCCCGCGCATAGCTGCGCGCGTGGGCCAGAGCACCGCGCGCGCGCTCCACCTGCGCGCCGGGGTGCTGCGGCGCGCACCCAGCACTGCCGCAGCCCGGCATTCCTCCCAATTTATGGAACCATGGCACTCCTCCCAATTTATGGAACCATGGTCTTCCCAGTAGGGCTGAGAAATTTGCTGGGATAGGCAAGACCACAAATTCTGCTTCTGTCTCAATGTGTCCAGTCTTGACTAGAGCTATGAAAGTTCCTGATGCCTGTCTCTGAGAATTATCGTAGGCTGTGATGGTCAGATCAGACTTACTCAACATACTCTCGTCCAGCCCAAAAGCCTGAAGTGCCACCAAAGGGCAGACATTTGTGGATGACCCATCCTTAACCATAACACAAGCGGTATGCTTGCCATTAATTTGAGCCTTGATGTATAGTGGTCGGTTGTGATTGCGGCCTTCAGCTGGCAAATCTACGTCAGAAAACACCAGTCTTTCCCCTGATCCCCCCTTGACGAGATCTAGCAGCTCGGATGGAGAAATTATGGTGGCTACGGTGGACTCACTCAATGCCTCAACTAACTTCTGTCTATGAGAAGGGGACTGCCTTAGAAGGTCCCAAATAAATATCTGAGCTGTGGTCTTTTTCAGCTGCTTTACTATGGGATTTTCTTCCGGCTCCTTCTCCATAGGTGCTTGCACTGAGTCCTGCTGCTTCTCAACTTCGTGCACCACTCTCCCACTTCTTGTTACTGCCCCAACTCTCTCCTCCTCCTTGGAATCCCATGGATCCGTGAACTATCCATCTTTATCCTCTTCATCTTCGTTTCCACTCTCACTAGTGGACCAACAGTTTATCGCCGCCATGGGAATCCCTTCTTCACTTGCCTCAGGGCGAGTGATAGCGACGTAATCATTGCCATACAAATCCTGTAATACATACCATTCAGGTAGGCTCGACCCAATCATAAAGACAGGCGGTGGCACAACATTGAAATTAGACTTCTTCTTGCTCTCCCTCTTTTCAGGATCGGTGATCTGCTTACTATCGATTAGATCCTGAATCTGATGCCTCAGCCTGAAGCAATTGTCTGTCAGATGCCCAGTATGTTGGTGAAAAGCACAGTATTCATTCTCTTTATGCCCTGGTTCCCCTTGGGTCCTACCTGGCCTTGGTGGCAGGGGTTGTAGCTTCCCCTCCTTCATCAACCTCTTCAATACCCATGACAAAGGCCTACCCAAATTCGAGAAGTACCTCTGATTCACTCCTATTGCCGACACCTCAGCTGTCTTCCCACTTCTGTTACCACTGCCGGAACTAGCTGGCTTGGTTGCATCTTGATCGTTGTAGCCCTTCTTGGCATAAGCCTCACTGCTTGCCCTTCTGGCCATATATTCTCCTTCTGCCTCTATAGCAATGTCTTTTAAGGACTCCCAGTCTTTCAGCCCCTTCATTCTCAGTCCATCTCTCAGATATGGGCTAGCATTCCAAATGAATAATCGGATCTGATTAGGTGTATCGGGTTTGCGCTTCATCTCCATAACCCGGTTCCTCCACCGAGTGAGATATTCATGGAAAGACTCCCCAGCCTTCTGCTGCAGCAGCTCTAGATCCTTTAATGTGACCTCCGTCTGGGTACTGCAATCGTATTGCATTAGGAACTCTTCAGTCAATAAGTCCCAATCTTCTTTGGACCTCCTGTCCAGCCCATGGTACCAGTCAATGGCAGCCCCTATAAGACTCAAGCAAAAGTACTCTATCTTCTGCTTCCTTGTTAAAGTTATCCCCTTCATGACCAGTGAGTACTGCTTGATGTGTGCAGTAAGGTCAGAGGTGCCGTTAAATTTTGGAATGTCGGGCATCTTGAAGTTCTGGGGGATTAGATCATCCCTATCCAGCTCACGATCCTCCGGGTTCATTCCCCTTCCTACCATCATCATCCTTGTCATAGCTTCGAACTTCTCCTCCATCTTCCTCCACATTGCCTCTTCCAGCTTAGGCGACTTTCCCTTTGCCACCATCTATTCCTCTTGCTCATCTTCCCAAAGGTCAACCTCAGACTTAGGGCCTTCTCTACGCTCAACAAGCGCTGGTGCTCATTGCTCAACCGCAGGTGGGTCAACTATAGCAGGGGGATCCTCTCTAATAGCCCCTTGTTCATCTGGTCCCCTAATAGGAGCAGCAGCAACTTATTGCCCAGCTATGGTAGTGGCAAGGTTGCCCATCATTGCCATCATTCTGGCCTCAAACTCCTCCATTCTTCTTCTTACTTCCTTGGCAATCATTGCCCTGGTTGCATCAGACCCACTGGCTGGATTAGACATACTTGTATCAGCTGATGATTCTGAAGAAAAAGTCTCACTACCCTCTAAAAGAGAATCTGAACTCTGATATGATACTAGCTCTGGTAACCCCAAGAGTGGAATCCTTCTCAACCGACCATCGGGACCCCTAAACCACCTGAGTGAATCTATGATGGTTGAAAAAAATACATCTCGTTAGGATGATGCATGATTGAAATGCGATGCATGATTGAAATGCAATGCATGGACAAACACATGCAAGCATATAGATCCTTCCAACCTTATCTCTCCCACGCACGAGGTAGTATAGTCTCTTTCCTAGGTGGGCTTTATCCAAGGGTTAACAGGGAACCCATCGGACACGTATGGTGCATGGTGGAAAACCGGCAGCATAACAGCTCTTATTTAATGTACATACATATGAGTGTTTGGTCATTATGTATTTAAACACCTCGACTAAATTAAGATGGGCTTACCGGGGCATGAAAGCCTTTGATGAAAGACCATTTAATTTAACTGATTTTGTTCAATATATGATGGCCCACGTAGCAAGCACGGGATTACGGTATATTTCACCTAGTGGAAGTATCTATTGCCATTACATGAGCTTTGGTCAAAGGTGATGAAACTTTAGGGCTACCCAAGCATGGTCCCTGCCAATGGGTCTAGCTCATCACGAGTATAACGACCGATTGGGTCACAATTTGATATAACATAAGGTACGAGGCTTGGGCTGGTGATTATCATTAACACTTTCCCATATTGAGTGAATGTAGGGTTGTGCTTCGGGAATGCATCGGGGTTAAAATAGGGACCAAACTAGCATAATCTAAGGCTCTAGCATGGGTGCAATGCAATTTCAAAAAGAGATGAAATTTCCAAATTAAAACTCAATTGTAAATTTTAACCAAGGTACTTTCGAAGGGAAGTCTCTCAGTCCCCAGTAGAGTCACCACTGTAACGCGCGCCAAACCCCATGGCTCTCGAAGGCCCGCTTTTAGGGCGATTGAGAGAGGTTCAAGAAAACTTGTAAGGTATTTACAAGTGCATCTATTTTGGGCAACAAGGAGATTTCATGGAGTCGCCACCCAATAAAACATTGGAAAAGTTCATCTCACCTCAGTGAGCCTAAGACGGCGCATATTATCCATTTTGGGCAAACCGAAGGGGTCTTGGAGGCATTTACCCCAATAGAATATTGGAATGACCCTCTAACCTTAAAGAGCCTAGGATTGTAAATTGAGTCTTTTGGTGGGACACAAGAGGTATCTTAGAGATCCCATTCCAATGAAACATCGGAATGGCCCTCTCGCCTCGTTGAGCCCAAAGACCAGAGATGGTTCAGGACTCCCCATTTATTCATACCTTGGCTAAGTTTATAATCAAGTTTTGAATTTAGCATTTCATACCTTTTCTCAATCAATTTTAATGCAATTTAATTAAAGCGCATGTCAATCACATAAAAAAAGCGGTATAAATTATAAAAAACTAGGGGCGGAATACAACCCCCATTTGTAAATAAAATACAAATCATATATAAATCGGGCTATTTATTAAAGATGAGGACATTGGTCCTCTCATGCATAATTAAAGAAAATAATTTTAAAGTAACAATTTATTTTGGATAGAAAACTAGGACATTGGTGCCATTTTTATTTAGGAAAAAAAAATCAAATTAATTAATATAAATATTTTTGTGATTTTTCAATTAACGTGCATAAAAAATAATTTATTACAAATTACATATTAAATAAAATAATGAAAGCAAAGTAATGAAAATAATAAAGAAATAACCAATCAACTCCCAAATGGATCTCCAAATCTTCCTGGGCTCCCACTTGGTATGAAAAATACTCACACATAAAAATAAGTATTGAAAATAAAAGAAGAAAACAAATAAAAGTGAAGTTAGTAAAAAATTAATTAGACATATAACATGAAAACAATTAAATTAAGGCAATCGAAATTGCATCATGTATGACAAGCCAATTAAAATGACATAATAAAAATATGTAATCTAATTAATTAACAATTTAGCATGCATAAAAGATAACATAATAATAGTAAAATTCAACATGCATAAACAAGCATAAAATAATGATGATAGAATTTAACATGCATAAAAATACAAAATAACAACAATAACATCCAATCATGCATAAAAAGCAAAAGTAATAATAAAAGTCAGTATGCATAAAACATAAATAATAATAGTAATAATAAAATTAAACAAGAATAAGGATAATAATAATAATACTAATGAAGGTAATAACTACAATAATAATAATAACACAATAATAACAAAGAATATGAACAATCAAATATAATAATAATAATAATAATAATAATAATAATAATAATAACAATAATAATAAAAATAATAATAACATCAAAGAAGATGAACAATCCAATTAAATATGGAGGAATAAAATGAAAATAAGATAAGCCAATTATGCTAAAACATGTTACATGATAATACTAATACTATTTATGAACAAAAAATGATGACAATAATATGAACATGAACAATTAAATGAGAAGAAAGAAATAAAAATATGATCTAAAAGAATTTACATGATAATTAATTAAATAAAAAAATAAAAGAATAAGAAAATAAGAAAAAAATGATAGAACTAGAAGAATTTACATGTTAACTAATTAATAAAATTAAAAGAATTAAATTAAAATTAAATTAAGAAATTGAGCCAAGAATAATTACCCTCAAATTTATCTTGAAGAAATGAAGGTAGATGATCCAATTCATTGTCTTGATTGTAAGAATATATTATAAAAATAAAATATTGAAAATGATTTTTACTCAAGGACAAATAATTGATTTATTTTTCTTAAAGTAAAGAATTATCAAATGAAAAGAAGAAAATTCCTAAGAACAAAAATTGTTATTTTTTGCCTCAAGAAGTATCTTGGAAGATCCTTTAGAAAAATTGAGAGAATTTGTTTTAGAGAAAAAAAAAAGAAGAAGAAAAAAATAATTTTCTAAAGAAAAATCTCCCCTAATTTTCTCTTAAAAATTCCTTTTTATCCCTCCCCCAAAATCAGATTTTTTTTAATGAAAAATTAAATTGACTTAATTTCAATAAAAGCAAAAAACTGAAGAAATCTAAAGGTTTGGAATTTTAAAAGTTTTACCATTAAATTCTACTAAAAAAATGAAGAAAAAAGAATTTTTGGGGCCAAAATCGGCAGCAGGGGGCGACCAGGGGCGAGGGACGCCCCGTCGGAGCACTTGACTGGCGTCCCCGCGCGCGATGCCCTTGGCGTCGCCCGCTTGCGGGCAAGCGAGCCGCGCGCTGCGGCGTGAGCCCAGCACTGCTGCAGCTCGGCATTCGCGCGAAAATTTTTTTTTTTCAAATTTTCCATAAAAACACAGAAAATAAAAAAATCTCTTTTTTTACCCCAAAATAATTTTTAAAACATTTTTAAAATATTTTTAAAATACATTTTTATTCATTCCTAACAAATCAAAACGACAAGGAAATTATCATTTCCCACTTTCATTCTTTTTACCTATAAATCTGCATACTAAATTTTATCATTGGGTAATCCTAATCAAGACTACTCGGGACCCGGTGTGTACAGAGGGTAATTGGATACTATAAGTAACTTTTTCGCATTTGAGCCTAATAGAAAATTTTACTAGGTTATTATTTCAGATGCATAATAAATTGCATGTGTTGCCTTTTCTCCCTTAAAAATGTGCAATATTGTTCCATTTGAGATCAAAGGATCCTAATGGATGCTGCTTCCAAGTCAATTGTTACAAAACTTAATAAAGATATGATGCTAAATGCTAACAATTATGAAATCTGAAATACGAAGATCCAGTGTGTGCTTGAAGAGCAAGAGCCTCTTGAACCCTCAATTTCGGTTATGGCTGAACCTGAGGATGGCACTATAGCCCAGCATAGGCGGGACCAAGATGCCTATGTGGCATGAAAAAATAAGAATTCCACTGCTCATATCATCTTCCTAAGTGCGATGGAAGATGATATTACTAAGCAATTCCGCAAGTATCAAAATGCAATGGATCTGTGGATCGCTTTGTCGAAGAAGTTTAGAGATGTGACTCTGAATAAGCTCCAATCATTGATGATCAAATTTGATACATATCAGAAAATGTCTGATTATTCGATGCGGAAACATCTAAGAGAGATGGAAAAGAATAAGTGAGATTAGTGAACTTAGTCGTAAGTTGACAAACGAGCATTAGGTCCAAACTATTATCAATTCCTTACCTAAGAGTTGAGAGCATATGAAGATGCAATTAATTCATATTGGCAACATAAAAGGATGTTGTTTATTATTTGGAGCTTAAAAGGGACTGTTTGGCAGCGACTAAGGTCAATACCATAGTGCATATGGCACAGTCCTGTTCTAATAGAATCAGTTTTCATTAGAACAACAAAATAAGCTTCAACAATAGGGATAAGGAAAAGGATTGAGAGCCTAAAAAGCAAAAGGAATAGAGTCACGAAAGGTCCAAAGGCAAAAAGGAGGTAAACTTTTCAAGAGTGAAATGTTTCAATTGCTTATAGAAAGGACACTATGCAAGAGACTGTATTATGCCCAAAAAGATACACCATTCTGACTCAAGAGTGAGTGAGATTTATGTATCCAGTTCTGAATTTCATCCTTTGTGGGTGATAAATTCAGAACCAATGGACCATATAACAAGAGATAGAGATGTTTTTATTATGAAATTTAGGTTCTGTTCTTACCTTATTGAAATTTGTTTTCAATTTATATTTTGATGATGACAGTGTACGCTTATGCTTGAATGATATATATTATGTTTCTAATTATATTCTGAATGATTTTATTTTTATGGATGTGAACCATGACTATTTGTGTAAAACTAATTTTTCCTTTGATTTCTCATTTTTCACATTGTTATGAGAATAATGTGAAATTATGGCATGCTAAATTAAACCATATTGGATAAAACCGAATGAGTCGGTTAGTCAAAATAGGTTGAATAGGTGATTTAAATAAGGTTGAATTGCCCACGTGCGAGCATTGCCTAAAAGGAAAAACTAGTTAGAAAATCATTCAAATAAGGTACTAGAGCTGTAATGGCCCAAATACCGGTTTAGAAGTGTCAGAGTGTAATTCCAGTATTATCATGATTATCGCAGCGTCGAATAGTGCAGGGAGTGAGTTTTCCATTGTTAAAGTTTAGTAATAAGTGGGTTAAAAATATAGTGATTCCGGGACAGGTGACACTGGGGTGGCTATACAGTGGACCCAGCTGTCCGGCGCCCGAAAAATTTTAATTTTGCGAAAATGATCTGTGGGTTATAAGGAGTTTAGTGGTGAAATCGGAACTGAAAACGGCTTCCGAAAGTCATTCTAAAGTTTGCCACCGGTTCGGTTCAATTTGAACCGGAGTTTGATCGAGGTTTGACCAAGGGGTTATGAGAGATTTATGTGGTCCAATAGAAGTTAAGTGTGTTAAATAATGTAATGGAAGTGATTTCTGTGAATTTTGACAGCTTTAGGGTTGTATTTTACGGCAGAAGGAAAACTGATCGAATCGGACCGGTTTAAGTGAACCGGTGCCCAAACGGACTCCGATTGAGCTAAAAATTTGTAAGAAGCCTATTTTTGATGTTTTAAGATCAATGGAATTGGTTATAAGTGTAAATAATGAGAGGAACATATAGATTCTTTGGAAAAGTGTAATTGAACCGAAAAACTAAAATTTTGGTTTAAATCGGTTGGACCACCTTGGTTGGACCGGTTCGGTTCATTAGAGGGCAATATAAGAAGAGTGGAGGCCAGATTTCTCTAGAAAAATCCAGCCAAAACCGACCTCCTCCTCCTTCTTTCAAAACCGTATGTTATTTTTCATACTTTCCTCCATTTTTCTTCATTCTTTCTCCAATCTTTCTCCAAATATTAGCCTCCCAAACAAATATAAGTCCCTCTATAACATAAAAACAGCAAGTGGAGTCCATTTGGAGCATTAAAAGTGAAGAAAACTAAGTATTCAAGGTTATGCCCAAAATTTGAGGTAAGAGATTTAAGTTGTTTTAATTTAGTTTATTGGTCCCTATGGGGGTTTTTGAGGGTATAAAACAGATTTATGATGTTATATTTCATATTGGAAGCTTGGTTTTAAAGTTATGTGGATTTTTGAATTCAGCCACTATAGGAACTTTTATGGTGGAAGTGGTTTCAAAGGACTAAGGCTATGGAAAAGAAGTTTAAGAAGTGGAGAACAAGAATCTAAGGTGAGTGGATACATTATCCTTCCTTTTCCAATGATTTTGTACATGTTTTAGGTTATGTCCAAGTGTGAACATGAGATTTAGGCAAGTTTAATTAAATCTAATGTGATATTCATAATCTATGGACTTAATATAGTGTATAAATATGATTAGATGAAATTAAAATACATTATTATGAAAAACATAGTGTTGGCCTAATAGTATACTAAAGGAACTATTATGTTTTAGTGAGTTTTAAGGCATGTAAATGATGTTTATAATATGCATAACATGTGTAATACAAGATGGAATAATTAAAAGTATGAAAAGAAATCATAATGACATGTTAAAGTGTTGGCCGAATGGTATTCTTTGGAAAACTTAAAGTTCTAATGGGTTTTAAGGCATGTAATTGATGATTATAACATGTATAGTAAGCGTAATATATAATTTAGTAAATAAAGGAATTAAAATAAACCATCATGTGTGAGTGAGTGTATGGCCGAATTGAACATAATGGAAAAATAATGGGATATGTGATGATATATGGTATAATAATGATATATGTGACATGTATAACATGAAATAAGTGAGATTGAGTGGATAAACAAAATTATAGTGCATGGTAGGAAAAATGGTATCCTTGGCCGAATGATATACATAGTGATAATTGTGTATATTTTGATAAGGTATGGAATATAATGTCATAATATGACTATATAATGATTGATGAGTGTGTATGCAAAATTGCAAGTGAGAATAATGTGTATGTGAAATGTGTATGATGATAAAGTGTGATAATTATATGAATGATGATGAAATATTGCCCTCAGTAGTTGTCTGGTAGTGAAATCTAGTCCAAGATATAATTGGCTAGCCATAGGGATTCCACACCGTAGTACGAGTCATGGCGACTCGCTATTGATAGACCAATGACGGTCTATCCCAATGCAGTGTTTAGTGTTTATAGTGTATCCAGTGATTACATTGATCAGTGTAGTGCAGTGCAGTGAAAATGGTCCTATTGGGATCATTTTATAGTGTAATGGTCTGTGGGGCCCATGTCCCGCATATCCAGTCAGTAGATATTCTACCAGGTTCATACTAGGGGCATAATGGTAAATAAGTGATAAGAATGATTAAAATAGTGATAAAAGTGAAAATGAGTGAAAACGGGACTAAAATGAAGTAAATAGAAAGTTTAGGGGTAAAACGATAATTTTACAAAAAAGTTGGTAAAAAGCGAGCAAGTTAGGTAAAAAGTGTAAGTGGAAGGGTAAAATTGTAATTTTGACAAAATGTGAGGTTAAAATAGTAAAATAGTGAAAAAGTGATAAAATAAGGACCTAATCATAATTTAGTAAAATTATAAGGTTAAAAGTGTTATTTAAGTGTAAAAAAGGGTAAAATAGTAATTAAAAAAAAGTAAATAGGGGTAAAAGTATAAAATGAAAAATAAGGACACAAAGGGAATTAGTGAAAAAGAAAGGACATGGATGGTATTATGGTAAAAGATGGGACATAAATGTAATTAATGTAAAAGATGGGACATAGATGTAATTAATGAAAAAGTTAGGGACGTATATAGAATTAAGTGAAAAGATTAAGGACATAAGTGTAAATAATTGTAATTGGTGGAGTAATTATGGAATATATGTATAATTAATGTAATTAGAGTGATTTAATAAATATTATAATTAAAATGAGATTAATTAGTAAATTAGTATAAAAATATGTTAATCGGCAAATTAGTAGTATAGTTAATTAATTAATGAGTTTTGGTGGATCATTATATTGAGAAAATAATTGAATAAATTATTGGATTTAATTAATCAAATCGTAGTTAGTGAAAATTTGTGGATAAATGAATAAATGATTTAAATGAGTGGTTTAAGGATTAAAATGGAATTTGTGAGTTAATAGTGAGATTAATTATAACTAGTGGTATGATTGTAATTATAGTGAATTGAAGTGGTAATGCGGAAATTAATGAATATTGTGGGGACTAAAGTGTAATGTGAAAGAAATATTATGGTATTGATTAGATGGAAATTTGTATGATAAATAATTAAGTAATGTAATAATGAAATTAAGTAATGAAAATTTTGTAATAACTAAAGACTAAATTGTAAATTGACATGAAAGAAGGGATTAAAATGAAATTATAAAAAGAGCATAACAATAAGTGCGTGTTTGTAATTAGGGAGCGAATAATTAAGAATTTTAGAATTATATTGATCGATTGAATATTAAGTGTACAATGAATATAATTGATTTATAACTTAACTATAATGTTAGTGGCAATGAAGGGTAAATAAGTAAATTAGTGGCATTATTGTAAATAAGTGAAATTTATTGGACTTAATCGGAATTGATCATAGCAAGGCTAATAATAATGTTTAAGTGCAAATTGAGAGAGAAATAGACCACTAAAAGAATTGATAAATTGGTTATATATATATATATATATATATATATATATATATATGTATGAAAATTTAAAAGAGGATATTCGAAAATAAATAATAAGGTAGATAATAATGATAATATTAATCAAGTGAAATGAAAAGATAGTGTTTTAATTGTAAGACATAAAGAGGGATTATTTTGTAGAGTTAATTGTTAAGAGAGACTGTAGTGAATTAAGCAACAATGTAGATTAATTGAATAAGGGTAATAAGAAGGATTAACAAACTAAGTATAGATGAAATAAATTAAATGTTCGAAGTGCCTAATTAAGTATATTGGAAAATAAAGATTTACATAGAAAGGGTGATAAACGACGGAGTGATCAATAAACGTTGTTAAGATAAAAGAAAATAGACAGGGTGTTAATGTGAGTAATAATATGAGTGACCAGAATCGATAAAGAAATAACATATTAGAAATGGAAATTTTAGTAACGTATATGTGGACCAAATGAATAGTAGGAAGAGACAATTATAGGTCAATCGATAGATAAGTGATAAGTGGAAACTGTTAAACAAAATGAGTGTATAAGTGAAATGAAGTGGATAAGTGATATCGTAAAGAAAATTTGTTGATAAGTGTAGAATCGAAATAGTAAGGGAAGAAATAATATAGAGATTAATGTATAGTGAAAACCATATAAGAGTAAACGCAATTGAAATTAATTAAAGTAAATGACTTATTGGAAGATTTAACGTAGTAAATGACATTAACCAAAGAGAGTTAGTATAGTGTAAATGAGTAAAGGAAATATTAGAAACGCAAAGAAAGTAATAGTTTTTGCTCAGTGTTACTAGTAGTGAAATAATGATAAAATTATAAGTAAGTTAATAAATAATTTATTGTCCGGAATTAAATTGCAATTGAGTATACAAATTAAAGGAAGAATCTAATAGATTATTTACAAAGGTAAAGGTATTAAAAAGGAAGTACATATGAAATTGATCGTAAATGACAAATCAAACAAAGTATTAAGCGACAAGAGTCATTAATGCACATAATAAAGTTAATCACAATAGTTATAATAGGAGTGAAACCCATAGATAAAGTAAAACATCGGAATTAGCAAATAATAGTGGAAATTGATAGCTATAAAGATTAATAGTGTAAATGATAATGAAATCGATAAGTGCACAGATTAACAGTGCAAATGATGGTGGAATCGATAAGTGTAAAGGTTAACAGTGTAAGTGATAGTGAAATTGTAAATGGTATGCTAGTGAATAACGAATTGCAGAATAGTGATAAAGGTAAATACATTGATTAGTGATAGTAGTGTAATGATGAAGATAAGGTTAGTGAACACCATTAAGGTATGTTATAAATTGTTTTAAAAGACTTAGAAATAATCGTCTCCATAATCCAAACACCGTAAAATAATTAAGTGAACAAGCATGTAGGATTAGTATGGAAAACTTAGGATAAGTATCCACCACTGAGCATTTTAATGCTTAGCGCGTAAATGTTATTGCGCTCAGGTTGTAAAGGTTAGACGTGGCCGAAGACATAGAAGCAATCAAAGATTTAGCGACAGCAAGGACCGAAGAATCTGCATGGCATGTATACGATTGTAGTTGGATAAAATTATGGTATAAGTAGGTAAGTTATATGTTAGTGTATTGTTATGCTTATTGTATATGTATTATTGCGTATGTTATGGAAAAAAAAAATTCAGAGCTTTCAAGTGTATCATCAGTGATTGGCAATGCAGTGCAGTGATGTGACATCCGGTATCCGCATCATTTACGGGTATAAGGGTGTTACAAGAGCCAAATTTCCATTGCAGTTAGTCCATTCTGACGTATGTGGTTAAATGAATGTGAGGGCAAGGCATGGGGCCTACTATTTCATCACATTTAAATGTGACTGTACTAGGTATGGTCATGTCTATTTGATTTCTCACAAGTCAAAAGCATTGAGTTGCTTCAAAACTTATATGAGTTTAGTTGAAAATTAATTAGACAGTGAGATCAAAGCTTTAAGAACTGACAGAGGTCGGTGATATCTTATAGATAAATTTAAAGCTTTATGTGATGAAAAAGGATTGAACATCAGTTGTTCATTCCTAAAAATCCACAACAAAATGGTGTTGCGGAAAGGAGAAATAGGACTCTCCTATATATGGTTAGATCTATGATGGCAGAGGCAAATTTGTCTATCTCCTATCGGGGAGATGCTTTATTGACTGCCACATATATTCTGAACTGTATGCCCTCTAAATCTGTCACTTTCATAACTTATGAGTTGTTGACTGGTCGACAAGCTGAATTAAGCCATTTACAACTTTTGGGTTGTAATGCTTGCGTCCATGATACCTCAATTTGGTAAATTTGAGACTAAGAGGTGAAAAGAGTATCTATGTGAGATATTCTGAAGTATCAAAAGGATATATTTTCATGGATAAGCAAGAAAATGGCATAATAATAGAATTTGAATCACTAGACGTCATATTCTTAAGAGGATGAATTTTCAAAGTTGGGCGAAGTGAATTAAGATTTCACTTTCGATTAATCTCAGGAAGAGGAACTATCAGGATCACTCCATCCAAGTGGGAGGGATTTAGAGGAAGAAGGTTAAGACTCTCATCCTCCAAACGATCTGGATGTTCGAGACCTGATTCTAGTGGGAACATTCTTGACTCCAGTAGGAAGAAAGAATATGGTATTCCTGACTCCAGTGGGAGTATGAAACATAGTCCCAGTGGGAGCTTTTTGAATCACGATAAATATATGAGACATGTTTATCAAAATTCAAAACTGCAAAAATCTAAAAAGTAAGTGTTTCATGCGGAAGATTTAAAATCGAAGACTTGAACGAAGCCCTTTTGGTTACCCCACAAGATAAGAAAGAGCATAAAAATATTTAAAAGGCTTTTTAATGCCCATCTGAGAAAAAAAATGGATTAAAACAATGGAAAAAGAAATGGTAACCATGAGATCAAAACCATGTTGAGAACTAGTTGATCTAGTGGAAGGGCACAAATTAAGAATAAATGTATTCTCAAAGTCAAGCGAAAGTGTAACACCCCTTACTTATACATAGGGAACTCCACCCTTCATAAAGGAATAAGGACCCCAATAGATGAGGGTTGTCACACAAACGCTTAAGCAAAACAAGCAGAAACACAAACATTCACATAAAACAGAGTAATTTAAAATTTCTTAAAACAATTAAAGAACAGGTTGCTGAACAAAATACTGAACTTTATTAATATAACATAACTGTCTTTACATATCCAAAATACAAAAGTGCCTCAGCACAAAAGATCCTAAACATGTCTGATAACAAGACCAAACTACAAAATAGAGCTTGCATCAAGAAGCCAACATTACAATTACATATACCAAAAAGGTACCATCCTATACTACAAAATCTCTCACTCCTAGTGGTGTTGGTCCTGCTGAAGTGGATCACCCTGCTTAAAAAAAATTCCAACAGCTTCCACACCTGCATGGATGAAACACCCGTGCTAAGCGAATACGCTTAGTGGGAAAAACACAAATGTATGACGACCACTCACAGTGGCGTCAACAAAATGTCACATGCTAATGGCACAAACATAATAAGGAATTCTCATTAAATAATTCAACATGAAGGTACATTAGCATCATCCTACTCATATATTCATGTACTTAAAACAAAACCATAACTATATGCATTAATTCCAATTTACACATTAATGATAATAAAGAACCTGCTCATACAAACAGTGGATAACGAGTATACGCATAGATACCCGAGGGCATCAACAATTCATTCGTAATGCATGGATACCTGAACGTATCAAAATCATTCTTTTCTTTTTGTTCCAAAAATGTTTTTGCATGGGATCTTACAAAAGATCCAAGACTGAAGGATCGTGAGGATCTGATCGGGGACTTGATCAGGGTCCAAATCATAATGGGGCTGTAGCTACAGAAACTCTATTAGTCATGCCTAACGATCCACTTATTTGACTCGTAGGCTAAGATTATTCAATCTAATTCACATATCGCTTGGTCACATGTTTCAAAAAGTCATTTGCAAACTATCAATGAATTCACATGCTTAAACTCATCATACAATTGTATTAACTTACCTCCTTACTCTTGAAATAGTTAGTTTAACCATAACACAATGGATCTCTTTAAATTAATCATTAACTTAACATCCAAGCATTACCCTTAACGAACAAGAATTCTTCACAAAAACAGGGTACCTCACGGTCACAACCAGTTTGGTTATCACCGTGACATACCAAAAGTTTCAAAACAAAATGTAGTCTAATGTGTCTCACGGTTATAACCAAATTAGTTGTCACCGTGACACACATCCAATACCCGGACAGAATGCAACTCTAGGGTATCTCACGGTCACAACCAGTTTGGTTGTCACCATGACATACCTCAGGTGTGCAAAGGCAGATTGTAAACCTGGATACCTCACGGTCACAACCGATATGGTTGCCACCGTGACATACCAAATCCATCTCGACAGAATCGATTACCTGATACCTCACGGTCACAACCAATTTGGTTGTCACCCTGACATATCAAATCCACCTCGGGCAGAATGCAAACTTTGCATAGCTCACGGTGGCAATCTCTTGGTTGTCACCGTGACCTATACACAAGATGCAAAACACATCTTTGCAAAACACTTCATTTCTCATGCCAACCACAAACTTACCATTCCATTCATTTGCATATCACCCACATCACATCTCAACTCATGAATTAACACATTAGGAAATCCATTCAACTATCCCAATTCAAAATGCATAAAAATTGACACATACAAATGGTCTACAAACCTAGGTCAAGTTCATTGTTGAAGGGCAACTCATATTCTCATGCTAATTAAATTCCTCCAACAATCACATACCATTCAACATTTACATACAAGTCACATGGCAACTTCTCAAATACCAGAATTCAACATACAAATCAACTAAATTATTCAACACATATCAAATTAGGGCAAGTTTCCCAAACCATAAATTGCTACGCTCCAATCAAGGGGCTCCGTTTCCACTTGCTATTTCCTTGCCCTTAGGCTCTCTAGGAGGAATTTCTGAGTCAAAATACCATCAAAAAAAAGAATTCAAAACTCTAACTATAACACCCCCTACGTCCCCGTTGGAAGGACGCGGGTGCGCTACCGACGCTCACTCATACACATGCGCACATGCACTAAGCGGAAGCATACATTCATATATAAAAACATACGGAGATACAGCAGAAATTAAAACTTTAAGGAAACAATAGTTGAACATACATTAACTCACATACATATATATAATCATTCAGCGGAAGCATAAGCCGAAAGATAAAACTAAGAAATAACTGAAAACTTAATTACAATAAGATCCTTACATATAATTACATATACATAAGACTAGAGAAAAACAAAAGCAAAAATACAGAGGTTGAACAAAATACAAAACTTCTAATTCCTATGTGGCCGACCTTGCAGATGCGTGACTCGAACGGAACCAAACCTGCCACCTGCACGGGAAAAGAACCCGTGCTAAGCAATAGACGCTTAGTGGGGAAAACACACAAGTAAATATGGACAACCATTCACAATGGTCGTCAAGGCATAACACATGCAAATGGCAAATTCGGACATTCATAACACATATATAGTCAGGCTTGCGTAATTAAAGGCATTCATTCGAGATATTCGCATCCATATACTTACCGAGGTATCAAGTATCAGAACTTTACCGTGTACAGTCACAAGAGATATTATGCAAGCAACTATCATGCCAAAGTACCCATGCATTAACGGAAAACCCATTCACTTGCAACACAATTACCATATAATAACGTACCCAGCTATCATGCTAAGAACACTAGCGATCTAAACATACATTTGTCATGCCATAACACACATTAGCTGAACCCAAGGGAAGACGTCAAACACCACACTTCCACTGCACAACTCTATCACATAAAATATCATGCCACGAACGAAGACACATGACAACATGCCGAATATACCACAATAGTCGAGAACAAGGAACATATAGCTAACTATTACATTCAAAGCATACACTAATTCAAAGTAAGATTCTTATACACTTTAATTCGCCTCATCATCATCCAATACCACACATACACTTACCGAAGCCGATCCACATGCATTGCACCCCGAATAATACATATGTGATCATTCTATAGTCCAGATCGCCTTATTATGTATACTAATTCACATGCTACCATAATAGTTAACAGTACAGAATCATGTTCATATACATACTAATTAACCATATCAATTCGTAACTTAAGCTCACATTCATATACATATTATTTCATATGCTTATAACCTAACTAGTCGGATTCACATTCTCATAAGCATAACATAATAAAGTATATTCATAGCATTTGAAAGATCATGGTCACAGTCATGCACGTCTTAATTCCAGTACTTATATCCATAACTGATGGTATACAAATACAATCACAATAAGATATACATAAATATATACAGATAAATATGTTCAATTTACATGTTGGAGTCACACTCAACCCATTAAGAAATTCATAATCACATTTGGATACATAACTAATTCACATGTCCAAAATTGTGCTCATTTGAATATCAGACAAAACAAACAGAATACTTGCTAACTCAAAATAGTGGATGACGAATGAACTGACAGTACCTTACGGGTACGAATCGAATACTGACATCACCTTACGGGTACGAATCAAATACTGACATCACCTTACGGGTGCGAATCGAATACTGACATCACCTTACGGGTGCGAATTGAATACTGACATCACCTTACGGGTGCGAATCGAATACGTTAAAGGGTTCGCGAGGAACCAAATAGGGACCTGATCAGGGTCCAAATGTCCAAAGGTGCTGCAGCTAAAGAGACTCTATTAGGCATGCCTACCTATCCACTAGACTGACTCTCACAGGTCATGCATGAAACAAATCATGTTTCGAGTCACATAATATAGTTCGAAATGTTAGTCATGCATAATCCATTCAATCCATTCTATAATACCCCAAAATCATATATATATACATATTTGCATATTCGTATCATGGATTCACATTCATATAACTCATAAGTTAACAGGTATAGGACTTATAGGCACTAAAAGGAATTTGAGTTCAAAACCAAACCCCAAGAGAAAACTCATTCAGCATAACAAGGCTATCGCGCTCGCGACAGAGACCATAGTTCCCTTCGCTTGCGCGCACAGGACGGACCTCGCGATCGCGGGGAGGAGAGAAAGCCCGGCTCTGTCACGCTCGCGACAGAGAGCATAAGCATCGCTATCGCGGGCTCGCAACAGATCGCGTGCTCGCGATAGCACAGGCCAATATTGCGCTCTGTCGCGATCGTGACAGAGAGCACACAACAGCTATTGCTATCGCGGGCTTGCGACAGGGTCGCATGCTCGCGACAGTACAGTCCAGCAACAGGATCACCGGTCTTTATCGCGCTCACGACATTGTTGCGATCGCGATATTGTCGTGATCGCGACAGAGTCATGATTTCCAGTATCTGCAGATTTCTTCTCCTCCCAAACTTACACACAAACGCACAAAATCAAATCAAATGGTCTCATACCTCAAATCCAACCACCCTTCACCATCACTACCCATAATATAACATTATCATTAAGTAATTCCACACCAAACATCAATTTAAGCTCATAATCTCAATAATTATCAAAACCTAGAAATTTACAGCAAAACTATATCAAACCACACAATCACCACAATAAATTCACACTCATGCATAATTACTCTTCGAAATTAAAAGCCCGTAACATACATGCCAAAATAAGTCCATTTCACAACCCAACTTCCAAAAATTCAACAAGAACACATATGGACATTTTCACATTCAAGAGTAGAAATTCCCAAACTCATGCATTTCAATACCAACCCTCATACACATCTATCTCAATCAATAACATGGATTACTAACACATTTCCCAAATTAATTCATGCATAAACTCATATCAAAACACTCAAATTTCTGAAAAGCAAACACAAATACACACTCATGATCCAAGGAGAATTAGGCAATGACAACTCAAAACTCAATTCAGAAATCAAAGCTCCCAAACCTGGAATTGAAGATCCAAAATCACTTTTCTTCAACCTTCAATCTTCTCCTTGCCCTTATTCTTCTTCTTGCCACCGAAAGCTTGCACAAACAAAAACTCATAAACCTCTAAGCATGCACAAATCCCAGCCAAAGGAGAAACAAAGAGGAAAAGCAGAAAATAGAGAAGAAAAGAAGAAGAGGAAGCGTGAGAGGGAGGGAGAACGGGAATGCAGATTTTTCTATGTTCCCTCTCTCTCTCTTCTCTCATTTCTTTCTTTCACATTTAATGCCCACCAACTAAGTCCACTTGGCAAGCTCTCATTGGGCCACTAATTCCTCCTTTGACTTTCAAATACCAAGGCACCATACACATACATACACCATATAATTACTTAAGTAGATATTTTTCATCCTCAGTACAATACACACAATCCACTAGATAATTGCCTTTCATCCTTGTTACCAAACAACACACACTAGATACAACCACAACAAATACCCTACATCCATACACCACATGCACACCAAATAATTTCCCACACTTAACTTATTTAATTAATTACTTTGCACTTAAGTCCTTATTATCAAATTCCCTCATGCACAAATTACCGAAATACCCTTCACTTATCCAACTTAGGTTGCCGATTCCGACTAGGCCCAATTTGGGGTGTGACAACTCTTCCCTCCTAACAGAATTTCGTCCTCGAAATTCACTTATACCAGAAGGATTTCCCAAACACCACACTTCCAGTCACCTACAAACTCGTACACTTCACTTTCAAACTACTCACTTGCTTACACTTATCGCCATCTCTATACTCTTAAATCACTTTCTTATATTCGAATCAAGCACATTCACCAGAATAATCATTACTCAACTGCACAACCGAAATTGAATCTCAAACACTTCACGTTTCTTTCACCAATAGCTACAGAAATCCTTTAATACTTCAAGGATCCGTCGTACATGCCGTTCCCCCTTACCAACAATACTTCCGTCAAACTCCAAAATCTTTTTACATTCACTTGCCTAAGATTTTGAAATACTCTTTCTACTCAGCTTCAACCCAATATAGAACACTTTCCTTAATAGTTGCTATACTCGCCAATTCCACCCTTAGTCTCAATATCAAATACTCCATGCACACCGTGTCAGCTTTCTCTCAATCAAAACGCATATGCAAATGCTTCTCATGTATGGTCAAAAGGGATGATGATGCAATGAAAATGCAATGACTCATGTATGCAGAGTGATGCTGAGGTAATGCAATTGATGCTATAGTGATGCACTTTATCCCATCCCCATGATTCAATATGCTTTTATTCAAACACTTTTATGGAGAGAGCTGACAGGTATACAAAGTATTTACCAAAACCTTACAGAATCCAAGTGCCCTTCTTTCTTAAAGTACAAAAACAATCTTCACTCAAACATATCAAAATAAGACTTACCGGGAGGCTCTGCAGACTCTGTCACTTCACTGCGGTGCACAACAAATCCTGCTAGTACATGGGCAGCTCAAAGCAATTCCTCTACATCCTTTCTAGCTTGCCGAGCTAGATTTTCACTCATCTTCTTAGGACAATCGGCAATCTGGTGTCCCAAGCTGCCACATTTAAAACAAGCTCTAGTCATCATTCAACACAAACCCCGGTGTCGCTTCTGATAGTGCGAACATACCTGTGGGCCCCACTTTTTCTTACACTTGTCCCAACGTTGTTTCTGACACTGCTGACACATAGGAGGTTCTCAAATCCTTTTTCCCACTGACGCTTCTCTACCCAACACCTTTCTTTTTTGAGGTACACTCTGAACAAAACCTTGAGAAATTCGAGGAGCAGTCAGCCTATCCAAAATCAAAATTAACCCTTACACTAACGTCCTATTATCGGAAGCAGGACCGAAATTTCCAACCGAAGGATGCTCAGAAACACTCTGGTTAGCACTAATTGGGTTCACACTTTCCGTTGTCTCGCCCACATTCTCACTAGGATCAGACTCCATCTAAACATGACACAAGACAAGACACATCTGCTTTAGGCCACGACTCAAAACTGACTCACATGCAAAGACACGACACATAACAAATAAGACAACAAGAATTGCCAAACCTGGGCTCTGATACCACTAACTGTAACACACCCTACGTCCCCGTTGGAAGGACGCGCGTGCGCTACCGACGCTCAATTATACACATGTGCACATGCACTAAGCGAAAACATACATTCATACATAAAAACATACGAAGATACAGCAGAAATTAAAACTTTAAGGAAACAATAGTTGAACATACATTAACTCACATACATATATATAATCATTCAGCGAAGCATAAGCCGAAAGATAAAACTAAGAAATAACTGAAAACTTAATTACAATAAGATCCTTACATATAATTACATATACATAAGACTAGAGAAAAACAAAAGCCAAAATACAGAGGTTGAACAAAATATAAAACTTCTAACTCCTCTGTGGCCGACCTTGCAGATACGTGATTCGAACGGAACCAAACCTGCCACCTGCATGGGAAAAGAACCCGTGCTAAGCGATAGACGCTTAGTGGGGAAAACACACAAGTAAATATGGACAACCATTCACAATGGTCGTCAAGGCATAACACATGCAAATGGCAAATGCGGACATTCATAACACATATATAGTCAGGCTTGCCTAATTAAAGGCATTCATTCGAGAACTCACATCCATATACTTATCGAGGTATCAAGTATCAGAACTTTACCGTGTACAGTCACAAGAGATATTACGCAGGCAACTATCATGCCAAAGTACCCATGCATTAACGGAAAACCCATTCGCTTGCAACACAATTACCATATAATAACGTACCCAGCTATCATGCTAAGAACACTAGCTATCTAAACATACATTTGTCATGCCATAACATAAATTAGCCGAACCCAAGGAAAGACGTCAAACACCACACTTTCACTGCACAACTCTATCACATAAAATATCATGCCACGAACGAAGACACATGACAACATGCTGAATATACCACAATAGTCGAGAACAAGGAACATATAGCTAACTATTACATTCAAAGCATACACTAATTCAAAGTCAGATTCTTATACACTTTAATTCGCCTCATCATCATCCAATACCACACATACACTTACCGAAGCCGATCCACATGTGTTGCACCTTGAATAATACATATGTGATCATTCTATAGTCCAGATCGCCTTATTATGTATACTAATTCACATGCTACCATAATAGTTAACAGTACAGAATCATGTTCATATACATACTAATTAACCATATCAATTCGTAACTTAAGCTCACATTCATCTACATGTTATTTCATATGCTTATAACCTAACTAGTCGGATTCACATTCTCATAAGCATAACATAATAAAGTATCATGGTCACAGTCATGCACGTCTTAATTCTAGTACTTATATCCATAATTGATGGTATACAAATACATTCACAATATAATATACATATATATATACAGATAAATATGTTTAATTTACATGTTTGAGTCACACTCAACCCATTAAGAAATTCATAATCACATTTGGATACATAACTAATTCATATGTCCAAAATTGTGCTCATTCGAATATCACGTTCTCTTGTTCATATCAGACAAAACAAACAGAATACCTGCTGACTCAAAATAGTGGATAACGAATGAACTGACAGTACCTTACGGGTACAAATCGAATACTGACATCACCTTACGGGTGTGAATCGAATACTGACATCACCTTATGGGTGCGAATCGAATACTGACATCACCTTACAGGTGCAAATCGAATACTGACATCACCTTACGGGTGCGAATCGAATACATTAAAGGGTTCGTGAGGAACCAAACAGGGACCTGATCAGGGTCTAAACGTCCAAAGGTGCTGTAGCTAAAGAGACTCTATTAGGCATGCCTAACTATCCACTAGACTGACTCTCGCAGGTCATGCATATAACAAATCATGTTTCGAGTCACATAATATAGTTCAAAATGTCAGTCATGCATAATTCATTCAATACATTCTATAATACCCCAAAATCATATATATATACATATATGCATATTCGTATCATGGATTCACATTCATATAACTCATAAGTTAATAGGTATAGGACTTATAGGCACTAAAAGGAACTCGAGTTCAAAACCAAACCCCAAGAGAAAACTCATTTAGCATAATAAGGCTATCACGCTCGCGACGTCTGTCACGCTCGCGACAGAGACCATAGTTCCCTTCGCTTGAGCACGCGTGACGGACCTCGTGATCGCGGGGAGGAGAGAAAGCCTGGCTCTGTATACCAACCCTCATACACATCTATCTTAATCAATAACATGGATTACTAACACATTTCCCAAATTAATTCATGCATAAACTCATATCAAAACACTCAAATTTTTGAAAAGCAAACACAAATACATACTCATGATCCAAGGAGAATTAGGCAATGACAACTCAAAACTCAAATGCAGAAATCAAAGCTCCCAAACCTGGAATTGAATATCCAAAATCACTTTTCTTCAACCTTCAATCTTTTCCTTGCCCTTATTCTTCTTCTTGCCACCGAAAGCTTGCACAAACAAAAACCCATAAACCTCTAAGCATGCACAAATCCTAGCCAAAGGAGAGACAAAGAGGAAAAGCAGAAAATAGAGAAGAAAAGAAGAAGAGGAAGCGTGAGAGGGAGGGAGAACGGGAATGCAGATTTTTCTATGTTCCCTCTCTCTCTCTTCTCTCTTTTCTTTCTTTCACATTTAATGCCCACCAACTAAGTCCACTTGGCAAGCTCTCATTGGGCTACTAATTCCTCCTTTGACTTTCAAACACCAAGGCACCATACACATACATACACCATATAATTACTTAAGTAGATATTTTCCATCCTTAGTACAATACACACAATCCACTAGATAATTGCCTTTCATCCTTGTTACCAAACAACACACACTAGATACAACCACAAAAAATACCCTACATCCATACACCACATGCACACCAAATAATTTCCTACACTTAACTTATTTAATTAATTACTTTGCAATTAAGTCCTTATTATCAAATTCCCTCATGCACAAATTACCGAAATACCCTTCACTTATCCAACTTAGCTTGCCGATTCCGACTAGGCCCAATTTGGGGTGTGACACTAACCCTAAAACACCAAAATAACTAAATTCAAAAAGAAGAAAATAACCAAGAAGAAATAGCTATAACTTACCAAACCAGCTTAGAGCTACCCAAAACTCACCAAAACTTGCAACTAGATGGGGAAAATTGAGAGGAAACAAAGAGAAAAGAAAGAAGAGAAGCAAAATAATGGGAAAAGGAAGAAGAAGAAGAAGAAGAAATGGGAAGGGGATAAAGGAAAACAGCTGTCCCTCACTCTCACCTACCACACTAATTATCCTCCCCACTTGCCACATGTCACCCTCATATAAGAGGACCTCCCCATGACACACCCAACTACCATCTTCTTACAAACACCCAAAACCAACCTAACTAAAACACATCTTACTCCCATACACACAACCACACTCAAACAAAACCCCAACCCACAAAATAATATAACTTAAACAATAGCATATACTAAAAAAAATAACACATGCTAAAATTATACATACAAAATCACATACACACAAGGCTCAAACTACTAGGGTGGGAACGGGGTATTACAAAAAGGCTGAAAGAGGTATCGAAAGATATAAGACTCAGCTAGTCGCTAAGGGGTTTATACAATAGGAAGAGATTGACTATGAGTAGACTTTCTCATCCGTTGTAAGATTTACGTACATAAGATTAATTCTTGCCATAATGGCGAGTTTGGACCTAGAGCTTCATCAAATGGATGGGAAAACTTCTTTTCTCAACGGAGAATTGGATGAAACAACCTATACGATTCATCAAAAAAGGCAGCGAACATAAGGTTTGCTGATTGATGAGTTAAATCTATAGCCTTAAACAGTCTTCAACACAATGGTACTTGAAACTTCATCATATAATCATGTCGAATGTGTTTAACATAATTGATGAAGATCATTATGTTTATAATGAAAGCTCTGAAAATGAATTTGTCATTTTGGCATTGTATGTAGACGACATAGTTAAAGCGAAAAATGACAAAAGATACATAAATGAAATCAAAGGTTGGTTATTGTCCAACTTTGAGATAAAGGATATGGGTCAAGCATATTATATTCTTGAAGTTAAGATTTCAAGAAATTGTTTGAGAAGGTCATTGTCTTTTTCTTATGAGAAATATACCAACAAAAATCTCGAATGATTTAATATGCAAAAACTGTAAACTCATAGACTACCCCATTGCCAAGAATTAGTTTCTTAGCAAAGATATGTGTCCCAAGATGCCAGCAAAAAGAACATATGGGGAATGTTCTATATGCCAGTGCCATGGGTAGTCTAATGTACACGATGTTGTGTACAGGACATGATATATTTTATGCAGTGGGCATAGTAAATAGATATCAATCTAACCCAGGCAAAGCACATTGAAAGCAATTAAAAAGGATACTTATATACCTTAAAGGTACCGTAGACTGTTCTCTCTATTATCAAGAAAATGATCTGCATTGAGAGAATATATAAACATTGATTGGGTAGGAGATGTGGATGAGAGGAAATCCACCTTAGGGTTATATTCTTATTTGGTAAGAGTGCCATCTCGTGGAGTAATAAGAAATAAACCTGCGTAGTCCTATCAATAGTGGAAGTTGAATTTGTCACTTCCTCAATTGTAGTACAAGTGACAGTTTAGCTGAAATGGTTTGTGAGCCATTTGAGAGTAACTGTCTCGGAGGTATCAGTGATAGTCTATAGTGATAGTCAGTCGTTGATAGCTTATAGTAAAGATAAGCATATCGACGTTAAGTATCAATATACGAGAGATATTATTGCATGAGAGATGTGAACTTACAGTATGTTTTTACGCATGCAGATTTGTTAAGTAAATCTATAACGAGAGATGTGTTTTGAGAAACACATTAGATCTCGAGGTTTGCGTAGAATTTAATTAGTACTGTTATATTTTATATAATCCCTTAACGTTATTATTTGTGAATAATAACCAAAGTTCATTGTTGGTAATACATGAGTGTGAATGTTTACATGTAAACATTTATTGTTATTTGTATGAGATTGAGCATGTCAGACAGAGAAGTAGCCCACTCACAAGGGTGTTTACCTTAGTTTTGTCAATGAGTTTGCAAAGACTAAGATGAGGCAATTTTTGAACATATGAGAATGCTCAAGAGCCTGTTCAAAATAAAAGTACCATCTTGCAGAAATTACAAGATGAGTCTTGTTAAGGTGCAAGATAAAGACATACATAAAGTTGTATGCTTTGGATTGAGATCCAAATAAGGATTGTATGGAATCCGATGGTAAGTTATATGTAACTACCATGTTCTGTCTAAAAAGCTAGAAGTAGTCCTTAAGTAAGCGGACTAAAGTTGGGTGTTTCGGTGCATCATAACCTTACGCTTCTATATGGTGTTTGATATACACATTATCGAAATGTGAGACATGCGCTCCTTTAAGGGAAGGAAAGAACGCCATAACACATGCTTTATACCGTGTGTGCTTATGTGACCAAAGGGATGGGAATTTAATAATATCATTGATCTCAACTTTCCCTATTGTGAGACCCTATTTATATTTTGACTCTTAGAACCCTTAACTTATCCCTGAAGTATAGTTCAATGTGGCTAGCTTAGTTAGTTTCCAAGAGGTTCGGGAAAAGTTTAGGCCTAGAGGATCTAACTAGAAAAGCGAGTTGGCATACAGTAAGAGGGGAAGATAGCCTTTTGATCACTTTCATAAGGTCTCGTGGTTCACTGGATAGCCTATTATAGTTTCTATAAGTAGAAACATAATAGTGAACACGAAAATTGTTTTATGAGATCATGAGTTAAAATAGTGAATGTGAGAAGGCAATCTAGGATTAGGCATATGTGAAAAGGAGGATCTTATTTTTTCGAGACGCTATATATCCCTAATAGGTGTATAGCACTAGTGCTCTCAAGGTATGCTGATCGCACAATCTATCTGCCAGTATAACTAAAGATTAAGACTGAAATTCGTTCCATCATGTGCGAGTAGGAGATGATAAAGTTTGGGTATGCCCATGACTCTAATTTGGATAAAAGTCCAGTTCAGATAGAATTAAGTAATTCAATCTGATTAAAATTACCAAATCATATCTCAGAAAGAGCCTAAGTTAAACTAGAGTTAGGTCTCTAGCTTTTAGGATTTCTATAAATAGATGGGAGATCTCAGTATTTAGTAACGAGAAAATGTATATGCCGCAAGGCTGCTCATTCCCACTCACGCTTATTTTTGTTTTAATCTTTCAGGGGCTTTTAGATTGTGGAATAGCTGTTATTATCCCGCATGTGGATAAAAGCCAGGCTAGTGACAAAAAACAAACGGGATCCTTATAGATGCTTTCGCAACGAGTTTCTGCGCTACAAGAGGTAGGTACCATTTTTTAATGTTACGTCCGTATAAATTATATTTATTATAATTTTCATCCTTCAAAATGGAACCTGGAGAAGAAATATCCTATCACAATTTCACCATATAAATCCAGTCAAAATATATGGAAACCAAGAAAAAAGAATCTAAAATTATTTCTATGGTTAAACGGAAATCATAAATGAACTAATAGCTTCCACCACTCCAAACATACCAATCAAATTTTTTTGGCCACAAAAAATGAAGACTGAATGATTAAAAATGCACGAGAACTAATGAAGAAAATATGAAGAAATTAGTGCACAACAAGGACTCTTCAAGTTAAAATATTTAAAATTCAAAGAATGAGTGAGGAAGACAAATGATAGAAAAAACAGCATATATTGAATGAAAAAAAAAAGTGATTATTTAGTATAAAAATATGGAAAGATTGTTAAAGAGATAAAAGAATAAAAGTAAATAAAAAATGAGAAAACAGAGGAAACCACAATGGTGGTTTCCACAGTTTTGATTTTAAAATGAGAAAACTGAAAAAATGGATTTTGAAAGTCTAATTATGAGGTTTCAGATCTGATATTTATTTTGAGAACAATTAATTTCAATAAAGAAATAATTCAAGATTTTATGAAAAGTGGTATGTTTAGTGCAATAGCTATTTTCTCTCTTAATAATAAAATAAGTTTTGAATGTGTAATGCCAAGAAAATTTTGGTTATGTAAATAGTACTTTTCGTGCATGAATTGTGCAATGCGAGTGAATAGTATCACTTGGAACTTGTACTTTATTTGACTGAACATTGAATAGTATTATTCAAGGACTACTTGATAATCAAATTAGTTAGTTAAATAAGTCCATTTAAGGGGTTAAAAACTGAAAATAAAATTTAAATAGCGGTTTCGCATGAATAGTTCACGACTCAAGTCAAACTTTGATTTGAGACATTCAAAAATTTAATACGACATTGGGCATTAAAATAAGTAATAAAAATTGCAATTTTAAAATGAGGAAGTGTAAAATAAATTTTCGGACAGGTACATTTATTGTCGGATAGAAAAATTTACCGAAACGATGTAATTTTGACCCTATAAATCTCTACATAGTAAAGGATGATTAGTATGGATTTTGGCCATATTTATAAAGATATTTTGGTAGAAAAATAAAACATAAATATAATTGATAAATAGAAGAAAGACAAGTGGCTTATTTACAACTCTTAGATCAAATAGTGTTAAAATCAATCTTGACGATTCATTTGTGCATATATATATAGAGAAAGATAGAGAAGTGTGTGGAAAATTCAAGAAACACACTCTCTCTCTCTGTTCTCTCCCATGTCCAAATTCACTCTCCCTCTTATTCTCCTTCATTCTTCTTCCATCTCTTCCATAAAATAAGTTAATTCTTAGTTTTCACACCTAAACTTGATTCTAGCTTTTAATCTACCTATATGTGCAAGAAAATTGAAGAAGCTAGTAAGGAAAGTTGAAGAATAAGTGAGGTTTAAAAACATCAAGGGTAATCTTAAGTTTTTGATGGTTAACACAGTACAAGAAAAATACGGATTAGCGACGAAAATTACCAGCGAAATTTAGTGACGAAAAATGCTATCGGTGTCATTGTATTCCGACGAAAATTTTTTCCATCAAAAAATTTAATGACGAAAACATAAATTCCATTGCTAAAATATATGTTTCCTTCATAAAAAATTACGACGGAATAGAACGTTCCATCGTTAAATTTAGCGACGGGATATGCTATTCCGTCGTAATTTTTTACGATGGAAACCTACATTCCGTCATAAAATTTAGTGACGAAATTTACATTTTTGTCGTTAAATTTATGAAATTTTAATTCTTTTAATTTAATTTATGGAATATTTAATTTTTTGGTTTATTTTTTAAATGTTAAAATCATCAATAGGGGTCTCCTGCACCCATTACCATGCTAAATCATTTATAAAAATAATACAGAACTACATATTTTCACTTCTCACAATACTAGAATAGGAACTCCATAGCAATCCAAAGCTAAAGCCACATAGCATAGAAAGGAGGAAAGTAAGGACAACCAAGTTAAATAAGAATTAAATAACAAGTGCATCCGTTGACCGTTTCTAGATAAATAAAGCAATTGCTGTCAGACGAGAATTCAACTTTGCCAAACTGAAATCTTAATCTTGCAACAGATTGAGACATTTCAAAACTAATACATGCATAAATTATTGCATTGATTTGAAGAAAGAAAATTATAAACATCTTTAAACTAAAGGTTGCAGCTCAAAAAAATTTGTAGCTCTTTCTCATGGTAAATACAGGTTCAATTTGGTTTATGGACACATTTCTTCCTGCTTTGCTGAGATTCCTCAGTGTTCCTTGTATAACTAACAGAAGATGGGGCAAATCACTAAATATAGAGGCCTTAAAAATTAGTGACAATTTTTAAATTATCTAAAAGCATTGCACTCTATTCTCCACATCCAAATAAGACAAAACAGAAGTGGAAATTATAAAAACCATTCCATGGATAAGGCCCACTTTGAAAATTAATAGTGAACTAAATACTTCAATATCAATTAACCACATGGATTATCACATTTCAGACGTACCTTCATTATTAATAATGCAAATTTAGTACTGAATATACAAAGTAGAGCACTCATTACTTATTGACTTCTATAGCCAGTTAATACAGGAAGTCAAATCAATTAAAAGCAAAACAAAGGTAATAGCTAGACATGTTAGTGAAACTATTTTAAAATCAAAAGAAAACAATAGTAGATTTTCTTGAAAAATAATTATCGTAGGATTTTGATTTGTATGGCACACAGTGGTCTGTTGGTCATATGGTCAACTAAACATGTAAGAAAATGCCAGTACCTAAAGTTACCTAAACACAAGAACCATTATAACACATACAAAGATATCAGCCTCTTCGCCATTATTTAAGCAATAATGCACGCTAACTCCAACAGACAAACTATTTTAAGTTGAAGAACAAACCAACCTTATAAAGTTTGAAGCTTTATAGAATTAAGATTAATGATTTCAATCTATAAGTCTCTTTGTTCTAGCAAAAAACCCAAGTATTGCACAAATGAGGCCTATTGTTGCCATTGCACATAGCCTTGCAAGCCTATCTCTCATCATCCCATTTTCCATCTTTTTCCAAACTTCATTTTCTGCAACTTAAAGTTTGTAACAACCATGTGTGGAGAGTTAAATCAAGTCAATCAAACATTATTGTAAAGCAATAAAAAAAAAATTAATGAAAATCAAAAGATGAAGCTATGGTCAAATAAACAACGCTTTCATAATATATAATGAATTAATAAAAAAATATGTAGTTCAAAAATCTTAGAATAATTTTTATATGATATTACAAATTACTAGAAATGAAAAAAATAAACCAATTAATAAACCTAAATATACAGTTAAATTGCATCAAATCACAAAGTATATTTAAGTATACCTAAACATAGCATCCGGCCTGGTCATCAGTTCATCCCTAAAATTAATTTTCATTCATTTAATCATTAATTTAACTAGATTACATATAATTTATCATAAATATACTATTACTTTGCATTAAACCCTAAAGTATACCATTGTATACTTAAGTTATACATTCGGCCTACTTAAGGGATTCACACAAAATTTATCTTTTCATTTTAAGCACTTAAATTCTCATTTTTAACCTCCCTAAACATGTTTATCAAGTTTATTTCAATTAAACATGCATATATCACATACACACAATATAAACATAATCCAAAACTATACAAAATCAATGGAAAGAGTGGGATATTGTATCCACTAACCTCATTTTCTTATTCTAAACCTCTTAAACATCCTTTTCTTGCCTTTGCTCCATGAAACACCATCATCTCCTTTACTTTCCATAAGTGGCCGAATATAGTCACCAAAGAAACCACCATCAATTTACTTCCTTTCTTCAATATAACAACATAAACATACTCTACACACCTAAAATTATCTATTTGAACCTTTAAAATAAATTATAGAACCCAAAATCACTCACTAATTTTTGACATATAGCTTTATTTTCTTGATTTCTACCACTTCTTCCACCTCAATTGAAAACTAGAGGCTGCTACCATCTAATAGAGGAGCTAAACTTTGCTTAGGAGGCTTGATTTTAGGGAGAGAAATGAAAGAGGAGAGAAGAAAATGGTGGAGAAGGAAGAGCATGTAATTCAGCCAAGGAGAAAGAAATGGAGAGCTGCATATTTTTGATGAATTCTCTAGGGAATTCTGATATTTAGGGTATTTATAGGTGATTTGTTGGGTCGGGCTTGGTCCAACCAAGTTGGCCAACCAATTATAAGCCCATTTAGAAAATTAGGCCCCTTAAGTAAATCCAATTTATTTTTCTCACTTTCCAAGTTTAATTTCTCCCAAAAATGATTCTAATATTCTCTAAATATATTTATTAGGCTCAACAAATATTTTCAAATCAATGGAGACCATTTTCCTATCCTGTAATATCTTACCAGTCTGATAACTCAATTTTTTTTCTCACTGTAAAATTTATTTTTCAGAACCATATGATATCCTTAATTTTTTAAAGTAAATCAATGCTTTCAAATAATTTTTCGGAAGTTTTTAACACCAATCGGTCAAACCGATTCGGTTCAATGATTTAACTGATTCGATTCACTATTCATCATTTCCTTTTATTTTGTTCTTGAGAGCCTAGTTGACCCTGGTCTCAACTCAATCAGGGCCTATTGCCAGTCAGGTTCAATTGAACCGGTCCGATTCACCAATTATCAATGTTACCATATAATTAATTTTTCAATGTCAAATAATTCTACATATCATTTTGAGTCTATCTATGCCTTCAGATAATTTTTCAGAGGTCATTTACTAGTTGTAAAGTCTCGATCAAACAAGTTACTATTTGAACCAAACCCGAGGCCTTTTGTATTTTTGACTTTTGGAGACATATTTGACATCCTTTTCACTCCAAATTACATCCTTGGACTTCTTATGACTTGTACTTTTCGATGGTGTAATAAAATATTTTCGACTCTCGAAGGGTATTATTCACCACGGTGTCACTATTCATGGTCCAGAAATTACAATTCACAAAAGTAACTATTTTGGGCCATTACAATTCTCCCCCACTTACAAAAATTTCATCCTTGAGATTTTCCTTGTATACCACAATCAAAATCACAATTTCTACATCTAGAATCACTTTGTGGGGATATTCGACTCTGGAATCCCATTTACATCACATTAGTCTTAATACCTACGCTCCTTACAATCTAGTGAACCTACACTATCCTTATATCCCCTTATAAATCTTTAATCACTTTTGTCATCATTACCTATTCATGGCATGTATATGTATCGCTTCATCCTTATTACACTATCTTCGATTTTAGGACCGTCTAAACCTTTGCTCTGATACCAATAAAATTGTAACATCTTTAACTTTCTATACTATACGTACGATGATCCATTAACTCACAAGTTACATTACAGTAGACAGTGTGGTTGTCACACCCCATTTGCCCCCTAGTAGAATGAGCCATCTGTGTGTGCATGCATTGTGTGTGTTTTGGCATGTGATAAGGGCATTCTGAGTAAAAATGCATGTATGTGGGTTTTGTTAGTATGAGGGTGCATGTATGATAGTAGGATGTGAGAAAGTTGGGTTATATTTGTGTGTGCATGAGCATACCATAGTAGGGTGTGTTTAAGTTGGGATGTCTTTGTGTGTGAGTGATGCATGTGTTTTGAGTGTGAGTGATCAAATCCCACTAATAGGAAGATGACACTTCTCTTATTAGGAAAAGAAAAAGAAGAAGAAAGAACAAGGGGAGAGGCAGAAATCATTCCCGTTTTTCCCTTCTCACCCTCTGTTCTTCTTCCTTTTCTCTCCACTAATAACCCTAGCTTGGTAATTTCTTGCATTTTATCTTCAACTCCTTCTTTCTTTTCATTGTTATTCACCTTCTCCTTCATTTTTTGGGTTTGGGGTTTTGATCTAGGGTTTGTATTTTGTGTGTTATTATTGGTTTGTTGGTTAGTTGAGCCTCCCCGTGACCCGAAAGGCAAGGAGAAGGCTGGTACTAGTGGAACTCATTAGATTTGGAGCTAAGGAGATAAGGTTTGGGAATTTCTGCTGTTTTGATGTTCATATGTTCAAATGTGCATGTGCCTGAATTTCTGGAATTTTGGTTGTGTAAATGGACCTATATTGGCATGCATGTTATGGGTTTTTGGTTGTGATAAATGATTCTGCATAAGTGTGGATTTATTGAAGTGATTGTGAGGATTGAATGAGTTTTGCTACAAAATTTCCTGATTTTGTGATCTTTGAGATTATGAGTTTAAATTGATGAATTAATGGGAATTAATTATTGAAATATGTTGTTTTATGTTCGTTATGGTGTTTTGGAGGCCATAATTGAGGTAAGATTGGATTAAAAGTGTTTTGGGTCAAAATGGATTTGATTTGGGGAAAAATCTGGATGTTTACGTTTTGCTGGGAACTGGAAATGTCATCTCTGTCGCGAGCGCGACACCCTTACGAGCGTGATAGAGAAGAATGCCAGGTCTCGCGTTATGGCACTGTACATTGCTCTGTGTCTGACTCGTGTCGGAGAAGCACGACTAGTGCTCCTTGTGTGTGCGAGCTGTGCTTCCCCGCAGGATGGTAGCGAAGTAATGGCTTTCCGTTCGACTAGTGCTCCGCTATCCAACTCGTTCTTCGCCATCCGACTCGTCCTCCGCCATCCGACTCGTGCTCCTTCAGTGTGCGAGTCATGCTGTGGAGAGCGAGACGGAGGGAAGGAGGCATTTCAGCACGACTCGTGCTATGGCGATGTCCCCTCTGTTCCATGCTGCAGAGCACGTTTGAGGACGAATTGGACACGAGTCGTATCCCTCAGCACGACTCGTGCCCATTTCCCTTGTGTCGCGAGCGCGATAGAGGCTCCGACCTGTCCTATTTTTCCCGCGTGCCCAGTTTTTCGCAAATGAATTTTAGACATCTTTTTCATGGTTTATCCTTACTGTATGTTATATGAATGTGTTTATATGCCTACTATATTGCGAATTATACAAGGTGAATTATATGTTGTGTTTCGAAACATGATCTGGTTTATGCATGACCTGCTAGAGTCAAGTAAGTGGATAGTTAGGCATGCCTAATAGAGTCCTTTAGCTGCAGCCTCAGTTTAGTTTGGACCCAAATCAGGTCCCCGTTTGGTTTCTCGCGAACCCCTCAGTAATTGGATCTTGTTTAAGGTCCCCTCAGTAAAATGTTTTGTAATTGATAAAATGAAATGGTTTTTCGATTTGTACCCGTAAGGTACTGTCAGTATTCGATTCGTACCCATAAGGTACTGTCCGTATACTCGTTATCCACTATTATGAGTCAGCAGGTGTCCTTTTTGCTTTATTTTGCTCTAATGTGATTATATGATTGTGATATTCGAATGAGTATGATAATGAGATGAATGATCAGTTAATGTAATTATGAATGTGAATATGGATGTGATCATATGTTATCGAAAGTGTGGCTTTTATATGCAAGTATGTATAATTACCTGCTATGATTATTTGCATTTACCATTGTGAATGTATTATGCCTCGATGACTATTGTGAATGGCCGTCCATACTGCTTGTGTGCTTCCCCACTAAGCGTTTATCGCTTAGCACAGTGTTTTTACCCATGCAGGTGCGGAAGATGTTTTGCTTTGGGAGAGTCACCGTCAATCAAGCCAACACAGGAAGGTTTAGTGTAGGGCTTAGCTTTTGTAATCTTTGATGATTCTTTTGTACAAAACTCTCATGTATCAGTTTTTGTAGCAGCTTCCGCATTTGTATATTTTGGATATGTAATTATCTTTTGTTTTAGCCAGTTTGATCAAAACATTATTGTAATGATTTTTGTTATATAAATATATGTTCAGCTATCGCTCCTGTTGTTTTGCAAGGTTTTTAATTACCCCGTATTTGTGAATGTATGATTTGTATTGTATCTGTGTGGTGGCACCTTAACTTGTACGGCATCTCACTCCTTATCGGATGGGATTGCCTACGTATAGGTAGGGGGTGTTACAAGTTTTTGTATCAGAGCCTAGGTTTAGGCGTTTCTAGGTGTTATTGACATGTTGTTGTGCGTAGATGTGCATATATTTAGGACTGTGTTGGCTGATGCGGTTGTTTCTTGTTTGTTTTTAAGATGGCATCTAACTCTTTTCGTGGATCACTTGAGGAGTCCGCCGAGAGTGTGAACCCTTAAGCCGTTGATCCTTCGGTATCTGTGTTGGCTCAACCTGCTAGGGTACAGCCTGAGGCGCTACCATGCCTTTTGAGGCTATGTTCAAGCTGTCATAGGACATGGCTAGGGTCTTGGAGAGAGTGACTACTCCTAGAGCCCCTATAGAGAGTTTGAGAAGGGCTGGTGCTGAAGATTTCTATGGCACAGGTTTGGATGAGTCAGAGCTAGCTGAGAAATGGTTAGACAAGGTGAAGCATACCTTGAGAGAAATTCGGTGTCCTCCTGACCAGCAAGCAGAGTGTGCAGTGGCTTTGCTACAAGGGTCAGCTTATGAATGGTGGGAGTTAGTTTGCAGACATCCTCAGTTGCCCGATCCAGTTACATGGGATTTCTTTGTAAGGTAGTTTACTAACAAGTATGCGACTCAGACCTATAAGGATGCCAGGTGGGCATAGTTTTTGAGCTTGAAACAGAGGGCTATGTCAGTTTCAGAGTTTGAGAAGGAGTTTAACCGGTTGTCTAGGTATGCTCCGCAGGGTGTTTTGACAGATGAGTTTCGATGCAAGCATTTTGAGGCTGGTTTGAATGAGTCCTTGAGAGCTATGTTGATTTCCTTGATGAGCACTCCAGGATTGAATTATTATCAGATTGTGGATGCTGCGGTTAGAACTGAGAGGCCAGAAACTGTTCTAAGAGAGAGGGCTCAGAGGAGGAATCCTTCTCGTGGTGGTTCATCTTCCTCGTCCTCGGGTAAGAGGTCCCGAAACCCACAGGATGAGTCATCATCTGGCCTGGCTACAAGAGGTAGAAGACAGGGTTCTGCAGCGGTATCCGAGTCAGGTAGAGGTGGTAGATCTGAGTCTATGCCTATATGTTCGCATTGCAGTAAGGCTCATCGGGGTGAGTGTAGATGGCTCACAGGTGGGTTTTTCAGATGTGGGAGCACCGAGCACTTTGTGGCCAACTGTCTGAGGTTGAATAAGGATTCGAGTTCTCAGAGAGAGGCTAGCAGAGTTGGCTCCAATGCCACGCAAGCTAACCGTGGTAGGGGCCGAGGTAGAGGTCGAGGCGGTCGACCTAAAGAGGGTGCTGCATCAAAGTCAGTTGAGCAATAGTTGCCTGTTCCAGTAAGAGCTTATGCTGTGAGAACCAGAGAGGAGTAGGATGCACCCGATGTGATTGCTGGTAAGTTCCTACTCCTTGACATTGAATTGTATGCCCTAATTGATCCTGGTTCTACACACTCATATTTGTGCACGGATAAGATTGTTAATAAGTTGCATGTGGTAGATCAGCTAGATTATGAGATATGTGTGACCAGTCCATTAGGGCATAGTGTCAATGTGAGTAGAGTCTATAGGAATTGTCCCCTATTGGTTGAGGGAATTGTGTTTCCGGCAGATCTGATTGAGTTTCCTTTCAGAGAGTTTGATCTAATTCTGGGTATGGACTGGTTGGGTAAGCATTGGGCAGTGGTTGACTATCATAGGAAGACAGTTGTTCTTCGAGATAGAGATCGGTCTTCTTTGTTTGTTAAAGGTTTGGGTGCTAGTTCTTTGAATAATGTGATTTCTGCAATGCAAGCTAAGAGGTTTATTAGGAAGGGTTGTGAGGCTTTCCTAGCGGTTGTGTTGGATTCCAAGAGGGATCAAGTTCGGATTGAGGACATCCCTGTTGTGCGAGAGTTTAGTGATGTGTTCCCGAGTGAGTTGCCGAGTTTGCCTCCTGAGAGAGAAGTCGAGTTATCTATAGAGATTATGCCGGGTACCACTCCCATATCGAAAGCACCTTATTGGATGGCTCCTGTAGAGTTGAGAGAACTCAAAACTCAACTATAAGAGCTATTGGATAAGGGGTTTATTCGACCCAGCATATCTCCTTGGGGAGCTCCGGTTTTGTTTGTTAAGAAAAAGAATGGGTCCTTGCGGATGTGTATCGACTATAGGCAGATCAATAAGGTCACAGTGAAGAACAAGTATCCCTTGCCTAGAGTCGAGGATTTGTTTGATTAGGTTTGAGGTGCGGGTGTCTTTTCGAAGTTTGATCTTCGGTCAGGTTATTATCAATTGCGAGTTAAGGATGAGGATGCTGGTAAGACTTCATTTCGGACTAGGTATGGCCACTATGAGTTCCTTGTGATGCCGTTTGGTTTGACCAATGCTCCAGCAGCATTCATGGATTTGATGAACAGAGTGTTTAGGCCATACTTAGACCGGTTTGTAGTGGTGTTTATAAATGACATCTTGGTGTATTCCAAGGATGAGAAAGAGCATGAAGAGCATCTCCTGTTGGTTTTGCAAATGTTGAGGGAGCATCAGTTGTTTGCCAAGCTTAGTAAGTGTGATTTTTGGCTTCGGGAAGTATCCTTCTTGGGTCATATTGTTTCGGCTAGGGGTATTCAAGTTGATCCGACCAAGATTGAGGCGATAGTTGATTGGAAAGCACCTAGGAACGTTCAGGAAGTGAGGAGTTTTCTTGGTTTGGCGGGTTATTACCGTCAATTTGTTCAGGGTTTCTCCGTTATCGCCGCTCCGATGACTAGGTTGTTGAGAAAAGGAGTTAGATTCGAGTGGTCGGATAGGTGCCAGGCTTGTTTTGATCAGTTGAAGAAGTTGCTAGTCGAGGCTCCTATACTTACTCAACCCATCTCGGGTAAAGAGTTTGTCATGTATAGTGATGCTTCGGGTGTGGGTCTTGGCTGTGTTTTGATGCAAGAAGGTAAGGTTGTGGCTTATACTTCTCGACAGTTGAAGCCACATGAGAGGAATTATCCGACACACGATTTGGAGTTAGCAGCTGTTATCTTTGCTATGAAAATTTGGCACCATTATCTGTATGGGGAGAAGTGTAGGATCTTTACGGACCATAAGAGTTTGAAGTATCTCCTCATGCAGAGGGAGTTGAACATGAGATAGCACCGTTGGCTTGAGTTGTTTAAGGACTACGACTGTATAGTGGATTACCATCCGGGTAAGGCCAATATAGTCACTGATGCTTTGAGTCGGAAGTCGGTTTCAGCCTTGCTTTTGAGACAGTTTAGATGGAGGTTTGATACAGATGGGGCTTTGGTTGCTCAGTTGCGAGTGAAACCTACCTTGAGATAGAGGATTGTGGATGCTCAGAGTGATGATGAGAGGCTACAGCGGGTTGTGCAAGAGGTCAGTTCTGGTAAGCAGTCGGACTTCTCTGTTTTGAATGTGGTGCTTATGTATAGAAATCGCTTGTGTGTGCCTGAGCATGAGGATTTGAGGAGACAACTTTTGAGTGAGGCACACACCACGGTTTTTACCATGCATCCCGGGAGTGAAAAGATGTACCGGGACATGAAGCAGTTTTATTGGTGGTCCGGCATGAAGCGGGACATTGTGGATTTTATGTCTAAGTGCTTGACATGTCAGCAGGTAAAGGCTGAGCATCAAGTTCCTTCGGGATTGCTTACGCTTTTATCCGTTCCTGAGTGGAAATGGGATGATATTGCCATGGACATTGTATCTGGTTTGGCTTTAACTCAGAAGAAGTATGACTCAGCTTGGGTGATAGTGGATCGTCTTACGAAGTTAGCTCATTTTCTGCCAGTTAGAGTGGATTATCCGATGGATAAGTTATCCAGTATCTATGTGGATGAGGTAGTCAGATTGCATGGAGTGCCATTGTCCATAGTGTCAGATCGGGACCCAAGGTTTACTTCAAAGTTTTGGAAAGAATTGCAAAGGGCTTTGGGTACCAAGTTGAATTTCAGTACAACATTTTACCCTCAGACAGATAGTCAGTCCGAGCGAGTCATTCAGATTTTGGAGGATATGTTGAGGGCATGTGCTTTGGATTTTTCGGGTAGTTGGGACAGATATGTGTTGCTTATGGAGTTTGCCTACAACAATAGCTATCAGTTGAGCATCAGTATGGCACCGTATGAAGCTTAATATGGTCGGCAGTGTAGGACTCCGGTTTGTTGGACCGAGCTATCCGAGTGTTCAGTGATTGGGCCAGAGTTGGTTAGGGATACCAAGGAGAAGATCAGAGTTGTGCAGCGAAATCTGAAGGCGGCTAAAGATCGACAAAAGTCTTATGCCAATCTGAAGAGAAAATATGTGCAGTTTGGAGTCGGGGACAAGGTTTTCCTTAAAGTTTCACCTTGGAGGAAAGTGCTTCGGTTTGGAAAGAAAGGTAAACGTAGTCCTTGCTTCATTGGTCCCTATGAGATTTTGGCTAAGATTGGTCTGGTAGCCTATAGATTGGCTTTACCGATGGAGTTGGTGAAGTTGCACGATGTCTTCCATGTTTCGATACTTCATCGGTACAGATCAGATCCTTCACATGTTTTGTCAGTTCAAGATGTACAAGTGCAGCCAGATTTCTCTTATGATGAAGAAACGAAAGCTATCCTAGCTCGAGAAGTGAGATAGCTCAGGAGTAAGCAGATCCCTTTGGTAAAAGTGTTATGGAATCACCATGGAGTCGAGGAAGAGACTTGGGAACCAGAGGATTTGATGAGAGCTCAGTATCCGCATTTGTCCAGTTCAGGTTAGAATTTCGAGGACGAAATTCTTATTAGTAGGGGAGAGTTGTCACACCCTGTTTTTCCCCTAGTAGAATGAGCCATCTGTGTGTGCATGCATTGTGTGTGTTTTGGCATGTGATAAGGGCATTATGAGTAAAAATGCATGTTTGTGGGTTTTGTTAGTATGAGGGTGCATGCATGGTAGTAGGATGTGAGTAAGTTGGGTTATGTTTGTGTGTGCATGAGCATACCATAGTAGGGTGTGTTTAAGTTGGGATGTCTTTGTGTGTGAGTGATGCATGTGTTTTGAGTGTGAGTGATCAAATCCCACTAATAGGAAGATGACACTTGTCTAGGCTTAGGAAAAGAAAAAGAAGAAGAAAGAACAAGGGGAGAGGCAGAAATCATTCTCGTTTTTCCGTTCTCATCCTCTGTTCTTCTTCCTTTTCTCGTCACCAATAACCCTAGCTTGGATTCAAGGGCTGCTAGTGGGAGTTGATCATCTCCTTGTGTTTCTTTTTGTAAGTTCTTGCATTTTATCTTCATCTCCTTCTTTCTTTTCATTGTTGTTCACCTTCTCCTTCATTTTTTGGGTTTGGGTTTTGATCTAGGGTTTGTATTTTGTGTGTTATTGTTGGTTAGTTGAGCCTCCCTGTGACCCAAAAGGCAAGGAGAAGGCTGGTACTAGTGGAACTCATTAGATTTGGAGCTAAGGAGATATAGTAGATTTTGTTTCAAAGTGTTTTGTATGCCAACAAGTAAAAGCTGAACATCAAGTCCCGACGGGATTGTTGCGTCCCTTACCCATTCCTCAATGGAAGTGGGATGATGTTACGATGGACTTTGTAGTCGGATTGGCTTTGTCGCAATGCAAGCACGATTCAGTTTGGGTGATAGTCGACCGATTGATGAAATCAGCAAACTTTTTACCAGTTCGGATGGATTATTCTATGGATAAGCTAGCTGAGATTTATGTGGATGAGATAGTGAGGCTTCATGGAGTTCCAGTTTCTATTATGTCTGATCGAGATTCGAGGTTTACGTCAAAGTTTTTGAAAGAGTTACAGTTGACGTTGGGTACTCGGTTAAACTTTAGCACTACATTTCACCATCAAACGGATGGTCAGTCGGAAAGAGTTATTCAGATTCTAGAAGACATGCTTCAGGGATGTGCTTTAGAGTTTTCTGGTAGTTGGGATAGATATGTGTCCTTAATGGAGTTTGCATACAATAATGGTTATCAAGCGAGTATTGTAACACCCCCTACCCATACGTAGGCGAACCCATCCGGATCGGAGTGAGAAGCCGTATGAGCAGGGTGTGTTACCAAACAGATCCATACAAAGCATACATTCATACATCATAAACATATGAAATTACAGCAAAAATTAAAACTTTTGAGAAGCATTAACATGATCATGCATTAATATAATAACATTCATTATAATAATGTTTTGATTAAATGCTAATACAAAATAATTACATATCTAAAATATACAGAGCGGAAGCTTTACAAAAATACTGATACAGTGAGTTCTATTACAAAAAGAATCATAAAAAATACTACAAAAATAAGCCCTAACACTAAACCCTTCTGTGTTGGCTTGACTGGCTGCGACTCTCCTAAAACAAAGCACCTTCCGCACCTGCACGGATAACACACCGTGCTAAGCGATAAACACTTAGTGGGGAAACACATAATAAAAGAGTGGACGACCATTCACAATGGTCGTCAAAGCATAACACATACGAGATGACATATACAGAAAATCATGTCAGATATATAATCATACTTGCATGATAAAGGCATACATTCGGAAGCTCATATCCACATTCCATATACATATGAGCTGATTTCTCTTACTTATCATTATACGCATTCGAATATCATATTCTTGTAATCATATCAAAGCATAACAGAACAAACAAAGCACCTGCTGACTCACAATAGTGGATAACGAGTATACAGTGACGGTACCTTACGAGTACGAATCGAATAGTGACGGTACCTTACGGGTACGAATCGAAAACCATTTTATCTCATCATAATCAAAACATTTTACAGAGGGGACCTTAAACAAGATCCAAATACATTGAGGTTCGTGAGGAACCAAACGGGGACCTGATCGGGGTCCAAACAGAACGGAGGGCTGCAGCTAAAAGACTCTATTAGGCATGCCTAACTATCCACTAGACTGACTCTTACAGGTCATGTAATACAATTCAGGTTCCAAATCATAGCATATCATTTATCATGAAGGATTTATAATATTGCACATATAAACAAGCATATTATATAGCATAGAGAGGTAAAAGTTCATGAAGAAACTATTTAAAATTCATTTTAGAAGAGAAGGCAAAATCGGAAAAACGGGGCATAAAGAGGGTCACTGTCGCACTCGCGACAGAGGAGAACTTGCCCCAGGTTGCGATCATGACAATCTTTGCGATCTCGCGGAGGATCAAATACAACTCACTGTCGCGCTCGCGATAGTAAGCTGCCAGCCCGATCCGTCGTGCTTGCGTTCTAGAGCGCTCTTGCGACAGAGGAAAGCCCAAAACAGCTCGGCAGCCAAGCGTTCTGTTGCGCTCGCTACACACGTCGTGCCGACGATAGAGGCTCTGCTACCTCGCTCGGCTGGGACCTCGAACGCGTGCGAGAGCTGCTTTCACTGGGCTCTGTCTCAAAAATATCGCTCTCGCGATAGAGTCGTGATTTCCAGCTCTTACACAGGAAATCTGTAGAAAATTCACCTCCGCAAGACCCAAACCTCAAATCTCAACTCAAACATCAACTTACCTAAAATCCAGCAACCCAAACATCATAAACAACATAAAACACAATATTTATAACAAGAATTCCAATTAAATCATGCCAATAACAATATCAATTTACACAATTTAAATCTCAGCACTATTCATTCATCATCTCAATCAAATGCACATTTGGGTTCAATAACTCACATTCAAGGCTTCATGAATCATCTAAACCAAAACCCATAACATATACACTATTATAAACATCAAGAACACCAAATTTCCAAAAATTCAACTAAACATGCAAAACCCATAAAATGCATCAATCAAAATAATTCCCAAACCTGAACTCCTATGCTCCAAATCACTTGGTGCCACTTCCCAACGCCTTCTCCTTCCCTTTGGGATCACGAGAAGGCTCAACTAACAACCAAACCCAATAATGCAACAAACAGTAAACTCTAAGTTAAACCCTAACCCAATGTCACTGTCACACCCCAATCTATACTATGGAGACTTCTATTCGGATTAGAGGAAGAAGAATCCAAGATAGATAGGAGTGTCACATCCCACTAGAGTAAACAAGTAAACATCACATAAATAGAGTGACATATCCAGGATAATTAAAAACTTTGAAAGAAAGAAGAGTGATACATAAGTGTGTAAATATTTACATAGTTTAGAAATATTACAACAGAATCTTTATCTATTATTACATATACATATTACACAGATATACGAAAATTCCAAATTACAAAAGCTGAACAAGATACAAAACTTCTAGCTCCTATATGGCCGACTCAGCAGATGCGCGACTCGAACAGAAGCAAACCTGCCACCTGCACGGGAAAAAGAACCCGTGCTAAGCGATAATGCTTAGTGGGGAAAACAAACATAATAATATGGACGGCCATTCACAATGGTCGTCGAGGCATAACACACACACAAATCTCATACACACATAGTTCTTACCGAGAAATATATATGCTTACATATAATAGCTGTGCATTCAAATGTTTCTTATATGTGCGACACAAACCAAAACAACATCACCATACCAGATGTAAGTATATTCATGCATAACTACATATAATTTCACACATGTGCACCTACCTATACATTACATGTCAGTATCAATACACTTATATGCCAATACTTGTATCGTTATACCAGTACAGGTCCTCATATGCATACATTTACCGAACACGTTGGAAAATGAAGCTTTTGAAAGTACATCATGCATAGATACATAATCACAATACCATCACACTTCCGTTGCGCAACATAAATCTTTAACATAAGCAATAATATGTTATTGCATTCCAATCACAGTGTTCCAGAGAGCCAATAAATCTGCACTGATTAGTTCACATAACTATAATCATAACTGATCAGAACCGCATACTTATAAACACGATATAACAAATCATACACCTGCTGACTCACAATAGTGGATAACGAGTACTGAATGGTACCTTACGGGTACGAATCGAACACATAATATAGTGTACCATACAGGTGCAAGTCGGAAGGCAACATTTCATTGAACAGGACCTTAAACAAGATCCATACACATACACATAATAGGGGTTCGCGAGGAACCATTCGGGGACCTGATCAGGGTCCAAATCGTTCAAAGGGGCGCTGCAGCTACACATACATAGACTCTATTAGGCATGCCTAACTATCCACTAGACTGACTCTCGCAGGTCATGCATCATACAAATCATATTTCAAATCACTTAATTTACATCATTGCACATAATCAGCAATAGGTGAGACATATGAATAAGTTCATAAAGTCAATCATGCATCATACAATTTACACTTAAGCATAACATAATAATTTTAGAGAAAGATCATCAGTATAGATATGCATAATATATTCAATTATATTAACATACTTCATAAAATAGTCAAGGAACAAACCTAGAGGCATCATAAGTTCGGAATTCAAACATTGGAATCACCAAAGAAAACTCATTCAATACAACACATCTGTCGCGCTCGCGACAGAGATCATAGTCTCTTCGCTGCGCACGCGCGACGGACTTCGCGATCGCGGGAAGGAGAGAAGGGTCCGGCTCTGTCGCGCTCGCGATATTGTCGCGGTCGCGACAGAGGACAAGTATTGCTATCGCGGGGTCGCGACAAGTCGCGTGCTCGCGATAGCACAGGCCAACAATGTGCTCTGTCGCGATCGCGACAGAGAGCAGACAAACTATTGCTATCGCGGGCTCGCGACAGCACAGCATCAGAATCACCGGTCTCTGTCGCGCTCGCGACAGTGTCGCGATCGCGACAGAGTCATGATTCCGAAAATCTGCAGAATTTCGCAGGATCTTTCCTTCCTCAAACTCACCCACAAACACACGAAACACCTCCAAAGGTCTCTTACCTCATCGCCAACCAGTCACCCATCATTGACAACATAAATCCAACATTCGTATCAAGTATTTCAATAAAACATGCCATTAACAATATCCATATACACAATCTATAATAACAACATTATTTGTCAATCATCTCAATCGCACCCACATTAAATGCATTCATACATATGGTACATCATGCTAAGGTTACTCATGAGACCGTCACATAATAGCACTCATCAATACACAAACCTTCATGGAGTTATATCTATTATTAATTACTAGTTAAATCACCAATCTTAATCATACTCATAAGTTTTTCCCAAAGACAACTACTTATATATCCACTTAAATACCCTAAACATGCATAAGAACAGATGGGAAAGGTACGGGATTGATCCGGGTCAACCCTAGACTCAAAAATAGAGAAGAAAAGGCTCAAAACATGCTTTTCTGTCGTGAGGTCGCGACCCTTGTCGCGCTCGCGACAGAAGCTCGCCTCAGCTACCATAACAGACTGCTTTTTATTACAAATTATCATCGTGAAAACCGACCTCTAAACCCCATTTTTAGGAAACGTTTTCTTCTTATCAAATGTTCTCCTACGTTTTAACTTTCAAATGGAACAAATTTCATGTCAATTGGACATCTAGAACTCGAGATATGAACTCCACAACCTATACTAGTCAAACAACCCGACACAAAAAGAAACACTACGGTATTATCAAAAATGAAGGGTCTTAGAGCAAGAATTTGCCCAAGGCTATTTCTAAGATTTTTAAATAAATATAAGTAATGGTTATAATGGCGCAAGAATCACATAGTTCGGAGTTCTAAAACTCTACTTATGACAAAAACACTGCACAGGGGTCAGATGAAAACGAAACAGAGTTTACCCAATCCTAGACTTCACTTTCACTTCTCACACACCTTCAACTTAAGCCACATCATGCATTATTAATACATTTATCCACACCAATACATGCATAAGACTCATATCAAACCACTCAATTTACTGGAAATCATATACCAATGTATATTCATAACTCAAAAAGAATTTAGAGTAAAGACAAATTAAAATTCAAGTAAAGGAAATCAACTCCCAAACCTCTTGTTGCACAATAGCTGCTCTCTTCAAGCTTGCTCCTCAAACCTTTTTTTTTTTTGCCCTTATACTTGCTCTTGTTAGCCAAAGCTTACACAAATCAAAAACCCAAGAATTACTCTTAACCCAAAAACCCTAACTCAAACAAAACAAAGAGAAGAAGGGGAACATAATCTCTCTTAGGAAACCCTAGCACCCAAAACCATACACATACCTCCATAAAAGACTCTTAAGCTCCACCAAGACATCAACCCATGCCTAGCCACCGAGAAGAACACGAAACAAGGAAAAGAAAAGAAAGAGGAAGGAGGAGGAGAAGAGCAAAACGTAATCTGCCTTCTCACTCTCTCTCTCTTTCCTTAATCTTATCTCCTCTTAATTGCTTACTCCACTTGGCTACTTCCCATAGGCCCAAATGTCCTCATATTACTAGCCCACTTAGCATCCTTTAATTGGCTCACACAAAATATCTTTGACTACATTTACACACACACCATACACATACACACACTAAATCACTTCTCATAAAATATCCTACATCCTTAGTTCCATACCCATAATCCACTTGATAAATATTTTTTTTATGCAAATATCTCCAAGGCACCATGCTCATAAATCACTCAATGAAATCCCTTAGCCCATTAACATCCTACTACCATACACTACTAACACACCATAATAATTCCTTTACTTACTTTATTTAATTAATTTCCTTAGTAAATAAATCCTTATTATCCATATTACTCATGCATAAATTACCGAAATACCCTTCACTTAACCGACTTAGCTTGCCGATTCCGACTAGGCCCGATTTGGGGTGTTACAAATCTACCCTACTTAAAAGAATTTCGTCCTCGAAGTTCACTTATATCCGATTTTCTAAATTCCAAAAATCTTTATTACTAACATTCACACACTAACATTGTACTATCCAAGTCATTTTTACTAGTATCAGGACATATAGTAGAAATCCTTTTCACTAAATAAACATCTCCATAAATTTTGAGTTACAGATCGTTTGCATTCTATCTCTATCATGTCAATCTTTTCGCTTATCTCCTTCCTCATAACCCTTCTCGTCTTTTAAATACAAAATCATTCACACATTCACTATACTCTTTCCTTGATCAAAATGACTATAACTCTCTCTCTCCTATATTACTAGTATCACTAGTCACAATTTGGTTTTCACTTTTAAACCATCACATCAATCTTACAATACCTATTATTTAATCATCTTATACAGAAGTCCGTAATTCCATCCACTTACTTGCTTATACTTACCCCTTACTACTCTTGTTCCTAATAGCAAATAGTACACGTACACCCTGTCAGCTTTCTCTCAATCAAAACACATATACAAATGCTTTTCATGTATTGTCAAAGGAATTATGATGCAATGAAAATGTGATGGCTCATGTATGCAGAGTGATGCTGAGGAAATGCAAGTAATGCTGTAATGATGCATTTAGTCCCATCCCCATGATTTAATATGCTTTTATTCAAATACTTTTCTGGAGATAGCTGACAGGTATATAGGGTACTACCAAAACCTTATAGAATCCAAATACTCATCCGACTCGAAATATTAAAAGAAAAACTTGTTCAAACATTTTAATATAAACTTACTAGAAGGCTCTGTAGGCTCAGTCATCACACTACGATGCTCAATAAACCCTGCTGATCCATAAGTGGCATTAAACAAGTCCTCCATATTCTTTCTAGCTTACCGAGCTATATTTTCACTTGATTTCGGATAATCAGTAAGCTGATGTTCTCTACTGCCACATTGAAAACAAGCTCCAATGAGCTTCCGACAACAATCCCAATGTTGCTTCTGACAGTATTGACATATCGGAGCTTCTCAAATCCTTTTCCCTGTTGACATTTCACTGCCAAAACTTTCCTTTTCTGAGAGATCTTCCGAACGAAATCCGGAGGAACGCGAGGGGTAGACAACCTATCCAAAATCCGAATTAACCCTCGCACTAGCGCCCTATCATCGAAAACAGAACTAGAATCCCTAGCCAGAGGACACTCAGAAACACTTTGATCAACAGTAACTGGATTCACACTTTCCGGCGTCTCGACCACATTATCACTAGGATCAGACTCCATCTAAACACATCACACACAGGACAAGACACATCTGCATTAGGCCATGACACAAAATCGACTCTCAAACAAAGACTTGACACATAACAACTAACATACAAAGACTCGATACTCAAACAAACAAGACAACCAGAACCGTCAAACCGCGCTCTGATACCACCTAATGTCACACCCCAATCTATACTATGGAGACTTCTATTCGGATTAGAGGAAGAAGAATCCAAGATAGATAGGAGTGTCACATCCCACTAGAGTAAACAAGTAAACATCACATAAATAGAGTGACATATCCAGGATAATTAAAAACTTTGAAAGAAAGAATAGTGATACATAAGTGTGTAAATATTTACATAGTTTAGAAATATTACAACAAAATCTTTATCTATTATTACATATACATATTATACAGATATATGAAAATTCCAAATTACAAAAGCTGAACAAGATACAAAACTTCTAGCTCCTATATGGCCGACTCAGCAGATGCGCGACTCGAACAGAAGCAAACCTGCCACCTGCACGGGAAAAAGAACCCGTGCTAAGCGATAACGCTTAGTGGGGAAAACAAACATAATAATATGGATGGCCATTCACAATGGTCGTCGAGGCATAACACACACACAAATCTCATACACACATAGTTCTTACCAAGAAATATATATGCTTACATATAATAGCTGTGCATTCAAATGTTTCTTATATGTGCGACACAAACCAAAACAACATCACCATACCAGATGTAAGTATATTCATGCATAACTACATATAATTTCACACATGTGCACCTACCTATACATTACATGTCAGTATCAATACACTTATATGCCAATACTTGTATCGTTATACCAGTACAGGTCCTCATATGCATACATTTATCGAACACGTTGGAAAATCAAGCTTTTGAAAGTACATCATGCATAGATACATAATCACAATACCATCACACTTCCGTTGCGCAACATAAATCTTTAACATAAGCAATAATATGTTATTGCATTCCAATCACAGTGTTCCAGAGAGCCAATAAATCTGCACTGATTAGTTCACATAACTATAATCATAACTGATCAGAACCGCATACTTATAAACACGATATAACAAATCATACACCTGCTTACTAACAATAGTGGATAACGAGTACTGAATGGTACCTTACGGGTACGAATCGAACACATAATATAGTGTACCATACAGGTATAACTCGGAAGGCAACATTTCATTGAACAGGACCTTAAACAAGATCCATACACATACACATAATGCAAGGTCGGGACCCTTGTTGCGCTCGCGACAGAAGCTCGCCTCAGCTACCATAACAGACTGCTTTTTACTACAAATTAGCATCATGAAAACCGACCTCTAAACCTCTTTTTAGGAAAAGTGTTCTTCTTAACAAATGTTCTCCTACGTCTTAACTTTCAAATGGAACAAATTTCAGGTCAATTGGACATCTAGAACTCGAGATATGAACTCCACAACCTATACTGGTCAAACAACCCGACACAAAAAGAAACACTACGGTATTATCAAAAATTCAGGGTCTTAGAGCAAGAATTTGCCCAAGGCTATTTCAAAGACTTTTAAAGAAATGGTTATAATGGCGCAAGAATCACATAGTTCGGAGTTCTAAAACTCTACTTATGACAAAAACACTGCACAGGGGTCAGATGAAAACGAAACAGAGTTTACCCAATCCTAAACTTCACTTTCACTTCTCACACACCTTCAACTTAAGCCACATCATGCATTATTAATACATTTATCCACACCAATACATGCATAAGACTCATATCAAACCACTCAATTTACTGGAAATCATATACCAATGTATATTCATAACTCAAAAAGAATTTAGAGTAAAGACAAATTAAAATTCAAGTAAAGGAAATCAACTCCCAAACCTCTTGTTGCACAATAGCTGCTCTCTTCAAGCTTGCTCCTCAAACCTTTTTTTTTTGCCCTTATACTTGCTCTTGTTAGCCAAAGCTTACACAAATCAAAAACCCAAGAATTACTCTTAACCCAAAAACCCTAACTCAAACAAAACAAAGAGAAGAAGGGGAACATAATCTCTCTTAGGAAACCCTAGCACCCAAAACCATACACATACCTCCATAAAAGACTCTTAAGCTCCACCAAGACATCAACCCATGCCTAGCCACCGAGAAGAACACGATCCAAGGAAAAGAAAAGAAAGAGGAAGGAGGAGGAGAAGAGCAAAACGTAATCTGCCTTCTCACTCTCTCTCTCTTTCCTTAATCTTATCTCCTCTTAATTGCTTACTCCACTTGGCTACTTCCCATAGGCCCAAATGTCCTCATATTACTAGCCCACTTAGCATCCTTTAATTGGCTCACACAAAATATCTTTGACTACATTTACACACACACCATACACATACACACACTAAATCACTTCTCATAAAATATCCTAGATCCTTAGTTCCATACCCATAATCCACTTGATAAATATTTCTTTTATGCAAATATCTCCAAGGCACCATGCTCATAAATCACTCAATGAAATCCCTTAGCCCATTAACATCCTACTACCATACACTACTAACACACCATAATAATTCCTTTACTTACTTTATTTAATTAATTTCCTTAGTAAATAAATCCTTATTATCCATATTACTCATGCATAAATTACCGAAATACCCTTCACTTAACCGACTTAGCTTGCCGATTCCGACTAGGCCCGATTTGGGGTGTTACAGTCACACCCCATTTGCCCCCTAGTAGAATGAGCCATCTGTGTGTGCATGTACTGGGTGTGTTTTGGCTTTTGATAAGGGCATTTTGGGTAAAAATGCATGTTTGAGGGTCTTGTTAGTATGAGAGTGCATGTATGGTATTTTGGGTGTGAATTAGTTGGGTTATGTTTGGGTGTGCTTGAACATATCATACTGGGGTGTGTTTGAGAGGTTGTGTTTGTGTTGGTGTGCTCACACACTTGTAGGGTATTATAAGTTGAGAATGCATTGTGTGTGTGTGTGTGAAGCATGAGTTTAGGGTGTGAGTGACCAAATCCCACTAATAGGGTAGTGACACTTGTCTAGGGTTAGAAAAAGAAAAAGAAAAAGAAAGAGAAAAGGGAGAGGGCAGATTTTTGTTCTTCAAATCCTATTGCCCCTCTTTCCCTTACTCTTCTTCTTCCTTCTCTTTCCCTAAGAACCCTAGTTTGGATTTCAGACATTATTATTGGGAATTGATCATTTCTTGCACTCTAATTGGGTAAGTTTCCTTGCATTTCTTCATCTGGTTCTTCTTTGTTCACCATCTTCTTCTTCTTCTTCAAGGTTTGGGTTTCTAATATAGGGTTTGTATTGTGGGTGTTCTTTGATGTGTTGTGCTTCATTGAACCTCCCCGTGACCCGAAAGGCATGGAGAAGGCTGGTTCTAGTGGAGCTCATTAGATTTGGAGCTAAGGAGATAAGGTTTGGGATTTTTCTTTTAAGTGATGTTCATATATGGGTTTTTGGATATGCATGAATTTCTGGAAATTTGTGGGTTTTTGATGTTCATTATGGGTTTAAATGTTATGGGTTATGATTGAGATGTGTTAAAAAGGTTTAATTGTGGGTTAATGAACTTAATTGTGTTCTTGAGTGAGATGATGATGAATAGTATTGATATTCCAATTTGTGTAAATTGACGTCGTTATTGGCATGATTTAATTGGAATTCTTGATATAGATGTTGTATTTTATGTTGCTAATTGTATTTGGGTTGCTGGAATTGAGGTAAGAAGAGGTTTGAGTTGAATGTGTGTGTTTGAGTGTTGTGAAGAGGGAATTTTCTGCAGATATTCTGGGCAAGGGCTGAAATTCACAACCCTGTCGCGAGCGCAACATCGTCGCGAAGTCGCGACAGAGCTCGGTGAAAGCAGCCCTCGCACGCGTCCGAGCTCTCCGCCGAGCCGTGCAGCAAAGCCTCTGTCGCGAGCGCAACATAGAGCTCGGCTGCCGTTACGTTCCGGGCTGGTAGCTCACTGTCGCGAGCATGACATATGTCGCAAGCGCGACAGTGAGATATTGTAGACACCGGGTCCCGAGTCTGGTTTAAAAAAAAATGGCAATGGCAATTTAGGGTCCTTGATGAATTCCTCCGAAAAAATAATATAAAATATGTAGGCAAAATTAAAAATTAAAATTAGGTTAATTTAATTAGTTAATATTTGTAAGGTAAATTAAAATGGGAAAAAGATAATAAATATAAGTAGATTAATTAAATTAGATAAAATATATGCGATAATTTAAGTAGATTAATTAAATTAAAAAGGATGAAAAAAATATGGAGTTTTTAATTAGTATAATGTGGAATTAAGTAAATATATGTGTTAGTATATTAAAAATGGAGGAAATTGTTATAGGAAACAAAAAAAACTAACCCTAATATGGGGAATAAAAAGAAAAGAAAGCAGAGAACAAAAGGGGGGGCGCTCGGCTGGGAAAAGAAAAGAGAGAGAGCAAGGAAATGGAAGAGAAGAAAAATAGAAAGAAAAACAGTGAGCAAGAACATAGAGAGGGCCGACCAAAGGAAGAAGAAAGGAAGAATAAAAATAAAAGAGAAACAAAAAGAAATAAAAGAGACAGCAAGAGAGGACCTGGAGAATGAAAGAAATAAAATAAAAAAGAGGAAGAGAGCACAGGACCAAAACAAAAGAAAATTAAAGAGAAAATAAAAGGAGGATTAAAAGAGGAAGACAGCCAACAGACCAAGGAACAGAGGGAACGGAAGACGCCGGAACCAAGAGAAAAGAGGAAAAAAGAGAAGAGGGAGGCGGGGCGTCCGCCGGCCATCCACGGCGGCACACGGTCACACGCGCGGTGGCTCCAGACTCCAGGCAGCCGGACGAAACCGCCGTAACCTGCCGGCCTCCATGCCTCACCGCCGTTGGGGTGATCGGAGATGAGGACCGTGACGCTCCGGCGCGTTTTTCGATGAATTGTGGCTTCTTTCCGGCGCGTGGCCGGCGCTGGTGAGATCCTGAGGCGACGATCCACCTTTCGGCAGCGGAGGTGTCGGCTAGCCCCACTTCCGGCGAGGCTCCGGTGAGGTGATTCCTCCTTCCTCTTTTATTATTATTATTATTATTATTATTATTATTGTTATTATTATTATTATTCTGTTTTTTAGTATTATTATTATTATTATCATTACTATTAATTAATTATATTTTACATCATTATTGTTGTTATTATTATTATTATATTCATTTGTTATTATTTATTATTCAATTTTTATTATTGTTATATTATTATTATTATTATTATTATTAGTATTATTATTGTTTTATGTTTGTTGATATGATATTATTATTACTATTATGATTATTATTATTATTTAATATCCTGTTTTATTATTATTATTATTATTATTGTTATTATTATTATAATTATTTAATATTCTGTATTATTATTATTATTATTATTATTATTATTATTATTATTATTATTATTATTATTATTATTATTATTATTATTGTAGTCATTTATTATTTGCCATTACATTTTGTGATTATTGATTATTATTATTATGGAGGTTATATTATTATTATTATTCTTGTTATTGCGAAATTGTTGTGATCTTTATTATTATTATTATTATTATTATTATTATTATTATTATTATTATTATTATTATTATTATTATTATTATATGTTATTGGCATTATTATTATTATTATTATTATTATTATTATTATTATTATTATTATCATTATTTTATTATATGTTATTGGCATTATTATTATTATTATTATTATTATTATTATTATTATTATCATTATCATTATTATTATTATCATTATCATCATCATCATCATTATTATTCCTATGTTACATATATCTATTTTATATTATTATTAATATTATTCATATTATTATTATTATTATTATTATTATTATTATTATTATTATTATTATTATTATTATTATTATTATTATTATTATTATTATTATTATTATTATTATATGATATCATTATTATTAGCCTTATTATTTTTATTTGTCATTAATCATTATAATTGTCATTTACGTTTTTACATTCATTAATTCTTAATTTACTTTATTCAATTATTTATTTATTTATTCATTTACTTATTTATTTGTCACTTGATTTAGTTCAACTCATTACCAACTAATATCATTTCCTGTCGTGACTGTCACCACAAGTGGAATATGGCCTTCCCAAGAAACATAGTCGGGACAAATAGATTAGAACTTGTTCATTTATTATTTTGAAATATGTAATTATTATTTTATTCTTTTTCATTCTGCTGTGGTCTGTAATAATAAAGGATTTTCGAACGCGCTTAAAAAGAACCACCACACAAATATTTTCTACAAAAATGAAAGTTGTTAACAAAATTGGACCAATGTCCACGTTTTCATCCCAAACCAAAAGATTTAAACCGATTCAAGAATTTTATACTTTTTTATAAAACAAGTAGTCGTGAACCAATATTCCCGTCTAAATGAATAGCTCGATTTATATATGTATTTTCATTCTATTACTTTTATTATTTTTGTATTATTTTTGGATGACTGTAATTATATTTTATTTATCACTTTATTTACTGTTTTATATACATGCTTGTAATGCGCTTTAAGTTATTGCATGAATCGTGTGAGAACAGAGATAAAATAATTGACCTTAAAAACCCTTTCTCATAATATTAACCAAAGGTATGAATAAGAGTGAGGTCCCGAATCCTTTCTAGTTTTGGGCCTCATAAGGTTAGATTTATTTCCAGATGTTTTATTTGGTGGCGACTCCGTGATCCTGCCTTATGATAACCCAATAGACGCTCTCGTAAGTTGATTGCCAACAATCGATTTGGATATATTCCTGTCCATTGCAAAGCGATCAGCTTTCACGAGTTTTAACGAACCTCTATCAGGTCTCGGGTCCTAAAAGCGGACTCCCGAGGGCCATCCGGATGCCGAGCGGGGTTCGCGCGCCTCACAGTGGCGACTCTGCTTGGGATATCATGAGATTTTGCTCTGAAAGTATCTTTGGTTAATCTAATGTAAATGGGTTTAGGATCAAGAAATTTTATCTCTTTTTGAAAAATTTGCATTGCATCCATGCTAGAGCCTTAGAATTATGTTAGTTGGTCCCCATTTTGCCCGATGCGTTCCTAAAACACGATCCTACTTTCACTCATTGTAGGGAAGTGTTCGGGATAATCACCAGCCCAAGTCTCGTACCATCAAATGGTATATCAAATGATGACCCGACCGGTCGCTATGCTCATGACGAGTAAGACTTGTTGGCAGGGATCATGCTTGGGTAGCTCTAAAATATTATCACCTTTGACCTAAACCCATGTAATGGACATAGATACTTACACTAGGGGGCATATGCCATAATACGTTGCTTGTGAAGTGGGTTTCCGAGTATTGAACAAATCCAAAAAAATTTAGATGCTTGCTCATCAAAGGTTTTCATACCCCGAGGGGCGCATTTTAGTTTACTCGGATTATTTAAATACACGATAGCCAAAAATTCATCTGCATGCGCTTTTTATTAATGAGAGTTTGTGCTTCGCAGCACGCTTTAAGCGCTCATTGGGTCCCCTGTTAACCCATGGGTCAAGCCCGCCTAGGAAAGAGCCCGCATGACCTCCTGTATGATACGAATACAGTTAGGAGGAGTTTTTTCTTGTATGTGTATATTTGTGCTTGTACATTTTTATGAGTAATAATAGTAAATGAAGCAAGTGCGTTTTGCCTCATGTACAATAATAGAACCCGTGCACTTTGTATATAAAATTGCTTGTATCATAATGTGTGAATATGAACATAACATGTATTTGTCTTGCATGTACATAGCAATGCCTGTAGCAATACATATATATATTAACATTCTTTATGACATCCATCATGCGCCATAATCTATACATACAACATACATTACTGAACATATTGACATGCATCATAGCACATGCGGACATACTACCACCATAATGCATAAAAAAAAATGCACTCATCATGTGTCATAGTATGTACATATCAGTAGGCTCACATTGCATATGTATATAAACATTGTGTGGTGGAGCATACGCATACTGCTGCATTAGCATATAGCATTGGGTCAGTCATTATACACAGAAAATACCTTGCATTTTTCATATTGTATGCCATATCATGAACATGTACTATCATACATGAATTATGCCATGTACATATAAGTTCTTCATCATGGATGTTAGTCATTGTATATACCAGTGCATGTCTTGCATTTGCATGCCATGTAAATACACATACCTTGTAGATGTCATTTGTCTCTTCCAACCACTTTCATCCCATGTCATACGCATTATTTGTATATACTTTGCACTTTTATTTATGTGAGTTTTGCCATTCCTCACGACTCATTAGCTCACATTATCATGCCAGATCATCTTCACCTTACCCCACATCTGCATATTACATCACATGTATGTCCCTATTATGCCATGTGCACATGTACCATATATTTTGAACATTCATTCACATATTGTGTCATATTTTGTACTTATGCTATCGTTGTATATTGCTTGCATGTACACAGTAAATTCATAAATACACATCATTTGTTGTAACTATTTTTTTGGATGATTCACGCACACACAACTTTGCACATATTTCGTGTACGCATTTCTATACAATGTGTGTTTACACATGTTTTGCACATATAGTTCCTAAAGCGCATTACAAATAGGCAAGATGCTGTTTACACGCATCTTTCCCTGTACATTATTTTTAACACGTAATTTGCACATATTTAAAAAAAAAATCACTATATATCTACATGACTCTTGTGTACATAAATTTTTTTGATGGAATAAAATTTTTGTGTTAAGCGGTACCCTAAAATGCTGATATGTTTGCATCTTATTAAGGCACCTTTGATTCAAAGTTCGAATCTGTCTAAGTAGTTCTCAACTATGAATGGTTTTGATCTTAACTCTAGAAATCTGCACTTTATTCCATTTTGAATTAAGCAAGGGGTAGATATGTTCAGTCTCTGATTGCTGGATCACATAAAAACACTTGGTTATACCATGTAATGTCTAAATTCCGAGCACTTTTGGCCTATTTTGAAAACAAATTGAAAAAAATAACTAGTTGCAATTAGGAGATTGGATGAAAACTCACTAAGAGCACTAGAACCTTTTCGATTACCCGTCAAAGCGATCCCTGGATAAGGCTGAATCTAAAAAATGATTTAGGCACCATTTTTTTGTATAGCTCTCTAAATGACCATTTCCTACCCTCGTTTTACAATCGCTTGCTACCCCGTTGAGCCTTTATTTTGGTATGCTAAATGCGTACCGATTTTATTGTTACACACATTAAAATTACCCTTCGCCTAAAATGATTTTTGCTTTCCCTTAGAAGAATGGCCGTTCTAGTAAGGATGGATGTACATTATGTCATTTCTTTGGGCTATCAAAACTTGCTCTAATGAAAGTGAGTTTACACTTCGAGAAGAGAATTTCAATCATCGATAATGTTTTGGAGTTACCAAAAATTGCCCCGGTGAAAGTGGGTTTACATTTCGAGGAGAGAATCTCGACCATTGATAATTTTTGGGTTACCAGAAATCACCCTGATAAGGATGGGTTTACCCCTTGAGAAAAAAATTTTCAATCATCGATAATTTTTGGTCTACACTTCGGGAAGGGGGTTTAAATCACCAATAAACTTTTTATGTAATTAGAGATGTAAACTTGTGAAAAAAAAAGAAGGAAAAAATAAATAAAGAAAAAAAAAAGAAAGGAGAAAAGAAGAAAAAATGAAAAAAAAAATAGAAAAGAAAAGAAGAAGAAAAAAATGAATGAAATGAAAAAAAAAAAGAAAAGAAAAGAAGAAAAGAAAAGAAAAAAAAAAGAAAAAAAAAATGAAGAAAGAAAGAAAAGTAGAACTTAGGATAATACCCCTTGAATTCAGTAGCTATATTTCTTAGCTTAATTGTTATGTTGAGATTGATAAGTCAGAGTGTTACCAAATCCAAATTCAAGAATATCTGGACAGTATACAATTTTGGTTGAGAATGGTGCTTTCATCCGTCGAATTAACGTTGCGGCCATTTTTCTCTTGCGACCTGATCCTCCTTTGATAGCCAATTACCTAAGCCTAATGTTACAACCAAAGTAAGACCTCTTGATTCTTGGTTCGGCCTTATCTACTTAGCAGAGATAACCTTCTAATAAGGTTTGGTACGTAGGAAGAGGCATATGGTGTTTCTTGATCTTCAAGCGAGAAGCCATGAGTGCATTAGTGCATCCGAGTTGAGTCTCGTCTCCAAAATTGCATCTAGAATTTGCTTTCAAATGATTAAAAAAAATTCTATTTTGGCCTTTTGCACATACACACAGAGATTGTATGGTATGCCTTGTATTTACATGTTGATTTAGTAAACCTTGATGTCTACATATTTGTCTTCTTGCACTTCATTGGGAATGACTCTTGAATTCTTTTGCGAAGATTGAAATAGTTGAGAATGTGGTTCATTCAGTGCGTTCAAGGACAGATAGAAACTCGAGTTTGGGGTGCCTAATAGGTTGCAATCATTTAACAATCTTGGGGTACTTCTTAATGCCACTCATGAAAGTGATACTTTGTATATACTCCCAGCAATATTCTTTGTACATATGCTTTCTACAAATGTTTTTACACATAACTATATCAAACATTCTTATAAAATAGTTTTACATGTATAATTCTTGGTGCATGTGTTTTGGCATAAGATCTTTAGCGAGCATATTTCATAGATACTTTTGCGTATATAGCTCTCTAAACTTCATTTTTATAATCAATTATTTTCACGCATTTTGTGGACATATCCTTTGCATATATATCACATGCACATCTTTTGCATGCAGACATACATATGATTTTTCCTACATAGTTATCAATGCACACATCACACACTCAATTCTTTACATAGCCTTCATGTACATAATGACTTTCCACCTATCTTTGCATATGATTCTTCACATCTATGCCGGTGAATGACTCTTTACCCTCGTCACATGTATGATCATTTGTATATATTTCGCATGCATATATTTCTCATGCCTGATCCTTTGCATATGTTTCTCATTCATTATCATTTTATTTCATAATCTTTTACATGTATACAAGCCATGCACTTGAATGTGGCATATATGTCATATGCGTAATTCCCTGCATGCATTTCATGTTCCTAGTACATGCATAGTATGCACAGTACACACTTCAAATACATAACTCCTTATAGTTGTCTCATGTCGCATTCCAAGCATCCCACAGCTATAGCTTCGTGCATATGTGTAATTTTTCATATGAATAATTTTGTGCTTAAATTTCACACATGCTTCGCATGTCATTTCATACATGCATATCATACATGCATAGCTTTTGACATGTATTCCATGCATACATGGTGCCTAGTGCCTACTAGATGGTGTACATCAGTCTTGTCGACGTTTCTGAAGCCCTCTCAAGAGGAAAATTCTAAGCCCTCTCAAGAGGCAGATAAGCCAAAGACCCCCAGGGGGCAACCAACCCAAGACATCTCCGGGGGCAGAATTCAACCAAAGACATCTCAGGGGACAACCACTTCAAATCACAGAAGGTTTAGCACGATGGCGGCACTACTACTCTAAGGAGGGTTAGCATGACCACAGCACTACCACTTCAAATCTCAGAAGGGTTAGCACGATGGCGGCACTACTACTCTAAGGAGGGTTAGCACGACCACGGCTCAACCACTTCAAACCACAGAAGGGTTAGCATGATCGTGACACTACTACTCTAAGGAGGGTTAGCACGACCACGACACTACCACTTTAAATCTCAGAAGGGTTAGCAAGATGGCGGCACTAGTATCTAAGAAGGGTTAGCATGACCACGGCACTACCACTTCAAATCTCAGAAGGGTTAGCACGATGGTGGCACTACTACTCTAAGGAGGGTTAGCACGACCACGACACTGCAACTTCAAATCTTAGAAGGGTTAGCACGATGGCGGCACTACTACTCTAAGGAGGGTTAGCACGACCACGGCACAACCACTTCAAATCACAGAAGGGTTAGCACGATAGCGGCACTACTACTCTATGGAGGGTTAGCACGACCAGGGCACTACCACTTCAAATCCCAGAAGGGTTAGCACGATGGCGACACTACTACTTTAAGGAGGGTTAGCACGACAACGACACTACCACTTCAAATCTCAGAAGGGTTAGCACGATGGCGGCACTACTACTCTAAGGAGGGTTAGCACGATCACGGCACTTTCACTTCAAATCTCAGAAGGGTTAGCACGATGGTGGCACTACTACTCTAAGGAGGGTTAGCACCACCACGACACTACCACTTCAAATCTTAGAAGGGTTAGCACGATGGCGGCACTACTACTCTAAGGAGGGTTAGCACGACCACGACACTACCACTTCAAATCTCAGAATTGTTAGCACGATGGCGGCACTACTACTCTAAGGAGGGTTAGCAGGACCACGACACTACCACATCAAATCTCAGAAGGGTTAGCACGATGACGGCACTACTACTCTAAGGAGGGTTAGCACGACCACGACACTACCACATCAAATCTCAGAAGGGTTAGCACGATGGCGGCACTACTACTCTAAGGAGGGTTAGCACGATCACGGCACAACCACTTCAAATCACAGAAGGGTTAGCACGATGGCAACACTACTACTCTAAGGAGGGTTAACACAACCACGGCACTACCACTTCAAATCCCGGAAGGGTTAGCACGATGGCGGCACTACTACTCTAAGGAGGGTTAGCACGACCACGGCACAACCACTTCAAATCACAGAAGGGTTAGCACGATGGCGGCACTACAACTCTAAGGAGGGTTAGCACGACCACGACACTACCACTTCGCAACGGTTTGCATGATAGCGGCACTACCATTTTACGGAACGTTTGCACGACCACGGCACTACCACTTCAAAACGGTTAGCATGATGGCGGCACTACCCACAAGAGGTTAGCACAACCACGGCACTACCAACTATAACAAAGGACAACACGCCGACAATATGGCGACAACTACTCCAACAACACCATCCATTCTGGAAAAACGACCGTGTAACACCCCAAAACCACCCCAGTAGTTTGAGCCTGTCCGTGTCAGAATGTGTGTATTTTTATGTGTTGCATGTGTGTGTTAAATTGGTTGATTTATTTATATTTATGTATATTAGTTTGAGAAGAGGAGTTAGGATATAGTATAAGTGGGTGTATGGAAATAAAGTGTGAATAAGAGATAAATTAGTATGTAAAGTAAAGTATGGGAGTAGGGTATGATTTAGGACATGTGTCTTTTGGAGAGGATGACATGTGGCTAAGGCGATAAGTGGGCATTTATTGAGTTTGGTGAGAGAGAGAGAAGGCAACTCTTCTTCCCTTTGATTCCCGTTCTTCTTCCTTCCTCACGCCATTCTTCTTTTCTTCTTCTTCTTTCTTTGTTCTTCCTTTTTCTTTGCACAATCTTGCTCCCTCTTCCTTAATTGAGTAATTAGAGTTGATTAGCTTGTGATTTTGAAGCTTAAAGGTGAGTAGGAGTTGTTGATGTCTTAGATTTCTTTTTCTTCCTCTTCTCTAGGTTTAAATATTTGTAAATTCATTTGTGGATTGTTTTAGAATTGATCTTGATTGTTATGGGTTTGTGGT